>CM049881.1:6177335-6777335 GCA_027474115.1 Schizopygopsis malacanthus
ATCGAACATTATTTCACTTTTATTTCAACTTCCCAACCGATTCTTTGAATCACTGATTCATTCAATCTGTTGAATGTGGAGAAGCGCAACAATTTTCTTTCGGGCTTCACTTGGAAGTAGAGGTCTGCGCGGGACTGTTTTTTAAGTCCTGCTCCCGCCCGCTTATTGTCTGGTCAGGATACAATTTGTTTAATATTTACAACACAATAGAACAAGTGTCGCTGAGAGAAAAAAATGTAGGTTTACAAAAATGGCCTATTATAATTGTATTCGTCTAGTCAAAATACTAAATTAGTTTAACATCTTGCTGTAAACACAGTAGTCTAGGAAAAGTGTTGTAAAGAAAAATAAATACATTTGTCATTTAAAATTATAGGCTAAGAAAAATATAAACAAAACCGAGTTGAACGTTCTTCAATGTTTTCAGTCAAAGTGAAAGTGTACACTGTGTTGGTGGCTCCTTAACCTCAACATGCTTTCATCATAACATAAACAAAAATACTGATATATTGAATTTGATTATTATTGATTTAGGTGGATATAGATACGTAAAGAACATATATGGAACAATTGTAAAAACAGAAAACACAGAGTATTACTAAATAAATTGTATACACTAAAGTGGAATATCTATTTATTTGCATTTGCCAGTCAATTGACAATTGATTTTGACTATTGTATCAATTAACATTGACTTTTCTCCATGTATAAGAGACATATAATGTTATCGAAACCATGATCTTGCTGTTGTGAGCATCTATGCCAATATAAAGTCTAGACAAGATTAACAATAAACAAAAAGTGTGAGACATTCTTAAACTTGGATAACTTGACACGGACTCAAATGCAGGAGGATTTTCCTCTGAGTATCATTATGATGAATGTGTGTATAGAAAGGAAGTGGCTAAAGACTTATTTCATTTTTTGGCATCTCTAACAATAATTTGCTGGGAACACAATGTCATCTGGGATCTCATATTGTATCAGATCCATTCAAACAGTACTGTGATTCAGTGTGGGTCAGATGTTACGCAGCACATTATCATTACATACATAATAAAGTACCAGCACATACCCCAACAGATGCATGCAAGGGGAATTCCGTTATTCCACTCCACAGATGAGTGTTATAATGGATCTGAGGATAACAAATATGGAATTCCCCTTCAATAGAAAGAAAAGAAGCAGGCACAAATGTAGTACGCCACATTGCACTACAAAATCGATGGGAAACTGAGAGTTTATTATTTATCTGGATTATGATGATTTCTGTATATGATTTGACACTTCAATCCAACATAAATCATAGAGTTTATTATAAGAAGGAATCAGAATAAAGAATATTATTCCCAGAGAAAGAGGGAATACTAAACTAGACAAATGGATCATGTAATATCTGTACAACAAAATTATTGATGGCAAAGAGATTCTAACTAATGAAAAACAATACTCATCTATAACAAATTACATGAAAACCATGCCTTCGCAGTATGAAATGTGCTGTTAGTTTGTATGTTGACTTGTGACAAATGACAGGGCGTTGTTTATGCAATGTGACGCCACCAATAACATCACTTACTGAGATGGATTTGCACTGTGATATCGTCAATCTGTAGCAATGTGGTAGAAAAATATTTACAAATCAGGGTTTCTGCAGCTTTTATGAAGGTACATTTATGTTACCTTTTTTTTATGTAGGCTACCATATCCAAACCTAAAGCATAGGCTACATATGAATACCTATTAGTACCAGAATGTACAAACAGTGTACATATTAGTGCCTTTTGAATGGGTAATACATGAGTGACAACTTTTGTAGGCTATAGGCCTACCTTTTTTTCCTGAGAGTGTACTATACATAGAGAACAGCACTCACAGTGAACGCAGTATATACAGAACTACAGTGAACATAGCTATAGCAACAAAGCACACAGAGACAACACCACACAGACCACAGTCTACACTGGAAACACAACATATATGTAGCTACACCGGGATCTCGGCATACACAGAGGCATGTCACAAACCAGTGCGAGAAGCACCAACACCTCTCTCCAACAAAGTGTGTAACCTATGCACTGGCACACAGCCCAGCTGCACAAATCACTTCACTGCTATGGGAACACAATGCGAGCGAGTGTGTGTCTCTCCGTGTGTGTGTGTGGAGGCAGAGCTGCGCTTTTAAACCCGCCCTCGAGGGATCTCATTTCCCCTAAATCCTCCCATTTTTCCTCCATCCCTCCCTCCCCCTCCCTCCCTCCCTCCGCAGATCATCTCTCTCCGTCTGTACATCTATTCCAGCTCCACAAACCCAATCATGGACCTCGCAGCGAGGTGTGCGTTCCTTCTCTCCAGCTTCGCCGTGTTCGCAGCGCTCGATTTGGACGCGATTGACCCAGGCTACTATGTGGAGACCAGCAGCCCGTCAGATGTGATCGACTACAAAGACCCATGCAAAGCTGGTGAGCCCGAAAGACATTTATCTACCCTGCTTTGATAAGATGCAAGCTTCCGCGCAAGCCACGTAATGCTGCTTTGATACTGCGCGAACTCTAAACTGTAACGTTAGATGACAGCGCAAAATAAACACGCGATTCGTGGCGTCAGCAAACACCAGTGTTGTTGACACAACGATTTCTTAAAGATTACCGATGTTTTGATACCAGATACGAAAATATTTACCTGGCGGTGTTTTCTTTCGCCAAATCACAGCTGAAAAGTTTTTCTTTTTGTTTACGAAAAGTTTGGCGAAAGTTTGAA
This sequence comes from Schizopygopsis malacanthus, assembly GCA_027474115.1. NCBI lineage: Eukaryota > Metazoa > Chordata > Actinopteri > Cypriniformes > Cyprinidae > Schizopygopsis > Schizopygopsis malacanthus. The sequence continues at coordinate 6,180,096 of CM049881.1, forward strand.
TTTGCAAACTTTGCGCCAACGATTGACATTTGTTATATTTGAAGTGTAAATTGCCGTTAAAATATATATTTTTTTAAACGTATTTTATTTTTTTTACAACTTTTAATTGTTATTATGGGATGGATCGCAACACATTTGCATATTGGTTTGCTATAGCAGTGCATTTTTATTCCCTAGACAGGGTTCTCAGTTTTGGGTTCGGAACCCCCCCCCCCCCCCCCCCTTCCATTACAAAAATTGCATTAGGACGTAGGAGATGCAAGTTATCACCAATAGTTAGCCTATTATTGCACACTTTTTATTTTAAATATGTAAAACTGTATGAGTAGTATGCTGTATTGTTGTCAAATGACTAACTCATATTTAATTCAGAAAGTGGCGCTCTGTTGTCATCTCAGAAATAAACATGGTTACTTTGCATTTGTAAATGCGAAAAAAAACTCTTGTCATACCAATGAAATTAGTAATTGTAAAAATATGTTTAATATTACTTATGTTACACAAATTAAAAGTCACATACAGGACACAATATGCATATTATACACCGCAAGTATGTGTAGATGCTGTTTGGCACACAGCCAAAGTTATAAAAAGCTCTTAGCTTGATGTCCCCAATTTCATGGCTAGACCAGACTTGTATCATATACCCTCATATTCCGGAGGATAACTTTATCTCGACCTGAATTAAACCAATTATGTGGTATAATTACGGTTTAGTAGCTCTAGGGAAGTAATTAATTCTTTGGGTCCCAAGAGAAGTGCTGTCTATTTTCATATTTCTTGTTGTCAGGGTAAGTGCCCTTATTTTGTCGTTTGCCAAGAAGTTATTGAGTTTCACAGCTGAAAATGTTTACTAAGAAGGAATGGTCCCAAATATGGCATGCCTAAACTTTGAGCATCTAACTATTTCTTAAAGGTGTCTGCCTAAACTTTATATTGAGGTGATGTTAAAGTACTTTCTCCAATCCAACTTAACATACAGAGACAGGCTGAAGTAATCTGTTGATTTCTCTAAAGAGTGTAAACACTAACTTTGTGGTGCTATCAAAACATTGCTGTCTTTTTGAACATCCTGACCCAACAGAACAAAAGTGGCCTGACCTATGGGGTGGGATTGGGGCGGCATTACCTTTTTGGACAACCAATGACAGACAAGGAGGTTTTGGCAAACCAGTTAATTTTTTGCAATATATGATACTAGAAAGTAACTTTATACTCCGTGCCATGATGATCATTAATACAGGGTTATAATGACCTGAGCGAAAAAATGATGACATAATTTTAGGTTGAACTATCACTTGAAGAGATCAAGCGTTAACTGATCTACTATGAAAATGAGAAATATAACTTTAATTAATGTAGTTTCTAGGGATGAAAGCACGCCAACGGAACATTAACCCTAATCTTCAGCGTGTGGTGAGATGTTACGGATTTCCTTTGTTTTGCCACCTGCAGGTTGACATTTGATTGGTTTTTACACTGTTAAGTGGATGGATTGAAATGAATCCAAGTTTCGTGAAGCTCACACAGGGGTCACTCCGGAGACGTGTAAAATCTCAGGGATCTTTGTCTCTATTAACTTGTCTGCTACTCCTCTCCGCCTCCTTCCTAACTCCCTCTCTTTCATCTTTCTCTTTTTTACTCTTTCAGGCCTGTTTTTTTCTATGTCCTCATTTGCAGCTGAATGGGGCCCTTGGCTGTTCATTTTTACATTTTCACCCCTCTGAGAGACAGACTTTCCTCTTAACAAGTGGCTATAGGACAATAACGCAGGCCACCAGCTAAAATTGGTATTCCAGGCAGATTAGGCTGGTTGACCCGCAAAGGCTCAGGGGGCGTCGATCTCATACTAGGATTAACTTCCCGGATTGTTCTGTCACTCTGTGATTCAGGCTCTCCAGCGGCGTTAAGCCAAAGTGATTCTGTTTTGGATGGTGACTCCTCGCTATCGCATTTCATACACCATTCAAGTTAGCTTAGCTAAGAGAAGTGGCCCTGTCGGCTTTCTCTATAAATTAGTTTTTGTTTATTTGGTGCGTGAACTTTTCGTAAAAATGTTGAGAGTCAGAGTTCACTGGCCGTTATGACACGATACGACAATTATCTGTTCATTCACATCTGTTTATCTCCTTCTTTTATAAACAGTTTAATAGCTCAGTCACTACAATTTCCAAACAAACAGATTTTGCGAGTTGACGCCACTGCGGAAGTAATGCCCTTAAATTTTTGTGTAAAAGTTTGTTCTGGTCAGGAAAGAGTATTGGCTGATCCTTCATTACCCCTAATACCTCAACTGTGATGTCAATACCCATAGTGCCTGGTTCTCTGACCCAATTGGACTGTTGTAAACACATCTATAACTTTGGAGAACAACACATTTGCACATACCCTTCATCCCTCTCAGATCTGAGTGGTAGAAGAGGACGGGGTTTGGGATTGGTTCTGGACGGGGCCCAAGCGGCCCAGCTGTAGCAGAGATTATGCGAGACGAGAGGTCTGCGCTTACGAGAGAGGAGTAGGAAGGAACACAGATGTAATGTGCTGTGTTTACACTTCATCCAAATAGATGTGGTAGAACGATCAAGCTGTCAAACATAATTACTGTTAAAATGGACTACATATTGATCTGCTTATTGAATTCCATTCTTTACATTAGCAAAATGAATTACTTGTTTATAAATCAGGTTTTAAGGAAAATGTTGCATTGAATTTACTGCAAATATCTTCACCCGGAAATGGCAAATCTGTCATATTTATGCAAATTTGAAGACCCATTTTTTCCATGCATTGAAAGTCAATGGACTCTAAAACAACGTGATTTTAAAGCACCCTGGCTCAGTGTAGAGACAAAAAAAAATTATTTTCTAAGTTTTTCTTAGAAAAAGTTGTTCAACCGTAGAAAGAAAGCCCAACAGACTTAAAGCCAGAGTTTTCCTTTTTGTGGGAACTATGCCATTAAGTCTGGGGTGTACTTAGTTTTTCCACTTGCTGTTATGTTTAATGCACAGTCTAATGTTGTAGCCTTCAAAGTATTCTCAATTGACCATGATCTCAGTTGACCACGACCATGCGTTCGGCTTTTGATACTTCACCTGGCCTGTAGAGGGCAACACGGAGTTGTTTTTAAACTCAAGTCGTACAATCATGGCAACCATATTAAATATTGTCATTTCCACTTTTCTCTTTCGTTGTCTTCATTAATCTTATCAGTTTTTTTGACTAGTTCTTCAAAAACGTGCCACCCAGTGAACCCACCAGCTGGTGCAATAAAAAAATACCTTTGGCTTGAAAGTCAGCATGGAAAATATATTCTCAAAATGCAAATTATAGCTTATTGTGAAAAATGAATCCTTGTACATTTAATTTTAACATTTGACCTCATAATGTTTAATTGAAAATGTCCTAACTGGACTTTCCTGTGAAAACACCAGATTTATGCAAGACTTTTCCAATCATTTAGTCCGCGTAAACCCCACCTCTTCAAGCTCATCTGCATCTGCTTCCACTTTTGAGTGCAATGTCCACATCTCAACAATGAATGCACAGAGCCCGCCCTACCCACCCTAAATCCTGCACTATGTTTATTTTTTTATTAAGTAACACTGTGAAGATTCTACACACAGAAGCTGTACAGGTTTTGATCATGATAGATATGATGAGTGCATTTTTATTTTTGATTGAGCTATTTCTTTAGGAATGTCAATAGGATGAATTTTGATTTCATGTTGACTTGAGAAGAGAACTTTCTTTGTCCTCCTTTCTCTCACATGTCTTATGTAAGTGCTTAATTCATAAACTCTATGAAATAAACCAGACACCAAACACACAGAGAGGCTGCAAAGCTCTGACTGCTAGCTTGCACTCGGCTGTAGTTCTCACATGGCAAATGTTATTCCCCATTTCTTTCCCAGCACGGTTTTAATAAAGCACTCTTTGACCTGATTCCCTATTGCACCTCTGACCAAGAAATGTGGTGCTTGAATTCCTTCTTTTAGCGTCTGTCTCATAGCTCGGTGTGGAAAACCACAAGCAGACGGTTCAGCTGGAGCCGCTGGCCGAGCGCAGAGCCTGTCATACATGCACAACTGGTGACATCATACACTCCCATGGTTCATTTTTCTTTTTGGAGAGGATTGGTGGTTATTTAATGACTTTTCAAGTGATTCTGCCTAATTCCAAACAATTTCACAGTTGGAATCTGTTGGAAAAATTTGTGAAATGTAGTAGTTTTAGGTACATATGTGGAATCTCACACACCAAAGTATGATTTGTGATTCTAGCACACTTGGTTTCATCATAACTGTTCGTAGAGTTGTAACCACATTCATTAAAGATTTTGTAATATTTTAATATGCACCACTATACGTAATATACTGGTTAAATACTTGTGGCTCTGTGTTTTTATGAAAACATTGTGCTGTTTGTTTGAGCATCCTGACTGGTCCAGCATAGCAGCACTGGCTCAGCCAATGGTGTGAAATTGGAGATGGCTTTTTATTTGGCAAACCAATAGAAGTTTGGGGGATCGCTTGTGGAAACCTGCTTGAAAACAGTTATTTATACAGGTCTATTTGTTGATGCTATAGTGGCACAGAAAAACACTTTCTGGAATATTTCACATTTTTCAAATTTTAGATAAAAAGCAAAAATCAAAGTAATTGATTAACGATGGAAGTAGAAAAGAAACAGAATTGTAAACCTTAGCATTTTATAAAAGCACCTACATTCATTTTTCTTTTAAATGTGTATAATTTGAGCTGTAAAGCTGTACTTTTTATGACCATTTCAGGGTTTCACGTCAGTAAAACTGAATATTATGAAGTATTATTTTTCACACTAAAGTCAAATGACTTAGTCAAGTGTGAAAATCAACACAGTGTTTCAAATCTTGAGGCAGTGAGTATTTTTAAGGTTTATGGATCGGCCACATTTACAAGTGCCTCACTATAACCCAGATTTTTATATATTTACTTTTAAGAATAAATTAGAAATACTTTTTTCTTAATTTGTTTTAATCAACATTATGCCAGAAGTGTCATAGATTGGGTTTAACTTGTAGTGAACCTTGAATATTCCTTAAAGTGAAATAATTTATGATCCATGCCACACGCTTTTTTTTTTTTTTTGCCTTTGCTAAAAGATTTAAAGTGCTTTGCGACAACTGCTAATCTCAGCTAAAACATTGGGTCTTAAGTATGGCTTTTACAGGACACCATGACAAATGTACTTGGCCTGATTGTAAGGAAAATCTCTCAGTATTATAGGAATCTCATGAACTTAAATAGTGAAGTTGTCTGGTTAAAAATATAAGGCAGTATTTCTAACCTGAAAGCCCTCCTGGGAACTTTCGGCGCATTCATCTAGATAAATTCTCCCGTTTATGGAATGAAAATTGAATGAGAAGCAGTCACGCACAATTACTGTACGACTCTCCAACAGCAATGTCTTTTTCCTGAAGGAATTGGAGCGCTGCATTGCGTAACATTGTCTGTCAACATTATTTCCATAATCCAAATGAAAAAGTTTAATTTGTAAGACCTCATTTCCATAAGCTCCAGGATTCACCTGAACTCTCTAGGTGCTGTTGTTTCCTGGCTCATCGAGCCCGTCTTTGCTGTTGTGCAATGGACATTTATAACTGTAACCGAGCCAAAGGTTTCTTTCCTCCCTCTCTTGCCCTCTGGGTGAGGATCACAGAAAATGAGGGCTAGATATAGGAGAGTGAGATGAGGTGAGTGTGCCTGCAGACTGTAGGTCATTCAGTGCATGCCAGCATGGCCCGGTCCTGCGGGTTTCTGCGTCTGTCTGCCAGCTGTTGTGACTGCGGCACATTCAGACCCCTCTGGCAGCTAAACCGTGAACCATACATCACCCTGCTGCACGTCTAAACCCATTTCAGAGGCTACTTTTTTTAATGATTGAGGTTAGAACTGATCTGAGACCTGCATGGAGTTATAGGTCACCCACAGCATATGCATTGTTGGGGAAGCTACCTTGATATTGTTAAAGCTATAAGCTACTTTTCAAGTGTGGCATTTCTGTGCTACTAATGTTACCAAATGAATCAGGGCCACAAATTAATAGAGATTTAAATGAGTTTGTTTCTTTATGGGAACAGATTTGGAGAAATGTAGTATTACATCACTTGTTCACCAACGGATCCTCTGCAGTGAATGGGTGCTGTCAGAATGAGAGTCCAAACAGCTGATAAAAACATCACAACAATCCACACCACTCCAGTCCATCAATTTACATCTTGTGAAGTAAAAAAGCTGCATCTTTGTAAGAAACAAGTTCATTATGAAGTCGTTTTGAACTTCAAACAGTTGCTTCCAGCTAAAATACGAGTCTTCTATCCATAATAACGCTTCCTCCAGAAAAAGTCCATCCTCTGTTGTCCTTTTACATCAAAATCCACGGAATTGTTTGTTTAAAAGATGCTTTATCCGTGCACATTTCTCTCCTGATTCAGGTGAGATGGCTTTTTCACTGGAGAAAGCAATATTATGGACCCTATTAGCCAGAAACAATGGTTTGAAGCTTAAAGAAATGCCTTAATGATGGATTTGTTTGTTGAAGCTTTTTGCTTCACTCAACATTATTTGATGGACTGGAGTGCTTTGGATTACTTGTGTGTTATTATGATGTTTTTATTATTATTATGACTCTCATTCTGACGGCACCCATTCACTGCAGAGCATCTATCAGTGAGCAAGTCATGTAATACTATACATTTCTCAAAATCTGTTCTGATGAAGAAAAACACATCTACATCTTGGATGGCCTGAGAGTTAGTAAAGTTTTTGCAAATGTACTATTTAATTGAAAATAGTTCACCCATTAGTTCAAATATATAGTTCACCAGGCAATATCTTTGAAATAGATCCGATTTTATCATTTCATTTTAAAGACCAGAAAAGTATTGATATTGCATAAAATATAAATTTTGTTTTATTGCTGTTATTCTAGTTTTTATTACTAAATTTGTATGTGTTGCACACATACATTTGCATACAGTATTATAATATAACAGCCACGAAACAAAAACCTCTTGATAAATGTCAATTCCCTGAAATGTTCTGAAAAACAGTTTGCCAAAACAAACTGTCCAAACCAAGCGATTCGCTAAAATGAATCAGACATCCCAACCCTATACTAAAGAGAGAGAGAGTAATTTTGTAGAAGACTGCGTTTGCCTCGGGTTGCTCGGTTGTAAGGCTGTGCAATATAATGTAATATACAGTGTGTGACAGGCTATAATCTTTGTCATGCTACTCTGCTACTTGTTACTGGAAAATCTGCACAGTTAAAAAAACAGCTCAACTGCTGTAGCAAAAATGTCATTATAGGTATAGTTCACCAAAATATAAGCACTTTGATTTACCCATCCTCATGTCATTCCGAATCTCTTCCACTTTCAAAGAAGACATGTTAAAGGTAATTTTTCATTCAATTACTGAGTTGAGTACAGAGTATACGAGTAGAAACTCTGCTTTTAGGTGGCCAGCATTTAAACCCAGCGGACTCAGGCTGTCAGCTGAATGTTAGCAAACAGCTTGAGTTTGTACATTTGACTCAGATAAGAGGAGGTCAAGAGAGGTAAAAAGAGCATGGAAGAATCATGTGGAGGAGGAGGAGGACATCTGGTTTTCATACATCTGCCATTCTAAGAAACTATATGTTGTGATACTGGTTTTCAAGTCTGAAAGTAACTTCCTGTTTCTTTTCTCTTTTCCCTAGTATGCAGCTTTCTGCTCAATGAGTTATAACAATCTAAATCCATTGCCCGGCAGCAAAAACTTCTCTGCCAAGTGCAGTGAGGTCCAAAAGTCTGCATTCTCTGGTTTAAATGCTTCTATTTGGAACTCTTTACGTTTCAAAAGAATAATAAATTATATTAACAGCATAACAGTTCGAGTAGAAGTATTTATTTCATAACAGAAGCACTAAAGCTGCATGAGCTCCACACATTGATCGAATAATCATGTTCTCCGGCATGATTTGATAATGATCCAAACAGAGCATCTTGTACTTCAGTGGAATCCAGAACATCTGACTGTCTGTACAAAGTCACATGATCAGTGTCCTAGAAATAGTGCACATCTGAAATGTTATTTTAAAAAGTTCTTTGAATTTTTGGTTATAAATATTTTTGAAGCTTTCTTGGACTTACACCATTTGGCATAATAATCAGCTTCATTTTTTAGATTATGAAAAACAGATACACTCTTAAAAATTAAGGTTCCAAAAAGAAACTTTTTTAGCATTAAATAGAATAAATGTGAGTTCTCCAAAGAATCTTTCCATGAGATGTCTGAAATAAATTTTTTATATTCTAAAGAACCTTTTTCCACTATTAAAGAATGTTTTGTCCAAAGGAAAGGTTAATAGATGTTCCTCAAGGAACATTTAAAGAACCTAATGTCCAACTGTTTGGCCCAATAAGCTCTCACTCTTCTAATTTTCTTCCAAATGAAATGAGCAGAGAACATGACAGAGAGAAAGAGAGCTCTTCACATAAACTTCAGCCTGTTCGTCTGAAGCACACCATTTGTTCGTGACACAGCAGGATCTAACAAACTCAGGCCCTGTCATAATTCAGGGTGAGAGACTAGTATGAGCAATGAGTAATGAAGTGATCTGAAGAGTAAGGAATGTGTGTTCGGGGAAGTGTTTAAGCCAGCGTTTCCTGATGTGGGTATTATATGTCGGTAAGAGGATTTCATTGTGTGTTTATTGGCTTTCTGCATTGCACATTTTGGTTTCCATTTCAGCCAGAGTTCTAGATAAAAAAAAAAAGTGCCAGGGAATGTCTTCCCACACAGCAGGATCTAACAAACAACGCCATTTTCAAAACATTTGCCGATAATTTTTTATTTTTTTATAATGCAAACAAACATACTATTTACAGGTGACATTATTTATTGGTGAATAAATAATACTGAAATTATTTAATTTTTAAATGATTTGGCTGTCTTCAGCATGTGTGATCTCTCAATCTCTGAGAGCAATCCGCCCACCGTTTATATGTGTGACCAATCAAGTAATCACAGCGAAGTGAGCTGCCTCTGAAGTCTCTCAAAGTAAGGCACGTTGCTGTGCAATAAATCACAATCCACTATGTTCCGGAAAATCGGGGAAGTCATATAATGACTTTTTAACGCGGAAGCAGGCTTGATTAATTAATCAAAAGAGCGTTTCACTGATGTGTATCTATAAATATTAAGGCAAAAACACTTTATTATATGTGCGGTAAGACGTGCGGTTTCATTTACTGATTTCATTGTGTGTTCATTGGACATAAATACTGAACAACATCCCCAGAACTCTCGGAGAGTCACTTCATAACCGTTTCATTGTCATATCATATATACATAGGTACAGAAACATGTCCTCAGCAACCTGTCAAAATATAAGTTCGGTTTACTTTTATTTTGTAATACAACTACAACAATTTCTTTTGTTGGAATAATAACACAAATTTCATGTTTTAATTTTAATAGCTCATTTGTTTCAAAAATAAAGTCTAACTCCAGATTAAAAGATAAATTAAATTAATTTATGCCTTCTCTAGATAAAACCAACGGAAATGTTGTTAAAAGTTTTCAAATCTTCATTTAAAGAACGTTTTTTTGCCTTGTTATTATTAAGGCATTAATTTTCATTTTTACACCAGAGATGCAAAATATCTTCCCACACATCGGCCCTGAAAAACACATATGCTGTTACATTGCAGTAAGCTACTGTTGTCCTCTATTGTAATGCGGCCTTCATTTCTACCATGTCAATTATTAGGATTTGCCGAATGTTGTAGAGTAACATTCAAAGAAGTGGTTCACCTAAAAATACAAAATTGCTGAGAATATTCTGATCCTCAGCCCATCCAGGATGTGAATGGGTGTTTCTTCATATAACCAATTTGGAGACATGTAGCATTCCATTACTTGCTCACCATGGATCCTCTGCAGTGAATGGGTGCCGTCAGAATGAGAGTTCAAACAGCTGATTAAAACAAATCTCAATAATCCACATCACTCCAGTCCATCAAATGATGTATTGTATAGAGAAATGCTGGCTATTTGTAAAATACAAATCCATCAAGATGTTTTAAATTTAAACAGTCGCTACTGGCCGAAGAATGAGTTCATAATCCATTATAACACTTCTTCCATTGAAAAAGTCCATCCACTATTGTCCTCTTACATTAAAACCCAATTTGTTTTGAAGTGTTTTGGACTGTTTTCACTTAGGGCTGGGCGATATGGCAAAACATTTAAATCTTAATTTTTTTTTAACAGAAAGTTTGACCGATTGTCAATATTTTATTATTTATTTATAAATAGTCAACTTGAGAATGTAACTAAAAGATGATTCAAGTAACTTTTTCTTTACTTACACTCTAGCTACAGAAAATAATATACCAAGTGCACCACACATAAAGTTAAACAAATCACTTGTTAAATATCTTGGCAGAAAAGAAGCATGAACTACAACTACATCTTGTACTAATGTTTTTTATAGATATGATAAAAATACTTTTTTAAAAGTCAAGGTCATTCAAATTCACTGATATTGGCTGAAGGTATAACACCAGTAGACTATTATTTACCATTGATTTCTGTAAATTTCTATGTTTGACTGTTGCGCTCGCGTCTCGTGCATGAAATGGCAGTCTAAAAACGTGGAGCTCAAGTTAAAAGAAGTTAATTTCCATATTCTTGCATGTTTTTCCTATTCCTCCGCCCGTGTCGCATCTTTGTCAACACGAGCGCATTTTTTGTGAACAGTGAGTGGTTAATCGCGTGCGCCGACATGCGGTTGGATTGTTCTTATCTCTTTACTGTTATCATTGGCATATTGTCAAAATGTTGAATTCTAAAGTTTGTAATATTTCTATTATAAATAGTATAGCCTAGCGCCGATAGCCTAGTGGTTAGTGCACCGACATATAGCTCAACGTTGCTCATGGCGACCCAAGTTCGATTCCCATCTCGAGGTCCTGTGCCGATCCCGCTCCCCTCTCTCCTCCCAATAATTTCCTGTCTGTTCTCAACTGTCCTATATAACAATAAAAGGCATACAATCCCCCAAAAATTATATACAAAAATTGTGATTCCTTGATTACTAAGAAATAAAATTGTGGCGAAACATTCAATTCAAATTAATTGATAAAATCATCCAGCCCTATTTTCACTTGGAAATGGTATTTGATCTAATGAAGAAACACACTTATCTACATAATTTGGATGGCCTGAGGGTGAGTAAATTCTCAGCACATTTTCATTTTCATTTTTTTTTCATCTTTGAATAATGTAATGCCTTTAACTGAAAATTCAGTGTTAAATCTTGTCACTTTACATTATTGACACACTATTTTCCTATTTTGATATTGTGCATTTGCTTTAACACAATTTGTATCGTTAAAAGAGCTATATAAATAAAGGTGACTTGACTATTGTTTATTCAAAAAAACTATGGAAATGCAAGGTAATACAAAAACATGTTTGGTGTAAATGGCCCCTTAGAATGTTCCTAGAGTTGCCAATGAAGCTTTTGATTCTAGCTAAATAAATATTGAGGTAAATATTGCCCTACTCGAGAAATAAAAATCAATCAAACAAACAAAAAAACAGCCTAAAGCTCTTAGCTGGTTAATACGTTTTTAAAGTAAACTAAATTATACATTTGAAAAAATATCGCCCTTTAAACAGCTTGTTTAACAACTTTTTTGTTGCTAGTTTCTTAAAGGGGTCATCGGATGCCCATTTTCCACAAGTTGATATGATTCGTTAGGTTCTTAATGAAAAGTCTGTAACATACTTTGGTTAAAATTTCTCAATAGTAGTGTAAAAAACACTTTTTTTTACCTTGTCAAAAATAGCTCTGTTCACAGTGAGCCATTTCGGTGCGTGTTCCTTTAAATGCTAATGAGCTCTGCTCACCCCGCCCCTCTCTTTCGTGGGGTGTTGCAGTTCTTGGAGGCTGTAAACTTTAACCGCGTTTAGCTAGTTAGCAAGTGGAACTTGCTAACTAGCACATTATTAGGAAAGGCGATTTTTAAAGATTCATATAAAACCTTATACTCCCTTCTTCTGTAGGCGAAGCTGGATCACGAATGATTCGCGCGAACATAGATACATTTAGGCAGATCGGGGGTGCATTCCCTTCAAAAACAAAAGTAATCCTCTGCGTCTTCAGTGGCTCAGATGTCAGGAGCAAATAACGACTGCTATGTTCATTATTACATACAACAACAAAACACCTCAATTGCTTAGGACAGTGGTTCTCGCGAGGTGACGGAGGGGGTATTCGAATCAAATTCTGAGTTTTTCCATTCATTTAATTCTACCCCAACTTAAAGTAACATTAAAACCGAGCATGTATTTCTGACAAGCAAAATGCCACATCTAATATAAAAACATGAATATGGGAGTGCCGTAAATGATCAAATACATGATATCCAATCAAATTACCTCATCGTTTGCTGTCAAAACAGACTGCATCCACACAAGCAGTGTGCATTTGATAGGATTCCCGCTGAGTATGCTGCAAATCACACTGCTGTTCAATGTATCTTTAAAGTAGCTTTAGCACTTGATAGTTGATAGCATGAAGAGCAAATATCATTGAGATCGATTTAAACTCTCTTTGATACAGACACACCTGTGCGCGTTATTGTTTTTCATGTTGAAAATACGAGCAAGAAAGCAAATTTCCCTGAATAGCTAAATGATGGCAAATGTGACATTTCATTTTTACAACAGTTCAACAAAAAAGGTAATATTAAGTGAACATTTTTAATGTAGCCTATATTTTAAACAGAATATTGTTTGTTATATTTTGCAATGAAACAATAATAGTTCCAACAAATTCCGCAACATATGTGTGCGTCTCCAAGCAACCGTTTTGTTTCGTTAGTGAAAAAAAAACACAGTGGATTTTTATCATTATAGTGTGGTTGTGTACACACACTGTCAACACACATTTCAGTTCAAACTACGTGTTAAAGCGAATGTTGCATCCGATGACCTCTTTAAAGCTACAGTTTCAGAGTAGCCTCCCACACAAGTAAATGGCACGGTTAAATTATGTATTTAGAAGATATTACCCCTTAAACAGCTTTAGTGTAGTTAGCAACTTTTTGTTAACAACTCACAAACTAACATTTGTAACCGAAGTAGCTAACAACTACAAGGTTGCTTGTAGCTTGGCAAGCTACAGTTTCAAAGTAGCTTGCCCAACACTATTAGTATTTGTGGTTCCTGTCCATGAAGTTAGTCTGTTCACACTCGCTGAAGGTTTCATCTAATTAGCCTCACAAGAGTGTGTGCATTGTCTTCTAAATAAAGACGAGCCCTGCCTGATGCATTCGCAAGAACAATATGCTTTGTTGTTGGTGTGAAACGATCACAAACACCTTGGGAGTTCTCTGTCCACTCATCTCGTTCACACCTAATTAGCCACAATAATGAGAAGGCAAACTGACCATGAAAGCGAGTGTTGGTTCACTCACTATGTTAGCGACACCTCTGCCTCATTTATGTAGCTCTGAATAATTCATCCCGTCATCCTAGTAGAGACTTTGGAGAGTATAGTAAATATAGTGTGAGCTTTGAACTGCTGTTTAGTCGACTCTAGATGCTTCTTCCCATGCATATAACTGTTTGTAGAGTACCAAGGCTTACTAGGGTTTAACAATGCAAATGTAATGAGTGGTTAAGTGTTTGGATGGTTAGAGGAGCCATTACTCACACATTTAGATCTCAGATAAAAACAATGCCGTTAGCATATACAATGAAATGTTTATAATGTACACGCCGACATTAATAGCTCTTTCTGCTCATCAGGTGTCATTAATATTGGTGTGTAAAACGAGGGCGGTCTGGCTGATGGTTGGATCAATAGCTCTTTGTAGGCAGTAATTAGTTTGTTATAGTTAGACGGGCCGCAGCCACTGTTCTGACCCCCTGCTACCCTACAGCAACTGTTTCCATTTAACACACACACACACACATTTAAGTGTGTGTTTAATTGTGCACATGCAGTTGCACAGACTGGTGCAAATGCTGAAACCTTTTACAAATATTTACTCAAAAGACCATGTTCTTAGGTCATTTTTGGTTCTATCGCTGTATTTTAGACACATAGTTTGCATGATATGTTTTTTTCATTGGTGTAGGTATATATTGGGTATTGAGACACATAAATAATAATAATCCTAATTTTACTTTGAAACTGTAGCTAGCCAAGCTACAGGACAAATTTACAAAGTAGCTTCCCTCACAAGTTTAAAATAAATTATATAGCTAGATGATTTATATATATATATATATATATATAAATATATTGCCCCCTAAGCAGATTCAATGTTAAGATTCAACAATTTTTTTACTTTTAACACTACAAGTTACTTACCACATTGTGTTTGAATATAAGCTGGCAAGAAATAGTAAACTTTCTTTTATCTATCAGTCTAAAATAAAATCATACAGTACCAATATCAATATAAAATGTTTTCAAAACTGTGATATGTTTATTTGCAGACAATGTTCATATACGCCAGGTTTCAGATCGCCTGATGCTAGCAGCTGCAAAATGTTGGTATAACATTTTTAAATTATGTTGTTATTCACTTCATTGTTCCCCCAAATTTGTGATTATCTTGAAAATTAATAGCACAGTAATATTCAGAAATATTATTGCAATTTTTAAAAACAGTTTTCTATTTTAATATACTGTAACATGTAATTTATTTCTATGATGCAAAGCCTTCATTGTCAATATGCTGATTTTCTTTTTTAAAAACATTTCTTATTAATATCAATGTTGTGCTGCTTCATAATGTTGTGGAAATTAATTTGGGTATTCTTTGATGAATAGAATGTTTATTTGACATATAATCTTTTTTTAAAACAATGTACTGTACTTTGTAAAACAAAGTCTTTACAGTATTTTTTATTCCGAAAGGATGCGTTAAATTGATCAAAAGTTAACTTCTTTAGAAAACACCTTACTGAGCCCAAACTTTAAATGGTAGTCTATGCTTCAGAAAAGTGACTGCTCTGCGACTAGCGTGCCGATCAAGAATGACTGTGAGCACGATGAATGACCTGTTTGTTTTCCAAATGGCTAGCATCTCTTTGGTCGTGTGCGTTCAGAAGTCAGCGATCATTCCCACGGGCCGGCTGAGAGTCTAGCCGTCTGAAAGCAGTCGCCGCTTCTATCGCACTTTCTTCATCCCGGCCTCCCTCTGACAATCCCTGAAGGCGACACAAAAAACCCATTCCCCAGTCCATGGCTGGAGTCTGGTCTGCGACGCAGACTGTGATTTAGGTGCTTCAAAAGCAGCAGCCGCGTGGGCTTCTGCCGCCAGATGTCCTAATTGCAGTGTCAGGAAATGTCAAGGTAAGCATTTGCTAAGGAAGAACAGCTGGAAGTGTTTTAACAGGAGAGACGAGTGAAGGGGCTGTGCTGTTTACAAGACTCCCTCATCCCCGCGGTCCTAACACGAACGCTCAGCACCATCTGCGTCTGTCCAGAGAAGAAATGTGTTTGTCTTACAAGAAAAGCGATGCCATTTCCTCCAGGGAAATGTCAGTTTATAATTGGATCTGTACATGTAAATATTTCCATGACACTCTAAATCAACAAAATTTCCCTGGACACTTGATTATCTGGATGAATCTCACTAGTCCAGGTCACAGTTCAGCACAAAATTAAATAATATTAAATAAATTAAATATTACTTAACTTAAAGATAAAAATATACAATTTTACTTTTTACTTATATATATATATTTTTTTATTATTTATACAATTTTTATGGGGAGTCAAGTATTTTTTTTATTATAATATATAATATAAATGCCTATACATGTAAATATTTTAAAAATATTTACTGTATGTGCGTATATATATATATTAGTGCTGTCAAAGTTAATGCAAATTCCTTTTAACGGCACAAATTGTATTAACGCGCGATTAACGTAGTGAATATTTTCTGTTTGACCCATGGCACAACCCATAGTTGGAGAAATGGAGATGCACAGTGTTGCCAACTTGGCAACATTGCAGACCCCTTTAGCGACTTTTTTCCCTTCAAAAAAGCACCCGAACCTTATTTAGTCTCTGAGAATTGCCGGTACTGCCGCGCGAGGTCTTGCTTTCCCAACACGTACGCACGCACACACGCACGCACGCACGCACGCACGCACACACCTCTCTCTCTCTCTCTCTCTCTCTCTCTCTCTCTCTCTCTCTCTCTCTCTCTCTCTCTCTCTCCGCGCGTCTGCTCAGTTTTTGTTCAGCACGCGCACACACATATCTCTCTCTCTCTCTCTTCGCGTCTGCTTAGTTTCTTCAGTGGTGTTGTAATAAATATTTTTACAGTAAAAAAAGTTATTCACAATTTGAATTAAATTAAATTAGCCATAAATAATATACTAAATCAAGGGACGACAATATCGTTTGGCTGCTTGATTTTACACTTACTGATGACATTAAGTGAAACTGGGATGGTGAACTCAGACCTGCCTAATAGCCGAGGTCCTGATGAATGTGAATAGTGCGTTTACATTTCAGGGGGTGTGACAGCAGTAGCATGACAGCCATTCTCATGCGCTGCAGGCCTGTAGTCTTACGACCCCCAGCCCAGACGTTCCCACTCTTCACCTCAAACATGCTAAAGGCTTGAAATCTCTGGTTTTGTGGGTGGTAACTTCAAGACCTGTCTAGACCTCACATGTGATCCCCTCGGGCTGAACAGAAACCAGTCTAGGTGAAACGGTTTCCAAACTGGCTTTTGTTAATGCAAGTGCTGTTGTGTTTGGATCCAAGGTGATCATCAAGAGCGGCCAGGCAATGAGAAATGCATGAGAGAAAAAGGATTGCCCAGCTGGAGCACAAATACAGATCCTCTTAAAAGTATCAAATCTAGGCATTCAAACCCAATCCATCTACGGTAGAGCTTCTGTTGTTCTCTTTTAATGGCTTTTACTCTCTGTGTCAGCAGCAAATCTCTCTTCATGGGTGGTGGAGGGTGTGATTGACAGTCATAATTGTGTAGATTACTGCAGACAGACACTGAGTTGTGAGCAGGAGACCATGATTAAAAGGCCTTGCACATTTTGAAGGTCTACTTAAATTAGAAAAATTCGCTTTCTGAGTGTCAGTTTTATTGATATACTGATATATTTGCTATAAGTGACATCAGTTAATAACTGTGTTGGTCTGGGTGACGCAGAAGTTTTTTTCTGTCTTTGTTAATGTCTTTGTTACATTTTCAGTAAATATGTACCATAAAATATATGTTCTTTCAATTGTTTTCAGCAATTTTGGGTAAATCTGATTTGCTGTCAGAAATTGTTTATATTGTACATCAATCATGCTCTGTAGAGATAGTCAACCAATAATTTACATCATTCTGACAAAAGTGCTAATGTTTTTAGTTTAAGTTTCTAACATTTTCTTAGTTTGAACAACTGCAATTGTTTTACAAGCACACATTTTAACTGTATTTAATGGAATCTCGTTTCCGCCACTGACAAAAAAAATAAGGTTATTGTGACTTTTTATCTCACAATTCTTATTTTCACAGAATTGTGAGATATAAATTTGCAACTGCGAGTTATAAAGTCAGCATTGCGTGATATAGTATCACACATTTCACAACAATACTAAGCAGCACAACTGTTTTCAACATTGATAATAATAAATGTTTCTTTAGCAGCGAATCAGCACATTAGAATAGTTTCTGAAGGACATTGAAGACTAGAGTAATGATGCTGAAAATTAGCAATCAATTACATTTTAAAATGTATTCAAATGGAAAACATTTAGCCTATGTGAAATAACTGAAATTAGAATAATATTTCATGATATTACTGTATTTTTGATCAAATGGATACAGCCTTGATGAGTCTTCTTTTAAAAGCCTTACAAAATCTTACAGAACTTTTGAACAATAGTAAATGTTTTTTATTTATTTATTTTTTTATATAAAATGTTTGATTTTGCATTACGCATCATCCACGCCACTGGGTGTCAGTATAGTCCAAGATTATTGTCATATCAGCTAGTGCAACATAAACAAACAATTACAGAGTGCACCCTTAAAACGCCAAAACAAAATTAAAACTCAAATATTTTGATGAAGTCCAATCGTTTGAGCCTAACAAATTGTAAGTCACTGGGATAAATTCTTCCTCATTGTTTTTTTTTTAGGTTGAAACGTTAACTCAAGAGCACACAGTGGGTTCTGAGGTTCTGTCTCTGTAATAAATGTGTCTGTATAAAGACCAGCGGCAAACCCCAATCTGCCACCTTACGCCTTTATTTCACTTCATCAAAGACATCCAATCTTTTCTCGTGTCATTTATAGATCCTTGTCATTTATGAGGAATCGTCTTTTGGTACATTCACTGAAGTTCATTAGTTCACAGCCATTGTGCTCCAGATTTGTAATGTGAATCCTTTTAGGCCTCGTGCAATGAGATTCTGTGGCTGTTTAGGCCTTGCGCTCCGATAATCTCTTTTTCATTTGGGTGTATAAAAAGCATGAGGATTGGGGTTTTGCCGGTGAGGATTTCGAGCTAGAAAGACAGAGAGGATTAAAACCGGAATCCCTCGAGGAAACGCGGATAAAATGCGTCGCAGGAACAACTGGACAGAGAAATGAAGCTGGGCTGGGCTGCCATTTGGGCACTTGTTCTCTCCAGTCCTGGCATCTGATCGAGCACAATTACATGCTAGATTAAGGGGCTTGTGGAGATACGGAGGATTGCGTCCCTCCCTCGGGAGGCTGAGTTTGGGATCTCTAGCGGTCTGGCTGTGTGTCACTGGCGCTCTCTGGCACTGCTGCTGTTGGTGCCTTTGGAGTGGAGTGCAGGTTTGTGAGATCAGACACAGCCTGGTGGCCTAGTAACTGTTTGTTTGGGTTTTCAGTCATGGCGGTGAAGAGACTTTTTCACATACAATTGTTTTGGGTTCCTTTATACACCCTATGCACTTGAATATTCTTATTATGTATGTATATATAGACAGGTACATCTCAAAAAAGTATGCTTCTGAAAAGTATGTTCATTTCTATGCACTCAATACTTGGTTGGGCCTCCTTTTGCGTGAATTACTGCATCAATGCGTGGGTAATAAACTGATGGGTAATCAGTTTGTGGCACTGCTGAGGTGTAATGGAAGCACAGGTTGCTTTGATAGCGGCCATCAGGTCATCTGCATTGTTGGGTCTGGTATCTCTCATCTTCTTCTTGACAATACCACATCGATTCTCGATGGGGTTCAGGTCAGGCGAGTTTGCTGGCCAATCAAGCACAGTAACACCATGGTCATTGAACCAGCTTTTGGTACTTTGGCAGTGTGGGCAGGTGCCAAGTCCTGCTGGAAAATGAAATCAGCATCTCCATAAAGCTTGTCAGCAGAAGGAAGCATGAAGTGCTCTAAAATTTCCTGGTAGATGGCTGCATTGACCGTGGACTCCCAGTGAACCAACACCAGCAGATGACATGGCAGCCCAAATCATCACTGACTGTGGAAACTTCACACTGGACTTCAAGCAACATGGATTCTGTGCCTCTCCTCTCTTCCTCCAGACTCTGGGACCTTGATTTCCAAATAAAATGCTAAATGTACTTTCATCTGAAAAGAGGACTTTGGACCACTGAGCAACAGTCCAGTTCTTTTTCTCCTTAGCCCAGGTAAGATGCTTCTGACGATGTTTCTGTTTCAGAAGTGGCTTGGTAGCCCTTTTCCTGAAGATGTCTGAGCGTGGTGACTCTTGATGCACTGACTCCAGCTTCAGTTCACTCCTTGTGAAGCTCTCCCAAGTGTTTGAATCGGCTTTGCTTGACAGTATTCTCAAGCTTGCGGTCATCCCTGTTGCTTGTGCACATTTTTCTACCCAATTTCTTCCTTCCAGTCAACTTTTCATGTAATATGCTTTGATACAGCACTCCTTGAACAGCCACCCCTTTCAGTAATGACCCTCTGTGACTTACTCTCTTTATGGAGGGTGTCAATGATCGTCTTCTGGACCATTGCAAGTCAGCAGTGTTCCCCATTATTGTGGTTTTCAAAAAAACAAGAGATACCCAGAATTTATACTGTATGAATGATCATTTATTGAAACTTAAATATAAATATTCTAATATGAGATTTGAGATACTGTTTTTTTACTTCCATTAGCTGTAAGCTCTAATCATCAAAATTAAAACTTTTGAAGTGTTTTACTTTACAAGTAATGAATCTAAAATATATGAAAGTTTCACTTTTTTAAATAAGTAACAAGAAAAAAATGAAAAGTAACAAGAAAACTTTTCACCATATTCAATTTTTTAGATGTTCCTGTATATATATATATTCTCTGTATGTATCATATGTGTATACACACTACAGTTCAAAAGTTTGAACGGTTTGATTTTTTTTTTTTTGTAAGCATGTATGATTTAACTTTATATTCATCAAATAATTCTGAAATAAGAAATGTCACAGTTTCCACAAAAATATGAACCAGCACAACTGTTTTCAAATGGTTGCAATCATCAAAAGTTGAAAAAATTATAACATTAAAAAAAAAAACATTAGACAGACAATAAAATGAAGTGTCTGGAGTCTCTATGGAAGCAATAGTCTGTAGCAATCAGTTCACTTATGTTATTTGTTCATGTTCTATTTGTGTTCTTATCTTGTAAATATGATCATATCAGAATATGATTACTTAATGAATATGGCTAGCCTATACTTCAATACTTTATACTTTCAGTTCAAGAAGTTCCTTATTAAAGTGTGATGATTGAGCTGTAAAGCATAGTTTTGACCTCCACTGAAGCTGCACATGTCGATGATGTTCTCAGCGCTGGTCAGGATGGACCAATCACAGTCATTGTGATTCCCAGATAAGGATTTATTCATCATTTCACACAGTAGAGAGTGAAATATATCTGCTTGCATCTCCGTGTATTCACTAACATCTGGTAGCTGGCTCTTATGAGAGCACGCTTTGGAGATCTCACATTCTTACGGTCTGATTTATTAATGCCACGTTGTATGGCATCAGGTACTCATCATTGTCTGCTTTACAACTACGTAGGTTGGTCCTCTTTATGTCAAAGAAGAAAATCACATATGCTACTATTTATTATAAAGACATTGTTGGGTATGCTTCCAAATTACATTTCTAGTATTGTATTCATATGTGGAAAGAACTATAGCACCAGATCATCAAATGGGATTAAATTAGTAGTACCTAGGGTACACTCAGAGCATGGGAAATCATCTTTCTCTTATTATGCTCCATGGCTGTGGAATGAATTTCAATCTACTACTCCACTAGAAACAATTCCTCCTTTGAATATATTCAAAAATGTATTGCAGTGTAAAATGAATTAATCATGTGGCTGTTTTAATTAATTTGTTGATCCATGATGAATCTTTTCGCTTTGATTGTTTATAATTTATTATGTGTTTTATGTTTACGGGAACTTTTTGTACGGCCGTCTTGGCCAGGACTCCCTGGAAGAAGAGATTTATTTTAATTTCAATGGGACTTTCCTGGAAAAAAAAAGGATAAAAAAAAAAAAAGATTCAGTCGCTGTCAGCTCCAAACATTTCATCCACACTCTTTTATTTGTGTGTGAGCGTGTGTGTGTGTGTTTGCGAGGGATGTTAGGGTTATCGAGAGGATCTTTAGGTCTTGGCATGCTTCTCCAGAAGTGTCTTCTGAGCTTGTCTGGTCTTGTCAGAGAGAATTTACACCTTTGTTTTGGTCAGTGTTAGAACGCAGCCTCATATAAAGTAAATTTACTAACACTACTCTCATATAAGAGAGACTGCAGTGCAAAAAATAACATTTTCTAGTATTCCAGAAAAATATCTAGTGTCATCTTAAAATCAAAATGGCATAATAAATTGAGACTTATTTTCAGATAATATATATTTAGATTATTCAATTTATCTTCTCTATTTTATCATTAGCAAATGAATTTAAGTATGTCTAGCATTATTCATTTTAATTATATTTAAATAATATTTATATTTCAGTTACAATAATATTTCTATATTAAAGTAATTATGGGTTTAGCAAAAAAAGTGTTTTCAAATGAAATGGTTATTCAGCATGAAAACATGTTTAGCAAGAATTCGAAACATTTTTGTACATTTTGATTTTAAAATGTTAATTTATTCATGATATAATGTAGATTTGGCTGTGTTTTTGCATTTGTTAATGGAACAAAATGTCTTGTAAAATCATCCGGTTTGTATCATGCAATTTTTTACAAAAAATGGTCCAGTTAATGCAACACAATTTACAATATAATCACACTGTTCTTGTCGCAGCTGTTGTCTTTGGAGCTTCATCAGCATTGCCTCTCATGGCCTGTGGTTGTCTGTGGATGTGCTTTGAGAAGTAGAACCCTGTAATTTCAGCTCTGTCAAGTGCTTTTAGTTCTGTTTTTAGACAGGAGTTCAGTGAAGCTTGTTTGCAGACCTAGAGAGCTGCTCAGATCCTCAGCACTGATCTTCATACTAGAAATTATTCTAATCAGTAACAGTATAGATTAGCAAAAAGCTGCTTTGTTGTTTATATCGTGTGGTTTGACACTCAAACGTTCAGGTTTACAGTGACAGTGAATTGTGAAGACCGCACAAATCCATGTCATTCATTTTTCTGTGGAAATAAGAAAATGGAGTTGATTGTCAGAGTCTGTTGGTAATAAAACAAAGTTGAACTGTTTTCCCCACATGCTAGTATTTCCAAGTATTTGGAAACTGAGTTAGAACAAATTGTTAGTAGGTCATAGCTTGGCAAACAGCCGTTGGCAGAGTTGCTTAATAGTATTACGTGTGTGACACCAATAAATAAAGTATCAAAATACTCTGACACAACCTGGCGGCAGCAGACTGTTACTCTAAAGAATAAATGGCTTGATTGTGCAGTGCAGGAAGCTGCAAGTATCTGCCCCACTGCTCTACTACCTCAGGCTGGGTAATGAGGGGCTGGTCATAACGTCCCGTTTGATCTGGCGCTCTCACACGCACACACGCCTCCTGAAATACACCGTAAATCTAGCAAACATGCAAATGTTCATAGGCTTTTAAAAAACACTAGCCTCGGGCCTCACACACACACACACACACACACACACACACATACACACACACTACCAAAGCGCTGTGCATTTAGAAGAAAATAGCCTGCGTTAGGAGTCTCATAGAGTGCCTTCTTTTTTCTTTTCAAACCTCATTAAGAAAAGGAATGTGTGCTACTTTCCAGGTGTTCGCTTACTAATCAATGTGTAGCATTTTCTTGCCCAAACAAGATATAGTACACAGACGTATTTGGCAGGGATAGCAGGGATAGGCAACTTCAGTCCTGGAGGGCCGGTGTCCTGCATAGTTTAGCTCCAACCCTAATTAAACACACCTGAAGAAACGAATCAATGTTTTCAAGATCCCTAGAAAGTTACAGGCAGGTGTGTTTGATTAGGGTTGGAGCTAAACTCTGAAGTTTAGAACTCTGAACTCCGAAGTTGCCTATCACTGATTTAGAGTACCGCAATGACCGTCTTTTTGCACTAAATGACCTGTCATAGTTTAATGAGTGGGACAATGACATGAAGCGACACGAGGAGAGCTGCATTTACAACAGATGAGCGCAAGTGCATATATACAGCATGTTTTAACATATTATTTTATAATTTAACACTCTGTATTTAAATACGTAGGCTATTACAAAATACCTTAGCTTATTACCATTATCGTGGCAACCAACAACAGCACAGCTTAACCCTCCGCACATTTTTGTATTTAGTTATATTGAAAAAGTTTCAATTCAGTCGATCATTTTTAAACCCCGTTTTAATATAGCAGCGGTGGCACATAATATCCGCATTCTGATTGGTCAGATCGCCTGTCAATCAAGCTCTTTGCTAACGGTCAATTGAATCACGATTTGGTAGCATCTCAACCGATTTGAATCATCACATATATGAATCGATTTTCAACTGGCTCGCGGTTAATCGTTACATCCTTAAATTTGTATATATATATATATATATATATTAGGGGTGGCACGGTACACAGATGTCACGGTTTGGTACATACCTTCGGTTCGGGAGTCACGGTTCGATACAATTTATATACAAATAATAAATAATATAAGCTATGTACATTTTGCATGTACAGAAAAAGTGAGCTGGCCTGTCCTGCAAAATGTAAACCGGTTTGTCTAAGTAAATTGCTCAGTGCAAAGAAAGAGAAGTAATGGGAACCTGGTATTTATTTTTTCATGAGTCTAATAGACATGAACATGTTCTTTGAAAAACATCTATAATATTTGAAACATGTCTAGTCTGCATGCTCTATGTTGACTATGGTTTCAATAATAATAAACATACATTTGCATAAAGCATCCATATTTGTCCATGCCCATGTTGATTAGAGTATTAAGAACTTGAAAAGTATTAATTTGAGGTACATTTAGGACAAATAAAAATGTGCGATGAATCGCAAGTTAACTCACGACTATCATGCAATTAATCGCGATTAAAATATTTTATTCGATTGACAGCCCTAATATATATATATATATATATATATATATATATATATATATATATAATATATGTGTGTATATATATATATATATACCAGGCATTTTAAAAAGTGGACTTGTAAAAAGTGAAAAATAAAAAGAAATGCCATAAATGTGAAGAATATGCTTCCACTTAAATTTAATTAATTTAATCATCATTGCACACTTGTTTAATTAGCTGCCCTTAAATCTTAAGATTCTGTTCATTATCTCAATCCCAATCAATGAATTAGTGCTTCTAAAGATGCATTTAGTGACGAGCATTTAGTAATTAGCTCCCTGATGAGCAAATTAAACTCTACGGATGCATCCATTCTCGTGTAGGTCAGCAGCATCCGGTTGTGTAGATCATTAGAAGCATGCAGTCATCATGGCTAATCAGCTTCTCTCTTTTGTTGGATGATTTATTTATCATGGCTCGAGTGATGACACCAGCTATAAATGGCATTGTTGATGATCATTACTAAAATATGAGGTGTCTATCAGCTCGCTGGACACTTGTAGGGGTTGTTTTTAAACAGCGGTTTGAAGAACCTGGTAAATGTGCAAAAAGGCTTATAGTTATTTTGAAGTACAAATTATTGATTCATACTAAAGCAAGCATCACTTTTACTATTGCTCATACTTGAGGTTAATTATTTGAACTAACCACTAATTTAATAATTTGAACTAACCACTAACCAACTAAATGTACTTAGAAACCCTTTATAATGTATACAGTTCACAAGTTTGGGGTCAGTTGGATTTTTTTATGTTTTTGAAAGTCTCTTATGTGCTCACCAATACTTTATAAAAAATACAGTAAAAACAGTAATATTATGAAATATGTTTTAATACAAAACAACATTTTTCTATTTGAATATATATTCAAATGTAATTTGTTGCTGTGGTCAAAGCTGAATTTTCAGCATCCTTACTCCAGTCTTTAGTGAATGGAAAATTCAAAAGAACAGTATTTATTTGAAATAATAATTTTTATAAGATTATCTTTATCTTTGTCACTTTTGACCAATTTCAATGCATCATTGCTGAATATAAGTGTTAATAATTTTTTTTTTAAATCTGTAAAATCGTATCCCTCTTAAACTTTAAATCAGTAGATTATACATATATAATGTATATAATATATTTTCGATTTTTTTCATTTGTTTTAAAACTAGGGATGCACCGATTATGAAAATGTTTCCGATACCGATAACCGATAATTCTTTATATTTGAAAGCCGATAACCGATATGTTGGCCGATAAATCTATATCCACATTTTGATATACTTTTTGAGAGCCTGCAAAAAAAAATAAGGTATTTTACTCTCCCATAACCAAATTTCGCCATAAAAAGTCTCTAAAATAAAATAATGCATAAAGAATGCAAACAAGTCATTGGACTTCATTACATGTGTAAAGAATCAAAATGCATGTGCCATGGATGAATAAAACGGAAGAGCCATCTGCATGGACAATAATTAAATTATATTATTTACTAAACCATATTGTTGATTGAAAATAATACGAGAAAGTAAAAGTGGTGGTTATTATTAATAATGCTTCAGTGATTTTGAAAAAGTAACAAATGTATAGGCTACCACTGTTTTAAATAGCAGCTGTTTGAGCTGCGTGCGCTGTATGAAGCTGAATGGACACCGGTAAACTGAATCACTTGTTATAGCGGGTTAATTAGGCTACCTGAGAATAAGATATTTATAGAATATAAACATAATATTACAATGTATATATGCAAAAAAATACGGAAATGCACAAGTTATTTTGAACTAAGTTATGCGCTAGTCAGATGTGTAACTCGTGGATGCGCATTTGGCTTCCCGTAATAACGTGCTGAAACACGGCAACTAAACCCAAAGAATTCACAACGTTTTATTATAATAATGTTCTCATTAGAATGTTGTATACATGACAGTCCCAATCATAGTTATTAGTTATGCGCTGCAGTTTGAGCTGCATGCGCTGAGCTAAAGATGATCACCGGCAAACTGAAGCGCTCTATTAATTAACCAAACAAATTCTATATGAGCTAAAGCAGATATAATAAAATAAACACACTATTACTACGTAAAATTGCACAAAAGACTGCAAATGCACAAGCAAACTTAACTGTCATGGAGGTGTAGCTCCGTTGTGGATGCGCTCAACGCACACACAAAACACAGCACACAACGTCATTTACAGTAATGCTCTTATTATAATTTTATGTAGCCTTTATGACAGACTTGCTCTGCACATGTCGCACATAAGTGTATTGTCCTTTTTCAAAGTGATTACAATCATATTTCAAGCATTTCAAAACCATCATGGCGAACAGCGCACATCTGATGTGTCTCTGAAGGAAATAATGCATTATTTATCGGCTTAAAATATCGCCCACATTTTCTTATCGGGCCGATAACCGATAACAGAAAAAAATTACATTTATCGGCCGATACCGATATGGTGGTCAATATATCGTGCATCCCTATTTAAACCCAATTTGTTTGTTGTATTGGCTAACTAGATACCACAAAATATGTCCCTTTTTTTGTGCTGCATAATCATTACTTTTTAAAATTAATCGTTATATAACCAATGCTTGAGAAATTAATAGCACTCTACTCTGTTTGTTTCAGTTGCTTTTCTCGGAGATATTGCGCTGGATGAGGAAGATATGCGCATGTTTAAAGTGGACCGCATTGTGAATTTAGCAGAGAGAACGGTCACAGTTCTGAATCACACAGATGCGGGTAAGTGTGCATGTATGCGTGAATTTGTGTGCATGGGCCTGCTTTATATAAACTTTGTGTCAGGCTTAATTGGCAGTCAGAGACTCCGGAAAGAACTTGAAGCCATACGTTACTAAACCAACAGAGAAAAGCCTGTCGAGAAACAGTTCCCACATTCCAAAACACAACAACACATTGCAACTGGGATTTGACTAAATGACAGCACATTTTTTCATAATTAGCTTTTAGTTTTATGATATTTTCACACCAGAAAGAAGGAAAGTTTGCAGAGGAGAGAAAAACATGAGATAAAGAAATGTAAACAAGGTACAGAATTCAACTTCAGTACAATACAGTCTTTGTGTAGGAGTCAGCATTCAAAACAACAGGCTGTGCTGTAAATGTTGAAAGTGATATGAATTAGTGAATACCGTTGAGCACAGTAGAGCCACATTTCATAAACAAGTTTGTTTAAATGATTAAACCGTAGTTTAAAATGAACACAAAAAGTATTTGGACTGATTCTGGTTGCCAGATTTTAGTGGAACACATGACCTTTCAACTTTGCAAACCCACTTACAAAAGTGGGTTTGCATTTATTTAAATATAAATGTAAGATTATAAGTTGATATGTAAGCTCTCTTTCTCTGAAACTTGAGATGATCATGTTCCAGATGACAGTTTCCTAATTAACCCTCATGTTGGAAATGGTAGGTTCACTTTCCAATGAGACGAATACAAACAATATAGCGTCCCATCGCAAGAAGAGGGCAGCGACGTCCAGACCTGAGAGGGTTTGGCCCGAGGGCGTCATTCCATACGTTATCAGCGGGAACTTCAGCGGTAAGTCAAGTTCACATGCACAGCTTTTCGTGTTTAAGTTTTAGTAGAAAACAACAGCATGTGATTGATAACATCTGCTTGTTATTAAGTTGCATGATTATAGACAGAGTATATTACTCACAAATTGTAGTTTATTACATATCATAATATAGGTTAGTCATTTTAGGTAATGTATTCTGGCTACTTTTTAGATTACTTTTAGATTACTTTTTCTTTATAATTTTTTTTTAAAGTGCCCCTATTATGGATTTAAAAAAATGACCTTTCCTGCCATGTGTAACAGCTTTAAGTGAATGAAAACATCCTGCAAAGTTTTAAATCTGAAAGTGCGCCATGTATAAAGTTATTGTCTCTCAAAAGAAAGAATCGACTCTGAATTATTGAAACGAGTCGTTTTTTAAACGAATCCCAAGACGTTTCATGTTGACGTCAACATTAAATATTAGTATATTGCTCGCCCGCTTGTTGGTCTTTTCGCGTTGGTCTGGATGAAAATGCAAATTCATTCTTTGCCACTAGATGGCGCTTTGGAGCAGAAAGAATAGCAGTTTCCCTGTTAACGCTGTACACAAAGCAGCACGGCGCTCACAAACACTGCTTTACCAGGCAATACAGACATGATGAAATTAAACTGAGACCAATCGACCAATCACCACAGATTAGTGTCATGCAAAGGAGGGTCTTAGAAAAATTAATCGTTGACCTAATCATTTGGGAGTCGTTGAGCAAGCAACATGTTGTTGGGGACTCCCAAAACCAAAATATGAACCTTTCTTAACCCATAAAAGGGGCAATTTAAACTTACCATATTGATATAAAAAATACATTACATATATATACATATATATGTGTATACATATATATATATTTATATATATATTAAAACATCATAAAATGCATTAAACATTACATTAGATCAGGGTTTCTCAAACTGGGTTTATTGTAAGAGCCTAGTTACTGAATGTCACTGGATACAATGAAGACATAGGGCCAGTTTTACTAAACCGGGTAAATTAGCACGAGAGCGCAATTCAAAAACAGTGCCGATGGGAGGGGAAATTTCTGCAGGTGATTTACTAACAATGTGCAAATTAAGGATTCCAGGCGCAAAATCTCATTTACATATCAACCAACGCAATATACCAAGCGCAGCGTAAATTAAAGTAGTTGCAAATAAAGAATAACGAAATAAAAAAGCCACAGTAGGTTGAAAAGTACCGGAGGCCAAAAATGAAGTTTTGATAGAGCTGGTATTGTGTGACTCCTAGTTGAGGGTTCCAAGTCCTCTTTTATTTCCTGAAGCAAATTAAAAATAACACTGCTTTGCAAACGATATGATATGATCCAAATAAATGAATGTGTGGAAAAATCCTCTCCCTTCTACCACGTGCTCTCTGTTCTCTGCAGTGCCTCCTCATAGAAACAATAATTGCAGCCATTTCAAGTGCAAAATAGTTTAAGACATGCTTTTTTGGGCGTCAAATAATGGCGCAAATGGCAGTAATTTGACAATCGCAAACGTTTGTAAAACGAGTTGTGTGATACATTTGTATACGCTCCTCCCATAACTTTTGCGTCTGAAAGGGAATCTTCTAGAAATGCATCTTAAATAAGGTCAGGCTCAAAAATAACTGTGTCCACTCCTTTTCAGCGTTAATTCATCACTGCACGTCTTTAGTAAAACCTTACAGTACAATTGTAACATCAAAAGATGGTTTGCGCTGCCGCAAGCTGTTAGTAAAACTGGCCCATAGAGTTTCACAGCTACATTACTAGTGTTGAAGAAAAATTTTGCAAGTCACTGCCAGCATTTTTGACAATTTTCACAAAAATATCATGGTACCTGGAATACATGGTTGTATGAATATCTGAACATGCAATATGTCAAAAGAAAGAACCGAGCATCTGCTTTTAAACAAAACAAACAAAGTTTTATTCAAGCTTCATGCATTATTTTTTATCAATATTTGAATGTGTGAACATTTAATAAAAAAATGAAATCTTTAAAAAAATGCTGAGAAAATTGTGTTTTTGTCCGGATCAGATTCAGAACGATAAGCAGAACATAAATGGAGTCTTCCATCAAAGTTTTCACGGTCCATTTCCTGGATCAACATTTCATTCGGTAACATTTGGCCATTTTGATTTATATGCTGTTTTTGTTTGATTTGGTTAAAATTACTAATACTTTGAACTAAAGTTCCGGCCAGATTTACTGTTGTTTGTCAATTTTTTGGGGGGCAAAATTGCGTCAGTTTAATATGAATCCACATTAATTGGTAATTCTGTATGGGATTGAAATTTCGCAACAGGTTCAAGTTGTCATGCAAATTTGCTGCGTTGACCAGCAGAAAACTGCTAGGTGTGAAAGTGACAACTATCTGAGCTCTGATTTATATAATCGCTACACTACTGATGACAGATAGTGGTCGTTTTTGTCCACAAGAAATCACAGACATTTCACTAATGTCTCCATACCTTAAAGTTTGATCGCCCTACTCATTGTTAGTGCCGTATGTGTTGTACAGGTAGCCAGAGAGCCATATTCAGACAGGCCATGAGACACTGGGAAAAACACACATGTGTGACATTCATCGACAGAACAACAGAAGAGAGCTACATCGTCTTCACCTACCGGCCTTGTGGGTAAGTGCAATGTTGGGAAGGTTACCTAGTCAAAATGTAATTAGTCGCGTAACTATTTCAATTTCATTTTTTAAAGTAATGTAACTGATTACATCTGATTACTAACATTTTTTTCTAACGTTCTCTCTTTTCTTATATGTTAATCATTTTCAAACATTTAAACTATCCATGGATAACTTTACAGTTATAATCAATACTAATTACGTGCGCTGAGAATTCAAACAAGAAAACCAATCAAAAGCATCACAATAGCATCACTTAGATTGTTAGTTCACCCAAAAATAAAAATTAGGTCATGGTTACCCTCAAGGCATCCTAAGTGTATATGACTTTCTTGGACAAGTCCAATATGAGATATATTAAAAACATTGTCCTTGCTCTTCTAAGCTTTAGAACAGGCAGGTGTTTTTCTTCAACAGTCCAAAATACATCAAATGAAGCGTGTGCATCCATAATAAAACATGCCTCACACGGCTCTGGGGGGTGAATAAAGGCATCATGTAGCGAATCAATTGACTTTGGTTAGAAAAATATCAATACAATCACTCATGCACCTTCTATGTCATCCGCCCAAGAACGGCTTAAATATGGATATTTACGGAGCCGTGTGAGGCATATTTTATTACGGATGCGCGTGCTTTATTTCACTAAAAACAACTGCCTACTGCCAGTATAAACCTTGGAAGAGCAAGGATAAGTTTTAATATAGCTCTCATTGGATTCGTCTGAAAGAAGAAAGTCATATACACCTAGGATGCTTTCATTTTTGGGTGAACTAACCCTTTTACTAAACAGCCTTTAAATGGGGGAGGCATTGTGCACATCAAAACAATACAAATAATATTATTCAACATATCCTAGCTTTTTGCAGAAAATATTCAGATGTAGCCCCCTTTTGTAATCGTTAACATTTTCATAATTAAATTACACATTTGTTCTCAGCAACTGTAATGGATTAGTTACATTTATTTTGTCATTAAATTACGTAACGCCATTACTCCCCAACACTGGTTAAGTGTGTATGTTAGCGGTTATGTGCGAGCTTCACAGAGGTGTGTATGTGTCAGTGTGTCAAAAGCCAGAGAGAGTTTCCACCGCAGGAGCACGAAACCTTTGACTCTTCCAGGAAGGAATCAAGCTCGCTTCTCTCGCTCATGTGGAGCGTGTACTTTTCACTCTTTTCTTTCACTCTCTCCTCTTTCTTTTCGGTCTCTTCCTGATTTATTGCTCGAGTGGTTTTCCATCCAATCCGTTCCTCTGTTCCCGCTTATCTGCTTTGTGTGCCAACAGACGGATTTGTGTGTTTATGTGTGTGTGGGCTCTCGTGTCTTGACCTAGTGATTACTCCGTGCTTTGCTGAGGAAATACCAGACGTTTGTGAAAATACGCTGTTCACCACGGGACTGTCACCTGAACATGTGTGTTTTATCCCTGCACAATGGCTCCCCGTAGATACTTCAGTGGCGTGGCAACAGTTCAGAGCCCAACTTGACGGTCACATCCGTTGGAAACAAATCAGTCCCCGGGATGCCGTGTTGGCACTTCGGTTTTGCTCTTAAGCTGCTTCTGTCTGCTGGAAAACAGGATTTATTTAGCTTTTTTGAAATGCGCGGTCGATGAAGGTTCACTGCTCAAAGCTCCTCCACAGGCCACACGCAACATCTAGAGAAAGTACTGAAACTGCAAAAATGAACATCTGCCTTTTAATATCAGCACATATTCAGTGTTCAGCATCTCGGCCTGTTATTATGAATGATTACACAATGTTTATGCATATGTATGATAAAGTTACTTCCATATGAAAATCTTAGGATTTCTGAGGTGCAGAGAGAGGGTGGTTGATGCAAGAAACCTTGATTAAGAGTGAAATCGGTCAAAAAATTTAGCATAAGTGTAGAATATGACTTCATGAAATCATGAAAAGTATAGACTGAGATTACTGAAGCTTCTAATTTAATGTCCAAATCTCAAAAAATAATCATACTTCCCCAATAGAAAGAAAAAAATATGATTGCTAACCCTGGAACAACATATGAAACTACCAAATTAATTGCAGTTAATAGTGTTCACCGTCTGTTTGATTACATTTTACATTTAGTCATTTTGCAGACGCTTTTATCCAAAGCGACTTACAATTGGGGTTACATGTAAATTACATGTAATTTGTAACTAACTACATGATTCTTACTGTACATTTCTTCCATAGTCACCACTAATAACCTCCTAAATGTAATGTAGAAGCTTAAAACTTTCCTGCTATGCAACGATTGGTATCGTGAAAAGCGCTATACAAATAAACTTGAATTGTTAGGATAGTTGATAAACATGCACTTTCTTTTCTTTTTTGCCCTCTATAAAGTTGCTCAAATTAAACCATAGACACTTTACATCAAAAATATATATTATACCTTGTTTCTTAAGCGTTTTTGAAGAAATGTCAACAATGTCTCTAAATTTGCTCAAACTTCACCAAAATAATAAATTCTGCAATCATTTACATTTACATTTATGCATTTAGCAGACATTTTATCCAAAGCGACTTACAGTGCATTCAGGCTATACATTTGTATTGTCAGTATGTGTTCCCTGGGAATCGAACCCACAACCTTTGCGCTGCTAACGTAATGCTCTAACCACTGAGCCACAGGAACATATCAGATTTGACTTCTTCCACATTTATATTAATGATTTAGCAAAAACTTGTATTTATTTTATTTATTTAGTTTACTTTTATTTTGGATGCGATTAATCGTGATAATGTTAGTCTGAATATAATAAAATTTGAATCTACTGACTCTACACTGACCCAATAGTGTCCATTTTACTCATCAAAATGAATTTTGGGAGAAACCGAGCTGATACCTGAAGTGCAACGTCTATTAAAGAGCAAAAAATAACATCTGTCTAAATTTATCAGCGAGATGAACACAAAACCAAACCAACGATTTGCCTCTGTGAACTTGTTTTTAAATGCGTGTGCGTGCGTGTGTGTGCGCCTGCGTGCATGCCTGTGTGTCTCTGTGTGTGTCTGTGTGCGTGTGTGTGCGCCTGTGTGCGTGTGTGTCTGTGTGCGTGTGTGTGTGCGTGTGCGTCTGTGTCTGTGTGCGTCTGTGTCTGTGTGCGTGTGTGTCTGTGTGCGTGTGTGTGCGCCTGCGTGCGTGTGTGTCTGTGTGTGTGCGTGTGCGTGTTCGTCTGTGTGTATGTGTGTGTGCGTGTTTTTGTGACAAATGAGGACATACATTTTTATAATGAGACAGGTATGACATAGGTATTACAAGGTGAAGGTGACTTTTCAGGACATTGCCCCATGTTCCTACTTTTCAAAATGCTTAGCAGAGGTGGAAAGAGTAC
Organism: Schizopygopsis malacanthus; assembly: GCA_027474115.1. Lineage (NCBI taxonomy): Eukaryota > Metazoa > Chordata > Actinopteri > Cypriniformes > Cyprinidae > Schizopygopsis > Schizopygopsis malacanthus. Next base: position 6,214,251 of record CM049881.1, read on the forward strand.
AAAAATATTCTACTCAAGTAAAAGTACCATTACATTACTGAAATTTTACTTAAGTACAAGTAAAAGTACCAGTCTAAAAATATACTCAAGTAAAAGTAAAAAGTAGCTCATTTAAAATTTACTCTGAGTAAAAAGTACTTAGTTACATTTTAACAATGAGAGGGAGGAAAAAATGGGATCGACCAAAGTGTCAAACTCAGTACCTGGAGGGCCACAGCCCTACACAGTGTAGATATTACCCTAATTAAACACATCTGATACAGCTAAACTAATCATTTAGGCTTATTTGAAAACTACATGGTGTGTGTGTTGGAGCAGGGTTGGAACTAAACTCTTTAGGGCTGTGGCCCTCCAGTAACACCCTCCAGAGTTTGACACACCTGGGATAGGCCTATAAATCTCAAACTAGGTGTTTTTAATTAAAGGAATCAGTTATTTAGAATAATAACACATTTAGGCTGTTACCAGGGAAATTAAATCAGTATCAACAAAATTCATCTTTGCAATGCAGAGGAAACGCAGAAGCTTCATCTGAAGTGGCATATATGTATTTACACTGACATTGAATGCATTTAGCCTGCAGTTACAAATGCAGAAATAATGTTTAGATAAATAAGACATAAAATGTGACCCTGAACCACAAAACCATAAGGGTCCATTTTCCTAAATTGCGATTTATACATCATCTGAAAGCTGAATAAATAATATTTCCATTGATGTATTGTTTGTTATGATCGGACAATATTTGAAAATCTGGAATCTGAGGGAGCAAACAATCCAAATATTGAGAAAATCTCCTTTAAAGTTGTTCAAATTAAGCTCTTAGTTTTGATATATTTACAGTAGGAAATTTACAAAATATATTAATGGAACATGATCTTTACTTAATATGCTAATGATTTTTGGCATAAAATAAAAATGTATAATTTTAACCCATACAATATATTGTTGGCTATTGCTACAAATATACCCCAGTGACTTAAGACTGGTTTTGTGCTCCAGGCCAGGGTCACAAATGTTAAATAGTCATTTGAAATTAAAAATAAATAAATCAAAATATACTTTAAATGTTAAATTAGAACCACCAGTAGGTGTCAGCAAGTCACTCATAAGAGAGTCATTGCGATTGAACAGAATCATGTAAACGGTTAATTAATTCAGGAACAAAACACGTCATTGCTCAGAGTCAGAGACGCAAAAGTGTGTATGGTGGCTGTGTTTGGTATTATTTTTGTTGTCGAAATAGAGCAAAAACAGGCAATATGGTGACTAAAACGTCTCTTAATTAACTTATTGTTTTTTGAACTGTGTAAAAAGAAAAACTACAGGCCTATGTAATCATGGTGAATTTTTGAGAAAAACGGCATTCTTCATGTGATGTTGACTTACTATATTCAATTATATAAATATATACATTTTCTGCTTCTATATCTTCAATTTTGTGATCATTCTAAACGCATTTTAACAGACTGAATCACGCAGTGAAAGAAAGCAGTCCAGATGCACGCGGATTAGTCTAATCTAACGTTACTAGATTTCACGGCACACTGTTTAGAGTGATTTGTTTGGTTTTTGGCAAAATACTGATAATGCCAAATCGCACATCGTTAAAACAACAATTATTGTATTATCGCAGATGATATCGCACACCCTGCACCACTGTCTTTTTGGCTCATTTGTGCAAAACCTTTTGCTAAACCGTCAAAGCTTCATTTTAACCACCAATGCAATGATGTAAGTATTTACCTTACGTTACCTCTACATGCTTGCGAAGGGCGATGTCGATATATTTATAAGCTGCTAGTTCGGTCTCCCGAGGCAAACACAGCTTACACTGCATAATAGAGCATGAATATATGGCCAGGGGTTCACTTCATTTCCTTCGAGTTCAACTTCAGCAGAATAGGACAGGGTTTGGTTTTCAGCTGGGTCTGCACCTTTAACGCCTGTCTTGTTCGTCTGCATCTTTCTTGTGATTTTTAGCGCCAGTTTCTTCTTCTGCCCATTATTTGCTGCAGTTGTTTCCACGGAGCGATTTTTTTTTTACTCAGTAACGAATGTGTTTTAAAATGTAGCGAAGTACAATACTTCACACAAAATATACTTAAGTAAAAGTAAAATTACAGATTAAAAAAATTACTTAAAAAAGTACAAGTACACAAAAAAGCTACTCAATTACAGTAACGCGAGTAAATGTAATTCGTTACTTTCCACCTCTGATGCTTAGAAATCATACAGAGTGAGTTTTTTTGGGGGAAAGTACAAATGCCGTCTCCTGTGAGGGCCAAGTTTAGGTGTAGGGCAATAGCACATACAGTTTGTACAGTATAAAAACCCTTACACCTAAAACAAGCATCTGTGTGTCTGTGTGTCTGTGTCTGTGTGTCCGTGTCCGTGTGTGTGTGTGTTTCTGTGTGTGTGTGTGTGTGTGTGTGTGTGTGTGTGTGTTCAAAGTTCAAGGCAGAGTTTCTGGAGCGAGCCGCAGGCAGCTCTGTAATTAAAGACTGATCTTTTGCACCCACACAGGCTGCACATGGGGCTTCGTATGTGTGCGTGTGCAGATCAGCAGTTTTTCTCCCACATATACAGAAAGTGATTTAGTTTTGTGTTGGTGTGGGTCTTACTGCTGTGACTCCTCTGTTTCTCTCTGGATTTTGCAACACGTAGCTCTAAGCAAACCTACAAAACATACAATGCGTGATATTTTGTTCGAGTTCACATTGTGTTCTGACTTCGGCGTGGAGACCGAAAAGACTTTGCTTGCTTGTTTGTCATTGAGAGGAGATGTAAACATATTGCATGATACAAGATAAGAAGAATGTTTCACTCAGATAAAAAAAAAATATATATATATTAGGGGTGGGCATAGATTAATTTTTTTAATCTAGATTAATCTAGATTAATTTTGGAATTAATCTAGATTAATCTAGATTAAAATGGCTCATTTGAATTCTGCCGAAGGCATTCAGAATATGTGTGCTACCCAAATAATGACTAAAAGTAAGTCTTTGAGAACGGGTTTCTCAAGCCAGGTGGCGCATTAGACCAGGGGCTCATCTCCTGTTTCCAAAATGCATCACAAACTGCTTGAGAAAGCTGTTCTACTATGATAATTGGTGATGAAAATAAACTATGTTCAATAAGATGTACTTGTTTACTAACTGTTTATTCAGTTAAACATGAATTTGGAACTGTTAGGTCTACATAAGAGGTCGTGATGAACTGTTTACAGTTTCCATTGGGAAGCTTCTTAAAAATACATTTTCCCTGAAGCAAACCCGGCAGCTTCATAGCTGCATCCATGTTAGCACGTCACGTCTGATGTGGTAATTTCACAGTAACGTTAGGCAGACACAAGGTTCGAACAGAGGGTGACACGGGAGTGAATTCTCAAGTTCACATGAGACCTAAAGCGCATCCTGTTTGCTTAAAAGCGCAACGTTTCGTTGTTATTCTGAGTGCACACAAATAAACGTAGAGTCTTTACAGTTCGAAAGATGTATTAGGCTACTTTTATCTGTATGACCAAGAATGACGGAGATTTTAAGAGCAAGTGAACGCACCGGAGCCTGTCCTGCGCAAACGCGCTTCCACACAAACACTTCAATAGCACACATTTCTCTAGGTTTACATCATATTGAGCGGCCATGTAAAGTTGCTACTACATACATCTTTCAGATGAAAAGCCATATTTGAGGTTGATGAATGATAGCTGAGTGTTTGGATGTCCTGCCCGATTGTATTACCACACAGACCAGCCGTTAACAATCTGTCCATCACGGATGCGAGCCTCTGTTCGAAGACTCGTTCTCGCCCCCTACAGTGCAATTCGGCTAGGTATACATCCGCGCTAAAATATCAGGGTGAAAGTCATCATAGCTTGCGTAGTATAGACCCAGCTCCCAACCCAATTTTGAGAATAGATTAACGGCGATATTTTTTTTATCGCCGATAAGAGTCTCGCGTTAACGCAGCACGTTAACGCCGATAACGGCCCACCACTAATATATATATATATTTTGGATACAGAAATTAAGGCTTATTTTATAATGTGAAAAATGTATATAACTATACATTGTAGTATTCCTTGTTTTACTAAATTTAATTTATGCAAAGTTTGTTGAAAGATATCAAAAATCATTGAGTAATGAAAATTAAATCAGATGTTTTGGTTGTTTTACAGTAATTTTTTATGTAAAATGTGCTTCATTGTTATGAAAATAAAATATGAATGGTCCTAACAATATTTAGTTTATATTTAATGTGGTATTTTATATTTAATACATTTACTTAAAGGTGTGTACATTAATTATGTATATATAAATACACACTTATGCATGTATATATTTATAATGATGTTATAATGGTCTGCAGGTGCTGTTCGTATGTGGGCCGGAGAGGAGGGGGTCCGCAGGCCATATCCATCGGGAAGAACTGTGATAAGTTTGGGATTGTGGTGCATGAGCTTGGTCACGTGATCGGATTCTGGCATGAACACACGCGACCGGACAGAGACGAACATGTCAGTATCATACGGGACAATATTCAGCCAGGTAGGAAAAACAACAGCAGAACAACTCACATTTGTGTGCAATGACTGTATTCAAGATTCTGTGCGCAGATTACATAACATGTATTGCTGACTGAAAACTATCATGATAATACATAGAAAAGTGAGGTCAACACTCGATTTCAGGACGATTTGAGTTTTCACAGAAGCAGCTGTTACAGCATTGGCTTGGAACGACACGGCCCTCTTTACAAAACAAACTCTCGACCGCTGAGCTCAGCACAAATCCTCCGCTGCACTCGTTTCTGATCAATGCTGGGCTAAATATCTGTTAGTTTTACCTAAGACCTCATGACCCCTGGCTGCTGGCTGCAGCGGTATGATTAATATACAGTGGCCTCAAACATATTGACACTTAAGACACTCATAAAAGTGCTTTTGATAGCAAAATATCACACCACATAGTTCATTATTTACTCACTCTCGTTCCAAACCTGTATATTTGTGAAGAACTTTTGAAGAATATTTATGCAACTCTTGCTATAAAACAACAGGACTAGAGCAATATTATCAGTCTTTCATTAATTTCAGTCTGTTACATCGTGAGTTCAGGAAAATAGCAAGGTTCATAGATATTATATTTAGATTTGTTGGTGCTTTTTTGAAGATTGACAGGTCTTTGTCACTATTAGTCATTATATAGCAAGAGCTGTGTAACAATTCTTGAAAAATGTTAACTTTATTATTGATAAATAATAATAATATGCAGGTTTGGACCAATGAAGGTGAATAAATAACGAAATTATTTACTTCAAGAAAACACATAAAAGTGCCTTTGACAACAAAATATCACAGTAAATGGCATATATTTGAAAGAAATAAACCACAAGGTAACACTTTACTTAAAGTATTTATGCATAGTGCATTTATGTTAATAATCTAGGTTGTATTGCATTATATCTTTTCAGAAATAATTGTGATTAAAGTTAAAATGCATTATAATATGTCAATATTTTTTTGTCTTGTGTTTTAAAGGTGTAACAATGAATAGATGGTATTATAACTGTGCTTACAAGTATTATATAATACACTATAAGCTGCATTAATGCATTAAATCTACTTTTATAAGGCATTATATTTAAAGGCTTTAGGTAAAGTGTTATCTAACACATAACATTTCAAATGTTTTGTTCCGTTTTATATGATGCACACAACACTACAGTTTGTTTGTGATGTTCTGTGATTATGAAACATTAGTGGATCATGTTGGTAGTTTGAGATTGTCTTCACCTGTGGCTCCTCTGAAAGAACACCTGTGTGAAAGCCAAAACACTGGAGAAACTCTAGCGCTTGTTTGCAGAAAGCTCGTGTTTTATGGTATTTTATATCCAATGCAGTGAAGCTCAGGCCTTTTAAGTGTGAATTAACTGTCCAAATATTTGCGAAGCCCCTGTGCGCCCAGAAATATCTCAACCATGACATATTTTGACTCCCAACCAGCTGCGCCTCTTAGATCCGTCTGATGAAGAGCCCCACATTCTTCACACTTTTTAGGCAGCATTAATGAACAAGATATGCTGAAATAATGGCTGTCGTTAGACATCTGTGCAAATGGAGCTCATTACAGACTCATTATATGGCACAGAATGATTCTCAGCAGAGAGGAAAATTCATAAATAATGTCTGCGACTTTCAAAATTCACTGATGATAGAGGCTATAAAATATTATTTGTAACAGTGTTTTGCCCCTTTATTACATGAAATATTTCGAAGCACATTATTTAAGAGTCTGTCATAATAATTAGTGGCAGCAAACAGGAAATGTGCTGCTTGAGCGTGTGTGGTGTTGTCATGCGAACCACCCAGGAATACTTGGGAATTTTCCCAGTGCATACTGGACACATTATGCTCTGATCTACTGAAGATACTCTCTGACATAATAACACATTTAAGTATAACATATCATAATGAACAGAATAATTATAATATTAATTAGTACATGTGATAATGTAATGATGAAAAAAACACAATCTTGTGAAAGCAGATGGCTTGTTTTGTTGAATGATCAGTATGGGCTCTTACTGTTGACATCACTTCCTGTCTGAGTCTCACTCTTGGTTTCGTCTCATAGGACAGGAGTACAACTTCCTGAAGATGGAGCCTGGTGAGGTGGACTCGCTCGGAGAGGTCTATGACTTCGACAGCATCATGCACTATGCAAGAAACACTTTCTCAAGGTAAGAACCTCTTATATTTTTAATATACCACAATGTCCACCCCTTAATTAATCATAATTAATATAAAGCACACACATTAGGTTTCTGTGAATTGTGGGGACTTTCCATAGACTTCTATTACTTTTATACTGACCAGATTATATTTTCTATCCCCTAAACCTACTCCTTACAGAAAACCTGTTTGCATTCTTACACTCAGATAAACATCATTTACTATTTTTAATCATTTATTTCCCTAGTTGGTACCCCAAAATGTCAAAAATTATAGATTTGACTATCCTTGTGGGAACAATTGGTCCCCGCAATGTAGCATACACGCACACACACGCACACACACGCACACACACACACACACACACACGATATACATATTTATTTAAAATATTGTATTTAATTATACAAATATATAATTAAGTATATGATCACACCTTGAATGTATTAATTGCACGTATTATTTACATTACAATTTACATGCAGACATTTTATACATAAACATATCAAATATAAATTAAATGCAAACACCATCACTTACATTTAGCAAATATTAAACTTTTTTTTTCAGACCAACATCTTGCTTTTAATTACAATTAAAAATCGGTCATTATTTACTCAGCCTTGTTCTAAACCTATATGCTTCTACTTTTTTGGAATATAAATATGGCTGTTTAAGAGTATTTATGCAACTCTTGCAATATAACAATAATAATATAACAGTTCAGAAGAGGATCTGGAGGAGGTCTAGACATGAGCTTCATGAGGAAGCAATATTATAAATGTTTTATAAATTCAATTTCAGTCTGTTCCATCGTATGAGTTCAGCAACATAATTGCCATCATATGACAAAAGCGGCGTAACATATTTTCTAAACTTTCTACGTTGTGTTCCAAGCACAAACTAATAACACACAGGATTGGAACAATGAGGAAGAATGTACATCACAATTATTTCTAATTTTAGGTGAACTGTTCCTTTAAGAAAATATGTAGCGTTTATGAGCAGGTTCACTAAGAAAGTGTTTTTGTTTTCCAGTTTATTGCTCTTTAATTATTGTTCTTCATAAACATGTGAGATAGATGTCTCTTGCAGTTGCATCTGATCTCGCTGTTTTGCAAATGTAAAAAAAAAAATGCATTTCAGGAATTGTGTCTTTTATTCTTGTAATAGTCAAGATTCAAACAGCTCACTTATCCACGTTGAGGATGAGGATTCCTCTTAGAGGTTGACTGGTGTAGTTGATAGTTGATTGCTGGAACTACTATCGGCAAAAATCCATGCCGATAGTTTTCTGGGTTGCGTCCTTTACTGGAGCGGCTGAGAAGGGTCCACTGTCATTACCCAGAGCGAGAGCGGCGCCTAGAGATGGAAATCACTGACACTTCACGATGTTTGTTCTGACAAGTGAGGCTGCGTGCTGAGCAGAGCGGGACACTTTAAATCCTGCCGCCCCATTCACATAGTTTTCCATTAAGTTATATTTATCGCTGTTAATGTATATTATGACTTCACCCTAAGCTGTAAATTTGTGTGTGGTTTCCTTTTTTAGTGAAACTCTTGTCTTTCTGAGTCTCTAATAAAGTATGCTTCATTTAGAGAGCTATAACCAAAGACTAGCTATTCGCTATAATATAAATCCCACTTTCTCTTTCCGTATGCTCTGTTTCTAAACACCGAACTTCAAACTCATCTATGCTACTTTGTTCATTTTTGAAGAGACGTTTTGCCTGTTTGGTGATTAAATGAACAGTTTTAGGCCACCGTTTGAATTGCATGTTAAAATTTCTTCTGTTATCATTATTTAATACTATAAACTAACTTTAATTATCACTATAAAAATGTATACTAATATTTTATTCATTTAGAATAAAGTATGGTTCAGTAGTTTTTTTTATATAGTAAAGCACTGTATTAGTATTCATTTTAAAAACTATTGGTTGATTAATCGGTATCAGTGAGTGTGGTCCAACCTAGTTATCGGTATCTGTAAATCCCCCGTCGGTCGACCTCTAATTCCTCTTTGCAGTATTTTATGCTGAATGATGCTGTATTCGGCGCAGTCTCTCCGCGCTTCTTCTCATTATTCTCAGGGTGACCTCTGAGCGATGCATCAGCAGTTCTGAGGCGGGATGGCTATCTGAGCTTCTCTCTCCTCTTACAATCTTTCTGCTGAGCTCTCACAAGGCCACTATTGTGCTTGTTCAGTGCCTGTCAGTTGTTCACAGAGCAAGTCGAGCAGTCGGAGCCGGACGATTTCCATGTGTGTGGAAAGGCTTGGTTCAGACGTCATATATCTGATCTCTCAGTGTCAGATTATTTTAATGAACTTCCTGATTGTCCTCATGTTGCATGTAAGAAAAACATCTTACGGCTAAACATTTAAACATTAGTGTATTTAAAATTATAGTTTGGGTGGAAATAATATTTCCCTATCAGTCAGTCACATTCGACGTAACGTCAGAGTGACTGACTAATGGGATCTCGCCGGAGAGCCCAATCACCTTCGAGTGTTAACAAAACAAGCCAATGGCGGTTGGCGTGCGTGTTTCGCCACGCGCACCCCGCCCCGCGGTGTGGGTATAAAGGGAGAGCGCGTGCAAACGCACAACAAGCTTTTCGCTTCGGAGCCGAGCCTTGCAAATCTCCAGAGTGTCTGCAAAGCAAGACTTACAGCGTTGGTGTTACGGCGCGTCAGCGGAGGTTGCTGTCCAGTGCTGCATTCTTCAGCGATCACGCTGCTACCTCCCCTCGGCGCTTCAGCGCTGCTAAAAGAGATAATTTCAGAGCAATCTAAAAGAGCTCCACGAGCGGCGGGCGTCTTTTTAAAGATGGCTTCCCGCTCGTGCGTTTCTGGATGTGGTCGTTTCCTGACTTCATCTGATGGTCACGATCGCTGCCCCTCGTGCTTGGGCTTTAGGCACGCTGAGGCAGCACTCGTGGATGAGTCATGTTCTCACTGCGGGAACATGACCATGGCGATGTTGCGCTCCAGATACCTCCTCGCTAGACGTGGGGGTATCCCCCTTGCTCTGCCCCATTCTAGTTCCTCTGGCCGGAGGACTACTTCGGCTCAGGGCCAGGGTGATTTGAGGATCACAGTGAGAGCTTCCCCGTCGAGTACGTCTCCGCGGGCCTCTCACTCCTCGAGCACATCGCACCGTCTTGGGTTCCCGGATGAGTATGCGGGGTCCTCGGACAAGGCGGGGCCCAGCATCTCATTCAGTGTCCCAGCAGATGACGGGATATCGATCACTGCATCGGGGGATGAGCTAGGTTCTCGAGAGGACGATTCGGCTGCGCTGCCTCCGTCAGGAAGAGTAGCGTTGCCCGAGTCAGATCCAGAACTGACCGCTATGCTTTCCCGGGCCGCTGAGAGCATCGGGCTGCACTATAGGCTTCCGCCTTCTCCCGAGCGCTCAAGGCTGGATGATTGGTTCCTGGGGGCGCAGGCCGAACATCGGCAACCGCCCCCGGTTCTGTTCTTCCCGGAAGTGCATGAGGAGGTGACTAGGTCTTGGAAGGCACCTTTTTCTGCCCGAAACAGGCCTAGTGCCTCCTCCGTCCTCACCACCCTCGACGGTGGAGCGGCCCAAGGGTATGTGGAGGTCCCCCCAGTCGAGCGTGCCATTGCCATGCAGCTCTGCCCGCAAGGCGCTGCCGCCTGGAGGGGTAATCCACGCCTTTCCGTCCAGGGCCTGTAAGTTCTCGTCCGCTCTAACGGCCAAGGCTTACGGTGCTGCTGGACAGGCCGCTTCCGCCCTGCACGCCATGGCCCTCCTGCAGGTCCACCAGGCCAAGGCATTGAAACAGCTGCACGAGGGTGATGCTGACCCAGGTGTGTTGCAGGAACTGCGCACAGCGACTGACCTCGCCCTAAGGGCGACGAAAGTCATAGCGCAGGCCCTGGGTCAGACGATGTCCACATTAGTGGTCCAGGAGCGCCACCTGTGGCTGACCCTGGCGGATACGAGGGAGTCCGACAAGCACCGCTTCCTGGACTCCCCGATCTCCCAGGCCGAGGCCTATTCGGCAAAGCGGTGGAGGACTTTGCCCAACAGTTCTCCGCCGCACAGAAGCAGACGGAGGCGTTTCATCACATCCTGCCCCGGCGGTCCGCTGCTGTCTCCACCCCACCGCCGGCTGCAGCCCCTCCGTCTGCTCGTCGCCGAAGGCGCCCTCCTGCTGCCTCCACCTCCGCTCCAGCTCGGCCACAACAGCAGCCTTCACAACGGCCGCAGCATGGAGCTGGCCGCAGGAAAGCGGCGCAGCCCGCCTCTGCCCCTGCCAAGCCTGTGAAGCGCCAGGGCAGGCGGCGTCCCTGGGATGGGCGACCCGGAGCCTCTGGATCCTGCTCTTCAGGAGATAGCAATAGCACCACTCCTTCCCCCGGAGGAGGGCCGGGTGGAGAATTTTTGTTCTGTTCCACCACTGGCCCCCAGTGGTACCCAAAACTTCATAAGAGCAGTTTCCTTTTTCTCCGGGTCCCAAGAGGGCGAGGATGGCAGTGCGCGAGACCCCGTCTCCACATTCCCATCCCCCTCTCTCTTCGCCAGTGGGCAGCAGGGTCCGGTCCGAGGACGCGATGCCTTCTCCCGCGCCCCCTGCCCAGCCGTGGAGCCAGGTGAGTGTCGCACCACACACTCAGACCCCACTTCGAGACGCTCTGCCTTTCATATGTTGGGGCTCTGGACAGGGCCCCAGCTGCAGTGGCATATCAATTGCCTCGAGTTGCTGGCAGTATGGCTTGCTCTGCGCCGCTTCAGAACACTGCTACACGAGAAGCATGTACTGGTCCGCTCGGACAACACTGCGACCGTTGCGTACATCAACCACCAGGGCGGTCTACGCTCCCGTCGCAGGTCGCAACTCGCCCTCCTCCTTTGGAGTCAGAAGCATCTGAGGTCGCTTCGCGCCGTTCATGTCCCAGGCGAGCTCAATCGTGCATCCGACGAGCTCTCACGTCAGCACGCCCTTCCGGGAGAATGGCGACTCCACCCCGAGGTACTCCAGCTGATTTGGAGACGCTTCGGGGACGCTCATGTAGACCTGTTTGCCTCGCCGGACACGTCTCACTGCCAGTTATTTTTCTCCCTGTCCGAGGGGACCCTCGGTATAGATGCACTGGCATGCAGCTGGCCTCGGGGCTTACGCAAATATGCGTTTCCCCCAGTGAGCCTTCTCGCACAGACCCTGTGCAAGGTCAGGGAGGACGAGGAGCAAGTCCTCTTGGTGGCGCCTTACTGGCCCAATCGGACGTGGTTCCCAGAACTGATGCTCCTCGCGACAGCCCCTCCTTGGCAAATTCCTCTGAGGAGGGATCTACTTTCTCAGAGAGGGGGCACCCTCTGGCACCCGCGCCCAGACTTGTGGAATCTCCACGTATGGTCCTTGGACGGGACGCGGAGGTTCTAAGTGGGCTACCTCCAGCGGTAGTAAACACTATCACTTCTGCCAGGGCCCTGTCTACGAGACAAGCTTACAGGCTGAAGTGGAACCTGTTCGTCGATTGGTGTTCTCCCCGCCGGGAGGACCCCCGTAGATGCCCGATCGCAGTCGTGCTTTCTTTCCTGCAGGATGGGTTGGAGCGAAGGCTGTCTCCCTCCACCCTCAAAGTGTATGTCGCCGCTATTGCCGCACATCACGATGCAGTAGACGGTAAGTCTCTGGGGAAACACGACCTGGTCATCAGGTTCCTCAGAGGGGCAAGGAGGCTAAATCCTCCGCGCCCTCACCTGGTACCCTCTTGGGATCTCCCCTCGGTCCTGTCGGCCTTGAGGGGGGCCCCCTTTGAGCCTCTGCAGTCAGTAGAGCTTAAGTTTCTGTCTCTGAAGACAGTGCTCCTCTCGCCATTGGCCACAGTCAAGAGGGTAGGGGACCTGCAAGCATTTTCGGTCGACGATTTGTGCCTAGAATTCGGGCCGGCTGACTCTCACGTTGTCCTGAGACCCCGGCCTGGATATGTGCCCAGTGGTACCCAAAACTTCATAAGAGCAGTTTCCTTTTTCTCCGGGTCCCAAGAGGGCGAGGATGGCAGTGCGCGAGACCCCGTCTCCACATTCCCATCCCCCTCTCTCTTCGCCAGTGGGCAGCAGGGTCCGGTCCGAGGACGCGATGCCTTCTCCCGCGCCCCCTGCCCAGCCGTGGAGCCAGGTGAGTGTCGCACCACACACTCAGACCCCACTTCGAGACGCTCTGCCTTTCGAGTCGGGCCCCTGGGCTCCACTGCGCTGCCCCACCGCGGGTACGTCTATGTCTCCCCTGGTCCCGCTTGTGCGGTCCCTGGGGGCCTGGCTAGAGCTCCCCGGGCCATCTCGCTGGCTCCTGAGGACCATCAGACTCGGCTACGCGATTCAGTTCGCCCGGCGTCCTCCCAAGTTCAGGGGCAATCGGTTCACCTCAGTGTTGAGCCAGGATGCCCCTGTCTTGCGTGCAGAAGTCGCGGTCCTACTGGCGAAGGACGCGATACAGCCGGCCCCTCCAGCCGAGATGGAGTCAGGGTTCTACAGCCCCTACTTCATCGTACCCAAGAAACGCGGTGGGTTACATCCAATCTGGGACCTGCGTGTTCTGAACCGGGCCCTTGTCAAGCACCCGTTCAAGATATTGACGCAGAGACGCATCTTTCAATGCGTCCGTCCCTTCGATTGGGTTACAGCGATCGACCCGAAAGACGCCTACTTCCATGTCTCGATCCTCCCTCGATTCCGATTTGCGTGCGAAGGGCGAGCATACCAGTAGGCCCTCCCCTTCGGGCACCTCAGCCGGTTGGGGCTTCAGGTCAACCGGGGAAAGAGCAAACTCTCCCCTACGCAGAGGATCTCTTTTCTCGGCATGGAGTTGGACTCGGTCAACCTCACAGCACGTCTCTCAGAGGAGCGTGCTCAGTCAATGCTGAGATGCCTGGAGTCTCTCCAGCGCAAGAGGGCGGTTCCACTGAAACATTTTCAGAGGCTCCTGGGGCATATGGCATCCTCAGCCGCTATCACGCCGCTCGAATTGCTTCATATGAGACCGCTTCAGCGTTGGCTTCACGACCGAGTCCCGAGATGGGCATGGCGCCATGGCACATACCGGGTCTCACTCACCCCGTCCTGCCGTCGCACCTTCAGCCCTTGGTCGGACCTTGCTTTTCTTCGGGCAGGAGTTCCCCTAGAGCAAGTATCCAGGCACATTGTTGTTTCAACAGACGCCTCTGCCACGGGCTGGGGGGCCATGTGCAACGGGCACGCAGCCGCGGGGCTCTGGACAGGGCCCCAGCTGCAGTGGCATATCAATTGCCTCGAGTTGCTGGCAGTATGGCTTGCTCTGCGCCGCTTCAGAACACTGCTACACGAGAAGCATGTACTGGTCCGCTCGGACAACACTGCGACCGTTGCGTACATCAACCACCAGGGCGGTCTACGCTCCCGTCGCAGGTCGCAACTCGCCCTCCTCCTTTGGAGTCAGAAGCATCTGAGGTCGCTTCGCGCCGTTCATGTCCCAGGCGAGCTCAATCGTGCATCCGACGAGCTCTCACGTCAGCACGCCCTTCCGGGAGAATGGCGACTCCACCCCGAGGTACTCCAGCTGATTTGGAGACGCTTCGGGGACGCTCATGTAGACCTGTTTGCCTCGCCGGACACGTCTCACTGCCAGTTATTTTTCTCCCTGTCCGAGGGGACCCTCGGTATAGATGCACTGGCATGCAGCTGGCCTCGGGGCTTACGCAAATATGCGTTTCCCCCAGTGAGCCTTCTCGCACAGACCCTGTGCAAGGTCAGGGAGGACGAGGAGCAAGTCCTCTTGGTGGCGCCTTACTGGCCCAATCGGACGTGGTTCCCAGAACTGATGCTCCTCGCGACAGCCCCTCCTTGGCAAATTCCTCTGAGGAGGGATCTACTTTCTCAGAGAGGGGGCACCCTCTGGCACCCGCGCCCAGACTTGTGGAATCTCCACGTATGGTCCTTGGACGGGACGCGGAGGTTCTAAGTGGGCTACCTCCAGCGGTAGTAAACACTATCACTTCTGCCAGGGCCCTGTCTACGAGACAAGCTTACAGGCTGAAGTGGAACCTGTTCGTCGATTGGTGTTCTCCCCGCCGGGAGGACCCCCGTAGATGCCCGATCGCAGTCGTGCTTTCTTTCCTGCAGGATGGGTTGGAGCGAAGGCTGTCTCCCTCCACCCTCAAAGTGTATGTCGCCGCTATTGCCGCACATCACGATGCAGTAGACGGTAAGTCTCTGGGGAAACACGACCTGGTCATCAGGTTCCTCAGAGGGGCAAGGAGGCTAAATCCTCCGCGCCCTCACCTGGTACCCTCTTGGGATCTCCCCTCGGTCCTGTCGGCCTTGAGGGGGGCCCCCTTTGAGCCTCTGCAGTCAGTAGAGCTTAAGTTTCTGTCTCTGAAGACAGTGCTCCTCTCGCCATTGGCCACAGTCAAGAGGGTAGGGGACCTGCAAGCATTTTCGGTCGACGATTTGTGCCTAGAATTCGGGCCGGCTGACTCTCACGTTGTCCTGAGACCCCGGCCTGGATATGTGCCCAAAGTTCCCACCATGCCCTTCAGGGACCAGGTGGTGAACATACAAGCGCTGCCCCGGGAGGAGGCAGACCCAGCCATTGCTCTGCTCTGTCCCGTTCGTGCCTTGCGCATCTATGTGGACCGCACGCAGAGCTTCAGGACCCCAGACCAGCTCTTTGTCTGCTTCGGAGGACAGCATAAGGGAAGATCTGTCTCCAAACAAAGACTCGCCCACTGGATAGTGGAGGCTATAGTCTTGGCCTATCAGGCCCGGCGCTTACCGTGCCCCCTTGGTGTGAGAGCACACACTACGAGAGGCGTTGCTTCCTCTTGGGCTTTAGCGCGAGGCACCTCAATAGCAGACATTTGTAAAGCTGCCGGCTGGGCGACACCTAATACGTTTGCAAGGTTTTACAATCTCCGTATAGAGCCAGTGTCCTCCCGTGTACTTGTCTCGGATGGCCAGTAACACTGGAACCCGCTCGGTGTCAATCACGCTTGCTGCACCATTCCCCTCTACGGACCGGATACGTGCGCCTTGTTGCTTCTCAGTTCAGTTCCCCACGGCGAACCCTGTTGAAGTTCCTCCCGCACCCTCGGCAGTCAGGTGTGGCGGAGCACCAGACGCCAGCTTCAGTACTCGTACGTTGCCCAAGGTCAACCCTTGTGCTGGGCTAGGTGCCCGTGTGTAGTGATTTCCCCCTTGGTGATCCCACATGTGTATTCATCCACAGTACGGCTCCCCCCATGTTGAGCCCGTGTCTTCCCTGGCAGAACCCTCTGCCTTCTCTGCTGTGTAGCTATCTCACCCCAGGTGGGCTGGGTCTACCTCAGAGACTCCTGTATGTGGTACTGCCCTTGGCCAGTCCATACGTGTAATCTCCACATGATACCTCCTTATGCGGGATGTGGCTCCGTAGCATTTCCCCCTACTTGGGGTACGCTTTCCCAGTGTTATTCTACCCACTGAGCGGAACAGCAGTGCGGTCATCTCTGCCTAAACCCTGTCCTATCATCCATCCCAACTGGTGTGGGGGGACTTGCCGGCTTCTGCAGAGCACTGGAGTGGGTCAGCAAAAGTGGCGTTTTCGCTCTGTCACACGTTACGTCGAACGTGACTGACTGATAGGGAACGTCTCGGTTACTTGCGTAACCCCCGTTCCCTGAAGGAGGGAACGGAGATGTAACGTCCCGTCGCCATAGTTGCTGTACCACCGCTGTACGGCTGGGGCACACAGTCTCGGCTCCTCAGCGAAAAACTGTTGTGCGTTTGCACGTGCTCTCCCTTTATACCCGCACCGCGGGGCGGGTTGCACGTGGCGAAACACGCACGCCAACCGCCATTGGCTTGTTTTGTTAACACTCGAAGGTGATTGGGCTCTCCGGCGAGATCCCATTAGTCAGTCACTCTGACGTTACGTCTCCGTTCCCTCCTTCAGGGAACGGGGGTTACGCAAGTAACCGAGACGATATATATACACACACACTCACTGGCCACTTTATTACACCTTGCTTGTACCCGGTTGGACCCACTTTTGCATTCAGAACAGCCTTAATTCTTCGTGACATAGATTCAACAAGGTGTTGGAAAAATTCCTCAGAGATTTTGGTCCATATTGACATGATAGCATCACGTAGTTGCTGCAGATTTGTCGGCTGCACATCCATGATGTGAATCTCCCGTTCCACCACATCCCAAAAGTGCTCTATTGGATTGAGATCTGGTGACTGTGGAGGCCATTTGAGTAAAGTGAACTCATTGTCATGTGAGATGATTTGAGCTTTGTGATATGGTGCATTATTCTGCTGGAAATAGCCATCAGAAGATGGTATACTGTAGTCATAAAGGGATGGACATTGTCTGCAACAATACTCAGGTAGACTGTGGTGTTTAAACGATGCTCAATTGGTACAAAGTGTGCCAAGAAAATATCCCCCACACCATTACACCCCCACCAGCCTGAACCATTGAGGCAAGGCAGGATGGATCCAAGATTTCATGTGCCTTACACCAAATTCTGACGCTACCATCTGAATGTCGCAGCAGAAATCGAGACTCATCAGACCAGGCAATGTTTTTACAATCTTCAATTGTCCAATTTTGGTGATCCTGTGTGAATTGTAGCCTCCGTTTGCTGTTCTTAGCTGACAGGAGCAGCACCCGGTGTGGTCTTCTGCTGCTGTAACCCATCTGCTTCAGGGTTTGATGTGTTGTGTGTTCAGAGATGGTATTCTGCATAACTTGGTTGTAACGAGTGGTTATTTGAGTTACTGTTGCCATTTCTATCATCTCTAACCAGCCTGCCCATTCTCCTCTGACCTCTGACATCAACAAGGCATTTTCGTCCACACAACTGCCGCTCACTGAATATTTTCTCTTTTTCGGACCATTCTCTGTAAACCCTAGAGATGGTTGTGCGTGAAAATCCCAATAGATCAGCAGTGTTTTAAATACTCAGACCAGCCCGTCTGACACCAACAACCATTCCATGTTCAAAGTCACTTAAATCCCCTTTCTTCCCCATTCTGATGCTCGGTTTGAACTTCAGCAAGTCGTCTTCACCACATCTAGATGCCTAAATGCATTGAGCTGCTGCCATGTGATTGGCTGATTAGCAATTTGTGTTACCAAGCAATTGAACAGGTGTACCTAATAAAGTGGCCGGTGAGTGTATATTCTATTCTGATGAGTAAATAATATAAAACAGTTTTGCCCATTTATAGCCACATGGATATATTTACTGTGGAATAAATTGAGCAAAATCTGTATTAGACACATTACTGCTGTTGCACAGAATAATTTGGCCATACTGCCAGAACCATCTGAAGGAGCCAATAAAGCTGGACATGGGTTTACGGATTAGGCTTTATTCAGATTTCCATTAGATTTACTTTTGCCGTGCCACAGAGTAAAAGAGAAACAGTCTTTCATTCAAAACGTGCAGTTTTAGGTCTTTGAGGGTGACTTCAGCTTTGACCCTCATAGCAGACGTTTAGTTTGACACCGCAGCAGCACAAATATAGACACACACACTAAAACTATTAATTTGTGTTGATGACATCTGTGAAGACACACGGTTATATCCTGTCATTTAGCAAAGTGTACGGTGTTATCACCGTGGCTCTGGATTTGAGCAGGAAAATCTGGCTAGCTTTATGCTAAACACTGTTTAAGACACTTTCATTAGGTCTTTTTGCAACAACCTGTTGTTGTGTTGCAAGTGCTTTTTCAATATTGTTTTAAAGTGGCTCAGTTTGGAAAAATACAACCGAAAACTAGCCCAATAAAATTGACCACACTTTTATTTTTTTTTTAAGATTATTTAATATAATACTTAATATATGTATACTATCATAATATAATTATAGTTTAAGACTACATCTTTTTAAAAATGTTTAATTTAATTTAATTTATTTTAAAACTAATACCTTTATTCGGGAAGGATGAATTAAATTGATCAAAAGTAAAAGTAAAGACTTTTTATGAATATTCTATTCATCAAAAAACTAAAGTTTACACAAAAATACAACATCTTTTTTTATTATTGATAAAAAGGGGTGGGCTAGATTAATTTTTTTAATCTAGATTAATCTAGATTAATTTTGGAATTAATCTAGATTAATCTAATAAAATGGCTCATTTGAATTTGCCGAAGGACAGAATATGTGTGCACAAATAATGACTAAAAGTAAGTTTTGAGAACGGGTTTCTCAAGCCAGGTGGCGCATTAGACCAGGGGCTCATTCTGTTTCCAAAATGCTCACAAACTGCTTGAGAAAGCTGTTTATTGATATTGGTGATGAAAATAATATGTTCAATAAGATTACTTGTGTTTATACTGTTTATCAGTTAAACATGAATTTTGAACTGTAGGCCTACATAAGAGGTCGTGATGAACTGTTTAAGTTTCCATGGGAAGCTTCTTAAAAATAAATTTTCCCTGAAGCAAACCCGGCGGCTTAAGCTGATCCATGTTAGCACGTCACGTCTGATGTGGTAATTTCACAGTAACGTGAATAAACAGGTTCGAATACACACGCATACACGCATACACAAGGTTCGAAGCAGAGGGTGACACGGGAGTAATTTAAGTTCACATGAGACCTAAAGCGCATCCTGTTTTTAAAAGCGCAACGTTTCGTTGTTATTCTGAGTGCACACAAATAAACGTAGAGTCTTTACAGATTCGAAAGATGTATTAGGCTACTTTTATCTGTATGACCAAAAATACGGAATTTTAAGAGCAAGTAGCGCACCGGAGCCTGTTGCGCAAACGCGCTTCCACACAAACATCAATAGCGCAATTTCTCTAGTTAACA
Organism: Schizopygopsis malacanthus; assembly: GCA_027474115.1. Lineage (NCBI taxonomy): Eukaryota > Metazoa > Chordata > Actinopteri > Cypriniformes > Cyprinidae > Schizopygopsis > Schizopygopsis malacanthus. The sequence continues at coordinate 6,233,813 of CM049881.1, forward strand.
TAATTGAGCGGCCAGTAAAGTTGCTACTACATACATTTTCAGATGAAAAGCCATATTTGAGGTTGATGAATGATAGGTGACGTTTGATGTCCTGCCCGATTGTATACCACATAGACCAGCCGTTAACAATCTGTCCATCACGGATCAGCCTCTAGTTCGAAAACTCGTTCTCGCCTCCAAGTGCAATTCGGTAGGTTACATCCGCGCTAAAATACAGGGTGAAAGTCATCAAGCTTGCGTATATGACCCAGCTCCCAACACTTTGAGAATAGATAACGGCGATATTTTTTTTTCGCCGATAAGTCTCGCGTTAACGCAGCACGTTAACGCCGATAACGGCCCACCACTAATAATAATAAATGTTTCTTGAACAGCAAATACGAATATTAGACTGATTTCTGAAGGATCATGTGACAATGAAGACTGGAGTAATGATGCTGAAAATACAGCTGTAATCAAATAAATAAATTACATTTTAAAATATGTTCACATAAAACTGTTATTTTAAATTGAAATAATATTTCATAATATTACTGTATTGTATTTTTGGTCAAATAAATGCAACCTTGGTAAGCAGAAGAGACTTTTGAACTGTAGTGTTTGTGTAAATTGAATTTTGGTTTCAGCCTAAATCTTGAAGAAACACTACAGCTTACTTTATACGAGGAACAGAAATGTTCGCTGTAGATCGATAGCTGACGTCTTAGACTCGCTATCTCCATTTTCCTGTACAGGACCATTTGGATCGTCCTCAAAAGGCTTTGCTGGTGGGATTGAAAAATGTTATTCCCATTTCATGTATTTATCAAAAGTTTTTCCTGACTAGTTTTGACAGCCTACAAGCAGCATTCCCCCAGAGCGAGCGTAACACGAGTCAAGGCACACGCAAACACACATCTATATGAGGAACCATCTGTTTCCTCTCCTTTTGTTCTGCTTCTCCCCCTCTCGTGCTCTCCTATTCTGTTTTGGCATCCATATCGCTTAACTGCAGTTTGTTCATAGCTGTAAAGTTCTAGGAAGAATAGGGATTTTCTTGATAAAACCTGATCTCTCTCTGCATGTCTGTTTGAGTGAGGTTTTATTTTGTCAAATGTAAATGCATGCTCCAGTTTTTGTTTACTCAGTTTCCAGATCATTAGGCAGAATACATAAAATGGACCTTGAATATAAACAGGGCTGGATTATTCATAGACAGGATTGAGCAAGTGCCCTTGGGCACCAAGTGATTAAGATAATGACTAGACCTTTAAAATATCTTTCATGTTTTGTATATACAAGTGCATCTCAATAAATTAGAATGTCGTGGAAAAGTTCATTTATTTCAGTAATTGCAGGGGGCAGTCATGGCCTAATGAATAGAGCATTGGACTTGAAACCCGAGGTAACCCAAGGTTGTGGGCCCGGCTCTGGCAGGAAGTGTTCACGACTGAGGTGAGACCCTCGAGCAAGGCACCGAACCCCCAACTGCTCCCCGGGCGCCGCAATGTCAGCTGCCCACTGCTCCAGGTGTGTGTGCACTTGGATGGGTTAAATGCAGAGAACACATTTCACTCCTCATTATACTCTGTATAATTGTGTATGTGACAAATAAAGCTCATCTGAGCTTAATTTGTAATTTGTTGTTTGTAATTCATCTCAAATTGTGAAACATGGAAGCCCAGGTTTCTTTGACAGTGTCCTGTCAAATCTGCATTTTTTTGGTCTCTTGTTTCTCATTTTACTCTTGACAATACCTCATAGATTCTCTCTGGGGTTCAGGTCTGGTGAGTTTGCTGGCCAGTCAAGCACACTAACACCATGGTCATTTAACCAACTTTTGGTGCTTTTGGCAGTGTTGGCAGGTGCCAAATCCTGCTGGAAAATGAAATCAGCATCTTTAAAAAGCTGGTCAGCAGAAGGAAGCATGAAGTGCTCCAAAATTTCTTGGTAAACGGGTGCAGTGATGATGATTTAAAAAAAACACAATGGACCAACACCAGCAGATGATATTGCACCCCAAATCATCACAGACTGTGGAAACTTAACACTGGACTTCAAGCAACTTGGGCTATGAGATTCTCCACCCTTCTTCCAGACTCTAGGACCTTGGTTTCCAAATGAAATACAAAACTTGCTCTCGTCTGAAAAGAGGACTTTGGACCACTGGGCAACAGTCCAGTTCTTCTTCTCCTTAGTCCAGGTAAGATGCCTCTGACGACAACTGTAGCCAAATTCCTCGACAAGTCTGTGTGTGGTGCTCTTGATGCCTTGACCCCAGCCTCAGTCCATTCCTTGTGAAGTTCACCCAAATTCTTGAATCGATTTTGCTTGACAATCCTCATAAGACTGCGGTTCTCTCGGTTGGTTGTGCATCTTTTTCTTCCACATTTTTTCCTTCCACTCAACTCTCTGTTAACATGCTTCAAATGTGGTCACCCTAGGGCACTACACTGTGTTAATCCAGGCCTGCATATAAGCATTTGTTTTTAAAACAAGGGACGTTTATTTATTTCTTGCTTTATAAACTACAATAATATATTAAATAACATATTTATGTAACTTTATATTTTTCTGTGTTGTTATTTGTATTGTATTTCCACTCCCTTACCTCCTAAGCGAAAACCCTCTATTTTAACTGAAGGAGCCTGTCATCGAGACATGTAATGCTTTCATTTAGCTGAGCACAATTAGATGGAGAGACTTCATTGATCCCACAGAGGAAATGTAGCAGATAATGTGCTTTGTTACACACATTAGAGCTGTCAGCTCTGCTTTTACATGATCACCTAAGAACTCACAATCACAAACAAAAGCTCAATCAAACTCCTGATAGTTCCTCTTTATACACTGTAATCATTACTTTTTAAAGTTGCAAATAAAACATGGACTACTGGAGCAGGTTTTACACAAAAAATAAATATCTGAACATATTTGAATTGAATTAAAGTTGTTACTTGCCATTTCTTTGTAATTGTTTATGAAATTTGCTTGCAATTTCTGAGAAGAAGTTGTTTCTACAGATCAACAGTAGAATTATTGCTGCTAAACCGAATCCTTTTTATAAAGTTCTATAAAGAAATATGCTTTGAAAGTGCTTTATAGTGCATTCATTGTTATAAATAACATTTGTAATAATAGTTTGTATTCATTAATGTTATTATATTTATTTTACTTACATTAGTATTATTGATGAGTGTATGTTTACCCCTCTATCTGCCTGGTCTCATAATATCTTGCACAAACATTTTATTTCAGTGTATATTTTTAATGCTAATAATAATTATTGATTCTTATATGTAGCTTAAAATATTGACCGTTTTTTTTTGCTACTATGGACAAAAAACTGAAACAACATTGTGATTGTGCTGTTTTTAATATAACGTTTTTATTTGGCACATATGTTTGGCTTCATGATCAGAAATGGTGTTTGACTTCATATGTTTTAGTGTAAAAACGTGTGGTTAAATATTGTGATATTGGTGAATTTAAATGAACAATGTAACTCTTCATCATGTCGAATGAGTGGAAAACAGGCCTGGGATTATTCTTAACTGTTATTTTACTGTTGAAATGGTTCCCTTCGAGTGAAAAAGCTGCCTGTTTAAGCCATTTCAGAGTGAAGAGAGGAAATCTGGCGTATCAGTTTTTAGGAATGCCTTACGTATGTGTGTGAGAGGTAAAGTGAGGATGGAAGTGGTATTTGTTAGCAAGAACTCTAAAGGACTGGTTTCCGTGTCTGTAACCCATCTTCTGGGAGTGTGCTGGAAAACTCAGTCCCAGAGTTAAGTATAGCGGAGCAGATATAAACGTGGTGAACTCATCCAGGGCTTCCTCTCATCTCAGAGCCACCCATGATTATTAAATGGTTACTAGATTCTCTGAGTTGATCATATATTCCTCCTCTCTTGACCCTCAGATGTTTTTACCCAGAAATGAAAGGGTAAGTTTTGGCTCAGTACCTCCGAAAGCTCGCAGCAGCTTGAGAGAAGCTAACAGTCAGTGTTTGTCCACTGTCCTGTTGTCTTTTTTCCCATCGTCCCTGCTGTGTTTGAAGAGTACTCGTACTGTAAATCTCCGTGGGAAGACAGGCTCTTTGATTGCACTTGTATCGGGAGGATTTCATGGCCTTCCCTCAGGTTTTTTTCCCCTCGAGCTTTTCTCCCGGAGAAGCGGGTGAGCCTCCTAGCTTTTTGTCTGGGGCATGTTTTCCGACCTCCTGCTTTGTCTCCTGTCCCCCGTTCCACCCACCCTGCTCACAGAGCTTTTTCTTCTTCAAACTGGTTCTGCCAAGTTGAGCCAAAAGTGAATAAAGAGCTTGCAGTATGTCTTCAGTGTGAGATGACACTCGCCCACACATCAAGTCTTCAGGCCTGTACTCACAGACACACAGTGAGCTGAGACCCAGGTCACTTTTCACCACTAAATCAAAATATACTCTTTTATATGAAGAAATTATTGTTTTAAGAGCATGACGTTTTTTCATTATTATTGTTGACATTATATTCATGATAATTAACTAAATTTTACTCCAGATTTTCACAGTAATGCAATGCTTTTAAGTGATTATCTTATATTACTGTAATATACGTATTGTATTACACACTAAATATATAGTGATTTCTTTTATATAATATTAAATAAGCCTAAATATTTTATTTTCATTTGCCTATATTGTTGCCATTACAGTCATTCAAATGAAATGTATTTATATTTTTTATTTGTATTTCAGAGATGCAAATTTGTAGAGAAAAATATGCTGTTATTGTAAAAAAAAAAAATATATAATAATAAGGAAAATGATGTTGTTATAAATTAATTGTATTACGATTTCTAATGATAACAATTATGAAAAATATATTATTGTCTTTTTTCTTTGTGTGTATGTATGCACGTATGTATATGCCTAAAGATAAATTATTTAGTAATTATTTTACACAAAATTATTATTACTACAGTGAATATGGGAATATTATAATATTTATGCAAATATCAAATATAATGTAAGTTCTATATGTACACTTTACCAAAACATGCATTTTATAGTGATACACCGAAGTTTTGGCAATTAGAAAATATTTTGCAGAAACGGCTATAAACAACAACGACAATAATAATAATAATAATAATTATTATTATTATTATAAAAAAAAAAAAAAAGATTTTATAAATGAAAAAATATAAAAATGTAAATTAAATTGGTATTTAATAAAACAAATGATTGTGTACTTTTTCGGTTGAGTTTGACCTGGAATTTATCATAAAAGCTTTCATGAGATATGAAAGATTTTCACAGATATGGTGGTTTTTATCTTTGAACTGAAATTAGGCTGTCTCTTGTAGCCTAAAGACTGAAGACTGTGCATATTTAAATCAATGCACTGGTTATCGATTTGAAATGTGGTTTGCATCTCTCTGCTGATTTCTCTCATATAAATCTCGTAGTTGAGCTCCATCCTTCCTTATTTGAACATGCCTGCTGTTGACTGGAAGGTTCCCATGGGAACAAACAAATGAGCAGACCCTCGCCGGCCACTGATAAACTAGCAAAGAGTGTCAAAGTACGAAAAGAAGGGCGAGAAAACAGACAGGTTTTTGATACTGAATCACTCTTTGCTGAACTGAGCAAATGTTTTTTCAGCCTGAGCTAGTAGGACTGGAGAATGGGACGTGTTGGAAAGCATAAATCTGTTTCATATTACTCAACATTTCTTTTGTTTAAAGCTCATGATGTCATGACTTTTAAGGAAGCATCAGGCCTGGATCGGCCAATCAGCAGTCCCGTGATGACACGCAGAAGGTTATTGTGCTGTGTGAGGTTGCTAAGTAGAACACAAATCCAGGTCATGTCTCAGGCCTGCCGGATTTAGTGACTGTCCCAGGAAAGGTCATTGTTTTTCTGTTGGTGCTCTGGAGCCATCAGATGTGGGGTTTTTATTATGCTTTGAGTCATCATCATCATCCAGACTGTTGATAGGTCTGATGTTACACAGTTATACTCTTCCAGGGTTGGAACATGTTGGTGATCTGCTCCCTTAAACCATATTCAGAGGTGGTCCAGGCCGGTTCCGCAACAGATTTATAATGTGAATGTGTCCTGAAGCATTACAAGTAATCTAAGACAAAACAAGCGAAGTCATTTTGGACAAGGCACCTGAAACATGTGGTCACAGACTGGTTTGAGAATGTGAATGTGTCCTGAAGCAGTAAACTAGATTAATCTAAAACAAAACAATCAAAGTTATTTTGGACATGTTTGGAAAATTAAAAGGATCATGTTCATCCTTCATTGAAAATATTTTCAGTGCTGTTAATCGACATTTCTATTAGCACTTTAACTGTGTCATACTCAGCTGTCTATTTTGTGTTCAAATTGTAAGCATGTGAGCTGAAAGGATGCACTTCATCAGGACCAAACATAATGCTAGGGTATAGTAATGCAACTAATTTCTTTCAAAGCAGCGATATTTGGCCCAAATAGTTTTGGAGGACCGAAATCATTTACTGAAACAGTATTGTGTTTCTCCGATGGCGTGTTTTGACTGTCAGCATCTATTTCGTGACCCAGCTTGAATAAACTACAACAGCTAAACATGTCAGCTGTGTGTATGCTAGTGCAATATCAGTTTCTAATTTTTAATAAATATTGATATGGCTTTTTAAATCTGAAGATCTCTCTTTAAGTCTGTTCTGTTTTTTGTTGCGTGATCTTCAATAAACATTATTTGCAGCACACCTGCTATCCAATAATCACAATAATTTACTTTTAATATGAAACAAAATCTCAGCTTTCAATTTCTGTCAGTTTTATCACAAAATACAACAGTAAAGATGGTTTTGATGCTTTTTAATGAGGCGTGACAGATCGCTGTAGCAGCTTCAGTTCAATCGACATCTCTTCTACTTGACTACTAGTTATAGCGCCTAATAAACATGAATAAACATCAGAAAGCATGCTGAACGAAACAGAACATGCCTCTGAAATGTCTCATGTAATCACTTGAAAACAAAAATGTAATGTAACCGGATTTACCTCAGGAAAGACAAGCAAAATCCATAAACTCAATAGTTCTAGAAAAGTCTAATTAATACAGACCAAGGCAAAACTCTCAAAGTATATTCAACATTGCATATAGTGTTACACAGAAAACAAAAACAGAAGAGCAGACAAGCCACAGGCCGCAGCTTCCATGACTGCTTTCACGGATAACACGGCTTGGCTTGAATTCCCTTCGGATTGTTGTCTGCTCCACAAATGACTTTACAGTCTGTCGAGTCCTAACCGCCACATACTGTACATCTGCTGAAACTTGCCACATCTTAAAGTGTGAGATAACATTTGTGCTTATAGTACCCACGTTTGTGTGTGTGTGTGTGTGTGTGTGTGTGTGTGTGGTTTTGCTAGACATTCCAGGAAACGAGAATAGGGATTAAAAGAACAAGACAGATTTGTCTTTGTGTCTGTTCATTTTGATTGAAGTGATGTCTTTTTCCTGACAGAGGGATATTTTTGGACACCATTCTGCCACGATATGATGTGAACGGAGTTCGGCCGCCCATCGGTCAGAGGACCAGACTGAGCAAAGGAGACATCACACAGGCACGCAAACTTTACAAGTGTCAAAGTAAGAAAATGACATACATTAACCGTACAGAATCACAGAATGCTAAAGTGTCACATCATCATCCTTATGTATAAATAAGGAGACTCCTGTCAGACTCAACAAAAGTAAAAGATGGCGAAGATAGAAAATCTGGGTCATTGGAAACTGTAAGCACATCATGAAAACATGACTGACTTCTAACATCACAAGCATTCAGGTCTAGACAGCAAAATCATGCAAAAACTAAAATCTCAGTCAGTGTTTTGTCTTGTTTTCCAGTAAAAAAAAACACATATATATACATATAAAACAATTGAACAATACAAAGATAGACATGAAAATGCTCTTATAATTCTTTCAAATAAATAAAATAAAACTGACCAAAGTATTTAAAGGCAGAAGGTTACATTAAAATTATACATTTTAATATTAGATGTCATATTTTGATGTTAAATTTGTTTTGTATAGAATTACATCAGAAGTAACTGTAACTAAATTACAGAGAAATTAAGAGTAGTCCCTTACTTTACTTTTTCAAGAGAAAAGTAATTTATTGACCGTAATTAAGGAAAGGAAAGGAATGAAGGAAGGAAAGGATGTGACGTGTGGTGTCCCATACTTGGAATTTGTGCTCTGCATTTAACCCAGTGAGAAGTGAACCACACACACACACACACACACACACACACACACACATAGTTGACAGTAAACATAGTAAACACGTAGTTGGGGGTTTGGTGTCTTGCTCAAGGGTCTCACTTCAGTCGTGGTATTGACTACAATCCCTGCTGAACCTGAGACTCGAACCCGCAACCTTCGGGTTACAAGTCCGACTCTCTGACCATTAGGCCACGACTGCCCCCTATTAATAGTATATTAATTGCTTACACCCAACACTATATATACATACATGTATAAGCAAATATATACATGCATGATAAGCAAAATCCTCATATGACCACCAATGGCAAATTTGTTTAAATTATATTCATAATATATATTTTTATAGAAAACAAGACAAAATCCTCATGAAAAACTTAGTTGTGTGTGTGTGTCATTTGCCCACATTTCGTGTCTTTGGTGGGACACGATGAGATTATGTTGTCTGGAAATAACATCCACAGGCATCCACAGTTGATATGGTGCGGTATCTTGGCGTCAGTCTCTGTGACTCTGGGAAGGCAGAGTAAACACTGGTCAAGCACAGGAAGTTTGTAATTTGTCTTCTTTGCCTGATAAAATCAGAGGAGAGAATGCTTACTTTCTAGGAGACAGCAACTAAGCGCAGTACAAGGGGGTCAAGACATGTTTCAAACTCTACACACACTACCAGTGAGTGAATGAGTGTAAACCTTCAAGCAAATACGTCCAAACCAGTGGTATTTAAAAGCTCTTAAAATGTCTTAAATGTGATTAGTCAAATATAAGGTCATAAATTTTTTTTTCAAAATTAAATAAAACCAGGGAAAATAAGATTTTTGTACTTTGGAGAACATGTCATGAAACAACACCACAATGTAATGTATATGAATAATACATATTAATGGATTGCCATTATGGCCACCAGAGTGTTTAATTACCCAGCTCATGTAATTAACCCAGTATGCTGCCCGTGAACTGTTTCATTTTAATTGCACACTGAATATAAATCAATACAAATATGAATGCATAAAAACAGGGAAATACAGGAACCGTGATGTAGCCTAAACTGATTAATAAGCTTCAAAAGGCTACAATTTAATTACATATGTATTTATTTAATTAAAACTATTTCAAAAGTGTAATTAAAACAAGCTCAGATTAAAAACGCAGCCTTGTTCTACTGGCTTGTGGTATCAGTGCAGTTGGTAATTAGTGAATACTGCGCATGTATACCAAAGGATTGCTGTTGATGAATTATGACAATGTTTACATTATAGTCTTCACATTTGTTGTTTTTTGTAGATGGTTGATTGAGTGCATGTTTTTTTAATGAGCAGCTGTAAACAGTAAAGCCCAGACATTTCAAAATAAGAGTCCAGGTGTACTTCTGCCTGAATTACAGTGTAAAATACAGTATGTAGCATATTTAATTATATGATATATATATTGAACCCCAGCCTTTTTAATCTTGTAAAAGAATCTGAGATATATTATTTATTTTGAGACTGTATAGACCGTGAGTACATACAGTATTAATTGTATTCCACCCTGGCTCTTTAAAAGTTTTAAATTTAAATGCATTAAAGGTCTCTAATGGCATTATTATAATTGTTATTTTATTTTATATAGACATTTGTCTTTAGCATAAAGCCACCCATAAATAATCTCACCTGGGACTGGTTTTACACATATGGTTATGAGTTTTGGATGTTCTGACGGAAGTCTGTTGGAGGAACGTGTATCACATGATTTGTTCATGCAGTCGAAGCATGTGCATGATGTAGCCGTACGCAGGGTAGGATGCAGATATCACATGCTGGAAAATAAGGTGTACGTGTGGCAGACCAGCATTCCTTGCGGCGTCTGTCACCTGCTGTGGTTTGCCAGACCGCTTGTTAATGGTTCTGAACACTGAATCCACTTCACACTTGGCCTGACGGATCTCTGACATGACTGAAAACTCATGCGTGCAGAGCATGTGTGTAAACCGCTCAACAGGTACAATCACAAGCCCTCTGGAGGGAAAGTTCAGGAGGAACTTGGCTGCTAGATGACCCAGCATTAAACCCATCCCAAATATATGTAACAATTGACTGGGTGTTGTTAATCAAATTTGTATGTATTTTAGTAAGAAAAAAACAAATATATAAGATTTTACTTTGTATGTTGGGGAAGAATCAGATGTGTTGTATTGGTCAAATTTTATGTTCAGCTACTTACATCATTTTTGTTTAGTTTCTTTTGTTTGGTTTCATTTTAATACTGTATGGGTCAATGTACTTGTTTTGTTTTAGTTTTCTAATCTTAAATGTCCCTATGTCCATATGACACCTGAACGTCCATATCAATTATTTTATTTTATTATCAGTACATTTACATTTACATTTATATTTAGCAGACGCTTTTATCCAAAGCGACTTACAGTGCATTCAGGCTATACATTTGTATTGTCAGTATACAAATAAGTTGTATTACTATAAGTAATAAAACTATAATTACTATAAGTTTTATTATTATTTTATATATTACTTTATTTTTTTATGTTTAATTTAATTTTATTGTCAGTATTGTAAGTATACTATAATTTTATACGTTTTATTATTGTCTATTGTAAGTCATTATTATTTTCTATATTATTTTATTTTTAATATTTTATTTTATTGTCAGTTTCGTAAGTGTTATTATTTTCTATATTATTTTATTTTTATATTTTATTAGTTTCGTAAGTGTATAAGTTTTATTATTTTATTTTTATTTTATTTTATTGTATATTGTAAGTGTCATTATTATTCTATATTATTTTATTTTTAATGTTTTATTTTTTTTTCGTATGTCATTATTATTTTTTATTATTTATTTTTATTTTATTTTATTGTCAGTATCGTAAGTGTCATTATTATTCTATATTATTTTATTTTTAATGTTTTATTATTGTCAGTTCGTAAGTGTATATTATTTTATTTTTATTTTTAATGTTTTATTTTATTGTCAGTATCGTAAGTGTCATTATTATTCTATATTATTTTATTATGTTTTATTTATTGTCTATCGTATTATTTTATTTTTTTTATTTTATTTTTATTTTATTTTATTGTCAGTATTGTAAGTGTCATTATTATTATCTATATTATTTTATTTTTAATGTTTTATTTTATTGTCAGTATTGTAAGTGTCATTATTATTTTCTATATTATTTTATTTTTAATGTTTTATTTTATTGTCAGTATTGTAAGTGTCATTATTATTCTATATTATTTTATTTTTAATGTTTTATTTTATTGTCAGTATCGTAAGTGTCATTATTATTTTCTATATTATTTTATTTTTAATGTTTTATTTTATTGTCAGTATTGTAAGTGTCATTATTATTCTATATTATTTTATTTTTAATGTTTTATTTTATTGTCAGTATTGTAAGTGTCATTATTATTTTCTATATTATTTTATTTTTAATGTTGTATTTTATTGTCAGTATTGTAAGCATAGTTATTTTATTTGATATGATGATTATCTAATCCTGAATGTGTGGTGTTGTAGTGCCTCTTTTTGCTGTGAAGAAGGTTCATATCAAAACCATCATTATTTCATTTTATTATATATTTTTCGTAATTTAATGCAAGTTTTATTATTATTTTATATATAATTGTTTTGTTTTGTATTTTGTTAGATAGAATTATACTACATCAGACTAATGATTCATGTCTATTTAGTCAGTTAGTTAGTAGTGTGATAAGCAGGATAAAGTACAATCATCTGTTCATTATCACAAAACAATGAGCTGAAAGGGTGAAAGCAGGCTGTACTTTATCCATTACATATGTTATGTGTTATGAATATGTTACGAAACTGCTGATATTTTGGCATTTAATGAAGCAATGCTGGTTTGCCATGTGTATTTCCACAGTGACCACCAGAGCGTTTAATTGACCCAGCGCATTTAATACAGTATGCTGCCTGTGAACGGTTTCATTTTAATTGCACGCAGCACCATATAAATGAAAACGCTTTTGATTTGAATTTTGCATCACTTTTATTTCCTTCTCTTGCTCTTTGCTGTGAATATCAGGAGTGTAACATTAGAAGCAGATGTGCTTCTTAACATGAAAGACAATCCAGACTTTGTTGTGGTCTTTTGTCTTTGTTGGGTTCTGTGACGCACAATAATGTTTTATATACAGGCAGCGTACTGTCTCTGTGGACCGTTGTGTAACTGATCACATGTTGTTTATGTGTAAAAACTGTTCACATGTTAACTCTTCTTGAACACTGACCGCTCATGACCTTTCTTTCTTTCCGTCTTTCTTAGAATGCGGAGACAGTTTGCAGGAGAGTGGTGGAAACTTCTCTTCACCTGGTTTTCCCAATGGTTATTCAGCATATATGCACTGCATATGGAGAATTTCAGTCACACCGGGAGAAAAGGTGAGGAAGCGCCGGTGAATCACTCTGATTAGCTGCTGTGAGAGACGTTTTTAGGCCTGTAAGCAGTTTATGGGATTGAGTTGGGAAGTCCAGTTCATTTTGGTTACTCAGTTTGTCCTAACAGTTGTTTTCAGTGAATCAGTTTTGAGTCATTACTGTTCACAGAGATTCCCACAAACCACTTTTCAACTATTTTTTCACATGCATTACCGCATTTCACAGTTTCAGACAGTGACAGCTCTCCTGTCCCTATGTTGAGATGAATTGGGAGTGAGGTGCTAAGGCTTATTAATATTACATTTGGTGTGAAAGGGTCTTTACAGTTGCCAAAAATATTACTTTCTTGTTTTTAAAAAACAAATAAGCAAACCTAGCCAAGGTGACAAAAGGAAACACAAAAGTAACGTAATTAATGTAGACGTGCATTAATAAGTAACCAAGTAATGCAATTGCAAAAAGTAACTTTTTTATGGAGTTACACAATATTGTAATGCATTATTTTTCATAGAGAGTAACATTGTAATGCAATTGGTTACTTTTATGGAGTAACGCAATACTATAATGCATTGCTTTCCATAAAGAGTCGCCAAGTAACATTAAGTTACTCTTTCATGGAGTAACAGAATACTGTAATGCATTACTTTCAATAAAAATAACTAAGTTACATAATTTGTTACTCTTTTATGGAGTAACAGAATACAGTAATGCATTACTTTCTATAAAGAGCAACTAAGTATTGCAATTGGTAACTTTTTATGGAGTAATGCAATATTATAATGCATTACTTTTAAAAGTAACTTTCCTCAACACTGCAATAACATGTTAAATTGAACGTGACATTTTAACGTAGAAAGAGTGAAATGCGTTTTTATAATGTTCAAAATTAAATATATATTTTTACAGTGTAATGCCATTTTAGAGGCTTGATTGAATAAAATAGTCTGTCAAATATTGTTATTTATGTATCTCGCTATATATTTTTGCACAAAAACCAACATATTTATTACAGTGGAGTAATTTATACTCTGCAAAATGGTTTGATTTGTAAAACAAGAATAGATTAAAAGACTTCTTAATGAATCTGACCAAGTAGATTGTCTAAATGATGATTTCCGTATCCTGCTTAGAATCATTGCATTTGCAAAGTTATAAAGACTTTAACAGATTTCCAACTTTCCTTCAGTAACAATTGACTACATTTTCTTCCCTAAGATCATTCTGAACTTCACATCTATGGATTTATACCGGAGTCATTTGTGCTGGTATGATCATGTGGAGATCAGAGATGGATATTGGAGGAAAGCACCACTGAAAGGTTTAAGATGAACACCTGACATTTCAAAAGAACAATATGAACAAGTCAAAGTGATGCTCAATTAGTGTTGCGTTATTTGTTTGTACCTCTGTATGCAGGTCAATTTTGTGGCGATAAATTACCGGAGACGATCGTCTCTACAGACAGTCGCCTTTGGATTGAGTTTCGCAGCAGCAGCAACTGGGTGGGAAAGGGCTTCTCTGCTGTTTACGAAGGTACCAGCATTCAACCAAATCAACAACTATCAAATATTATAAAAAAAGTGCTAGTGGGCATTGAAGAAATTAGTACGTTGTGTGTGTGTGTGTGTGTGTGTGTGTGTGTGTGTGTGTGTGTGTGTGTGTGTGTGTGTGTGTGTGTGTGTGTGTGTATAGTTTCAAAAAATGTTACCTTTAGCTCATACCATTGACATTTTCATGTAAACCTTCATATATTTAATAATTTGCAACAGCAGTTTCTTGCCTTGCGTTTCATATGTCGATATACTGTTTGCGAGCAAAATTAGCCCAAAACAAAGCAGCGATTTCATGGCTACGGTCTAGGGCAAATCCAGAGTGCTCAAAATAGCATGGCAACAGAAAACAATGTCAAATTCGTTCGTAATAAGTGTTTTGCCCCACAGACCTAAATCCAACCATAGCTGAACTACTGAATTACGGAGTTTCCATTTGGTGATCACCTAACGATATCCGTTTCCATGCTTTACTGTCATGTTTGCACTGTAATCTTTTATCTTGCAGCTATTTGCGGTGGGGAGGTGAAGAAAGACAATGGTCAAATTCAGTCTCCGAACTACCCAGACGACTACAGACCTAACAAAGTGTGTGTGTGGAAGGTCACTGTGGCTCAGGGTTACCATGTAGGCCTTACCTTCCAGTCGTTTGAGGTAGGATTTTAAAAAGTTGTTTTTACTGCATTATAAGCATGTCATCAATTGCTTTTATACTGTTATAGTGTTAAAGTGTGTCCTAAACAAGACTAGGCAGTGTATATCTACAAATAAACATTAATGGGACTGAAAAAAAATGAAACCGCAGACTAGCGATTGCTAAAATGTAAAAGGAAGACCATTACATCATACCATTCTTTGATTATATAAACGGAGTATACTTAAATGCTGCGGTTTTTAAACCCCTTTAATTTAGTGCTTGTGTCATTCGTCTGGCTGACTCTGATTTTGTCGTGTCATTGCATTGGCTCTGGGTTTGGTTTAGATTGTATCTAACCAGCTGGTGTAAATAAACCCAAAACTCCCCATGATCTTTGTCTTTGGAACGAAGAGATGTTGCGGATCTGTAAAAGAAAAGGGGCAAACATTCAGCTTGTTTGCCACTTGATTTTTTAAAGATGTTCTAGACCTTGATGAAAAGGTTCGTTACGGTCACAGCTGGTTGCTATCACATTTTAATGGCATGTCTTGCATTGAAAGAAAAGAAATGCTTTTCGGGTCTTTCAGGTTTAAATTTCCTTTTTCCATTTCCTTTTTCTCCATTATCTTTCCTCTTTTCAATCCAAGATCGAGAGGCACGATAACTGTGCGTACGACTACCTGGAGGTTCGAGATGGGAACTCAGAAAGCAGCCCACTGTTGGGCAGATTCTGTGGTTATGACAAACCCGATGATATTAAATCCAGTTCCAACCAGCTCTGGATGAAGTTTGTGTCTGACGGTTCTGTCAACAAGGCTGGATTTGCTGCTAATTTCTTCAAAGGTGAGGTGGACGTTTTTGCTTTATGGTTTCACCTTGGATTTGATTATGGAAATTGTATAGGAGTTATAGTTCAGAATTTAACATTATAGCTCAACATTTTTGAAATTCAGGAATACACATAAAATATTTGGCCAATAACCAACATGATGAAAAATTTAAGGAAAGGGTATATATATTACTGATAATATATTAGCACTAAATATCTCCTACACTCTTAAAAATAAAAGTGCTTCACGATGCCATAGAAGAAATTATTTGTCTAAATGGTTCCATAAAAAACCTTTAACATCTGAAGAAACTTTCTGCTTCACAAAAGGTTCTTTGTGGTGAAAGAAGGTTCTTCAGATTATAAAAAGGTAAAGAAGAGATGTTCTTTAAAGATCCTTTGACTGAATGGTTCTTTGTGGAACCAAACATGGTTCTTCTATGGCATCGCTTGAAGAACGTTTTCAAGCACCTTTATTTTTAAGAGTGTAAGATATTAGTGATCCTTTAAGGTACTGTAACTCAAGTTCTGATGTTCTTGTTGTTGCAGAAATGGACGAGTGCTCCAGACCCGACAACGGTCGCTGTGAGCAGCGCTGTGTCAACACGCTCGGTAGTTACAAGTGTGCCTGTGACCCTGGGTACGAACTGGCGGCAGACAAACGGAGTTGCGAAGGTTAGTATGTGAACAGTTCAGTGCTGGATGTGGGCCAAAGCCATATTTAAACTGTTTATGGCAGCATGGCAGCATTGAGGGAAAGCTGTACGCTCTCAGAAAAGTCTGTTAAAATAGGGCCCAATGCTCTAATATAAAGTAATATAAATGGTAAAATAAAGGAATTTTCCATGTAAATATTTTCATGTTTTACTCGTATTTTAAATTATGCATTGCATTGCATTTTAGGCATAATATCCATAATTTAGGGATAATGTCCAGGTAGAAAATGACCAGTACGTTTTCCATTTTTACATGGATTTGTCTTACAGTATACAAACAAATAACGCTTTAAGTCTGTGTGTGGTGATAAAGGCAAGGTTTTTAAAGATCATAGGTCAAGTTCACAAAAATCTTCTAACTAGAGTTAACTAAAATTCAATTCCTGAGAAATTTTTAAGAAGTTGTCAAATATTTTCTTAAGAGCATGTGCATTTTTTCCCTCTTAAGAACTCTCTTAACACTTGCTGATCATCTAAAAGGCCAAGATGCGCTGCATGCAAACTACCAAAATAATAAAAATCCTGATGAAAATTGTTGTAATTTTAAAATTGATAATTGATAAATTGATAACAAGGTCAGTTTTCGTAGTGTTGTTGTTGAATTTCAAATTTAGCAAAAAGTCACATTACACATTATTGACCGATCTTTCTTTACGTTATCGATCAATGGTTTTTAGAGTGTTCGTGAAGATTTCTAGTAACAGTAATATGTATTCTATGTAGGTAATGTTATGTTAGAATGCTTAATATTTGAAACAACCTAAAAAATTATGTCAATAAATTAAATGTAACATCTTACCTAAAGGAATTTAAGACAAGTTGAAAGTTATATTAACATGTACAAGGATTTTTAACATTCTTCTGAAGAATTCAAATTCGTCATAGTTAGTTTCTTTAGTTTAGCAGTTTAGAATAATTTAGTTTTAAGAATGTTTCGTGAATCCACCTCCAAGAAAATGTTTACCTGGACCCATCTTGAACTTTTAAAGATGAAGCAGAGATTTCTGAGCACTAATGTCCTCACTCGGGATTGTAAAAATAAATAAATAAATAGATTTCCAGAACACTCCCCTTATCTTCTACTGGACAAACAACCAGATAGCCCCGCCCCAAACTCACACCATTGAACCAGTGTTTGCCGGGCTGGTCAAGGTTCTCAAACAAACATCACTTTGATAGTTTTGATAGCATATTTACACTTTTTGGGGGAATCATCCTACAAAATGCTTACATATGCATATTAATCTGAGATAAAACAAGCAATTTAATGCAAAAAAATCTAATTTTCCCTTAACTACTGAGTGCATGCTTTGAGCAGCCAGCAACACCGACCTCATTCTGCCTCCAGTGGACAGTCTGTGCTACTGCATCCTCTTAATTACCACTCCTGCTTGGGCTGTTGACATACCACCGACATCTGTTTTGTGCTATTGGCTCGGGGCTGCCAGAAAGTTATGAGCACCTTCCTCACATTGACAGCAGGCTCGCCTGGCTTTCTTTAACGTTACCCTCCTCCGCACGACACTTACAAAGCGCTGCTCTGTTTTCTGAGCGGCTGGAAATTCTGTTTATATCATATTCTTCTCAAACAAAGCACTAAAATACATTTGGGGTTAAGGGTCAAAGCGTTCTTAGGTACAGTGTTGTCTAACAGCTAACGTCTCTCATCATATCGTCAGCTAACGTCTGGATGCGTGAGGCAGTTGCTAGGACAGAGCGTACCCTGCGGATGCTATATTGAGCAAAAGTCTGTTTGTTCAGACATGCACTGAGATGAGTCAATCGTGACAGACTGGAGAGATCGAAAAATGATTCTCCATTAGATAAAAGAAAGATTGGCCCAGCACAGCTTCCCGGTGGCTATCTTCGTATCAGCAGTAAATCCCACATTATCATAATGACTGTGCCGCTCGTTCTCACAGAACAGGTTTATTGCACGACGGTCCTGAGGGAATAGAGATGGATAGGGCTTAAACGTACATAAAGCTAAAACTTCAAGGCAAGGGCTGTCCAAAAGCTTCATGCGGGTAGCCATGGAAACATCTCTCCTCGAGCGTATGTGTTCGGTGGAAATCGCTGTAGGGGATCCGTTTGGGTAATTTGGATTGTACCGCACAGAAGTAAACTACTCTGTCTTTCTGCTTGTGTTTGATTATATACGAAGCCTGGGGTTGTTCCCTTTGTATTTTAATTAAAACAGGACCGTTCTTGTTATTTTATATGTAGCAGGTGCCCGTTTTGACAAACCACAAGCTGGTCAGCTTGATAAATTGAAAGTTTAAGAGTGCTTTGTAACCTAGGCATGTTGTGCATGAAATATGTAGCAGTTGTAGGGAGTTTGATTTAAAGAGCTGGGTTGTAGATTTTCGCATTTATTTTATACAGGGGTACAACAGCTTGTCAATGGGACAGTATCCTCAAAAGAACACTTTTGTACCTTCTTTACCAACAAAGGGTGCATAATAGTAGAAATAAGAGTGCATATTAATACCTTATGGTACATATTACTTCTCTGAAGTGCTAATATGCACACTTTAGGGGTAAAAAAGATAGAATTAAACCTGAATAATCCTAGTTGTTTTTGCTAATGTTGCTACTGTATAAGACGTCTGTATGTAAACGAGCTATGTTATAATAGGATAATTGCTTTGTATGTGGAAAAAAGTGACAGCTCACTCAAAAACAAAAATCTGTCACAATTATTTATTCAAGTCATTCCAAACATGTATGACTTTCTTTGTTCTGTGAAACAAATTTTGAAAAATGTTTCTGTGTTTTGCACATTCTACAATGAAAGTCATTGGGGTTTGATGTTGTTTAGGCACCAACAACCTTAATAACACCAACTTTAGATGAGAAACGTTTCATTTTTGGGTGAACTACCCCTTTAAATATATAAACATAGTGGTAGAGATCAGAGGGGGATTGATGCATCGTGATTCCTTCTCAAATGATTCTTGATCGATCCATAGAAACTCAAAATGAACACACATGAGTGCCTTCAAATGAAGTTTAAAGCCTTTTTAAAGAAAACAACAAACCATCATTCTACATAATAAACTCTGTGTATAAAGAGAACGTGAAGGGAATTTCACAATAAGCCCTCTTAAAGCCAGCCCAGAATGGAAAATCACCCTATCTTTTTCTAAATCGATGTTATTTGAGGTTATTGAGAATGATTCATCCATGCACATGTTCCTTTTTTGACCTCATACTGATCAAAATTTCATAACTTGATCTTCTCGTGAAAAACAGCAGATTTTTCTCTGGTGATGTATCCTATCTAATCATTTAATCACCGCAAGCTCACATTCAGATCTGCTAATCTAATCTGCCTTATTATTATTTTTTTCCATAATCTGCTTCAATCACAATATGGAAGAAAAGATCTGTTGGTTTAACTTTAAGATGTATGCTCTCATGCTTTTACTGAAAAGGCTTGGGAATCAGATAATTTCAAGAAATGTTGTGTGTGGACTGAGGAGCTGAAGTATGTCTTCACAATACATTAGTATAGTTTGTCTAACAGTTTTTTCCTGTTGTCTTTTTCTCAGCTGCCTGTGGTGGTTTCATCACCAAGCTGAATGGGTCCATCACCAGTCCAGGCTGGCCCAAAGAGTATCCGCCCAACAAGAACTGCATCTGGCAGCTGGTGGCGCCCACGCAGTACCGCATCACGCTGCTCTTCGACGTCTTCGAGACGGAGGGGAACGATGTGAGCACTAGGTTTTTGCCTCAGCGTGGGGTGGGTTTGTCTGGTTCATTTCAGCTCGATTGGTGTGAATCGCCACAGGGCTTTAGAGACTGACTTCTCCAAATTGCCGTCATATTTTATCACTTGTTCATTGTTGATAGCTTACGGCAGTTTTGCACTTATGATCTGTTGGTTAAGATGAAGGGTAGTTTATCACAAACACTCAGGTATTTTATAACAGAGCTATCCTGTTAAAAGAGTTGCCATCTGGCTTCCAGCCTGTCTGTTATACTTCATTATTGGAAATTTCACAAACCTCAGTAGAAGCCGGTTACATTGCTTTAATATAACAGCAACGTCATTACATTAGTGCTAAACAAGAAGAGTGGTTTTGAGAAAGAAAATGAGGCTGTTGGCTGTTCTTTTAAACAGCTATTAGTCCTCTAAATTAGACAACACACTAAAACGTGTTTAAAGCAGCTGTACGTTTTCCTGAGCATTTTATAGCTTTTTCATTAATAGCATACTATATAATTGCTAGATATATTAAAGCTAGGAATGATTTGGGTTCATATAAAGGTTCTGCATAAGTGACATGTTGCCAATTACCACAGAAAGTAATTATTACCACAAAAACGAATCTGTTTGCGATAATGGATTTACATGGAAAGTCTACAGGGCATGAACCTGCACAAAAATAACTTGCACAGTATGTGAAAGGATACCAGAAACGAACATTATGTAACTATCTGTTTACATGGAGCAAATTCCATCCACAGGAGTTGTGTTGGTAACGTTTAACCAGATATGCATCCACTTATAATAGCTGCCCCACCATTAAAAGCATGATTTATGTGCTTAAATAACACAGTTTCTGTATAAGAATGCATACAAGTGCTTCTTTTAAACTATAAGTCACCCATTCCTGCTTTTAAGCCCTCTTGAAAGTCTTGCCCCATAGACTTCCATTGTAAGCACATTACTGTGAATATGATTTGTGTTTGTTTTGTCGATATTGTCTGTGTTAATGCTGTCAGTAGAGTTTAACACGCATTGAACCTGGAACATACTGGCTCTGGTTTAATAAGAGGGAGGTGAGAATGACTTCAGTTTTATTGGCTGCCAAAAACAACATTTGCTCTATATAACTAGTGTACAGCTTGTGAACTATTATTGGCAAAAGTTACCATGCACTCATGTGTTGCAATCAAAATGAAAAGCTGTGAAAAATATCAGTGGACTATTTAGAGCATGTTGTGCCACTTAAATGAAGGGATCCATTCAGTTTCTCATCAAAATAAACATGACACTCTTTTTCCCTCTCTATTTCTGATTCAAACATTTACATTTATTAGATGCTTTTATCAAAAATAATACATGCAAAAGAGAAAACAATACAAGTGATTCCACTATTATATTTCCCTTCTTAAAAGAGCATTGTATGCTGTGTTTTGGGACAAGAAAGATGCTGCTGCCCAGCAGTGGTTGGAAGGTCTGTGTAGATGTTGACCCGTGTGTTGCTCTTTGCTGTGCAGGTGTGTAAATATGACTTTGTTGAGGTGAGAAGTGGTCTGTCCGCCGACTCCAGACTGCACGGGAAATTCTGCGGAGCTGAGAAACCAGAGGCCATCACCTCTCAGTATAACAACATGCGCATTGAGTTTAAATCTGACAACACCGTCTCCAAGAAGGGCTTCAAGGCCCAGTTCTTCTCAGGTGAGTGTGTGTTCTGTGAAATGTAAAAAGAATGATGTTCTATGTTAACACATAAACTTATATATATATCTTTAAATAGCTAGCAGTTAGTTAAAAAGGAAGTATATATAAAGAAAGTATTACAAAGGAATCTATATATATATATATATATATATACAAATTGGGTGTATGTGTGTATATATATATATATATATATATATATTAGTGGTGGGCATAGATTCATTTTTTTAATCTAGATTAATCTTGGAATTAATCTAGATTAATCTAGATTAAAATGGCTCATTTGAATTCTGCCGAAGGCATTCAGAATATGTGTGCTACCCAAATAATGACTAAAAGTAAGTCTTTGAGAACGGGTTTCTCAAGCCAGGTGGCGCATTAGACCAGGCGCTCATCTCCTGTTTCCAAAATGCATCACAAACTTTAATCTCTTCCCGTCCCAATCCCACGAAAAAACTGGAGGAAAATCCCGTTCCACTCCCGGAAGAATGACTCCCATTCCCTCCCACTCCCGTGTTGTTGTTGTTGTTTTTTTTGCCGATAACTGTCAATTACAGTAAAAATATAGTACAGATCACAGCGTGCCCACCTTATTAGTTGAATAAAAACCCAAAATGACGTTTTTTGTTATTATATTGAACTGAAAGCCATCTTATGCACAGTGTTGCACAGATTAAATTTCATGTAAATCATCCATGCTAACACACACGTCTTCTATTTTTATTTTTTAGACATTTCACTCTCTATAGATATATTTTTCAAAGTTTTTGAAATTTTTCAAAGTTTTTTCAAAGGCTACTTTTATCTGTATGACCAAAAATGACGGAGATTTTAAGAGCAAGTGAGCGCACCGGAGCCTGTCCTACAGCAAACGCGCTTCCACACAAACACTTCAATATCGCACATTTCTCTAGGTTAACATCATATTGAGCGGCCATGTAAAGTTGCTACTACATACATCTTTCAGATGAAAAGCCATATTTGAGGTTGATGAATGATGAATGATATGGCCGAGTGTTTATGTCCTGGCCGATTGTATTACCACATAACCAGCCGTTAACAATCTGTCCTCACGGAGCAGTTAGTTAAGTGCACTCGTTCTCGCCCCCTAAGGAATCGGCGTTAAAATATCGTTAAAATATCAGGGTATCATATAGCTTGCGTATATAGACCCACTTTGAGAACCCAATTGGAATAGATTAACGGCGATATTTTTTTTATCGCCCGATAAGAGTCTGACGCAGCACGTTGACGCAGCATAACGCCGATAACGGCCCACCATATATATATATATATATATATATATATTAACGGAGAACACACTGAATTAAAAATAAATTTTGAAGTAGAAAGTCTGAAATTTTATTTTCTTATAAAGCGTACTCCAATAATCTTTGTCTGATTTACAACTTCGAAGAAAAAACACATTTCTGTTGTATATATTAGCAGCTGTCCTTAATAGTGCTTGTTTACATTAAAATGGTACAAATTACACTTACCAAATCAATTTTAAAAGGTGGATGTTTAAAAGTTGTTACAATTTTCTTGTTTTATTATTTCTTTTTAAGTTATTTTAGAGGAGAGGTTAAACATCTTGGGATCTGGACAGGCCCTTGCAAATGTGACATTTTCAACATTTTTTAATTCATTAAAGTAGCACAATACAAAGTATAAACCTTTTTTAATTTATCTCATTAAAGTAGAAAGATGTTCTTTTTTTTAATTATCGTACATTCTTAAAAATAAAGGTTGAACAGGCGTGTTTTCACAGCAATGCCATAGAAGAACCAGTTTTGGTTCCCCAAAGAACCTTTCAGTAAACCGTTCTTTAAAGAACCAATTTTTGAACCAATTTTTGTGAAGAATATTTTTATAATCTAAAGAACCTATTTCCTTTTGTGGAATGAAAAGGTTCCATGGATGGTAAAGGTTCTTTTTAAAACCGCATTGATACCAATAAAGAACCTTTATTTTTACTAGTGTAATGTTTTTCTGAGATCTGGTGTTTTGTTCTCACAGATAAAGACGAGTGCTCGAAGGAGAATGGCGGATGTCAGCATGAATGTGTGAACACCTTTGGCAGCTACAGTTGTCAGTGCAGAAGTGGCTTCATCCTGCATGAAAACAAACATGACTGCAAGGAAGGTGAGAAACACACACACACGCTTATATGTGAATATGCACTGAGACAGTGTTCCTTTGAAGCAATAGCAATAGGTCATGATAGGCCATGTAAACTCCCTTAAAATCATGCCATATTGTTATGTAAAATGGTTGCAATATGATTAAATACACCTATGTTTAAGTAAGTGTAGTAAGTGATTAAATTATTGCTGTCAAAATTAATGCATCAATAACGCGTTTACACATTCATTTTAACGGCACTTTGAATGATCTTTGAAACATGTCTAGTCTTCATGCTCTATGTTGACTATGATTTCAATAATAATATGAATACATTTGCATAAAGCATCCATATTTGTCCATGCCCATGTTTATTAGAGTATTAAAAACGTGAAAAGTATTAATTTAAGGTACATTTAGAACAAATATAAATGTTTGATTAATTGCGATTAGTCGTGAGTTAACTCATGGCAATCATGCGATTAATCGTGATTAAACATTTTAATCGAACGAAAACCCTAGATTAAATATGTTATTATTAAAGGGATATATCATCCAAAAAATTAAATTGTCATCATTTACTCACTCTCTTATTGTTCCAAACCTGTGACATTTATCTTGTGTGAAACACAAAAGGAGATATGATGAAGAATGTTAATGCTGCTCTTTTCCATACAATAGGTATACATAATATGATGTATACATAGTTCATTGTGATCATATATATTAAGATTCAAAAAGGGCAAATAAGCACTATAAATATACATTACGACATGATGAAAATATGAGCTTCTTCTGGAGCAATTTGATAGTTTTTTGAGGAACATACTGAAAAGTAATCATGGCTTTAATCCTTTAAAAACCGTTGCTTGAAGTAGCTCTCAAATCTTGTTCTTAATTCCACACATTCAGACTGCAGCACGTTTCTTTATGAAGCACACAAAATCCAATGGCTTTTAGGAGAGTTTAGGAGACACAATTGTCATTTTTGCATGAACCGTCTCTTTACTTTTGATAGGCTGGCAGATATCTATAAATAATATTGTCTTTGACTATGTTTCCAGTCAGAGATTAAACTCTCTATTTTATCAAGAAAGAAAAAACACAACCCTAGATTAGTTAGCCCATGTTAAAAAATGATCTGTAAATTGTTTTAGGTTAGGTTTTGGCAAGTGATTTACCAAATGTATCAGAATTACGTGCTGTACAGTATGCCTGGAAGGTCACTGTGTTTTCTGTCTGAGAAACGAACAGCTGTCTGGTTGTTTTATTTTCCCTATTAGCGCACGACTGCTCAGAAACCTTCACCATCGATTTCAGCTCACTGACACTAACTAGCGTCTGGATATTTTTAGAGAACGCCTTCCTCTTGCAGGCAGAAATAGAACGAGAGTGGCAGTGCTTGGGAGAAACGAAAGAAAATGTAGTTTGTGGAGGTTAGGGAATGCATGGATCTGTGTGCCAAAAACAACAGCGATTCTCGTTGTCTGGAGTTTGAACGATGCTCATATGATGAGTGCGAGCATGAGGTTTGTGTGTGTTTTTGAGTGCTGGACATCACGTGTTATTGGTATTTCTTGCAGCCGGCTGTGATCACGTTGTGAACAGCGTGAGCGGGACCATAACCAGCCCAAACTGGCCAGATAAATACCCCAGTAAGAAGGCCTGCACCTGGGCCCTCTCCACCACCCATGGACATCGGATCAAAATGGTATGTAATAGTACATCCCCTCTCCATCCATATTTACCATCGTTGGGTAATGTACAGTCCAAACGGTCATTAGTTAAAAACAAAACCCTGCAGAGTGAGCTTGACCCCAGAATGAAGCCTTGGATCACCCTGAACGGGTTTATTTTGCGATAAAGACCAGCTGACTGTACATTATTCACTAATAAATAAACTAAATTATATAATTTATAATTATTTGATTTTAAAAAGAAAGTATGTGGATTGTTATGAGGTATGTAACTAGCAAAGCTTTGTAGGAAATTGATTTGTTTGGCACATTTATACACCATAGCATAATTATACAAGAATATGTGACTGCAGAATGCTGCGACTGACCAATCAGGATCAAGTATCCCATCATGTGCATGTTCGTGCACAAATATTGTTTAATATTGTTAATTTTTAATATATAGACTGAATAACATATAGACTGAATTATGACTAAGTCCTGACAGCACTATTGCTCTGTTCCAAAACCTATTGTGCTGTCTACCTAGGCAGTATTTAAGGGAATTGTTTACCAAAAAGTATAATTCTATCATCAATAACTCACCCTCCTCTTATTCCAAACCTGTATGAGTTTCTTTCTTCTATTGAGCGCAAAAGATATTTGGAAGTTTTGAAAATATTTTGAAGAAACATACGGCGTAGCCATTGACCTCCATAGTATTTTTTTCTCCATACTACGGAAGTCAATGGCTACCGTCAACTGTTTGGTGACCAACATGATAACCAAATAGTTAATGGTAACAGTGCCAACATTTGAAGTGTATTGGTAAGCAAACCAGCCATCAAGTATTATGGAAGTCAGTGGCTACTGTCAACGTTCGCTCATCAGCATTCTTCAAAATACCTTCTTTTGTGCCCAACAGAATAAAGAAATGTACAGGTTAGGGACATGCACTAGATGAACATGCACTAGGTGGATGTGTTTGCTGCATCATCTCATGCATGATACACCATCCTAAAAACGCAGCGTTAGTGCACTGTACTCTGTCTCATGTTTTTAAACCCAACAACATATTCTTTGTGAACGGCCACTTAGAATATAGCTGTCTATATAGACAACAAAGCAGCTCACTAGCTTTTGGAACTCAATTACATAAGAAGTCTTGTTTTCCTGTACTTTATAATAGTATTCGGAGCGTGTGCCGTTCAAACATTGACATGAGCCATATATATTTCAGGCTTTCAATGAAATCGACATGGAGCCTCATCTGGAATGTGCTTATGACCACATTGAGATTTACGATGGTCGGGATGGGAAGGCACCCAGCCTCGGACGATACTGTGGCACCAAGAAACCTCAACCGATCATATCCTCCAGCAACAAGATGTTCATCCGCTTCTTCTCTGATAACTCCGTGCAGAAGAAAGGCTTCGAGGCTTCCCATACTGCAGGTGAGAACATCCGTCTGAGTTAAATACAGTACCACTAAATACTGGAATTATATGGAGTCTCATATAATAAAACAATAAACGTGCAGTGATCTGCTTTGTGTCACTAACAACAGGCCATGATAAAATCACTTAAGCACCTGTTTCAAACGGCTTATTGCTTTTTAAAAAGGACACAAGTTCAATAAATAATGACTTTTTCTAATATTAGTAATTCAACATTTTTTTTCATTCAGCCATCATTTTGAATGTTTTTTTTTTTGGTTGCCAAGAAAATGTTTTTAAGCTAGATATTATTTCCTAGACAATAATGATAAAACGTGGCTTCAATAGTTTGTGATGGTTATATAAACTTTTCAAAATTCAAGTTCAGATTTTCAAATTCATATTTCATATTCAATGTATATTTAATATAAGGCTATGATGGTGTGGAATTTTTTATTAAAAGAATAACAACTTGAGCAAGCTGCAGAAACAACAAGCGAGCTCAACTTGCCCCGTGCTTTGTTCTGGTGATTTGTGCTAAACTTCGATTCCTATTTCTTTAGACATTGTTTTGCGGGTAAGAGTCCGTGGATATAAACGCACTTGTCCAAGCGCAACTTGTTAAAAAATGTGTTTGTTGAAACACATCGTTTGTAACAGCAAATTAGGATGTCATTAATATTATTTAACGATTCATTAGGCAAAATTTATAATAACAATCTTTTCAAAGTGCAATATAAAAAGAGAACATCAGGCTAGCCTGTCTGTACAAGTATTCGGCTGTTGTACAACTACTGGGCAGCTTAAGTGAAATGTTTTTTTGGTCCCGCTCCCGTGAGCTTATATTCTGCATCCACTGGCTCCGCTATAAACTCACTCTTTGTTCACCTGCTGTCCGCTTAGAATCATTTTCTTCCTGACCCGACCGTTCACGCTAAATATAGATCTCGTTTCCAGAATTCCAGAGAGATAGCAAATAAAAATGTAGTCTGCACAAAATGTATTTTATTGTAGGCTATTTATTTTATTCGTCTTGTCCAGAATAAAATTAGTTTTACATTTTGCTGTCAACACAATAGGAAAAAGTGTCGCAGAGAGAAAAAATTATAACAATGTAGGCCTATAGTTTGTGCAAAAATTTTAAAATAGAATGTCATTTTTATTCGTCTTGTCAAAATACAAAATTGGTTTAACCTTTTGCTGTCAACACAGTAGGAAAAGTGCCGCAGAGTAAACACTACATTTCAACATAAAAATATAAGCATGCTAGAGCAACTCTCTTATGTTTATATCATTGAGTGATAGTCTCAGCCACAAGTCTGGTTACTAGAGACTGTTAACTTGCAGTGACACGTTCATTTCCTTCTATTCTCCAGAGTGCGGAGGCCGTCTGAAAGCGGAGGTGAAAACTAAAGACCTCTACTCTCATGCCCAGTTTGGTGATAATAACTACCCCGGGGCGTCAGACTGTCAGTGGGTGATCACAGCAGAGAAGGGCTACGGCGTGGAGCTCATCTTCCAGACCTTCGAAATCGAGGAGGAGGCCGACTGTGGCTATGATTACATGGAGCTGTTTGATGGGGCGGACACCAAATCACCCAGACTAGGCCGCTACTGTGGATCAGGGGTAAAGCACAGATTTAGATTTGCCACATAAAATCAACAAACATCAAAATGCTTCTGTATTTCATGTCAGAAGTTGTGGCAACAAACAAACTTGAAATATAAGTAATTTTTAAAGGAGTAGTCTGATAAAAAAAAATATTTAGTCAATAATTATTCACCCTCAAGTCATTTCAAACCCAAAAAACGCGAGACATCTTTGAAACTCAGATCATGATATCGTGAGAGATTTCTGCCTGTCTGTAGAATTGAATTGAAAGTCAATTCCACCTAAATTTTGATGCTCCACAAAGATAATAGATCATAAAAGTCATCCATATGAATCAAGTGGTTCAATCCAAGTCTTCTGAAGATACGATTGTTTCATTATTTAACATATTTAAATGAGGTTTTTATTCACATATAAACTTTTATCACATACATAAAGCAAAGCAAATATGGTAAAAAAGCTCAAATGTGCTTGCGGTTGTGCTTGTCAAATGTACTGTCCTTGTTGGTTCTTGTGCATCAAGCAAGTTTGAGCTTATATTTAACATATTTAATGCACCATGTATGTTTGTTGATCAGTTTTTTTATATGAATAAAAGTTTGATTAAATCTGCTCACCATATGAACTGCTTGATTCATATGGAATTATTGTACAATGTCTTTATGAACTATTTGAAGCATTAGAGTTTTTGTGGAATGGACTTTTAATAGACAGACATCTTTACCGTTTTATAAAAATGTCTTAATTGATGTTTTGAAGATAAATTAAAGAATGACAAGAGGGTGAGTAATTGATCCATATATTTTTTGGGGGGTGAACTATACCTTTAACTAGCAGTAGAAGCCCACATCATCAAAAACCTGAATGCATACATGTTCAATTTAAGAAATTCCAAGCAACTAATCACTCAGCACCAGCAGTATTCTTTGTGAATTAATGCAGCTAATCATGCAGAACCACATTTCTTTGCCCTTTCTCACTCAAATTAGATTGATTGATTGATTGCTTGATTGGTTCCTACGAGCCGTCGGACATTGTGTTCACTGGCCCTTACAGACCCGTTTTACTCTGCTGTCCATGACCCTGTACAACAGACCTGTGGCCCATTTTTGGGATACAATCCACCACTTAAGAACCACTGCCTTACAGGAAAAACAATGATCTTTAAAAGAGGCCATCTGGAATTTTCCTTATTTCTAGTTCTGGAGAGATACAAAATCTCTGAAACATACAAATCTTACAAAAATCTCTGAAACAATAAGAACTCTTTGTGTGTCTGTGTGTGTGTGTGTGTGTGTGTGTGTGTGTGTGTGTGTGTGTGTGTGTGTGTGTGTGAGAGAATGAGATCAGCTCTGTAGGTCACAGAACAGCATGATTGCATTTACTTCAGTTCAACGAGAAGAACTGATGCTGAGTTTAGACAAGGTATATCGGATGATATTCTGATAGTGCCACTTGCAATGGGTGCAACCTTCTTATCGACTGAGAGATTTGTTTAAATTTGAACCAAGAGGATGTTAGACAGTGCACATTTGTCTCAATCGAGTTTTGGTAGCTTGCCATTTAGAGCATGCTTTTAATCCAAAGCAACTGACAATTTACTAACAGCAGGGAATATGTCCCTCGAGCAACATGAGCTTAAGTGTGCTGCCACATTAGGCTGTCACAGCCCAAAATAACCCATTTAAGCTTGGTCAGAAAAGAGCCAGTGCACAATGGAAACTACTCTCAAACCGTATCAAATGCTTTTAGATTTCGGTACTTATGTGAAGCCCTAAGCACTTTTCATAACATAGGTAGACACCCTTTAAAGCTCAATGTATACCTCATTTTTGACGCAGTGCTCGCAATGCAATTTTTTCATCAACATAGTACAGAGATACAGTTCACGCATACATAAGACATATTTTGCACCTCAATTTTTTGCTGCGATTAATTAGTTTGTTCACAAGGTGGCGACACCGACCTGGTCCAGTGTATCAAAATCAAAGGGAAATACAGAACTAGGAGTAAAAATACACTTTTATTGGTCAGAAATTCAGGAGAGAAAAAGCACCTGTGATTACGCACGCTATCAAATTGAGTACATAATAACTCTGTGTTCCAGTGTACCTATTTGCTAAGCATTCACATCAAAACTGAGTTGTACTCTGGACTCAAGGAAGCATCCTCACCAAAAAATAAAAGTGCCACTCAAATAGTCCACACAATATTCAACTAGAACTCATGGTTCCAAAACATTCAAATGTTAGCATGTTGTTAAAATAAAGACTACTTTTGTAAGCACAAATAAAATAAAGACTGTTATTACTTTTGTAAGCACTGTAAATATAATTTTTGGGTAGAAAATATTTGATTAATAGCCAAAGCAAGATTTTGCAGAAACAATTTTCTTACGTTTTTTGGAGCTTTCACATTGTGTTGATGATTTTGATTACTAAAACAGTTACTATCGCTGCTTTTTAGGGCTTGACCCTATTCCCTAATCACTTCAGAGATTACAGAGAGAATAAGGGTGTTGGGGACCAAAAATCTGTTCTTTGGAATACACATCTGCATTGTCTTGCCAATCCCATTAAGGAGGTGCTATCGTTTCACAATTAACCTGCGTAAACTAAAGAATCATGGGAGCGCAGTATATATCAGTTGTACCTTTTGAAATACTTCATTCTCAAGGGCCCTTCGAAGTGACCAGTTTTAAACACTTCAGTTTTGAGAAACCCTTCAATGGTCACAATATTGAAGGGTTTCTCAAAACTGAAGTGTTTAAAACTGGTCACTTCGAATTGTTCACACTCTGAAGTGTCCTTCAGAGGCAGATTTATCCCATTTGGGATTTGGCATAGGTATCATATATTTGCCTACTGTGTAATCTGATCTTTTGTTCTTTCCAACTTCTGCTAACTCAATGTTGACTTCCTCTAGACCAGGGGTGTCCATTCCTACTCGTGGACAGATTTGAGCTACACCCAGCTCCAACACACTGGCCTGGAAGTTTCTAATGCAGGCTTGGGCAAACTCGGCCCTGAAGAGCCAGTGTCCCTGCAGAGTTTAGCTCCAACCCTGATAAACCTCGCCTGCCTGTAGCCTTCTAGTAATCCAG
Source organism: Schizopygopsis malacanthus (assembly GCA_027474115.1). Lineage (NCBI taxonomy): Eukaryota > Metazoa > Chordata > Actinopteri > Cypriniformes > Cyprinidae > Schizopygopsis > Schizopygopsis malacanthus. The sequence continues at coordinate 6,265,550 of CM049881.1, forward strand.
AAGACACTGATTAGTGTGTTCAGATGTGTTTGATCAGGTTTGGAGCTAAACTCTGCAGGGACACCGGCCCTCCAGGACCGAGTTTGCCCATGCCTGTTCTAGTGAGTCTGAAGACCTTGATTAGCTGGTTCAGGTGTGTTTAATAAGGGTTGGTGCTAATCTCTGCAGGACAGTGGCCCTCCAGGAACAGGTTTGGACACCCCAAGTAGTTCCCAGTTATTCCCAATACTGGTCCTAGAGCAGTGGTTCCCAACCCTGGTCCTGGAGGCACCCCAACACGGCACATTTTAGATGTCTCCCTAATCAAACACATCGGATTCAACTTATCAGCTCATTAGTGAAGACTCCAAGACCTCAAATGTTTGTGTCAGATAAGACAGACATAAAAAATAAATGTGTTGAGGTTCTCCAGGACCAGTATTGGGAAGCACTGCACTAAATTGTCAATCACTAGATTTGATGAGGTTGCATCGATGTAATAAAAGGGAATTTGTTCTATCTAGCCTACTCACGTCTTCCTCCATATTTGTGTTTCCAGCCTCCAGAAGAGATTTACTCCGCCGGCGACTCCATCGTCATCAAATTCCGTTCAGATGACACCATCAATAAGAAGGGCTTCCACGTGCGTTACACCAGCACCAAGTTTCAGGACACACTCCACTCCCGTAAGAAGTGACCCCTAGTGGCCGGGAGGGGCCGTGCAGGGCCTAGGGGGAAGCGAAAGGGCCCCAGGGGGAGGGCCTCGCCCATCGCTCTGAGCCCCCCGGTCACCAAGAACACCCGGACTCAACGAACCAGCCGCAAGAACGCCAACCGCACCTCAGTAGTTCACAGGGGTTCTGGCATCCCCTACTGACTGTGAGGAGTAAAGCCATTCTGCAGTAGACCTTGTTTTTACCTTTTTTTTTATTATTACGTTCGGGGCAAGATGTGGAGGGGGAGAGGGGGGGAATGTATTCAGTTGCTGGATACCAACATAGGGGGAAATCAAAAGGGGAGGGTGGGAAGGGTGGGTGTAGCTGATCGGATAACTCCCCCCCCCCTGTCACCTTTAATGAGCCGAGAGTGCGTTGAAAAACACAAATACACTGAGGAACTCCTGCTGGAAAACCGAGAAAACTCACCAAACCAGTCATCTGTGCGTCAGTGGGATAGAGAATGTGAGAAATAAGCGAATCAGGGGCATTCAGGACGGTGTTCCTTGCATATTTTCCAACCTTGAAACATGAGATTTACCACTGCACTGTGGGGGAAACAACCGTCTCGTCTTGACATTGTTGGCATTGCTTGTTCGTAAAGAGTCTTGTAGGCCATTGTGGGCCGGTTTCTTTGTCGTTACTTGAGCAAATGACACTGTATGTCAACAAGATGCATTGTGGTACAGCTAGAAGGAAATGTGGACGTAAAGGCAAACTCACCAAACCAGTCATCTGTGCGGCAGTGGGATAGAGAAAGTGAGAAATAAGCGAATCAGGGGAATTCAGGACGACGTTCCTCGCAAGGTTTCCAGCCTTGGAAACGTGAGATTTACCACTGCACTGTGGGGGAAACAACCGTCTCGTCTTGACATTATTGGCATTGCTTGTTCATAAAGAGTCTCGTAGGCTATTGTGGGCCGGTTTCTTTGTTGTTACTTGAGCAAATGACACTGTATGTCAACAAGATGATTGTGGTACAGCTAGAAAGAAATGTGCATGTAAAGGCACCAGCATTTGTAACTCGTTTTATCCTGGCCAGTATTCCAGAAGGTTCCCTGCCCGAAATTATCACTCTCCAGGAGGTTTTCTAAAATTAGTTATCATATTAAAAGACTAATAAACAATACGTGGCCCATGTCTAATGGCTGTTAATTGCTTTTGCATAAAAAGAGGATGGTATGGTGGAAAATGCTTAGCTTTTGTTAGATTAAGCACACACTTTTTTCAAGGTCGTGATAATGTGGTACTGTCCTCATAACACTCTCTCCGTGCTTTGCCAATCATGAACTAATTAGGCACAATCGCATGAAAATTGGTGGGCCCTTTTGTGTCCTTAGATCCCACAGCTGTTTTCTTTTATGTTCTTTTTCTGGCTCTTTCCTCACAGTCCATGACCGAACGTTATTTTAGAGTCACTAGTGTATGGACCTCAGTCAGGGTAGTCAATGTAAAACAAATTAAATAAGACATGACCTTAAAGAGGTAGTTCAGCCAAAGATTCTGTCATCATTTACTTCATATTTGAGTAAATTACTTGCGTTATTCTGTGAAACACAAAAGAAGCCATTTGGAGAAATGTTTTATCCATACAATGACTCAACATAATGTTGGACCCCATTGACTTGTATGGACAAACAAGTCTCAAAATGTCTTCTTCTGTGTGTTCCGCAGAAGAAAGAAAGGAACGACGTCCTTCGAGGGTGAGTAAATGATGACAAAATCTTCAGTTTTGGGTGAATTATTTCTTCAAGACCTAAAACCTATTGAGCGAACAATTTGTCAAGTTTTTATTCACACCAGATTACATACTCTTGACTAAGATCCGTTGTCTGCGCACCCAATTTGATTTTGTTTTAAAACCTGAAAGGATTGTACTTTTTAGCAGTCCTCAGATGTCTTATTGCTAGGTAGATGTTGCTCTTACACCGTCGACTATGGGAAAACTGTTAAAACTCTAAAATGTTAATTTGTACCAATAACGTACCTCAGCATATGGGAGAGCGGTGGGGTGGTGCTATTTCAAATGAGCCCTGCGCCCCAGTCCTTTCACTTGTACTTCCTCCGTTGACATCCAGTGTCAGTTGGGAAAAGATCATGTTTGATGTCAAATCTGTGGGAATAGTGCTGAATAGCATGATCTCCAGGGTTTATCGTTTGATCTGAAGTGTTAGCGCACTCTATTTCCAGGATCATCCCTGTGAAGTATGCTGTTCCCTACCTCTCTCACTTTCTGTCTCCTGCAGAACTCCTTCAAAGGCTGTTGACTTGGTCTCCTCGGTCTCAACTGCTCTTTTCATCATATGATAACATTTCACACCTGTTTGCCTTTGTGGATTTACCTAAAGCTCTTTTAAATCTCAGGTTCAGGATATCTGATTGTTGTTACCCACTGAATCATTCCAATACACTAGATTTGAATCGTTGCAGGACTTGGTTACTGTTTGACTTGGATGTGTGAAATCCAGGAAGGCAAATTATGAGTATTATGGGTTTTAGAGAACACATTTTGGGGTTTTAAACTGTTTTAGACAATGCCTTCCATCTGAACCTTGAATCAGTTCACCTCAAGCCACGAGTGCTGTGACCAAACAAGTTGCTCGATATACGATCTTGCAAGCTTACCCTCATGCTCAAAATCGTCTAACTTCTATCCTAGTTCTTCAAATGGATTATACTTTGTGTCTAAGATACCCAGTTTAGCATCTCTGTATTTGAATATGCTTCCTAGCATAGCTTTTTAGAGTAGTGGAGCACTTGTACATTTTGCTAATCGAAGCACATCCTCCTAAGCATTATTCATGTTTTTAATGCCCATGTTATTTCTTGTTAGAAATAGTGTTTTGTGGGCGAACGCGGGCTTCAAATTATCTGTTTTAGCACGTTACCTCAGCATAATAGTGAATGCTTGATTTATTCACCCTGACTGGCCTTCCCACACAAGACTTGGTACATGTTTATGCATTTTATCATATGTATGTATGTAAATATGTATTCAAAGTACACTAAACCATAGACAACTTGATGAAAACTAAGGCTATGTGTAATTGCAGGCAAAAATGCAATTTATTTATATTGTATAGCTAATTTTCACCTATGTATTGCGCATAGTGTTAACAATTGCATCTATTTCATAAAATGTTATTTTCATTTTGAAATGCTTCTTGTCAAATTTTGTCTTGTAGACTCAGGAATTGTTGACTGACCATTTAATTGAATAAAAGCCCAAATATACCTAATAAGTTACTGTAGTTAGCACTATTTTAGAGCAAATTCAAGGCGAAGTGCTCTGTCTTGTAATTTTAAATGCTTTCAGTGAATTTTGTTTTGTGTAGTTTTTTTTTGCTCTGGTGTTTTTTAACTAGAAGCTGAATATTGAAATGACAAGTCCTACATGTATTACAGTCGTTTCATTAGTTGCTGATGGTTCAAGGTCTTGAGCTCACATTGAGGATGGACTTTGTCTCTCCTGCTCATCTTAATGACTTTGGATTTCTAAATAAACCACATATCAGTATTGAATTTGCTATATAACAGAGCATCAATTATTAATGGCCACCACAGTGCATTATTGATGCCTGTCTACCGTTTCCGACATTAAAAATTAAACAGAATTGATGGGAAGAGCTAAATAAAGTCAAGCAACTGTTTTAATAATTTTGAAATTGGTGAGAACTTTTACCAATGAAAATGTGCACATTAAGTATAATTAAATTGTAGTGAAAAAAGGCTGTCAAATGATTAATCGCGATTAATCGCATACAAAGTAAAAGATGTTATTTACATAATATAGGCATATGTGTGTGCTATGTATATTTATTATGTATATAAATGCACATAAATACAGTATACAATTTGAAAATATTTACATTTAGGCAACATGTCTATGTTTATATGAATATAATTCATATTATAAATAAATACATTTAATTTATAAACATGCATGTGTGTATTTATATACATAAGAAATATACACAGCACACATACAGTGGGGCAAAAAAGTATTTAGCCTATATTATATACCCATAAATATTCAGCCACCAATTGTGCAAGTTCTCCCACTTAAAAAGATGAGAGAGGTAAAATATATTTTTTATTATTTTACCTGTAATTTTCTTTATATTGTAGTTATTAATATTTGTTTATCATAGGTATACCTTAACTATGAGAGACAAAATAAGAAAGAAAAATCCAGAAAATCACATTGTAGGATTTTTAAAGAATTAAAAGGTCTTAAAGAAGTTACAGGTCTGTGAGAGCCAGCAATCTTGCTTGTTTGTAGGTGACCAAATACTTATTTTCCACCATAATTTGCAAATCAATTCTTTAAAAATCCTACAATGTGATTTTCTGATTGTTTTTTTCTTATTTTGTCTCTGTATAATTTTATTATTTTACAATATACTTAATTTAGTATATTTTTGCTTTATATTGTAGTTATTAATATTTGTTTATTAACTGTAATATATGTATATATATAAACCTTGGGGTGCACAAATTTAATACATTAATCATTAATGAAAATTGTATTAATTACAATTGATGCAAAACATTATTTATTTATTATTCTCTTGGATGTACATTTCATTCAGTCGGTGATGGGAGCCAAAATAATGTGCATGTTTTCTGTGTAACTGTTAAAGTGTGAATATTTCTCTGAAATATTTCAGTCCTTAACATGAATATCAGAAAAAGGAAAGCAGACAGCGCTGTGAAGGTGCGCTGTATTCCTGCATGCGGAGGGCTTTTAGGAGGACAGCGAGCTGAAAGTGGATTACTGCTGCAGTGCTGCATTATTTCCAGACTGCTGGTTAAGGGTCAACATGATCAAGCCGTTTTAAGGTCACCTGTAACTTTGTGTGTGTATATGTTTTGAAATACAGATAAATGGCAACAATCACAAAAGATGAAGACAGACAGATGTAAGTGGATCCGTTTGTGTGCTGAAAGACGAACGCAAACATTGGGTTTCACTGAGAATTTAACAAACCACATCAGAAGCACAACATCACTCTGCAGAACTCAATATTTGTTTCACCAGAATCTTACAAAACCCAGCATGAAATTCACCATGATTTTACACTTCTATCTTATAAAAGTCCAGACAATACCCTTAATATTTCACAGACAAAAAACAAAACTCTTTCTACATGTTTACTTTGAAATACAACTGTGCCTCTAAGCAGTGCGATCTGTACTGCAACCCTCTTCATTGGTTTTGGACAAAAACAAACATTACAGTAACCACTTACATTAAAGTAGGAAAATGTTGGCTTTTGTGTTCTTTAAAGTCAACGTGAAATCAGAAATAGATCCTATTTTCCTAGTGTCTGGTGTAATTAAGCATGTAATTACAAAGAATACTCTCGTGGCAATTTGTAATCATTTTACGTTTGGAGAACTCCAGCAGCTTTGTGTGTTTTTGCTCATACAGATGTTTTCATATGATCTGCTTACATCCCTCGTCAAGTTATTATATATATATATATATATATATATATATATTATTTTAGTGTTGTTATAATATATTAATATAGTATTCATAAAATACTATACACTATTATAGTATTTATTAATATTTTCAATGATATTTAATTTTAATTGAAACATTTCAGTTTGTATATTGTGTTTAATATTTAATAATTTCATCTGATATAACCAAGGCTGTGCGGATTATTGGTTAGTGTTGAAACAAAAGCCAATTTGCTTAGTATCGAGTTACTGTTGTAGCTAACACAGCTTTTTTTAAATCCTTCAATCTGAAGACAAAGTGATACATTAAAATACTCCGGAAGATTCACTTTTTAATAATCAATTTCCGATTAAAAATGGCAGTCTTGTGGAAAATTTGTACGATCTGTATCATAATATGTATGATCAGCTTTACAGTCTTGTTAGGGATGGACCACCATATATTTTTTCTAAAAAAAAGTTTTCCTACAAATCACACTGTATTGATTTCCACCTGGTATAATTGTATCTCATGATATTGGGTTGGATTAAACAAATATCCTTTTTCACTAAGAAATGTCACCTTGCAACAGTAAAATATATTGTGAATGCCATTTTATGTTGACTTCAACCAAAATGAACAGTACGTCTTCTAGATTTGGAAATCAAATAATTAACTTCAGCATTAAACACCAACTCGGTCACAGCATCCTTCAAGGACGATGAAAAAGTAGCTTCATCTTACACGTTCTTTCTCCTCCAGTGTTGCACGAGATGAATTCACAGAATTCATGTTCTCTTCTTCGGAGTCTTCAGGGCCTCGTCACACTCGAACCGAAATATGACACGTAATCACGACCCTCTGAGTCCCTCCAGTACAGGTTGTGAATAAAATACAAAACACTGAGGAATAGTCAGCTCTTTTAGTCATACATTAACATTAAACACAAGTCCCTGACAGAGCGATTCTTGATAGTTATTCACCTAAATGTGCCAACATAATTTCCCACATCTGCTACCCAGACTGCAAACTATTCACATATTAGGGTTTCCTAATTTTTAACAGTGTGCCATTTACAGTGGGGGCCAAAATGATTAGAATACTAGTAATTTCACCAGCTAAAAAGGGTTTTAAGTCAATTATTTCAATTTTTTTGCTGTAGTGTGTCGGTAGAAAATATCAGTTTACATTTCCAAACATTCAATTTGCCATTAATTGTAATGATGATATTTTTGCACAAGGAGTCTGACAATAGCCAGTACTCCAGACAGAGATCTGATCTGATCATCATCAGTCTGTCTGAATGACATGAAGAAACAGAACTGTCGCAAACTGAGATGCTTCAGAAACCTACCAAATCCAGAAGAACTAGGGTGCTACTTTAAACACAAAGGGCAACATCTCCGAGATGCTTCAAGAAACCTACCTGCAAGAGTAGGTTTCTTCATGTCATTCAGACGGACTGATGATCGGATCAGATCTCTGTCTGGAGCACTGGCTGTCGTCAGACAAAAATATCACTGGATTATTACGATTAATGTAAAAAATAATGTTTGGAAATGTAAACTGATATTTCTGACACTACAGCATAATATTGAAATAACTGACTTAAAACCACATTTTAGCTGCTGAAAATAATAGTGTTCTAATCATTTTGGCCACCACTGTATGTTAAATACTTAATTTTCCCAAACCTGCTTCCCACAGAGTTCACACATGTCGTCTCAAATAATCACAGTTGCTCTCTTGGAATCCACCTGCTTCCTGGATTCAGATCAGTGTGTCCGGAGCGAACTGTGATCCGGTCCACCACAGTACACCTCCACAGACCCCCACGATCAGGACTCCCAGAGTGGCTTTGAGCACACAGGAGGCGGGTGAAGTCCGGGCCCATCGTGGCCAGACGGTCGTGACGGTGAGCGTCGATGGAAATGGCCGTGTTGATGGCCACAATCCCAAATTTCGTAGCAAAAGGCACAAAAAAAGAGCGGAATTGTTGAAATCGCCGTCGCGCGGAAACTATAGCAACGCCCACGTGATTGGTGCTTCAAGGGTCCTTGTCTGCCGGAAACTATGAGACTCCGTAAGCCGAAGCAGAGGGAATAAACGTGTGAAAACTCATTTTAACATTCGCCTCACATGGACTTTACAATTTTTCTGCTTCGCTACTCTCACTTTGGTGAAAACTCATTTTAACATTCGTTTTCAAATTCCTTATGTGGTGATCTACTTGAAGAAGTGTGAATTGCCCCTCACTTTGGTGGCTTGTTTTCAAGTTCGTCTGTGGTGAGTTTTGACTCTGTCCGATTAAATTTAGCAGAGAAAAGCATTCTGCTTCCTCTCCTCCAGCTTCATGAGGATGACGTTTTTATGTTGACAATTTTTCCTCGTCACTGGATCTGTGCTCAAAGAGCAGAAGGATTCTCCATAACGCTGTAGTCAGAGAGGAATATTCATGTTTACACAGTTCCCTTTTGATATTTCACTCGTACTGCGTCGAAGACACTTGTATGGGAAAAAAACTATCCACGGCTTGGCGTCACGAAACGCATAACCGTGACTCGGGCCTGGCCCGTTGGAGAGATCTCTTCTGGCTGGCTGATCTTAGACAGGGCTCACAGAAGGAAGGTTGTCAGGACAGACGCCTTCAACAAGGGTTTTGTCGGGCCGAGAAGGAGTGCCTGTACATTAACTGCCTAGATGCTGTGCTAGGAGTCAATTATTCCTGCCGGACATACGGGGAGACCATGTGCTAGTATGCTCAGAGAGCAGGTCTGCGGTGTCATACATAAATCATCAGGGTGGCCTCGTCTCGAAGCGACTCTGCACGCTGGCGAACGGCCTTCTTGTGTGGGCTCAGAACAATCTGCGCTCACTGAAGGCGACGCATGTGCCGGGCAAGATGAACCATGGAGCAGACATGTTGTCAAGGAACAACGTCTCCTCAGCGGAATAGACGCTCCACCCCATCGCAGTTCAGAAAATTTAGGAAGTCTTTGAAAGAGCTCGAGTAGACCTCTTCACCTCCGAAGACAACTCACTGTCCAATCTTTTTTCACAAAGAGCACGAATGCCCTGGCCCACGAGTGGCCCAGTCTTCCGCTCTATACTTTCCCCCAATCGTTCTGCTACCGCAGGTACTCAGGCAAATCAGGGAGCAACGGCACAAACTTATTCTAATTGGCCCCCTCTGGAGGAATCAGTCGTGGGTGTTGTAGTTATTCCAGCTGCTCGAAGCAGCCCCGTGGCCGATCCCCTTGAGACGGGATCTCCTCTCTCAAGCGAACGGTACGCTATGGCATCCACGGCCCGAGTTATGGGCCCTGTATGTGTGGCCGCTCAACGGGAGCCTTTCGGCCTCCCAGAGCATGTCCTAAACACGACAAGCTAGCACCCTATCTACTCAACGCCTCTATGCTCTGAAATGGTTTGTTTTCTCAACTTGGTGTCAAGACCGCGACTTAGATCCGGTCACCTCCGATGTGTCAGTGGTTCTCTCATTTGTGAAGGAGATGCTGGATAGACAGCGCTCCTCATCCACCGTCAAAGTTTACGCGGCAGCCATAGCGGCTTTCCATGCCCTTATTTATGGCCGATCAGTGGGCAGAGACGGGCAGTGGTTCAATTTTTACGAGGCGCCGGGAGAATTAATCCCCGCGTCCTCGTACAGTTCTACTTTGGGACTTACCTACCGTACTAAGGGCCCTGAAAGGGCCCCCGTTTGAACCATTGCAATCCACGAGCCTCAGAGCACTCTTGTTAAAAAAACCGCCCTGCTGCTAGCACTGACGTCGGTCAAGCAAGTAGGAGACCTGCAGGCCCTATCCATCAACCCTGCTTGCCTGGAATTCGGGCCTAACGACTCCAAGGTCGTCCTGAAACCAAGGCTGGGTTATGTACCTAAGGTGCTCTCCACTCCATTCAGAGCCTCAGGTAATAGTGCTTCCCCCCTCTATGGGTAGTCAGGAACTGTCCCTGCTCTGCCCCGTCAGGGCCCTGAGGGTATACCTGAGGGTATATATTGAGCGTTCTGCCTCATACAGGGAATCAGAACAGCTTTTTTTCGGCTTCGGTAACCACGCCAAAGGTGGCCCTGTTACGAAGCAAGGAATTTCTATGTGGTTAGTGGATTGCTATTACCCTAGCATACTCCTCCTTGAGTTTGCAGTGCCCCATAGGAGTCAGAGCCCATTCCAACAGAGGCATCACCTCTTCTTGGGCATGGTCCAGCGGGGTGTCCATTTCGAAAATTGGTGAGGCGGCCGGCAAACACTTATTTAAAAATAAAAAATACATTAAATTACTACTGGGCCTCGCCGTCCACATTTGTAAGGTTTTACAACCTGGATGTCCCTGCCTTACAGGCCAGAGTCCTTTCTGCTTAAATAAGCTATCTTATGGGATGACCCTACTGTGGTATATTTTGAAGGATTTTTTAATAGGTTTAAGGGAGGGTTTGAGGCTCAGCCTGTGCTTAGTGTATTCTCTTGACTCCCCTGGGTCTTTCTCCCACGTGAGTCTTGGTGTTGAGTCGTTCCGCCTCATTCCATATCTTAGGGAACCTAACCGAGTATTTCCGGTTTTAGACTTTTGTGCCGGTGCACTAATGAAAATATTATTATAATTTAGTCTAAGAAAAAAAGTATTTATTTTCTCTAGTCATTAATTTGAACCAGTGTAAAATCAGCCAAAAATTCATACATGTAACTATTTAAAGCGAGTACTTCATGGGGTTAAAATTCCGAAATCAATATTTGAGCTAATGAAAATATAATTATAATTTAGGTTAACCAACCAGTTCAAAACCATTGCCTTACTTTTGCCCTGAAAATATTTAGTTAATGAGAAAGTGTAAAATCACCTTAATAATGTATCACTATTTCTAATTTGAATGGTACATGGGGTTATGGCATGAATCAATATTGAGCATTAACCAACCAGTGTTCAAAACTGCATTTACTTTTGCCCGATTCACTGAAAGTTATCTTATAATATGTTTTTATTTTCGGGTAAGTTTTTGTGGGAAATTTGATCTAGAATTAATAAATGTATAATTTTGATGGCAGACTGCGTCATTAATCACGTTGAAATTAAATTATATTCAGTTTTAAATAACTTTTCCCGGCTTAGACTCTACACAATATTTGTATTTTGAGGATCCTGAAATCGTTTATAGCCTTTTCTCACAGCATTAGAATTAATAATGTATAAGATGGCAATTGTGAAATCTACACACTAATACACATTATACTCATAAATGTGTTTATGAAACAAATGTGAATGAAATTAAAATTTATTCAATAATTTGAGAATAAAGTATAGCAAAATGTGCTTCTGATTTCGGTTTGATGTGATATGATACACAAGATTTGTATTTTAAAGAGAACCATCGAAGGGAGCAATTTATTTGCATTTTGGGATAAATATATTTTTTATATGAAATTGGGCAGAACAAACGTGGCAGACTCAGATATTATACTGTACAAAAATGGTGAAATATACACATTATACTCATATTCTTATTTGGGTCACTGATGTTTTTTCAATAATGGAATAAAGTATAGCAATAATTATTATTTAAGTTTGATGTGATATCCACACCAGCTCAGTGATTGACGTAAGATTTAAATCACCATTGGTAGCCCATTAAATTCTAATGCTTTTTTCCTTTTGAAGCCGGAGCAGACTTGATAATTCCGCAAGAAACAATATATGGTGATAAGGTTTTCTTATTTGGGTCAACAAAAGTAGGCTTGAAGTGCTAAGTAACGACAAATATGAAAATTGTTGTTGATATGAAAACCTGGGGGCCTCAGTGCAGTGATTGACAGCTACCATTCACCTACATTAAATTTTCCGCGATGAAGCCGGAGCACAACCCCACGAACAGAAGATAATTCCGTTAACAAGAAACTAAAGCAATTACATTCACAGAATGGCGACAAAGAGGCAAAAATTACTGCAGCTTTAACGACAAATACGAAAATTGTTGTTATATGAAAATGGGGCCTCATTTATAAAATTTTGCGCAGAAACCATTTCTATGACTCCTTTCGATATTGATCACCTGTCATTATCCAAATCCTGTTCGCTACAGCTCACATAGTCAAGAGTTTCAGTCCACCACATTTAACCATTGTGGTTTATCTGCAAAATTTGATTTTATAATGGTCTCTATGTTATGTCAGAATGCGTTATTCTTATGTCCTGCTTACATAAAATAAAGGTAAATATGTATAAAAGAAATTGATAATAATGAATAAAAATAACAAACATAGCATATAACTAACATAATATATAATATAACATTTTAAAAATATATTTTTCTATTATAGTAGTATATATTAAATAATATAACATTTAATTAATATAAAAATATGTCCTGCTAACAAGGAAAATCAAAAAACTTAAACATAAATCCATAACATATGACATAATACATAAAATAATCTAATACAAATATATATTAAATAATATATTGACATTTAATAAATATAAAAATATTAATCTATCAAAAACACCATTATTATTAAACTGCAAGTATTAATAAAAAACTTAAATTGCAAGTGCTTTAAACATTAAATACAAGTGACACTTATCATCAACAGAAGAGCATGCAGTGTAGCAAGGTTGTTTTTTATTATTATTATTAATTATATAATAAAAAACAGATATAATAGAACAAATTATTACTGTTTTTTTATTAATTATATAATACAAAAAAGCATTTCTTACCTTGTCTTCATTATTATTTACAAACTAATAATATAAATAATTTTCCATTTTCCTCAGTAATTTTGATGATTAACGTGGAGTTATGTTTTAAACACACACAGCTCACACAAATGAGCAGTGGAGTGTATGTTTTTGGAGCTATAGATCTAATGATTACAAATTATTAATTAATAATTTGTTATAATATATTGATTACAAATTATTAATTCAGCATTATTAAACAGAATACCATTATTAAACACTCCTTAAGTTAATATCTCATAACAATGTCATGTTTTAATTAAAATCATTTAATTACAGCCATAAATTGCATTATTAGAATGTATTATTAATGTATTATAATACAATGCATCAGGGAAACCATTATAATCCATTATTAATACAGGGCTTCATTGCATATAGAAAGGTACGAGTGAGAGCATGAACTTGCTCTTGTTTTTTATTTAGGAGATGCTGTTTTATCCAGGTCCGCTTACAGTCGGCCGGTTGAAATGAGTTCCCTGCAGCGTCCCAGCGTTCAGTCTCGCTCTAGGGCACAATGCTGGAAGAAAACCCCAGCAGCTGAACAGCTTAAATGATGTCCCTACATGGGATCCAACAAATCTTTAGGGTTACAATCCCAAAACACAACCAATGAAGTGGGATGTGAACACATCATGAAAACAGTCACGAACGATCTTTTCACTTCAACATCACAGGAGATTTCGACACTAATGGATCAATGTAAATCATACCGAACTGTGATCAGCCAGTCCTGAGGTGTCAGTGTCCCCCGCCAGTAAATATCCCTCCACTAGATGAAGGCAATAGTCCACCGAAGAGCCCACCAATATGGAGAGAGAGATGGCTTCAACTGCACCCATCTCCCATCCCAGCCAATACATCACCGCCACCACCAGACACACCATACCTGCCAACGCACACCAAGAGTTCATGCTTTTTAAAACTCTTCTGGATCCCGTTTCAGGGTCCTATAAAAACACTCAGTTTTTACCTTTATTATTATTATTCCTCCCCCTACTTGAATTCAAGCATCATTGCACATTTTTGAAATCTATTTCCTTGTTTAGTTGGAAACGTGTGAGTGGGGTCTCTTTTCATTTTGCATAGTTTGTATATTCGTTCAGTCTGAGTAATCACTTGTAGTGATAATATTCCCGGTTGAAAGGGAGTTAAATTACGGTCATGTCTGGCATATTGTATTAACATATAAATGAAATGGGAATAGAGCCGCACATTTCAAAGGCAATGATTTTCGCCGTCTGTACATATTACATGAGTCAATTAAATTCAGAATTAAATTCAGAATGGCTGAAGCAGGCATTTGATGGCACCGTCCAAAGGGAGACGCTGCATTTAAGTATCCTCGATGAAAATTAGTTGGCTGTAATAAATGGTGGTAAAATATTTTAAGGGTTACAGTTAGTTACAGAGTCAGTCTCACATTAGCATATCCAGGTCACATTTCATGCAAAAATAAATTACATTATTACCTAAATAAATATTAAACAATTTAAAGATAGTTTAAATTGTTTTGCTTTGTGAGTAATTGCATATTTGACCTCCAAATTTGTATTGCTGTAATATATTCAACTGTTGTCCATTGTATATATATATTTTTTGTAATTCTCATTATTCTCAATGCTGATTCTCATTAGACTGTCATATACTGTAATCAGCATTTATTTTGTATTATTTATACACTAGTACAGTATTTATTCATATTTAAAAATCGTTTTTTTTAATATTTCTATTTACCTTTAATTTATTATTTTGCTTTTAGTAGTTTTAGTACTTAAAATTAAATGTATTTTATTTCAGTCATTTGCGAAGGCAAGATCTGTCATTTTAGTTTTTATGGTTTTATAATGTTTGCAATTAGTGCTGTGAAACGATTAATTGCATCCAAAATAAAAGTTTGTTTACACAATCTATGTGTGTGTACTGTGTATATTTAGTTTGTATATATAAATACAAACACAAAGTATATACTTTGAAAATATTGACATGTATTTACATGTTTATATTTATATTCATATAATTTATATAATATAAAATATATTTAATATATAAATATAACATTTTTCTTATATATACATGCATGTGTTTGTATTTATATATACATAATGAATATAATTTTTTTGTTTAAAAAAAGATTTTTAATAGTTTTAGTCAACATAACTAATGACATCAAGGCAGCTATATTTTTTTCTTGTGATTTTTAGGATGAAATAAACAGCAGAGGTTCACAACAAAAAATGTACAGCAATAGTGAATATTTTGTACAGTCCCTCAGTATTTGGACAGGAATGACATACCCAGAATGCTCAGCAGGATTGGCAGCAGCAGCAGCAGATGAGCAGTAAAAACAGCTACTGATGCGATGCAAATCGCAAGCGACAGCAGCAGACTGTAGAGGGCGCTCTCTACACCTACAGTCACAGGGCAGTGCATAAAGAGCAGTTCAAAGAGGTTAATGCAATATAAATAGAGAATCTGATTGCAGATTTATTATTGTCAGTTGTTGAGAGTGAAGTTAATGAGCACTCATGTTAATGATGTCTGCGCCTCAGACTAATCGCTCTTAAATTGCTCATTTATTCAAGCAGGGCCATTTTTATCAACGCTCCTTTCTGTCTTTGCCACGTTCTATTTTTGCTCTCTTGCCTATGATTTCCATGAAGATCTGTTTCCAGTGTTGGCAGGTCTGGAAGCCTCGTCTCAGAGCTGAGGATGCTGGGAGTAATGCGAGCTGCTTCTGCAGGAAGCTTTCCCATTGAAGGAAATCAGAGTGAGTCTGAAACGAAGACTTTCCCTTGTATGTGGTCTGAAACACAGAGACAATGAATAACCCTTGTATAAAAATTAGGGCTGTCATTAATTAATTACATGATCAATTAATTTAGCTGAGACAACACCCCCCACCGCCACCACCACCAAAAACTAAAAACAAACATTCAAATTATTTTCAGTTATAAATGAGAAAAGCATTAATTATTGAATAGACATAAAAAAATCTAAACATATTTTGATTCAACATCAAATTCAATGTTAAGGCTATAATGCTACAATGAGGGAATACAAGATCTATGTGTTGTGTTTGAACCGAGAACACCTCTAAATAAATATATGTGATCTACTATGATTTAATATTTGTTTGGTGAAGCTACAAACCAAAACATGGCCTATAATCTGCATGTGTATATCATGTTTACATGTACTTACTATTGTTTAGTTGGTAACTTTACAAGAAGGTAAATTGTTAACATTAGTATTAATTAACATGAACGAACAATGAACAATACATGTATTACACTTTTTTTAAAATCTTTGTTAATGTTATTTAATACAAATCAAGCCGTTCATTGTTTTCTCATGTTAGTTCACAGTGCATTGACTAACGTTAACAAACACAACTTGCAATTTTAATAATTCATTAGTAAATGCTGAAATTAGCATTAACTAAAGATAATAAATGCTATGGAAGTATTGTTCAATCTTAGTTCATGTTAACTAATGTTAACAAATTAATCTCATTGTAATGTTACAGTTTAGTCGCTACCTGAAACAACATGTTTGCTGTATCCTGCTAGTTGAGACATTTTTAACAATATATAACACAAAAATTATAACACAAAAAATAGTTATGTATGATACATAAATCACAGCCACAATTTTATTTTCAATTTAGGCATATATTTTCTGCTCATATTTTTTCCTTCTCAAGCCAAAAATTGATAATGCCATTCTTACGTCAAAATTTGCATCCTTATTTTTACCTCGTGTATTTTATAATGCACCCTATTTCACCAATGACTGGTTGGAGGTGGCATAAATGCATTTACATTGCAAGTAGAATTGCATACATAATGCTATGATGTTTTAAACTGCCATTAATGTTTGTTTGTTTTTGTTTTTTTCATTTAATTTGTATTTTTTTTAAACATGAAATGATTTTTGATGAAACTCTAAATATGAAAGTAAAACTGCCAGTATGCAACTGCAAGTCACCATCCTTATGCTGCTCGTAGAGGCACAACAGTTTCGCTGTGGTTTTGTTCATAGCTAAAATAGTTTATTTGGCGAAATTGAGCAAAACAGAAAATACTGACTTTTTTTGTGTCTAAAACACAATATTAACAGCTTGTTTATTGTACTATTATACAAAATAAATATCACATTTGTAGATATTCAGGGAGAAACAGCACTCCTGCTTGTGTAATATTGCTAAATACATAGTCAAAAAATTTTTTGCTATCATATTTTTAATTTTAGGGGCAAATACGTAACTGCATTCATAGGCATAATCGTCGTCCTGCATCATGTTCATCAGCAACTGTATGCAATGTAAGATGATGTACAGGTCTGGGCTGGTGTGGGTGCTTTAAATGCAATAATTTCTAACATTTTTTTTTATTATTAATCACAGCAAATTAGTCCATTAAAGTGACAGGCCTAAAAAAATGCTTAACAACCTTGTGTAAGAAGTCAAGTAATAAAGCTATTTTTAATGCTGTCACACTCGCACAAAGGGTGAAAAAGCACCATAAAGTATTTCATATGACTCAACGACACTTTTGTGTGAACTATTGAAATGCAGCAAAGAACTCACTGATTCAAAAGCCATAGAGATCCAGTGCACTCTACCGCCCTGCATGCCCACTGCACCATGGGATAGCTGGCCAGGCAAGAGATTGGGCTCCGGAAGAGAGAGACACTCAGGATGGAGTAACGGCAGGATGGATGTGAGGCTGTTACCTGCAGGAGAGAAACACCACGTGACCGACTCACATTTATTTATAGAACGCTTTATACAATACAGATCATTTCCAAGCAGCTTAAGAAAACAGTTTTAATGTTAACTCATCAGTTCATTAATTCATCATAGGAGTGTTGATGTTGTAAAGTTAGAGTCATTATTCAGCTTAATTCAGTTCAAATGTTATTCTCTTCTGATGGTGTCAGTGCACTTAAATCAATAATATTGCCTAATAGTTGTATTTAAAAGGGTTAAGCAAGCATTTCAGATTATTCCCCCTCACCTGAAGGCAAACACTGAGCTCCACCAGGCTTCACCAGCTTGGTATTGGCACTGATGGTTTTGCACAGCTTGCACAAGTGCCCGATCTCATTAAAAACATCAAAGTCTGGATCATAGATCACACTACCCTTTGAGGGAGAGGAGCATCAATAATCATTACATTAATCATTCATAAAACAGCTTCAAAGGAAAACAATCAATATACAGTGTAAAGAATGAGACTACATCAACAGTCAAGAGTTTTTAGAAAAAACTGAAAAGATGGAAATAAAATTATTACCCTTTAAAGTCTGACATATGAAACAATAGTCAGAAAAATATTTTCTTGAGCATCATATTTGATTGTATGGCTTGTATAGTAAGAATAAGAGAATATGGACCTCATACTTAAGAAGACAAAACGCCTCAGATTTATTCAGTCTCAACGTGAGCAAAAAAAATCAATTTGGTGCAGATGCTGATGTTTACATGGCCGAAAAGTCTAATTAAATTCTGATACTTTGTAAATCAACGAGATCTTTAAAACAGTGCAACAGACAAATGCATATAAATATCAGTTGTCACTGTATATCTCACAATAATGTGTTAGTAAGTTGATATTTAAATGCTTAGTTTTATGATTAAATCTCTGTAGTCCCAAACATGCAATGCAATACATTGAGAGATAAAAAAAAAAACATTCCACAAAAGCCTGATGATCATATTTGACACTCAAGAATAACAGGTTTAAAAATAAATAAATAAACCATCCACGGATAATCAAGTAAACAAAAAAGTTGCTCCAGTCCAGTAAATGTTCATCTTGAGGTATTATTAACGATATAAAGTTTATTCTTACATTTATTTGATTAAAATCAGCAAGGATTTCATGGCAAAAAGACGTCAACCACAATCTGAAGGTGGTCCTAAAATGTATTTTACTTGTAAGACGTACAGTGGGGCAAAAAAGTATTTAGTCAGCCACCAATTGTGCAAGTTCTCCCACTTAAAAAGATGAGAGAGGCCTGTAATTTTCATCATAGGTATACCTCAACTATGAGAGACAAAATAAAAAGAAAAAAATCTAGAAAATCACATTGTAGGATTTTTTACGAATTTATTTGCAAATTATGGTGGAAAATAAGTATTTGGTCACCTACAAACAAGCAAGATTGCTGGCTCTCACAGACCTGTAACTTCTTCTTTAAGAGGCTCCTCTGTCCTCCACTCGTTACCTGTATTAATGGCATCTGTTTGAACTCGTTATCAGTATAAAAGACACCTGTCCACAACCTCAAACAGTCACACTCCAAACTCCACTATGGCCAAGACCAAAGAGCTGTCAAAGGACACCAGAAACAAAATTGTAGACCTGCACCAGGCTGGGAAGACTGAATCTGCAATAGGTAAGCAGCTTGGTGTGAAGAAATCAACTGTGGGAGCAATTATTAGAAAATGGAAGACATACAAGACCACTGATAATCTCCCTCGATCTGGGGCTCCACGCAAGATCTCACCCCGTGGGGTCAAAATGATCACAAGAACTGTGAGCACAAATCCCAGAACCACACGGGGGGACCTAGTGAATGACCTGCAGAGAGCTGGGACCAAAGTAACAAAGGCTACCATCAGTAACACACTGCGCCGCCAGGGACTCAAATCCTGCAGTGCCAGACGTGTCCCCCTGCTTAAGCCAGTACATGTCCAGGCCCGTCTGAAGTTTGCTAGAGAGCATTTGGATGATCCAGAAGAGGATTGGGAGAATGTCATATGGTCAGATGAAACCAAAATAGAACTTTTTGGTAAAAACTCAACTTGTCGTGATTGGAGGAGAAAGAATGCTGAGTTGCATCCAAAGAACACCATACCTACTGTGAAGCATGGGGGTGGAAACATCATGCTTTGGGGCTGTTTTTCTGCAAAGGGACCAGGACGACTGATCTGTGTAAAGGAAAGAATGAATGGGGCCATGTATCGTGAGATTGAGTGAAAACCTCCTTCCATCAGCAAGGGCATTGAAGATGAAACGTGGCTGGGTCTTTCAGCATGACAATGATCCCAAACACACCGCCCGGGCAACGAAGGAGTGGCTTCGTAAGAAGCATTTCAAGGTCCTGGAGTGGCCTAGCCAGTCTCCAGATCTCAACCCCATAGAAAATCTTTGGAGGGAGTTGAAAGTCCGTGTTGCCCAGCGACAGCCCCAAAACATCACTGCTCTAGAGGAGATCTGCATGGATGAATGGGCCAAAATACCAGCAACAGTGTGTGAAAACCTTGTGAAGACTTACAGAAAACCTTTGACCTCTGTCATTGCCAACAAAGGGTATATAACAAAGTATTGAGATGAAATTTTGTTATTGACCAAATACTTATTTTCCACCATAATTGGCAAATAAATTCTTTAAAAATCTTACAATGTGATTTTCTGGATTTTTTTCTTATTTTGTCTCTCATAGTTGAGGTATACCTATGATGAAAATTACAGGCCTCTCTCATCTTTTTAAGTGGGAGAACTTGCACAATTGGTGGCTGACTAAATACTTTTTTGCCCCACTGTATAAACTATCAATCAGATGATAAAAGACACGTACACTGTTGTGTTCAACAGGCCCTTCAGTAAAGTTTTCAGCAAAATGTGTGTATAAAATCATGCAGTAGGCTTTATAGGGTTGAGGTTCAAGGACATGAGGAAATGTGTTTCTTTCAAAACACAATAAAATGACTTGCAACATTTTTTTTGTAAGTTTTGGTGCCTGGCATTTTTTGTTGTTCATAGTAGTAGGAGTTGTGTAAAAAGTTTCAAAGCCGGCAGGCTTCATACTTTGAAAATCCACCAGAGACAGTTAACAATCCAGCTTTGTCTTACTACTTTTAAAATTATAATCTCTAACTATTTATGACGCACAGTATGCCAATTGGGATTTGATTCTATGATTCTCCCCTGAAGGGATAATTAAAAAAATCTAAATGAAAATTTGCTTTTAATTTAAATGCAAGTCAATGCTGTCACTTCGAGAGTCGAAAAAGCAACAGGAAATGAATACCTGTGGCTCCTGACGATATAGTGAGGGCTACATTCTTTTCACTCAATATACCGTCAGGAGCCACAGGTATTAATTCTGTGTTGCTTTTTTTGACTCTTGAAATGACAGTTACAATTGACTGGTTTTCATTTTGTTACAAGCCATTTTTGGATGTTGACTATGATTAATCCATTATCCATTTTCATGAAGAGATTTTATATTCATGATTCCCTTCTGCACGCAGTGTAAAGAGCTGTATTGTGTCTTACCAGGTCTCCGATAACATGGTTGTCTGAGCGCTGAGTGCGGTTGACGCCCAGTATGCCGAACACCACGAACACCATGGCTCCGGTGTCCACTAGAGGACGCACTGCTGGTTTCCCACACTGACCTCCACTGCAGGGGTTAAAGCCGGAGGTCCTGGAGATCTTAACCTGGGTGGGAGCTGATCAGATATACAAGATGTAGCTGACACTTATGAAATAATTAAACAATATCTGACAAACTGAGAGAAAATTAAGCATTTAGTGTTTAAATTAGAAAGATTGCACATGGATGTGTTTCAGAAGCAACATGTTGTTGAATGGCTTTTGTTTTAGGATAGCCCAAACAAAATGGTGTGCTTTATATGTTATATGTAATTTGTTAATAATAGGCATGCTACTAATAAGCAACTAGTTAATTTTGAGAATTGGTCCATATACTAAACTGTTACAGAGACTTCTGTTAAGACATGAACAAATCTATACGCATACTTCTTATTAATGGTAATATGATTTGGTCAATTATTAGGAGTTGATTAGCAGGCTTCAAATCTAATAGACTTGAAATAAAGCCACAGATCTCTAATTTAAATTTCATGGGGTCTTTGAAAATTCATTGGTTCTCACCACAGGACTGCAAGTGAACTGCAAAAAAAGTGGAAACCTGAATAGAAATGACCAGCTACAACACTTAGAATCATTACTTCATTCTACGTGCATTTACAGTTCAGTCCAAAATCTTGATGTTTGTCAGATAGCCATTGCCCACACTGCATAAACAGATCTCGAAAGATACACTCCAGGTGTATAGGGTGACCAAACGCACTATTTTTCCCGGACGCATCCTGGCCAGTATTTCTATATTGCCTAAAATATCTAGGATTTGGCTTTATTTGCTTGTGCAGACCAATCGGTGTATGACATCGGTTCCTTATGTTTTCAAACTTGGAATCAAAGCAATCTAGAAATCCTGGCCAGGACGCATCCGGGACAAATGGCGCATATGGTCACCCTACAGTTGTGGATATGTTTAGATAAATTAAAAGGTCAACCATGTGTAGACCTGTATGAAAAAATAGCAAACTTTAGCATACTTATTGAGGAAATAATGTACTTTAAAATAATATACTTAAGAGTGAACTAAATGTAATGATTTTAGACACTGCATGATAAGTAGAATGAATTGAAAATATATTATAGATAAATGCAATTTCATAATTACTTCTATTCTCTTTGAAATATGGTTAAAGTGGAACAGCTGAATATACTGACAAGCATTTATAGCAAACTATAATTTCTTTCCGTTTTTAATGTATTTATACTTACGCATTTTTAACTATGAAGTTGCAATTTAGTAGATTTAAAATATATTAACATCAAATGTAATACTGAATATCATGCTACAGTTATAATCAAGTACTTTACATGTGCTTTGGTATTTTAGTCAATGCATCCAAATACATGCACTTCTTTAAAGCAATACCAAAATTGTATTAAATTTATTAAAGTAACATTTTTTATTTGACATCATTACAAAGTGTGATTTTTAAAAGTGTAATTAAGTGAGTTAAGTAACATAGTCATGAATGTGAACTGTCTTTTAAGTACACTTACAGTAAGTTGTCTATTATTTAATTACTACTACTGTATATTATTTGCAAGTACAGTTTTTAAAAATATACTTTTGAGGTATGATTTTTTTCCACAACAGCATATTCTATCACAAACCTTAAAGGGATAGTTTGGCCACACATCATTTTAAGGTCGCATTCTTGCTATTAACAAACCATTAACCACGACTTTTGTCCCAACAAACTCCTAATTTGCTGCTAATAGTTAGTAAAGTAGTTGTTACATTTAGGTATTGGGTAGGATAAGGGATGTAGAATATGGTTATGCTGAATATGTGCTTTATAAGTGCTAATAAACAGCCAAGTAACTAGATAATAGTGAGAAGTGGTCTCTATACTAAAAGTGTCACCAATCATTTTTGTCATCATTTACCCTCAAGTCGTTCCAAATCTGGTTTATTTTTTTCATACTTTGAAATTCTGGATTATTTTATGTTCTGTTCAGGATGCACATACAGGTTTAGAACAACATGAGGGTGACTTTAGAATTTTCATTTTTACGTGAACTCTTTTAATGAAATGCACAACTCAAAATACATTAAAACCCGTGCCTGTACCTGCAGGTAGAGGTGCATAGAAGCTGCCCTGAGTGGGTCCATCCGGTCCAGAGCTGAACACACACCCCGGCGGGCCCTCACACACACGACTGGGGTACGGGCTGATTGTGTGCTGGGCGAAATACAGCTTCCTGCCCAAAATACAGACCAGATTCCTATCACCCCAGCTCACTTCCAGACACTTTGATATGCTGAAATGGGGCACTGAGTCACACAGGGTTAAATGTTGCACAATGGAGGAGCAATAAAAAAAGATTTCATCACGTTTTTCACACTTGCCTGCTGTGCTGCTGCTCGACTGATGCCACGTAGAAATCAAACTCTGATCTCCAGCGCCGGCTGGCATCACACGAGCGCAGAGTCAGCATCCAGCGCGGCCGCGGGTGATACGCGTGAGACACGCACACGCTCACCCGCGAGCTGAAGTTGCTATGGGGACTGCTGTAGGCCTGTTACCGTGACAACACATCCATCAGTGTTTGTCAGCTCAGATGGAAAGGGCTGTAAGGGCAATTGACGCGCGCTGAGGTGATACGACATTACGCTGCACAAACTCCTCAAAGGATGATGGAATTCTGAGGGCTCTCAATAGATTGTGTACATGGAAAGCCTTGTTTTTTTTACTCAGCCATTAGCAGAAGGAGAAGGGCGGTAATGGCTTTTGTTTTTGTACTGAAGGTTTTTAAGCGATGTGAAAAACACATTTGCTTGCCATAATTATGTTTTCAAGAAAATGGCTTATCACAGCTGTCTCTCGACATGACTCTTTGTGCTCGCCATTGTTTCTTTTCTTCGCTTAATGGAGAACATTCAACTGGCAGTGTGTGTGTGTGTGTGTTTGTGTGTGCGACTGTGCGTGTGTGTGTGTGTGACTGTGCGTGTGTGTGTGTGTGTGCGTGTCTGTGTGTGTGTGCGCGTGTGTGTGTGTGTGTGTGTGTGTGTGTGTGTGCGCGTGTGTGCGCGTGTGTGTGTGTGTGTGTGTGTGTGAGTGCGTGTGCGCATGGGTGTGTGTGTGTGTGTGTGTGTGTGTGTGTGTGTGTGTGCACGCGCGTGGGTGTGTATCTACATATTTCAATGTGTCAAAATATTTAATAAAACCATAAAACAGGTTGTGTTTTTGCTGTAGTCCTACAAATGTTCACCACATTTGTTTTCAAATTAAAATGTAAATTAAAATAAATGTAAATTTGAACTTAAAACATAATAATAATATAAAAATTTGAATGGGTGTTTGAATCTGTGTAATTATGTAAATCAGAGCATTTTCGTAAAACTAAAATGAAACTGAAAACATACAAATTTAATAGTATATAAATTATACTAAAAACAATACTGGTGCAGTTTGATGTTTAAATTTATAGCAATGACTATAGAATACCCAAGACGTGTCAACGCTTAATATGGCGCTCAATCGCAGGAAGCCCCGCCTTCTGAATGAAAGAGCCAATCGCTAATCGGTAAAGTCAGCGCATCACTGCAGCTGTCGTTAGAAGTCCCGGTAGCTATAGAAACAGTCAGCGTTCTGAGACGCACGCTCAGGACTGCGCATGCACACTGGCTGATCTGGCCTGAGAAATAAGCTTTTTATAATGCTATTTGAGCAAAAGAAACAACATTTATGATGCAGTTGTCAGATTTCATTGGTGATTTCAAATATGAAATTTTATTGTAAGCTTAGTGAGCAGTTTGGGAGAATGTGATGTTTCCCCATACAAAGTGATAGGAGCTGCAGTTGCATGCCCGAGAAGCATTTCAAAGATGGCACGACTTGCCTTCAAGGGATTTTGTTTATAGTGAAATGAACAATATACTTCAAAGCCATGCAGTAATATGAATTTCTTTGAATCTCATTACATTTGATTTCTGCTCACTTAAATCCAAAATACAATTTCATATTTGCCTCATTAATTCAAGTACATCTAGATTTACATAGCATAACTAGAATTGAAATACATTCTCGATCCATTTCAATATATTGCACACAATCTTGGTGTTTATGTGTGTGTGTGTTTGTGTGAATGTGTGGCCAAACAGACCTGAAAGAAGGGCACATCGCCGTGTGCAGCCGGTGATGCCTGCCAGGGTGCAGGTACACTGGCACTTAGTGAATAACGATATAGAGGAACAGCAGAGCCCAGCTCCAGTTTAAACACATAGACAGTAAGGAGACCGCCTGCAGAAATTCATAGAAACAGTGCTTTACTACATCAAGGCAGCAGACATCAGATACCATTCAAAAGATTGGGGTCTTTATTATTTATGTATGTTTATTTATTCATGAAAGAAAGAAATAACTACTTTTATCAGCAAGGGGACATTATTCATGAAAGACATTTATAATATTACAAAGATTTTTATTTCAAACAAAATCTTGTTCATAACTACTTGCGGCAGCGGTTATTCAGCAAGGGGATATCCACCGGGCAGGACACCAGCAGAGGATAATACGATTTCTCCTCGTTCTAACTTGTTTCAGTGTTTTATAACCATTTTCTTACTATGTGTAAGTTGTTGTTTGTATGTGTGTTTGGCAGTATTATTTTTTAAGATTAGACATTTGTCTTTTTTATAATATTACGAATTTATTATGTCTTTTTAGGTCTTTTATGATTTCTATTTCATATATATAAATTTTATAAATGTGTATGTAAACTGTATATATATATATTAATGTGTGTGGTTGTACATCTTATAATAAGTTTTTATAATAACTGTAAGACAATCACTAAAGCTTAGTTTACTGCAGCAGCCTTGGTGCGGTCAGGGTGGGTACTACCATCCCTCGTGTTTCTACAATTGTTTGGTCTGGCCTCTAAAGAATTACAATATAGGGTTTCGCACACTTTATCCTCTAAATATTGCAACTCTAAAGATCGTTAAAATATAAAAGTGGTGGGCCGTTAGACGTGCTGCGTGTAACTCTTAGATAAAAAAAAATACGTTAATCATCAAAGTTGGGTTGGGACTCTACCGATTTCACCCTGATATACTTTTGGTAGGGGGCGAGAACACTGTAGCGCCCTGTCAGATTGTTAAGGCTGATCGGGGCTAGCCTTGGTGACGTTGTAGACAGGGTGGGTACTACCATCCCTCAAAGTTTCAGGTTTCTAT
Organism: Schizopygopsis malacanthus; assembly: GCA_027474115.1. NCBI lineage: Eukaryota > Metazoa > Chordata > Actinopteri > Cypriniformes > Cyprinidae > Schizopygopsis > Schizopygopsis malacanthus. Next base: position 6,292,037 of record CM049881.1, read on the forward strand.
ACCTTATGGTTTGGTCTGCCTAATCACTTTTATCTTAAGAATTACAATATAGGGTTTCAGCACACTTTATCCTCTAAAAAAAACAACAAAATATTACCAACAGTTTTTTTGTGGGATTCGGGAAGAGATTAAAGAACATTGCACATTGAGAAACCCGAGTCCATTATTTGGGTAGAAATTTTCGCTCGATTAAAAAAATTAATTAAAATATAAATACAACCTCACGTTGTGTCAATCACGTTTACACACTGCCTCTGAAACATTCGTCCGTCATAAAAAAAAATCGGTATCAGGTTCGATTTTCTGCATTTTCGCATCCGTAGCATACATTTAGATAGGACAGGATGACGAATACGAAAAAATAGAAAAATGCATTCGGAAATTTCAGACTCAGTGTGCAAGGATCTTAAACCTTTTAAAGGTAGCATATGAGATGTCTAAAGTAATGTTCACTACTTTTAAAAGCAAAAGTTTGTGTAAAACTTGTTCAGCTGAGAAACTTTGTCAGGTAATATAAGGTTTTAGGATGAACATGAGTCTTCATTATTTTTGAATACATTATGTTTATGCTAAAACATATTTTTCTCAACCCCTAGAAGTGCACTCCATTTATGACCTCACAGCTGACATACATGAAATAAAAGCAACAAAACATTAATTTGGATTTAAGGGGGATTTAAAAAACAACTAACATTGAAAGCATGTCAGTGAATGTATATCAATAATGGGGTGCATTTGTTCGCATTTGATTTTGCGATTTCTGTGCAGAGTTTCAGGAGAGCGGTATGTGTGAGAGCTGTGTGTGCCACATAAAATAACGATGATCTATATGAATATGTTGCCCATAAAAGAGTCCTATCATTTTCATTTTTCTTTTTTTTCTTTTTCTTTACAGCTTGTAAGGGGTGGATTCAGAGAAAAATACTCTCAGTTAGCTACTGCAGGCAGGAGAGACTGCATAATAACATCAAAACACATCAAAAAGACAGTATAGAGAACATCCAAATGTTTGTTTTCACAGCACATTAAGTTCATTAGGTTAATTAACTGTGGGAATTTAGCCAGATTTTTATTTAAATGCACTTTGTAATTATTAAGCAGACAGTTTCTAAATACACTGTCAAACTAAATTCAGATTAAAACTGTATTTTCACGGTTTTTAGCAGAACATTAGCTGTTATACAATTAATTAAAGCTGTAGTGTATTGGCCAAATAATGGCCCTTTTCTTCTTCTGTAGAGCTGCTTTCTGAATCAAATTGGTTTCATAACTGATGGACAATGTGCTGTTACTGAACTGAACTGAATCAACATTGAAATGACTCAAGTTAAATAATGACACTATTGTCTTCTGTGGAGATACTCATAGCTAATGTTGTTTCATAATTTGATAGACTTTACAACTCTGGATAGAGACAATATATAATTTCCATAGCTACAACTTTTTATTTCAGTGTTATTTTATTACTATTACTATTGTTCCCTATCAGTCAGTCACTCTCGACGTCACGTTGGAGGACCGACGAATTGGGATCTCGCTTAGAGAGACCAATCTACTTCGAGTGTAAACTAAACGAGCCACTGCACATTGGCATGCAATTATTGCATCCAGCTGCCACTGATCACAGCGGAGTATAAGTAGGTGGCAGGTGCAGTGCATATTCAGCTTTTCGCTGAGGAGCCGAGCGGTTACATCGTTCTGCTCCTGACTTCTGCTGAACGAGTGAATTCAACGAGTTGAGCACGCTCTTCGAAAGACTCTCGTGCTGGTGTTACGGCACTACATCGGTGGTGGTTTTTCCCATGTCGAGTAGACTGCACACATCAGGCTGCACTACCCCCTGTTTGTGTTGCAGATGACATCTCCCCTGTGCGCTTCAGCACGCTAAAATAGTTTTTTCCCTAAAAGAGCATTCACGGGTGCGTCTTTTTAAAGACGACGTTGCATCTGGCAAACTTGACGTTGCGTCTTTATAAAGACGATGTTGGGTCTTGCTTCAGACAACATGTCACCCGTGCGTTTCTGGATGCGGTCCTTGCCTGGCGCTGGGTGATGGTCACGATCGCTGCCTCACGTGCCTGGGCAGTAAGCACGCTGAGGTGCCGTTCGTGGATGAGTCATCTTCTCACTGTGGATGCTCATCTCGGAGTTGTGGCCAGGCTCCGTTACCTCGACAAACGGGTGGAGCTGTTGCCTCCGTCTCGATCTAGTTCTCGTCCTGGCTGCAGACAGGCGAGGTCTACTTCAGGCGGTAGCACGGCTGGTCTGAGGATTACAGTGGTGGCAAACCCTCAAGGGACCATCGCTCCTCTTGCGCTCCGCAACCAGTTGAGCTGCCAATGGAACGTGCTGGGCCCTCTAAAAGGAGCGTACCAGCAGTATCCTTGGCACTCCTCCCGACGACCAGATGTCGATCGCTGCATCGGAGGGTGAGCCGGAACTTCTGGAGAGGAAGATTCGGCTGCGCTGCTGCTCCGGCGGTAGCAATGCCTGAGTCGGATCTGGAAGTGACGGCTATGCTTTCTCGGGCTGCCGAAAGGGTAGGGCTCGAGTGGAGAAAGCCACCGTGTCCCGAACCCTCGAGGTTGGACGACTGGTTTCTCGGGGTAGCTTGTGCTGGTTCTCAGCCCCGGGAGCCTCTCTCCCGGACGTTCATGAGGAGCTTACAAGTCGTGGACGGCACCAGAAACTGCCAGAAACTGACCTGCTAACTCCTCCCTCACCACCCTCGGTTACGGGGAGTTACGGGGGTCCCCCCGGTGGAGCGGTCAGTTGCGATGCAAGTGTGTCCTTATACTGTCACCACCTGGCAGGGCAAACCGTGCCTCCTCTTCCGGGCCTGTAGGTACTCGTCTGGTCTCATCCGGCGAGGCTTATGTGGCCTGTGGAGATGCTGCCTCCACCTAATGCTATGGCGTTACTGCAGGTTCTTTAGGCTAAAAGCACTGAGGGACATGCACGGGGGTGGTCACGATCTAGAAGTTCTGAAAGAGCTCCGTACCGCACCTGACCTCGCGCTACGAACGACGAAGGTTATGGCACGGTCTCTGGGTTGTGCAATGTCCACACTTGTGGTCCAGGAGGGCCACCTCTGTCTGTGTCTGGTTGACATAGGGACGCCGACAAAGTTCGGTTCCTGTATCCCAGACTGGCCTCTTCAGCAACACAACCGGTAACATGGCCCAGCAGTTCCCAGCTGCACAGGAGCAGACTGAGGCGATCTAACACTTTCTGCATCGGCGGGCAGCTGCTGCCTCCACCCGTCCGCCGGTTGCAGCGCCCAGCCTGTTCGTCGCCGAGGGCAGCCCCCTGCATCCACCCCCGCTCCCGCACCGCATCCGCAGCAGCCTTCAAAAGTGGTGCCGTTGAACTAGGTGCAGGCCGCCCCGCCCGTCCTGGCCCCCGTCAACTGGCGGTAAGCGGAGGAGCAAGAGGCCTCGAGACGGGCGACCCAGAGAGAGAGGGAACTGCTTCGGGAGAGGGTAAGTGCATCTCTCCCTCCCCTGGAGGAGGGCCGAATGGATAATCTGTTGTTTCAAAAGTCTCGACAGGAAGCGGTTGTCTCTGTCTCTGGGTCCCAAGAGGGCATGGAGAGTCATGGACGGATAAACTCCAGACCCCACTCATCCTCCCTCTCGCCAGCAGGCAGCAGTGGGCAGTTCGAGAGCATCATCAAAGGCTACTCAGGCACCCTCTGTCAATTATGGAAGCAGGTAAACGTGCACCGCACACTCAGACCCCTCCTCGGTCCGCCATGTGAGGGAATCCCTGTCCTACTGGCGAAGGACGTGATGAAACTGGTCCCTCCAGCCGATATGAAGGCAGGGTTTTTCAGCCCTTACATCATTGTGCCCAAGAAAAGCGGTGGGTTACGACCAATCTTGGGTCTGCGCATCTTGAACTGGGCCTTTCATAAACCTCCTTTCAAGATGCTCATGCAGAAGTGCATCTTCGGGTGCATCCGTCCCTGAGATCGGTCTGCAACGGTCGACCTGAAGGACCCGTACTTCCATGTGTCGATCTTTCCGCGCCACAGGTCAGTCCTGCGGTTTGCGTTCGAAGGACGTGCATATAAGTACAAGGTCCTGCCTTTCGGGCTGTCCCTATCGCCCCGTGTCTTCATGAAAGTAGCGGAGGCAGCCCTTGTTCCCCTGAGAGAACAGGGTGTGCGCATTCTCAACTATCTCGACGACTGGCTCATACTAGCTCAGTCTCAGGATCAGTTATGCGAACACAGGGACTTGGTGCTCTCGCACCTCAGCCGGTTGGGCCTTCGGGTCAACTGGGAAAAGAGCAAACTCTCCCCGATGCAGAGGATCTCTTTTCTCGATATGGAGTTGGATTCGGTTAATCAGACAGCGCGCCTCACGCAGGAATGCGCTCAGTCGGTGATTAACTGCTTGAATACGTTCAAGAACAGGACGGCGGCACCACTGAAACAGTTTCAGAGGCTCCTGGGGCATATGGCGGCTGCGGTCACGCAGCTGGGGCTGCTCTATATGAGACCGCTTCAACACAGGCTCCATAGCCGAGTCCCAAGGTAGGCGTGGCAGAGCGGCACGCTGTGGGTCCAAGTCACTCCAGCCTGCCGCCAAACTTTCACCCCGTGGTCAGACCTTCCGTTCCTTTGGGCAGGAGTGCCCCTGGAACAGGTCTCCAGGCACGCTGTGGTTTACACGGATGCCTCCGCCAAGGGCTGGGGGGCCACGTTCAACGGGCTTGCAGTGTCGGGGGTTTGGACGGGTCCCCAACTGCACTGGCATATCAACTGCCTAGAGTTGCTGGCAGTACACCTGGCCTTGAACCATCTCAAGAGACGCTTACGAGGCGAGCATGTACTGGTCCGTACAGACAGCACTGCGACCGTCGCGTACATCAACCGACAAGGTCTTGGTGGTCTACGCTCCCGTCGCATGAAAAAAAAATCGCATAGGAACTCGATAGGTGGAATCGAAATTTTTATTTGCCACCTCCTCCTCTGGAGTCGATTCCGAAGCATCTGAGGTCGCTTCGCGCCATTCATATTCCGGGCTTGCTCAACCGGACAGTTACATACCGACGACGTTTTGTTCTGCTGTTATGAGCTGCGAAACTTTCTGTCCCCGGAGAGTGGAGACTCCACTCGCACGGTCAATATAAAACATTTATATGTTTATAGCTGATTTGGAGACGTTTCGGTAATTACTAATTAGATTATATTAAATTTTAAAATCGCACAGATTACCGTTACATTTTATAGACCTGACTACATATTATTCAGAATGGCGTCCCTAGAGACATAAATAGATTTTCTCACTGCCAGTTGTTTTACTCCCTGACCGCTTTTTTACTTTTAGGAACCCTCGGCACACAGCTGGCCAGTTTGTGCGGGGCCTTCGCAAGTATGCATTTCCCCCAGTGAGCCTTCTCGCACAGACAGTGATAAAAAATTAAATATATTTTGCAAGATCAGAGAGGAAGAAGAGCACTACCATTTTTGTAATCCTGAATTATATTAAAAACTTATGTGGCGCCATACTGTATTTTGCTCAGTAACCCGGACTTGGTTCCCAGAGCTGATGCTCCTCGTGACAGCCCCTCCCTGTACATTGCCGGTCAAAAGTTTGGAATAATTAAGTTTATTTTGTGTTTTGATTATGCTATTATGCTTAATTTATTGCATTTATTTGATCAAAAATACAGTAAAAACATATTATAATATATATAATAATAGTCATGTTATGTTATTGTTACACAAAAAAATGATTAAATACAACCCAGCGCTGGGTAAAATATGGACAAATCCAGCAATTAGGTTGTTGTGAGCCAGCGGTTGGGTTACTGACCAGAAGGTTGAGTTAAACATTTAACCCAACATTTTGTTGAAAACAAACCAATCGCTGAGTTTGTCCATATTTTACCCAGCACTGGGTTGTTTTTAAGCCAGCATTTTTTTTGGAGTGTACAATGTAACATATGTTAAACATGTTTTCTATTTGAATATATATATATAAAAAAACAGTCTTCAGTGATAAAGGGATAGAAATAGACCTGAAGAAGAGAACCTGTGTGGTCGACCATCTCGACCAACCTGGTTAGAGGTAGTTAGAGCACCAGTTAAGCTGGTGGAGGCCTGGTGAGCTGCTTAACCATGCTCTTAAACCAGTTTAAAAGCCTGACAACCGTCTGCTGCTATGACCTGGTTTTTCCAGCAGGGACTGCATCAAAGACTGCTTAAGCTTTGATAAAACAGGTGTCAGTGTTTTTTCACCCTTTCCTCCCAGCAGAGCAGAGAAACAAACCTGCGAGCGTCTGTGTGCTGTTGTTGGATGCTGGTTTGGTCTGGTTTGAATGATTTATGGGATGATTCCCTGAGGTAGAGCTTGTGAAGTCAACAGTGCTGTGCAGATTATGAGGTCGCTCCATAAAAACACCTGTGAGACACAGAGAGGTGGGTCATGTCAGTTTCTGACACTTTAGGAAACACTTTATTTTAAGGTCCAATTCTCACTATTAGCAAGTAGTTTTAACATGCATATTGCTAGCATATTGACTGTTTAGTAGTAATGTATGGCTTATTCTGCATGGCCATATCCTTTAATCCACATTATACCTAAATTTAACAAATACCTTACTAACTATTAATAATCAGCAAATTAGGAGATTATTGAGGCAAAAGTCATAGTTAATAGTTCAAATTTGTCCCTAAACTAAACTGTGACCCCACTTTATTATTTTGTTTTTATTTAGACATCCTGGAATTTTTAGGCATGCATTATGTAGAATACAGATTAATATTAGTATTAATAATATTACTACAAGTATTTGGGTGTACAGTGCTATGTAAATGCCATGGTATACAACTATGGTAATCATATAGTACCATGGTATTTATCATAGCAGAGCTTTTCTATTAAATGTAATTTATTAATGTAATCAAAGCTGAATTTTCAGCATCATTATTACAGTCTTCAGTAATCTAAAAGTAATCAAACTTTTAGATTACTTTGTGATCCTTTAGAAAGTACAATATGCTCATTTGATACTCAAACATACTCATTTGATACTCATACTTTGATACTGAAACATTTCAGATTATTATCAATGAAAGCAGTTATCTTTAATATGTTAAATTTTTGTAAGAGGTTCAAAGTCTTTTTCGGTAATGTTGATAAATGTTATGCATCCTTGTAATCAAAGCATTAATTTATTTTAAAACAACTTACCTCAAATGTTTCAAAGGTAGTGCACATTTAAATATGATTGAAAAGTATAGTGTAGTATAGTATAGTTGATATGTTTGGCCTTTTGCCACTTTATTTGTGACGTTTATTTGTTAGGCTATAGAGAGATATGATAGAAAATGATGAGGGGATCAAGGAATAAGCTTCATTATTTTACAAATTTTGAATACCAGATTTTAAATCTGTTCTCAAACACTTATTCAGTGTGCATTCATGATTATGATTATGAATAAATAACCACTGCTCTAATAAGCATCATATAATGTTTGTTATGGCAACCTCTCGGATACTTGATTCCGATTCAACCGTGGCATTTCATGGTCAAACAAAACAATGTAGCCTAACTGATAATGAATAATGTACAGACGTAGCCGTTTAAAAAAAACTAAAAACGAAATCCCTTCAGGGAGACACTAGACATTATTCTTTATGTAATGGCTTATTGACGAAAGTTTCCTGACACCCAAATATTGGCACTACTCAAAAGCAAATGTTTTGGCTCATTGCCTGCTGCCTTCATCTACTGTATCTTTCCCTAAGCAGAAAATCTGTAAACTAATTAAATAAGACAGTGCAAATGAGTCAAGCAATTGTTTTCAATGAGCCACTAGAGTATAAACTCCAGCAGCGATGTTTAGAAGACCCACCCGAGCACATATGGCAGGCGATACCCTGGGCGCTGAGGTTGCTGCGCATGTCCAGCAGTCTCTGCAGGTTGGTGTCTCTGTGGAAGAGCACAGGCGCGTGACTAGCCGGCCGCAGGAGACAACAGCACCCCACCGAGCCCAGCAGAACCAGAACAAACACACCTGCAACACCAGACAGGATGGATGTGAGAGGGTTGTAGTATGGAACAAGTAGACGGGGGAAGGATGTTTATCACTAAAAGCTAATGCTGGGATTTAACGCTCATGTTGTGTTCTGGTCACCCAAAATTCTAATTAATATTAATGGACTGGACTAAATCTAAATGGTCTAGACTAAATCTAAATCTAATTTGCTAAAACAGGATATAACAAATACCCCCCCCCCCCCCACACACACACACACACACACACACACTCTCACACACACACACACACACACACAAAAGAATCCAGATTTGTTTTACTTTTTGGGGATTTTTTTTTACCGACTGATTATACTTGTAATGTGGTCAAAAATGATTGCCTTAAAAATTGTTCATACATTTCTCATTATGCTATAATCAGTCCTGGGTAGTAAATGATTACATGTAATCTGGATTATAAAATCAGATAAAAAAAATTAGGTAATTAGATCATATATTTGAACATCAGACTAGTTACTTTTTTATTGATCCCATATTATTCACATAAAAGCAATAAATTATTCATAAAGTCAAATACATTCAGAAAGTATTTCAGTTTTGTGGACATTCACACAAAGACCGATGACTACTCTGGGGGCTAGAATTTATGAGAATTATTTCAATTTTAAGAAAACACATTCATATTTATTTACCCTGTGTGTGAAACCTTGATGTAATGTAAAGTTTAATGCACTTCATGTTTTTAATAACAACACATTCAATATATTTTCTTTCTCCACCATACTTGATTATATTATTTAAATAAAAGCCGTAAATGAGTTAGATCAAAAAGAATCTAAAAGTAATCAGAAAGTAGTCTGATTATATTACCTAATGTGTAATGTGGATTACCTCACTAACTACAATTTTTGTCACATAGTTTTTTTATCAGCTTGTCTTCTTTAAATGTATTTAAAAGTAGCAAAGGTGGGACCAACTCCATTTTAATGTCTATGTATTTAAAATGCGATGCCATTAAAGTCCCTGTAGGTATAATAGTCAGGTGTCTCAATACTTTTGTCCATATAGTGTGAGCTCAGATCAATGAGGCATATGATCAATCACCTCCAAAACGTAATACAAAACCCTTGCCACTTGAAAGAAAACAAGTTGAGAAAATGTCTGAATCCGGTATTTGGTGATGACATAGCATATTGTAAGATTTACAAGCAATTTTCAAAAGACCAGTCATTTTTTGCACAGCATAAGGGTTAAATGCATCCTGCTACATTATGCATGACTGTATTGTTACTGTCTCTAAGTCAATAATTATAGCACCATTGTATCAACACTGCTCAGGCTGCTCGCCTAATAAGAGGAAAGAGCAGCGGTGGCCTGAGAGAAACCTGGCTCTAATTTAGCATATTGATATGCATGCAGCTGCATAAATATGCATTTACACAATAGGTGTTTGTGGAAATTTCTTGCTACGCTCCAACATGCTAATACAAGCTTAATGGCATTGTTGCAGACACATAAGGGACACATCTGCGGTTCATAGCTCCTTTGTTAACTGTGAATAGACTGACCTTGAGACTAAAAACAAAATACAGAGAGTCTGAAACAAAATAGCCAGGACATTTGCATCTTAGTCGTGCACAAACTGTGTATACATTAGCAGAAAAATCTGAATCTGACTTGCATGAGTTCACTATTGTACTCTTTGTTCATTTTCAGGTAATCAGTTATCAGACCTTAGTACCTTTGTAAGCATTCTTTTGTCAACCATTCTTTAGATCTTATGAAGGTATAAAGGTATATTTAAAAAAAAACAATTTCAGTGCAATTATTTAGACACAATCCTGATTAAGTTACTATTATAGCATTTATTAATATTATAAATAATAATGCATCCTTTTTATTGGATTTAATTTTTATAGTTTCATTGATTTTGTCATTTTATATTATTAATATTATAATTATTACAGTTAGTTACCTAGGTAACCTTTCTAATTTTAGATTTTCATTTAAAAAGTAAGCAACTCAGTATAGGCATTATTTTATATAAACAAGTCAAATAGCACACAACATTGTTGACATGTTACCTCATCACATTGCAGTTTTAATTAATTTAGCGCTGTCAATGTATTTTGCACTAATCTTGTGTAAAAATGTTACCACACTTGTCAGCCTTATCACATACTGAGTGAAGAAAGAGATTGTGGCTGATATTACCGGTTCATCCATCACACTGGAAATGGAAGGCCATGTCAAGCGCATTCGATTGTGGGATACACTATATCATGCAGTACATTTGTTGTGCACTGCACACTTTGGCAAGTATAGTATTGCATCCAGTCATTCCATGCATACAGAAAATGTGTATAATACTATACTATACATAAATACATATACACATATTTGGACACGGGCACAGTTTTTATTATTTTAGCTGCTGACCAAAACATATTCAATTTACAGTTATTTACTGAATATGGGCTTAAAGTGCACACTCTGAGCTTTAATTTGAGGGTATACTCATCACAAATGACCTATCGGTAAGCTCCGCCCCCTTTAGCTGCAGTGTGAAAACCTTGTCCCACTATGTCAAGCATCCTCAAATCTGGCCCACTCCTGCAGAGTTAACCCTAATCAAACACACCTGAGCATGCTAATCAGAGTCTTCAAGATCATTAGAAGATCACAGGCAGGTGAGTTTGATCAGGGCTGGAGCTAAACTCAGCAGCAGATTGGCCCTCCAGGGAAAAATTTGAGGAACCCTGCTCTATGTTTTTGCTAAATTTTGGACACAGAAGGCCACCTAATGGGAATTAAATATTCCATGGATGGATTTATAAAATATTTTGTAATAAATACAGTGGGTAACTCGAAGCAAGGGTTTACAGATCTCAATGCAAGCGGGATCATCACGATTGCGGATGACAACATGCAGGATCCACACAGTTCATGCATCGCAGGGTATGATTCAATCTTATATGCCCTCTAGAAGCTTGCGTTCTGCAAGTGAACGACGCATTACTGTACCATCCCAAAGAGACACAAAAGCACTTTCAGGGACTTTTTCATTAACTGTTCCCATCTGGTGGAATGATCTGCCCAACTCAATCAGAGCAGCTGAATCCTTACCGATCTTCAAGAAACGGCTAAAAACACATCTCTTCCATCTTTATTTGACCCTCTAACTATACTACTCTCATTTAAAAAAATTATTTTAAAAACACACACACTTGACTCTCTATCAATTGCATATTTATTCTCTAACTGCTGGTTTTCTTGAAAAACTAACACTAGCTTTCTTTTTTTCTATTCTATCTACATGTTTCTTTAAAAAATATATATATATATATTTCTACATTCTATCTACTCGTAAAAACAATTAATAAAAACTTGCTATGTGTACTGCGTTAGGCTAACCAAGACTTGTCATAACACTTGTCACTAAACACTATTTTGTTGGTTTTGATTGCTTCTGTTGTCCTCATTTGTTTGTCGCTTTGGATAAAAGCGTCTGATAAATGACTAAATGTAAACGTAAAGAAAAACCCTTTCACAGCATCCAGCCAAGATAAGAACACTATCCAGGAGGAAGATGTGTCTCTTTCAAAGTCTGCAATCAAGAGAAGACTTCACGAGAGCAAATACAGAGGGTTCACAATAAGATGCAAATAAACCAGATTAGACTTTGCCAAAGACATCTAAAAAAGCCACTTCTACAAAAGCATTCTTTGGATGGCTGAAATTAAGAAAAAAGTATGGAGAAGGCTTGGAACAGCTCATGATCCAAAGCATATACCATCATCTGTGAAACATGGTGGAGCAGTGTGATGCATGAGCATGCATGGCTTCCAGTGGCACTGGGTTACTGATGCTGTGTGACGATGTGACAGAGGACAGAAGCAGCAAAACAAAACAAAGACACAACTAAAAGCAGAAAGACCCACACACAAACAACAACTGAATTCAGCTGCAGTAAAGGCCTGGCAAAGCATCACAAAGGAGGAAACCCAGTCTCTGCTGATGTCATGAGTTCCAGACTTAAGGCAGTCATTGCCTGCAAAGGATTCTCAACAAAATAATAAAAATAAAATACTTTATTTATGATTATATTTATTTGTCCAATTACATTTGAGGGCCTGGAAATGGGGGGGGGGACTGTGTATAAAAATAGCTAGAATTCCTAAGCATTTTTTTTTTCAATTCCTTAATTAAAGCTTAAACTCTGCTCTTCAATTTCATCTTGATCGTTTTAATTTTAATTCTGTTCTGGTGGCATATAGAGTCGAAATTGTGAAAATTGTGTGTCCCCAAATATACATGGACCCAACTGTATATATACCCTATATAGAGTATACAAGTTGCAGCAAAGAGAGTCATGATAGTATATTTAGTATATTGTTAAAAGAATCATACTCTGGTTCACATTGCAGCTAATTTTGTCCGCTTTGTCCACAGTTCTATGAAATGTTCTCTTTCAAAAATCATGTTTTTTCATTGTGCATTCCAATTCATCTCAATCAAACCGCAGTTGGGCTATTTTGATTAGGTAAATATTAAGTACAATACAGCTAACTAACACAATACAACAATAAAAATATGATAACATAATAAAAGCATGATTTTTGAAAATGATAAATGCAAATAAACTCTTCAAATATTCCTAATCATGCCTAGCGTTACTCACCTATAATGGTTTTCCGTTTCTCCACTACAGGCTCTGCCACCCAGTGTCTCAGGAGTCTCTGAAGGTGAGCGCTGACCACCCCTACACTGCCCTCAGTGGACACGGCCAAAGGAGCTTCAGCTGAGAGCGACAGCAGCACCGCATCTGCTTCAGAGTCATACACACCTGCGCAGAAATCAACAATACAAGGAGTGACTCAGCAGCTGACTCCGCAACCTGGACAGAACTCAACAACACAAGCAGCTGAATGTGATGATCTGGATAATGCAGCATGGTTTTTATTTTAAATCAATGTGAAATCAAAGCAGACCCTTTTTACTTGCTTAGTTCTTATCATGACTGATTCATCTTTGCACAGTATTCCAAACGTTCCAAAATTCCAAACTGTCTCTGTAATCTTTTATCAAAATGAAATAGTGTTTGTAGTGATGACATAATAATTACCTGGTTCCATTTCTACCGTTATTAGAGCAACATCATCTTCATCTGAGAGCGGACTGGGGCTGGCGGACAGTTTAGTTAGAGTGGTCCACCTGTTAGGGTTAACAGTCTCAGGGTTAAAGGGAAAATACACACAAAAAAGCAAGTAATTGTATGTAAATGTCAATGTAATTACTTGGAAAAGAGTAACAAGCAACCAATTCTTTAAAAAGATACAAATCAAAATCAGGATTCATGAATCCGATATCACTATGTCTCTCATGGGTCATATCTGGACTGCTTTTATGACACATTTATGGTCCTTTTACATCCTTTTTGAATCAGTGAAACTGCAAAAGAGTGGCCAGCATGTTGAAAGAAAAAAAAAGTCTTACAGGGTTAGAACAACATGATATTATTGATGACCGAATTTCTTTGTCAAAATAAAAGCTCTGTCTGTCACAATTTTCTCACTTTCATGTCATTCCAAACCTGTATGACTTTATGGCTTCTGTGGAGCACAAAAGAAGATATTGTGAATGCTGTGCGTGTCAGTCTTTTCTATGCTATTACACTGAATGGTGACTGAAGCTTTCCATCTTCAAAAGCAACGCAAAAGACCATAAAAGTGGTCTATCTGACTTGTGCGATAGCTTAAAGTAAGAAACAGACCAACTGCAAGGAAAAGAGTGACCAGCACATTGAAAGAAAAAAAGTCTTAAGGGTTTGGAGTGACATGATGTTAATAATGACAGAATTTGTTGCTCTGGGCGAACTATAGCTTTGAACAGATCATTTACCCAAAAATGAAAATTCTGCCATCATTTACTCACTTTCATGAACTGCTCAACAACTGCTGTGAATGGATCACTCAGTCAATGAATTTAACTTGAGAACTGCATCAGTCTGGTTCATGAACATCATTAAGACCAGTTGTACAAACTGGATCAGCTGATTCATTAAACAGACATCGCTACTTCTCTCATGAGTCCTATCTGGACTGCTTTTATGATACATTTATGATTATTTCACATAGTTTTTTAATCTTGAAAGATTCAGTCTTCATTCATTGTAATTGCATGGAAAATGTTGAAATTTCTCTCTTTGTGTCCCATTAAAAAAAGAAAGATGTCCAGGTTTGGAACAGCATGACATTAAAGATGACAGAATTTGAATTTCTTGGCAAAATAGTACTTTATAGGATAGTTTGCTCCAAAAAAATGACAATTCTGTCATCACTCTAATGTTGTTATAAAAACCTGTATGACTTTTCTTCTTCTGTGAAATACAAAATATATTCAACACAATCTCACAATTGTACAATTACACACAATTATACACAATCAACACAAAGGCAATTCATAACTCTTTTATATTTTGAATTGGTGAATTGGAGGCAAGTTCATCTGAATTCATTTGTATGTTTTTGTAAAATCTGTTTATGCCTCTCTGATGTCAAAGGGTGGACTTTCATGCTTACTTTTCCCATAAAAATAATTTGTTTCATACTACCTGGTCTCATGGCACAAAAAACGTACCTAGGTGCACTTTTCAGATGTGAAATTCATACCAATAAGTACATATCACTGCAGATTCTAAAATAAATGAACACTAGAGGCAGTAAAACTCCAACGCCTTTTATTCCAACCTGGTCTCATAAAAATATGTACCTCTGTGCACTTTCTGTGCGACACCGTTTTATGTATCTTACTGCACGTTTCGCCGCAGTTTCAAAGAGAAATATCCACTGAGTAGAGCTAAAACACAGGTTAAATATATGACCCCTGGCACGTTTTTATTATGTAGATATAGGTACATAATAATAGTTGTAACATGATATTCTTCAAATAATCGTGCGAAAATCACACTTTATTAATCAAAACTCTGTAAATTTGTGTGAAAAGGAGTAAAAGATGTCGGAGTTTAACTGCCTCTAGTGTTTGTTTCTTTTGGAAACTGTAGTAATGTAGTTATTGGTACGTATTTGGTGTCTCGCTAAAAAGTGCACCCAGGTACATAAATGCCCTGAGACCAGGTAGTTTTACTCCTTTTCACAAAAATTTACAGTTTCGATTAAAAAAGCCTTATTTTCGCAAAATTACTTCAAGAATATCATGTTATCACTTCAAAACAATATTAAAAAGCTGGGAGATTTGAAAACTGATGCTTTTTAACGTTAGCATCGCACATATCCAGCCTCGTATCGATGGGTTTTCATAGACAGTAATTTTGTTCGGTAGCTCACGGAGTACGGAGACGTACTTAGGAGGCGAGGATCTACGGTTCGAACCACGTGTCATCACGGTTCGACGAAACAGTTCAAATCTGCATATAAGGACGTTCAAATGGCACGGTTGCATCAACAAATGCGTTTTTATATCAGTTTTGCATTTGTTAACACTATCGGGTAGGTTTAGGGTTGGGTTTGGTGTAGGGCATATTTCCAACACAATAGAACATTAACTTTTAGCGACGGTCCCTGGATATTTGAATTCTGAACCACCTCAATACGTTTTTGTAGCAACGTAATAAAAACGTGTCAGGGTTTACCTATTGAAACCGTGTTTTAGCTCTACTCGGTGGAAATTTATCTTTGAAACTGCGGCGAAACGTGCTGTAAGGTACGTAAAAATGATCTTGCTAAAAAGTGCACCCAGGAACGTTTATGCCATGAGACCAGGTTGGTTTCATATGATTGACATCATACAAATTCATACGAAATTGCCACCTTGTAAAGTAGTTGAGTTTTCCCATGAGAACAGGTTGAAATATTTTTTAAGAAAATGGTGGTAGACAAACAGTTTTGGTGGCTATTGAATCTCAGTGTACTGAACAAAAAACACTTTAGAATAGTGAACACTTATTCGCTATTAACTACGACTTTTCCCTCAATACATTCCTAATTTTCTGCTTATTAATAGCTAGTAAAGTAGTTGTTAAGTTTAGGATTAAGGATGTAGAATAAGGTCATGTAGAATAAGGCATTAATATGTACTGATAAATGGCTAATATTCTAGTAGTATGCATGCTAATAAGCAACTAGTTAAGAGACCCTAAAATAAAATTTTACCAAAAATCTGTAAATATCTTCTTTAGTATTCCACAGATGAAAACAGGTAACTCAGAAAGAACATGCACATTTGTCATAAGAGACGTTTTGGAAGAAATAACTCAATCTACCATTTGGGACAGGTGTTGGCATGGACAGCTCCGCACTGGCTCCAGATGCAAAGGGCAGCAGGCATGAGCATGGACACCCAAAGCCAGCAGCAGCTCACAATGAGAGACATGAACAAACCGAAGTCATGAACCGCTGGGATCTAATGACGCATGCAAAACAGATAAAGGTCACGGGTCAGGTGTCAATTTTTTCACTCCTTTGCATGTTTTAAAATAAATTAACCAATGGAATTGTCATTACGCCAGTATACGCTACTGAATAAACATCGGTTGGTGACAGAAACATAAAAGCCCCATGGGAACAAAAGCTACCGTGAATAAAATAACACCCCTCTTTAAAAATAAAGCGATGTTTGACTGTCTACTCAACATGTTCTTGTGGCTTATTTCATCATTTGTGCTCATGGTGTTTATTTTTTGATTGATGTTAGATCCTGTGCTTCAAAGTAGGAGGTCACATTCAAATCAAGTTCTCTCAGAACTTTAGCTTGTTTTATCACACCACTTAAAGCTTTGATGACAGAAAAGTTACAGAATGTACAGGTCACAGATATTTATAAGATACTTCACATAAAAAAATGTTTTCATATATTATACAGGAGAAAATAATAGTTGAATTTATAAAAAATGACCCCGTTCAAAAGTTTACATACACTTGAGTCTTAATGCTGTGTTGTTACCTGAATAATCCACAGCTGTTGTTTTTGTGATAGTTGTTCATGAGTCCCTTGTTTGTCCTGAACAGATAAACTTCCTGCGGTTCTTCAGAAAAATCCGTCAGATCCCACAAATTATTTGTTTTTTCAGCATTTTTGTGTATTTGAACCCTTTCCAACAATGACTGTGTGGTTTTGAGATCCATCTTTTCACACCGAGGAAAACTGAGGGACTCATATGCAACTATTACAGAAGATTCAAACGCTCACAGAAAAGCCATGCATTAAGAGCCGGGGCGTGAAAACTTTTGAACAGAATGACGATGTGTAAATTTTGTTTATTTTGTCCAAATATCATACTTTTTTCATTTAGTACTGCCCTTCAAAAGCTACAGAAGATACTTACATGTTTCCCAGAAGACAAAATATGTTAAATTTACCCAGATTTTCAAATTTTAAAAGTTTTCACCTCCTGGCTCTTAATGCATGTTTTTTTTCAGCCGGGGTGTGTAAACTTTTTGAATTGGATAAAAATGTAACAGGGTAAATTTGACTTATTTTGTCTTCTGAGAAACATGTAAGTAGTAGTTTCTAAAGGGGGCAGCACTAGAAAAAGAAAGAAAGGTCTGTAAATAAAATAAGAGAATTCTACACATCATCCTGCTCAGAAGTTTACATCCATATGCTCTTAAGGCATTGTGTTGCTTACTTGTGCATCTTGTTTTTTCTGATATAACTGTAATTTGATTACCACCCATTTAATATGTAATTGTAATGAAATACAGTTACTCGTATTTTGTATTTTAAATAAATAAGTAAGTTACATATATTATGTTACTCCCCAACCCTGCTGGTGTGATAACTTTTCAAAAGATACTAATAATTTGAATTATGTAGGTACAAATATGTACCCTGTAGGGGTAAATAAGGTACTGTACAAAGATGTACCTTTTGAAAGGGTACTGTCCCACTAGCATCTTTTTTATTTTGCCCTTTCTTTCTGAGAATGTGTTATAGTCACATTGATTTACATTACAACCTATCAGAATTTAATCTAACATTGTTTTGCCTTATAAATATCAGAAACTGCATATTGTTGCAGTTTGAGCCTCTGAATAAAACTAAAGGTGTTTTTCCCCTTCTTAAGTCTGAGCTCCATACCCTTAGTATATGACCAATCAAAGCCTGATGTATAAAATATGATATTACACTTAATATTTAACTAGATAAATATGGTATTACAACTATTTTATGATTTATTTTAAATATTTTGTATAAAGGTTCCATAAACTTTAAATTTAAAATTCTGACTATTATATCATATGTGAGGCTTTACAGGCTTAAAGTTACAGCGGCAAAAATAGTCTGTGCAAAATAGCTCAGAAAAGCTCAAATACAATTGTTTTTGGTGCCAAGAAACCTTGACCAGCATTGTAAGTGAACTCAACAAAATCCTCCCGAAGAGTAGGTTTTAGCCTGGGTACTCTACTTAGAACACACCCTTCAAAATGGTCAAAATGTTAGCACATCTCTGTTTGGAGAATTTATTTTCTGGACATGTTTATTCTGCTCGGCTAACTGCACCTGTGAGAAGGTGTTTGCAGCATATGCTGACGCTGTTGTGAAGGACGTGAGGAACGTGGCTCGGCCTGCTGTCTTTACTGTGTAAATCATACGCTGCATTGAATAAGTCAGGTGGGCTGACTGTCTGAATGTACTGATGAACACAAACACGTCATCCACACCTGGAAGGAAAGAAAGAGGAAGATTCAACTTAAAATGGTAGGACCAAACTATTTGTTCATTTACAATGCTCATATGTTGCTGTTTTATTATTCTCACCAATGCCTATGATGACGAAAGCTGCCACTCCATTGAGAATGCCGAGATATTTCACTCCAAACACCACATGATACAAGAAGAGTGCCATGAGACAGCTCAGACCAATACTGGCCAAGCCAAAGAACGTCAGAAACACTGTAGAGAAATGAAATGGATACTGTGTGAAGCATAATGCCAAATCAAGAAATTACTGCACTCTCAGTGCTGGAAAAAACTATTTTGAGAGTATATCTTGGCAAGTTATAAGCTACTCAGTTCAACCACAGAGAAGGTCATCTTTAGTTAGCTATTCCTTCCAAGATACTAAAAGAAACAGCCAAATGTGGCAGTTTCTTTTAATTATATTGCTGCAATTTGATAATTGCACATACAGTCGGAACAGTATTTATCATTCACTGAAATAATATAGATATCAACTTTTACACTAAATATAATTTACTTCTATTAGTTCTAAATTTTCATTAAAATAGTTAATATAACTAGAAAGCATCTATGTTATATGCTACCTGGTCTAATGGCATTTACGTACCTGGGTGCACTTTTTAGCGAGACACGAAATACGTACCAATAACTACATTAATGCAGTTTCCAAAAGAAACAAACACTAGAGGCAGTGAAACTCCCAACATCTTTTACTCCTTTTCACACAAATGTACAGAGTTTTGATTAATAAAGCATAATTTTCACACAATTACTTGAAGAATATCATGTTATGACTTCAAAACAATATTAAAAAGCTGGGAGATTTGAAAACTGATGCTTTTGAACGTTAGCATCGCACATATCCAGCCTCGTATCGATGGGTTTTCATAGACGGTAAGTTTGTTCGGTAGCAAACGGTGTCGCACAGAAAGTGCACAGAGGTACGTATTTTGATGAGACCAGGTTGGTTATATGCATTACTATTCAAAAGTTTGGGGCCAGTAAGATTTTATAATATTTTTGAAATGTTCACCAAGGTTGCATTTATTTGATCCAAAATACAGTAGAACAGCAATAATTGTGAGATATTACAATTTAAAAATAACACTTTTCTATTTGAATATATATTTTAAATGTAATTTATTTGTCAAAAATTATTCTAATTCAACAGCATTTATATGAAACATAAAGCTTTTGTGGCAAAATAAAAGTCTTTGCAGTCACTTTTAATTCAAGTGTCCTTGCTGAATAAAAGTAAATCTTTCTGACACCAAACATCTCAATGGTGTAACTCAAAAACATTAATAAACAGCACGATTTAGTAAAATATTTTGCTATGTTGCACAGGGACTCAAATGAATCAATGAACATTTCTGTTTTGAACCATCCAAATTAAGCAATTCACTAAAACGAATGGCTTCACACATAATAAACTGCTAGAAAAAGTATCACAATTGTTTTGACCTTTTGACTATAAGAACTACATTATTTTGATGGCTGAGCTACAGTAATGCTGTTTAAAAATGTAAGTTTGCGTCAGTATATCAAGCTAATTTTGTTCACCAAGGCCTTACTGTCAAGTTTGAAATACGTCAACATTACAAATCGCAGTTTTCAATTAAGCATTATCCAAGATATTTTTTACCCTCGTGCTTTACAGCACAAGAGGATGTTTTCTGTGCTTTCACGCTTCTATCCCTGAATTGAAAGTGCTGTGGCGAACAGAGAGTGCTAAAAGGTTTCGTAACAAACATTTACAAATTGGTGCACTAGCTGAGCAGAACTACAGTGTTTGAGAGCTCTCTATTGTTTCTCTAACAAGGAGGCACATAGCGAATGCAGCTGACGTAAATGAATTCTGAAGGTTCAGGGAAGGTTATATGATATTCAGATAAAGCACAGAGGTCAAGTTACGTAATGTGAAAAAGCGTCATTGAGTTTTTTTGTAAAAATGTCAAATGGAAAAATAATGCTCCATTTTCCATTATCCAGACGGTTGTTGATGCAGCAGCTGGGAAAAAATAAGCCTCATTTTAGCAATGTTCTGACAAAAATAGTATAATGACCTGAATATACCAAGTAAACCAGCTGTGGAGCTAAGAGATGGCCAAATCAATAAGATTTACTTGATAAATTGCACAACCAAAGTCACAGTTAGTACACTTTCAAGTCTGTATCGTCTTGTGCTTTTAATAGAGTCGTAGCTGAAATACATGTTTACTGCTGTACCTAATAAAGTCATACGGCACAAAGTTGTAAACTCCTGCTGCTGCATGTCTGTGCAGGTTCAAGACATCAGTCAGATTTCATTTCAGAAATCATTTGCAGCGTATATGTTGACAAATATGTTGACCCAAATCATACTGAGGCCTTTCTGTAGAAAAGAAAATGCAACTTCAATGAAAAACAAATCATATATGCTACAATATTTTAGCAAGACTGAAACCATGTATTTATCAGTCAGTATCCATTTGATCGATGAAATAAGCATTTTGTTTCTTTTTTATTAATATTTTTGTAATAAATAGCACTTTACATAAAACAACACACATTTTTTACAATATTAATACATTTGGTATCACGATCTAAGCATTTTTACAGCATGTATTAATTTACATTAACATTAATTTATAAATATATTATTGTTCATTGATAATTCTTTTTTTTAATAATACATTAGCTACTCTTAATTTAGATGACTGGAAATTAACCAAGAAAAATGAATAATAGTATGTAGCAGTTGCATTGTTAATTCGTGATTCCTAAAATAAAACAAATAAAACGGAAAGTATGCACTCATCAATTACATTCTACATTCAAGAAAGGTGTTTCAAGTATTCAATATTCAAACCAACAGCACAACTGGCAGCATGCACTGCTTTTATATTGTTTTAAACATAGTTATGAGACACAAAATTGGCCGTTACGTTATTTGTGTTTGCTCTTCCGACAAATATAGTTCAATATGAAATCAAATGCATAACCAACAGTTTCAGAGCAACACAAAGTTGTTTCTCTGCTGAATTAATTGGTGCATTTATATGAATTGTTGAGTGAATAATTCAATGACTCATTCATACAGAGTTCGAGACCGGCTCGGAGAAGGCGAGTGGGACTTTTGTTACATAAGGAATAAATAATTACTTTGGTACTGTTAGAAAAGTATGTTCTATATAGTATAAATGTGGGTAGAATTAATTAAATCGTCTAACAAAACTATGAACTAACCAAAAAAAGCACACATCTAAACCAATTATTAATCTCAGTTCCTGTTCATTTCAGCATCTTCTAATACATTATTAAAATGTAATATTCATTAAAATGATCTGTTAAAAATATTATTTAATAGACCTTAATTTGTGCTCCAAAGATGAATGAAGGTCTTACGGAATGACATGAGGGTGTGTAATCAATGACAGAATGTTTGGGTGAACTAACTCTTTCACTTTAAGGAAAGGAAAGGACGTGACGTGTGGCTAAGTATGGCGACCCATACTCAAAATGTGTGCTCTGCATTTAACCCATAGAAGTGCCCACTCACAGGAGTGAGTAGTGTAAAAACACACACTCTGTAGTTGTTTGTTCACTACACACCCAGTGAACTCACACCCGGAGCAGTGGACTCGGTTCCTTGCTCAAGGGTCTCACATCAGTCGTGGTTTTGAGGGTGGAGAGAGGACTGGACATTCACTCCCCTCACCTACAATACCTGCTGGACCTGAGACTCGAACCCGCAACCTTTGGGTGACAAGTCCGACTTTCTATCCATTAGGCCACGACTGCCCCCGTTATCTAACGTTGACACATGTTAGGGATGGGGAACATTGATCCTGGAAGGCCACTCTCCTGCAAAGTTTAGCTCCAACCCTGAAAAACCCCGAAAAAAAATACCTAACTGCATCCTGAAAAACCCTGATTAGCTGCTTCAGGTGTGTTTGATTAGGATTGGAGCTAAACTCTGCAGGGACACCGGCCCTCCAGGATCAATGTTCCCCACCCCTGACCTAACGGGTGCTTCACGATGCCATAGAACAGTGGTTTTCAAACCTGTCCTGCAAGCGCCCCTGCCCTGCACATTTTGTATGTCTCCCTTGTCAGACACACCCAATTCAGGTCTTGCAGTCTCTACTAACGAGCTGATGAGTTGAATCAGGTGTATTTGATTCTGATAAGGAATTTAAAGTGATTATGATAATAAATTAAAGTAATATGATAACAAATATCAGTCTACAACCTCAGCCAGCATAAAGTTTTTATACAGTTTTTATATTTTATACTCAAGTAGAAAAACTGATATAAAATTACCTTTTCTTTAACCCTAAAATGCAATTCAATGCAATTTGTCATTCAAAATATAGATAAAACATGACAAATCTATTTTTAAGAAATACATTCATATTAAAACAGCACATAAGCCATGTATTATGGAGTGCACAGCTAAAATAACTGGGAGCAGCTTAAAAGCCCTGCACATTCAAGTTAAAAATGACTGCGCCAGCACTTGCGTTAAAAATAAGGTTGATAGATGTAACCGGCAGAAAGACTCGCTGAAAAATCCCCACCACCACAGACTGACAGCAAACACAGACACACAAATAAAACTAAATGCAATAAATATCAGTGCTCAGCCAATATAAACAATGAATTCTATGCACCAAGCTTCTCTGTTGCCTACTAAATGTAACCAGCATGCAGTTAATTAACTAATTACCTAAAACAACTGTAAACATATTTATATATTGAACACTCGGATCTCTACTTTGTGCTGACTGTACAACAAAATCACTGTGGTGTCTGCAGGTTGATTTGATTAGAATGCTTGGGGAGTGTCTTACCAGAAAATGAGGTGAGAACGTACACAAGGACAGTAATGCATCCCCCACTGAACAAAGCCAGCAATATGTCACTGTGGAAGGTCTTCCGCACCTCATCGTCAAATAACTCCGTACCCCCATACAACACCTTCACTTTGCTGAGAGAGAGATTCAAAGACAAGGGATGAGAGAGAAGCATAGTCAAGATGGGTTATGGTTGACATCAGATGATATGTTACAATAGAAGGACCAGATGAGGAGGATGAGAGACAAAATGGAGATTGGCACACATTAGCAGATGGAAAATATTATCTTAATTACATCGGGGGGCTCTTAAAGGAGTTATTACAGTATCAGAGCTTCAATGAATGCCTATTCTGTGTCTGGCCACTGGCTCAATTCTAAGCCTCCTACCATTGTAATCCTGCGGTAATGACTGTCCTTTGAAGAGCATCTGCATGCATTCACTGTCTTGACAGCAGTACGTATATTAGGTGAGTTTTTGCAGATGTAATAAGGCTTTGAGTCATTGTCTCTGATTCATGGCAGGTTTTGTTTCGTTTCAAAGTCTGTGATCATCCTTCTGGGGTTTCATTTGCAAAGACGACTACAGCCAAAATCAAAGCATCTTACTTTTGTTACTGACACTATAAAGAATACTTTGTGACTTAATAGTCTCCCATTGTGTGTTTAATCATTTATATATAACTCGTTAGTTTTGTGTTTTTAAAGCAAACTGTATCTCCAGCTGCTTCACAGAAGAGAAGGAGGACTGGACCATGATTCATCTCCATTGTGCCATTGAGATTGTTCTCGTAAGTTCATGGTGCCGTTATGGATGTCAAATTTATGAAAGCAAATTCTGCCTTATGAAAAACAAAAACAAAGTACCTTTGAGATCACTTTTAGAAAAAAATGGCATGAATGGAGTTGAGCACTGAAAGGAGTTCGTTAATTTTACAAAACTGATTGCTTTTGGAAGACATTTTCCATGGCAGAGAAGCGTCATGTTTTTTTATATTATGTATGCATTCTGAATTGCATGAATTTATTTTACAAAGAACAACATTATACAGACAAATGGGTTACCAGTCACACTGAACTGTAGCCCTGATTGCAATTAAAACACCATTCTCTGAAAGGTAACATTTACCTCCTTCACTTTGTGAAGTATATTTAGTGTATTTATTGTGTTTCCAGATGCATCCTTAATATGATAAATTGCCCTGCAAAAGTTATATTTGATTTATAGTATAAACAAGTAGGAATTTCCAAGTGGGGTGGAAAAAGAATATTCAAATTATATTCTATGAAAATAATGTGTAATTTGTAATTATATCTTTAAAGATGTTTAGATGTTTATAAATGTTGATAAATATGTATATATATATATATATATATATATATATTTAGCAGTGGGATATCTCACTTATCAACTTGGCAATATGCATATGGCCAATATATGCAGATAAATACAAGGTGGGCAATAAAGCTTCCACCAACTGGGATCTAAGTCAATTTCACATATATTTCTATTCAATATGGACTAAACTCTAATCTTCAGTACATTTTGAAAAATAGCATAATTTATAAAACAATAGTCACACTTTATATGTGACCCTGGACCACAAAACCAGTCAGAAGTGTCAATTTTTCGAAATCAAGATTTCTACATAATCTGAAAGCTGAATACATAAACTTTTAATTGATGTATGGTTTGTTATGATTGTACAGTATTTAGCGGAGATACTACTATTTGAAAATCTGGAATCTAAATGTGCAAAACAATACAAATACTGAGAAAATCACCTTTAAAGTTGTGCAAATTAAGTTCTATATTACTGATCATAAATTAAGTTTGGATAATTTACAGTAGGAAATTAATTAAATATCGTCATGGAAAATGATCTTTACTTAATATCTTAATGATTTTTGGCATAAAATAAAAGTTTATAATTTTTACCCATACAATGTATTTTTGGCTATTGCTAAAAATATACCCCAGTGACTTAAGAATTGTTTTGTGGTGCAGGGTCACATATTGGGTGGCCTTGACTACTATGTACTTACATTTAAACTAATAATTTGGAAAAATGCACTTATTGTGTACATGCATGTTATACATTTTACTTATATATATAAAAATACCTGCATGTAACTAAATTTGCAATTAATTTATATAATAACATTTATAATTGCACTATTACACCTTAACCCACACCTTAACCATACCCTTACCACCAAAACTGTCCCTAACTGTACCCATATCCCACCTCGATAGCAGAAAAGCTGTTTTGCAATACAGTATGAACACTGTACTGTACTATACTTTGATGTAAGTACTAGTAGTTAAGGCTACTTAATATAAAGTGGGACCCAAAGACAAATGTTTGGTTCATGACAAACTCTAGGATCCATGCCCCACAAGAAATCATGAATCTCATGCTGAATTCCCTGGTTTGTATGTTTATTAAATCGATTCTGCTTTTACCAACAATTCATGGTATTCGACCAGACAAATAAAACAATAAACCTTCCTGTTTAAGTGATCACAACACCAGCTGTGATCTCAACACCCACCTGGTAGATTGCTGGGACAGGATGTCCGCATACTGCACCACAAAATCTCTGAAGAGACGTCTCTGTTCTAGAGGTCTGTCTTGAAGAGAGTAGAAGGAGGGGAGAGGAGCTCCGAAATGGATCTCACTGCGAAGAAGAGAGGACTGAAGCTGGTCCGGTGTGAGTGTCTCATCAACGTACCAGTAAAATTGCGGATGAGTGATGGCCAAGCTCAGAGCACCTAAGAACAGAGGATATTACAGTCGAAAAAGATTTCCGTTTTCATTTGATCAAAATTGTAAAGGGGATCCTTGAACATTAAAAAAGCCACCCTTTGTGGTTACTTTTTACAATATATGTAGAGGGATGTCTACAGTCCTGCTCCAAAAAGGACGCTTTCCTGAAAAGTCTAACTCCAACCCTAACTGATCCTTTGCCTGAAGTTTTGTTGTCAGGCGATCTGACCAATCATAACACAGAATCTGCCATTTTTTCTGACAAACAAACCAGACTGGAGAGTAGATTAACGTCGGTGGACTTGAACTTGAAAAATAGTGACGTGTATTGACATCTTACTACTACTAACCTCTGATGTTCATTCATCTTTATTACATGCTAAGAGGAAGATATGATTGGTTCATATGCCACTTGAACTGAGGCATTACAGCGATCTGTCACAACACATTAAAGCCACAAAATTATATATATTGTTTTATAAAAAAGAAGAAAAAAATGAAAGCTGGGACTTTGTTGCATACCTAAAGTAAACTGCTCTGTCTTGTCTGTCAGTGTGTTGTCAGTGTCCTCTTTGCTCTGCAATGTTTTTTGCACTGTGTAAGAACATGATTTTTGGTGTGAGAGCACCACGGCTTGTTGGACATAACAACAGCAATGAAGGGGGGCGAGTCTTTGCGAAGGATAAATTGGGCACACATTAACTAATTAATCAAGGTCTTCAGAATCAATGGAAACTTCCAGGTAACTTTGTTGGAGCTCTATAGGATATTGGCCCTCCAGCAGCAGGATTGGACACCCCTGATATATGTTAACCAAGGCAAACCCTACTGGCAAATCAGGCCATTCCAGTTTAACCTGGTCTAGCTGGTGTGCTTCTGCTCCAGGGTGGTCTTATAGATCAACAAAGTCTCCACCAACTGGGAGTCCAACTTGTCAACCATCTATACCAACTTGAGGCAACTATTGACCAACAGCCGGAAACCATGAAGTACCAGCTGCAGCTTATTTGCTGTAATTATGCTTTGTTTTACTCAATATGCT
This sequence comes from Schizopygopsis malacanthus, assembly GCA_027474115.1. Lineage (NCBI taxonomy): Eukaryota > Metazoa > Chordata > Actinopteri > Cypriniformes > Cyprinidae > Schizopygopsis > Schizopygopsis malacanthus. The sequence continues at coordinate 6,319,402 of CM049881.1, forward strand.
GTACAGCATTCAAGAGTATTCAAGTTAAAAATAAATGAGGATTACTGAATTATTAATAGGGAGTGGGATAATTTGGCCCTCAATGACTCACCATGTATATCGGCTAGATCAGGTCCCATTCCATCATAGTAGATCTTCCCCCCACGCTCACTGGGAAAGAGGTAGGACAGGAGGGAGCTTGGGGGGGAACAGAAGGAAGGTCCCAAAGGCAAGTCTCGCAATGCCTCCAGTGGCTTCCAGCAGAACTGGTGAAACTGAGGGTGCTGCATTAGAAGTCTCTCTACATGGTGTATGGTGTGAAGGCGTTCGGGGGTGAAGATGTTGTTATCCTTGTCGCCCTGGGCCACGAACACTAGCTCTATCCTCCACAGAGCCTGGGTCTGTAGGTAGGAGTAACCTGCAAATCTTCGCTTCCTCATTAAGGGTGAGTCTGGTTTCCTGTGATCTCCAGCATCACTTGAATTGAGGCTTACTTCTATGTTAGGTTTTACAGATTCTGTCTTTTCCTCTTTAGTCCTGTTGTTTTTCTCATTTACAAACTGTCTGTTGTCATTGTGTGCCCCCGCCTCAGTCTGTCCAAAGATCCCTGCAGGTTCTGTGACATTCACTATCGTAGAGACGTCCTTCCCTTTTCTGTTTACCATGAGCAAAAAAAGGTCCCTCAGAGCATTGGCTTCAAGGTCAAATCCCTCGGCGTCACGCCTGTGCCTATCCCAAGACCCCAACTGACTTTTCAGGGCAACGGTGAGAGCGTCAAAACGTTCTGCCGAGGCATGACTCCTGACCTCAAATGCACTGTAAGAAAGGTCAATGTCTAGCGGTTCACAGCGAAGGAACATATAAGCCGAGAGGGCAAAGGGTACAAGAAATCCCACGGCCAGAACTAGTCCGCTCGCCCAGGGTTGCGTGTACACCCAGCCGAAAGCCCACCACAACCCTTTACAGACCTGCTCATTTCCATTTGGTTGTTCTGTTCCTCCGTCTCCCTCCCCCTCTTCCTCCTCCTCCTCCTCTTCCTCCTCCTCTTGCTCTTCAAACTCACTTAGATTCCACGTACCTTGGAGCAGCAAGGGTTCATCTTCCGAATCCATGGCAGCCACTACAACAAAGACACAAAACACTTACATTAATGCCTTTTGGCCTTCTGGGTGCTCCCGTTTGCGTCTGGACAGGTGAATACAATGATAAGGTGCACTTGATTTACGGAGCATCCTTAAGAGAGTGGCAGGTTATTCTCAGCTGGCCGCTGCTAAGACAAGGACTCAGCCGTTAAGTCTGTCATTCTGTAAATGTAATCGTGGAAGGTTTTAGCCTCTGGGCAGTGAGTGGTGAAAAGAAATGAAGGAAACAGTGAACCGAGTCTCACAGGCCAGCGATCAGGCTGGCAGATGGTTTGGCCTCTGGTATGAGATGCTGAACCCAGAGGAAGTACGTGCATGTGTGTGCGATAATATATTCTTCTCACCAAACTGTGAGGAGATTTCATAGTAGGGGACCATTGTGAATACTATATAGCCATATCTGCAGGAATCATTTTGGGAGCATTACTATTTTTCTGCATTGTGAAATTATTTTCATCATAATTGAGCACATTTAAACCATCCTTCCACAATTCTCAGTATCCTAATGTGAAAACAAATCTAATTTGCATTCCTTTAAAAAAATCTATCAAATATGAATCAACTTTGTACTATTGTACAAAGTAAAGGTAGTTTTTAGATTTTGCAGCATTTGAGTACAGATGCCTTGCTGATATTTGTTATCTAATGCAGTGGACTCAAATTCTCCTGTCTAACTAAATATTCAACTTTTCCCACATACACTAATTTAATATTATCACATTTTGTTGTGACTCTGCATTTATAAGCGGCAACACAACACAAACTATGAACAGTTTTCTTAACATAAACATCAGTTGACAAAACATAAATATATAAGTATTTATAAAACCTCTGTAAAGCTTTTATTAATCTTAATTGCCAATTAATCTGTTAAGTGCTTACAAAATAGTAGATACAAAAACACCTCTGCAAGTTTAATTCACAATTCAGGAATCTCAGAATATATTGCCATTATTATGCAATCAAAAGGTAAAATCAGTACTACTGGTCTTCAATTCAGTGATAATTGCAAGCTATTTTTAATGCATTTACACTACAAAGCAATATGGATTTATGCTTATGCTGTTGAAAAGCCCACATTGTTCAGAGCATTTCTAAATGTATTCACACACGAGAGAGAGCGAACTAGTGAGAGACAGAGCAGGAACAGAGAGCCAGAGATAACATGCTATCAGCAGCTGACACACAGTTGGCAGCGTCACTGAAAATTAAATCATTCAACTCGTCTAAGCCTGTCTAATTACTGACAGAGAGAGACAGCAGTCCAATGTAAGACCTGCCCAATGTACAATACAGCCCGAGGCAGCATGAAACTGAGCTTGTACCATTTCATTTTCAACACAGATTGCCCCTAGAGCCCTGTGTGCAAGCACAAGGCCAGGAAGTCATTGACTTTCAGCAGAGTGTAGAGCCCAGGGACCGAGAGAGACAGAGAGAGAAAGAGGGGAGGCAGACAGGTACAGATGCTTCATCCCCGTATCTCTGGCCCACAGAGATTCTGAAGATTTTCCTCCTGGGATCAGATGGTCTGTGGTGGATCGATGCTTGATTTAGGCGTTAAATAAACCCTCCTGGAAAACTGATAAGCTTTTGAGGTAGTAATTAGCATTCCAAGATAGGAGCCATTTAAAAGTCACCTTTCAATGCAAACACCGTAGGCTAAGCTCAGGTGTTTGTTTAGTGTAAGCTCTATGGGCTCTTATGGGATGGATGCTTCATTTTAAGTATTTGTTTGTTGTCTTAAAAGACTTTTACAGCTCATTTTCAACAACATATCATAGTTCACCCCAAAAATTTTATCCTGTCATCATTTACTCTCACCTGTTGCTCAACAAAATTATTTATATTTATTTATTGATTGATTGATTGATTGATTTATTGATTTATTGATTTATTGATTTATTGATTTATTGATTTATTGATTTATTGATTTATTGATTGGTAAAGATGGAAGTAATGCGAAGAGACTGAATAACAGCAGACCTTAATTTCCTTTATCATGGCTAAAACATCTAAATGAAATCTGCAATTCATTCTGAATGTGAAATAAACTTCTGGTGATTGCAAGTCTGTCAATAATCATTTGCTTATGCTCAGCTAATACATTTTCTCTGTATGGAAAATGAATCCTTCAATACCATCAAAAATCCACCGCTAAATCAATAAAGAACTATGATGACAGGATCAGGATATAATTAAACATATTCATCAGTGATATGATTGCATTTGATTTCTTTTGCATTCATCAAAGTAAAACCATTTAAGAAGTTTTAATTGTTTTTTGTCGTAGTAAAGCTTTCTATTCAGTCATGATGACAGTATATTGTGTTTCTCCAGAGGAGAAGATGGTTATTTTGAGTAGGGTATTTGGTTGGTGGCATCTCAAGAGGATGATAGCAAACATCTGTTTTCACAGTATGTAAAGAGCTCAACATCTGCCTCCTCAGCAGAGGACAAATTCATTAGGCTGAATTTTTGGGGGGGAAAAAGCGAAAGAGACAGACAGAAGAAGAGAGAGAATCTAAAGCAACATTCACACAGTCAGGGAACCTTGAAGTTGTTAAATATATAAGTTGTTAAGATATATCTTTTTATCTCATTTTATAATATACATTTTTTATATAAATGTCTTTTAAGTTTGGGATTTTGCACCACATGACATTTTACAACCTTGTCTTACAGTCATGAGGGTCTGCAGGGGCTTTCTCTACGAGGACTGTTTTTATTGTTCTCTGTTGTGTTTTTCCCCTGTTTGTTCTGTGTTTAGTTCTGTTCTTTGTTCTGTGTTTTGTTTCTCTTTTGTGTTTTGGTCTGTGTTCTGTTTTGTTATTTGTTGTTGTTTTGTTTTGTTTTTTTGCTTTGCTTTGCGTTGTGTTTTGTTGTGTATTTTTTCTGCTCTTTGTTCTGGGTTTTTTTCCATTCCTTTTGTTGTTGTTTTTCTGGTTTGCATGTTGGTTGGACCACATAATCATTCCATAATTTCTCCCAAAAGAACATCTTAAGTAGTTTATGTGTAATCTTATTATTATTATTACCACTTAATATGTTCTTTTCAAGAATTCACCTCTTTTATGTTTTATTTTGTACTCTTCTTCATTATGATATAACAACAGTTGTATCACACTGACATTTAATGTTTATGCCACAAAATAATATGAATTCAATTGAATTAAATTAAATCAATTTGAATTAATTAATCAAAAACTTTCTGATTATAGAAGTGGTGTATTCAAGAAACTGTATAAATTGAATTTTCGTGTATTTTTTAAAATAAATTAATAGTTTTATTTAATTGTTGATCTCTCTCATAATCAAACCATATGTAAACACAAGCATATTTATAACTCCAAACTGGACTGACAGTTATATTTTTCAACTGCTGTGAACGTATACAGTATGAAGAGTTGTTATTCTGCACTAATGACCACATGATTCATGATCCATTTGATTGGCTCTGTGACTCTCTCTCCTCTCCACCTGTAGCTGGTGTGTGCTGAGCACATACACTTGATTGGCTCTATGACTCTCTCTCTCCTCTCCACCTGTAGCTGCTGTGTGGTGAGCACATACACTTGATTGTCTCTATGACTCTCTCCTCTCCACCTGTAGCTGCTGTGTGGTGAGCGCATACACTTGATTGGCTCTATGACTCTCTCTCCTCTCCACCTGTAGCTGGTGTGTGCTGAGCACATACACTTGATTGGCTCTATGACTCTCTCTCTCCTCTCCACCTGTAGCTGGTGTGTGGTGAGCGCATACACTTGATTGGTTCTATGACTCTCTCTCCTCTCCACCTGCAGCTGGTGTGTGGTGAGCGCATACACTTGATTGGTTCTATGACTCTCTCTCCTCTCCACCTGCAGCTGGTGTGTGGTGAGCACATACACTTGATTGGTTCTATGACTCTCTCTCCTCTCCACCTGTAGCTGGGGTGTGGTGAGCACATACACTTGATTGGCTCTGTGACACTCTCTCTCCTCTCCACCTGTAGCTGGTGTCTGGTGAGCTCATACACTTGATTGTCTCTATGACTCTCTCTCCTCTCCACCTGTAGCTGGGGTGTGGTGAGCACATACACTTGATTGGCTCTGTGACACTCTCTCTCCTCTCCACCTGTAGCTGGTGTGTGGTGAGCACATACACTTGATTGGTTCTATGACTCTCTCTCCTCTCCACCTGTAGCTGGTGTGTGGTGAGCGCATACACTTGATTGGCTCTATGACTCTCTCCCCTCTCCACCTGTAGCTGGTGTGTGGTGAGTGCATACACTTGATTGGCTCTATGACTCTCTCCTCTCCACCTATAGCTGGTGTGTGGTAAGCGCACACACTTGATTGGCTCTATGACTCTCTCTCCTCTCTACCTGTAGCTGGTGTGTGGTGAGCGCACTGGCGTCGTTGTCCTGTGGCAGCCGTCACATCATCCAAGTGGATGCTACACACTGGTGGTGGTTGAGGAGAGACCCCCCCCCCCCCATGATTGTAAAGCGCTTTGGGTGTACAACAATACACAATAAAGTGCTATATAAATGCATCATTCATTCGTTCATTCATGATATACACTATAGTGTAGCTGCTGTTTGCAACATAAGTGTGTGCTGTTCGCCAGGTGATTACAGGTGGTTTCTCATAGCAAAATCATCCTCAAAGCTAATTATGGTCACGGTTTCCTAGTCTCTCACTGTCAAACTACAGGCTAATACTGTTTATTATACCAATACAGAGAAGTATGACCGTCTACACCATGAAAAAATGAGCAACTGCAAATCTTTGTGCTTTATGTAAGTGTCACAAACACTGTTCTGCTTTGAAAATCCCACTTCCTATTTCAGATCTGTCACAAAATGATTTGTGAATCTTACTTGTAGTGTAAAATGTGGTTGCACCATTTTCTGAGATATATAGCTGTAGGTTGTTGAGGGAATCCTAGAGGCTGAGAGTAGTCATGATTAATGCAGTGCTCCCTGATGACCTGCAATCCATTTGTTGTATCAGCCGTGATACTAAACAGCTTAAGAGACCATGTAAGATGTTGCATTCTGACACCTCAAGTAACGAGGCCCATTATTTACAGCACAGCACCATTATGCATGCCTTGCACATTTGCTATATCGCTTAAATAAACATTAGTTGTAACCCAGATCAGAGGGGGGTAATACCTCTTACGACGTCAAATACATCAATTTATCATTCACACCAAATGCACATCCCTGGTGCTGACCACAGCAGCTTTACACAATTCTGGTTAATGCGCGTTTGACAGCTGAGAGCCATGATGCTTTACTAGGGCTGTATTTTGATTCTGAGAAGACAGAATATATTCTGAAATGTCAACAAGCCAGATCTAACTACAAACCATTGGCTTAGAAAAGCTGTTTTATACTGCATAACCCTTGTGAAAAACACGTGTTTAACTGTGTTGAATTTGCACTGTTATTGTACTTCAAACTTAAAGTATATATTTCAAAAAAGCTCTTGTAGATATTATATTAATGAAATAAAAGTATGTACTAACGAGATTTCAATTTCATGACTTTGTTTCTTAAACCACTTAAGTACACTTTTAAAAAGTGCACTTTGTAATATAATCAACTAAATGTTTTACATTAAAGGACATTTTAAATAAGTTTTAATAATATTTTGTACACTGATGTACTGACTAACATACAAAAGCATATGTAAAGTACTTGATTATAATTTATTTTAAGTGTAGAGTGTTATTTAATGTTACATTTACAGCTAATATTTGAATGTATTAAACCAGTATATTTAATTATATGGCATACAAGTTTCAACAGAAATTACATTAAAGTATATTTTAGTTTATCATAAATGCTTGTCAGTACATTCAGCAGTTCACTTTAACCATACAAGTAACTATGAAATTAATGTTCTAATAAGTATTAATTTAATCATTCAAAAAGCACTCTTAAATGTAACAATCACAATGATATAAATAAATATATATTATATATATTTATATATATTATTATTATATAAATGTAAAATGTTTTCATTTAACTGCAAATAACATGCAAGCAAGCATCTGAAACTCGGTTCACATTTAGTTCACACTAAGTATAATAAATACTCTTTTTAAAACTATGCTGAAAGAATGGACGAAACTCATTTGTCCATGTTTCACTCGAACAACTCGACTTTCGAAAACTACACTTTCAACTCGTTTTAATTTTGTTCTCAAACAAGAGACGACATTCACGTAACATGATTTGACAGATTTTTACATAGAGAAGCCGCATTAAAATAATTGACCATTCATGTTTTCAAAACAGCTGGCCAAATTCAAAAACAAAACTAAAATTATGACATCTTTGAGAGTTTCGGGACCCCTACGCAGCTTGCGTATTCTGCGTATAGAGAGGATTGGCTCTGGAAACAATAACAAATTCATAGCCCTCCAACTGTATTTTACATTCTTTACACTATTCCTCCAGTATTTGCAGGCATTTTTTAAAGTCACTACGAAAGCATTTACATTTTACTTTCATTGTGTTACATATTCCAGACTACAAGATATAGAATTATTTAAAATAATGGTTCCAAACGGGTTTTTTTTTTCTCACTGATGCCAAAGAATCAGATTTGATTCCATAAAGAACCTTTCAGTGAGCAGTTATTTAAAGAACCATTTTTTTGTTTGAAGAATAAAGAACCCTTTGTGGAATGGAAAGCTTCCATGGATGTTAAAGGTTCTTCGTGGAACCATCAACGCCAATAAAGAACCTTTGTATTTAGGAGTGTAGAACAAAAAAGAGCTGACCATGAATGTGTATAAAGACCATTTATCATTTGTGACTGAAGCCAATTACTTCATTCAGAATAGCACAGATAATGACTTCAAAACGAATAACCAATTTGATCAAATAATAGAAAAAAAAAATCATTAGAATCAGTCACTCCTTGTTCTTGCTGGATAACAGAGTCAGGAGATAGCCTGTTATTGTAGATAAACATCTAAAATTACAATGCAATACTGAGTGTTAAGATAATGGTTGCAAAGTCTATGAATGACAATGAGTGCATAGCAGTTTCTGTATCTTGTGCATCTTTCAGAAATCAGAGCTTGTCAAGAGTGAAATCAAATAAGATGGGCTACCACACCATACACATTCTATTTGAAATGTGTATTTAAATAGAAAAAACTCTCCAAGATTGAAATACAATGCAATGCTTTTCTGTTTTACTCGCTCCCCGAGCCGGTGAGCAGACGTGTAATACACTATGTCTACATCGAGTGCGTCACATCAGCTCGAGGCTGTCTGCACTGGACGCATCTGAGGAATAGAACGGGAAATCACTTTACTGATTCGCTGTGCTGCGCCGCATTCAATGTAGACATTGTACAATTATAATGCTCTCTATTGGTTTTTGTAGTTTCTGACCAATTGGAGTTATTTCTTATTAAAGCAGAGTTGTTGAAGAGGGAGAGCAATCGACGGAAAAACAGGCAAAAATACTCGTTTGAATGATACCATTATTAATAGTATTATAGTTTGAATTAAAAAATATATATATATTAATGTTATATACAAGGCATATTTGCTAAGTAAACTATAAAGTGAACAAATTGACATTTAAAATGGGCTTTTCATTTTTAGTTTAGACAAACATATGCTTTAGCCACATTTGGTTTATCTGAATACAAGTACAAATAATTTTTCCCTTGTTGCAGATACACACCTCTTGTTACCAGGGTCTATTTTGATGTGATGTTGTTTTTAAAACTCCCTTGCTGTGAGTGTGGCTGGTTAAAAGGGTTAATAGCTTAATTCTTCTCCCCGAAGCAGGTGGAAAACAGTCCCCAATAAACTCCCGCTGAATGTCACCTGAGACTTCATCCATTTACTATAACCATGCATGCTTGGAGAATTGAAACAGTGGCAGATATAGCATATCATGAGCACATTAATTATGGCTGCTCTTGTACTGTTGCTGTGCTGTCATTGCTGGTCCCCATGCGTGAAAGACACCGGGATTCTGTACTCACAGCTGAGAAATGGGCCAGACTTGCTCGTTTCTACCTGCTTGGGTTTCTCTCTCTCCCTCCTGACTCGTGAAAATTAAAGATAGGGGAAACTGGGAAGAAAAAAACAACAAAACGGAAGGCTGTCTAAAGCTTTTTTTATTTTCCTTTTTCAAATTTGCTTGTATTTTAATACTTTGAGTTTAATTAAAATGTCAGTTTAGTTAGTGTTACTTTAAGCAATATTAATATAGGTTTAATTTCAAACACAGGTATCTGTTGAGCCACATGATAGTGTGGTGTGATTAACAGACCAACATTTTGATAAATTGTTATTTTTAGGTTCTTTTCAGTTTAATCTTTTCAATGAATCTTTGGTTGATTTATATCATAATACCAGTCAGATGTTCATTTCCCAAAAGCATCTTTAGCCAACTATGGTTGAAAGTTATATCATTATTAAGTAACCTTGTTCAACGATACTGTGTTTCCCAAAACCACAGTTCTCCTAACATTTGCAATCAGCATTGCAAGACTATATGTTTGGAACTACAGATCTCGACCTGTGGTTAGAAACTTCTTAGTATGACATGTGGACTTACTTAAATCATGCACTAGAGCAAAATAAGCAAGCGCTGTATAACTGTATATTACATTTAATTCTATGTATTTTAGCATGTCAGCAATCAGTGCCATTACATTCTATGTGTTTATAATAAAAATAGTTAAAACATGTAATGCCTTTCTGTTTGGTTTGTGTATAACTATAATAATATGTCATTAACTGCAATCTCAGATCATTTAATTAGCAGAAGTTATTACTCCACCACTGCGTGTGACGTCTTTAACAAAAGTTCAAAAAGGTATATGTATATGTATATTGTTGAGTCAACGTGGTTCAAATGACAGAGTTGCAACAAAGTTACTACAGATCTGGGAAACAGTCATGATTATCTAGGGAATGCTCACCCAAAAATTACAATTTTGGAAAAATTACTCAATTGCTTTTCTCAGCTGTTTGGTTACCATCATTCTTCAAAATATATTATTTTGTGTTCTGGAGAAGAAGAAAAAAACATGTACAGATTTGACTTGAGGGTGGGTAAATACACATTTTTTTGGGGGGGGGATGATCTGTCCCTTTAATTATGACATGATGCATCAAATTATTGTAAAGCGCTTTGGGTGTACAACAATGCACAATAAAGTGCTGTATAAATGCATCATCATTCGTCATTGTTTGAGAAACGGACCCCTGATTGATTAGTTCAGAGAACATTCAAAAATAACATACCCATAATGTTTGAAAATTATAAAATGGAATGATCCCTTAAAGGGATAGTTCACCTAAAAACAAAAAAAATAAAATTACTCTGAAAAATATTCAATTTACTCACCCTCAAGCCATCCTAGGTGCATATGACCAGATGAATGTAATCATTGTTATATTAAAATGTCCTGGCTCCTCCAAGCGTTATAATGTTAGTGAATGGGGGAGGGGGATCGAGATTTTAAAGCCCCAAAAAAGTGCATCCATCCATCATAAAATGTGCTCCACACAGCTCTGGGGGGTTAACAAAGTCCTCCTGAAGCGAAGCGATGCATTTGTGTAAGATAAATATCCATATTTAAACTTTATAAACTGTAATTTTTAGCTTCCGCTAACTGTCGTTCACGAGAGAGTGCCGTCCAGCAGATGACGTAGTACGTAGGCGTAACATAAGCTCACCCCATTTTTGGGTGAACTATCCCTTTAGCAGTTGCACAACCATAAAAAAATTACCTCTAAAACATTTTTAAAAACTGGCCATTTTGAACATTCAGAGTAGTAATGTGAAATGTAGCAAACCGTTCTTAGAACTTGTACTGTTTTGAAATGTTTTGAATGATTTTGTCTTTGGTGTAGAATATAATGATAACCTTGGCCTGGTGTAAAGTAAACTTATCAAGCGGTTCACTTTTTTATGATTCAGTTTCATGGTTTGAGATTTCAACAGTGAAGATTCAAAGCCACTGTTCAATTTTACGCTATTTGCCTTGACGCTGCAGTCGTGATCCACTTTATTGAGCTATGAAAATACTCCGCTGACCTAAATTGACCCAAAAGTGCTGTTGCCAAACTATTACGAGAATCTGCAGACTCTTTTATTTGCACTGTCCGTGGTTTCATCCAGAACTCTTTAATGTGTGTTTTAATATCCTTCTCTTTCGGAGAAATATAGGGAATGTAAAATGTATGGTGCAGAGGCTTACAGCTGTAGTTCAATACAATGATAAAAAGCCTTCATACTAAGCGTGGTGGGATTCTAGTCATTTCTTTTTCCCTGGGAGCCGTGCAAGTGGTGATATCTAAATAGATTCAGCTGTTGATTGACAGCGAGTGGATGAGCTGTTATCGGCTGGACCACAGTGCTGTGTTTGCCAAGGTTGCAAGGTACAATCTCCCATGGTATTGTGTTTTTTGCTAAACCGTGGAAGCCCAGCATGCTCTCTGCCTGTCACAGAACTACATTAGCATTCATGATTGACAGAAAAGGAAAGAGACGTGGCAGATTTCGAGATGGTTTTGTAACATAATGAGCCTAGATATTTTGAGGTAACAGCCGATCCCTAAAAGTGTGAAGTAAGCAGTCCTACATTTTTGTCATATTTTGTTGCAGCTTTCAGTATGCTGTGTGGTATAGCAGTATATCTTAACCGGCCGTCGGTAACAAAAGTGGCCACATGTCTGTTCTGACTACAAATAGTAAAAGAAACAATGATGAATGCAATCAATAAAATACTATAGAGTTTATCCATGTGCTTTTTTGTCATTTTATTAAACTAAATTGTTTTGTTTTAACAATGCTGACTTTTGACTATCAGCATTAAGGGGCTGTTCACATAGAATGTGTTCTTGCTTTTATAAACAAGACACATTTTTTAAAAGTTTAACTTATTTTACTTTGACAGGGTATCTTAAAGTGTCCCTATTATGCCATTTTTAAGGTCCCTAATATTGTTTTGTGAGTCTCCTACAATATGTTTACATGCATGCATGTTCAAAAATCACTTTAATTTTCTCAAAATATGCATTTAATATCGCCTAATTTTCCAACGAATCTCAAACTATTAGTTCGAAGCAGTTCTGAGATTCAGTCTCTCTAAACCTTAGCTTTCTGTGAGCCTACTCATTTGCTTTGATTGGTGAGCCTACTCATGCTTTGATTGGTCAGATGGCCAGGTCAGTTGTGATTGGTCTACCGCAGACAGCACGTGTCGGTAACTATACACCCATTGTCATAGTTTGTTATTTTGAATGCTCAATAGAAAATATAAACATCTATTATTTATCATACATACAGGTTGATTCAGCGGAGACGGCTGGTCCAAATAAACTGGGTACTGAGCCACTTTCAAAAGCAAATGTTTTGTGAATCTTGTGTTGAACTCTTCGAGATTAGAGAAGCAGTCGTCAGTAAAATTACGAGAACATAAAAAAAGACGGGGGTTGTATGCTGCAGTAAAATGGAAAAAAAAGGAATTTTAACCACTGATTATTTGCATCTTTTGGAAGTGAAAATAAAACAATTTTATGTAAGGCAATTAACGCAAAAATCAAGTTTTTCCTTTTTATCCTTTTGGCTAGCATTAGAGTAGACTATATAATCACGCTTTCAAGCATGGTAAGACTCGAAAGAGAAATTTATTTGGTACTGGGGCAGTAGTGCTTCAACGGACAAAAACACACACCATTATGTCAAAATGCCGTTTTTTAGTAAGTGACCTCGCAAACACAGTCTTAAATTAGTTAAAAAGTCCTAAATGACCATAAAGAGTTGGGAGAAATCCTATCTAGGTTACATATGTAACCCTAGTTCCTCGAGGGAACTACATCCAAAAACGCTAGGGGAACGCCTCCAGTGTGAGCGGCTCTGAATATCGTGTGCAACCTATCCAATGGACTATCGTGTGCAACCTATCCTGCTTTGTAGCAGGCAGACCCCTCTTATGGGGACGTAGCAAACTAGCAATTGGTCCGCCCTTCTCCACATGGAAGCTTTGTGGACATATGCATTCAGTGCTCGCATTGGACACATACAGTTATGCTTTTGCTGGTCAGGCTCCCGAAGGGAGGACAGAAGGTCTGCGGTACGACTGGCCGTACTGGAGACCTCAGCCTCAGTGCACCGCAGAGGAAATGTGTAACTAGGGGGTGTCTACCCACTGATTTCCCACCAAGAGAGGTGTGGAAGGCTGAATTGCTGCCACGTAAACCTTCAAGGTGGAGTGAGTTAACCCTGCAGAGGAACAGGCCTGCACAAACTCCAGAATTGTACCAATCGGGCAGTTGACTGGGTCGAGCTGGCAACCTCCGCACCATGAAGTGACAATTTCACTTCAGGGTGTAAAATGTCCTCATGCTGTGGATGAAACGTGTAACTAGGGGATGTCTACCCACTGATTGCTCACCTAGAGCGGTGTGGTAGGCCGAATTGCCAACATGAAGTGAAAAGTTTCCACTTCAAGGCATACAGTTTCTTCGTTGAGGAAGCTCTGGATTGGAGGATGGTCTCAACAACCTTGGTTGAGAGACCCCCACAACTTAGATAGACCCCCGCTTGTGAGAGGAGATCCCTCCTGCCGGGAATCTCCTATGGAGAGCTGCCGAGGAGAGAAATCAGGTCCGAGAACCATATTTGGCCCGGCCAGAACGGTGCTACTAGCAGTAGACTGACCTCGTCCCAGCGCACTCTTGCCAGAACTCCCAAGAGCAGAGCGATCGGGGGAAAAGCATACAGACAAAGCCTTGTCCATGTCTGTACCATGGCATCCAGCCCCCATGGAGCTGGATGAGTTAGAGAGTTCCAGAAGGGACATTGCGCTGTCTCCTGAGTAGCAAAGAGGTCCACCTGTGCCTGGCCAAACACTCTCCAGATCTTCTTCACCACCTCGGGGTGAAGCATCCATTCCCTGGGCCTTGGCCCCTGCCTCGACAGGATGTCTGCTCCCATATTGAGATGCACAGGAATGTGAACTACTCTCCGTGAGAGGAGTTTTCCTGGGACCACCCAAGGGTCTGGTGCGCCAGCCTGTACAGGGAGCGTGAACGCAGACCTCCTTGGTGGTTTATGTAAGAGACCACTGCTGTGTTGTCGGTGCGCACCAACACATGGTGATCTCTTAGGTCTGGGAGGAAGTGTTTCAGTACTCGAAACACGGCCAACATCTCCAGCCAATTGGTGTGCCACATGAGATGGTGACCCCTCCACAAACCGTGGGCAGGGAGTCATCCATGAACGCTCCCCATGCGGTGAGGGACATGTCCGTTGCTAACGTTATGCGGCGACAAGGAGCTCCTAGCACCGGGCCCTGAGACAAGAAATACGGTTGTCTCCACATGTCTAAGGCACGTAGGCACTGGCTCGTGACCTTGATCATGCGAAGCGGGCTTCCCCACAGAAAAAAAACCCTTGGTCTTGAGCCACCACTTTAGGGGTCTCATGTATAGCAGGCCAATAGGTATCACGTTGGACACAGCTGCCATCAGACCCAGCAGTCTCTGAAACTGCTTGACAGTGAGTGACTGGCCTTCTTTCGCTCTCCTGACTGCCGTGAGGATCGAATCGATTGATGCATACGTGCCTGCATCACGGTCAAATCCCACACCACACCAAGATAAGTGGTTCTCTTTAATGGAGAAAGCACACTCTTCATGGCATTCAGTCTTGACCCCAACACTTTCATGTGAGCGAGAACAACATCTCAATAGACGATAGACATGTCCACTTTGGTTTTCCAACATGTACTGGAATGTGGTCAACTTGGGTGTGATGTCAATCCCAGCTCCGACATTTGACTTCAGAGGTAAATGAAATGCAGCATGGAAATCACCGGAGAGGATGTATATGTAAAAGTGATTATACACGGGGCAACTTTTTTGAGAAATGTTGCTTGACCACTTTCCCATCGAGAATGGACAATACATTTATATCTGTATACTTTAAATCGGTTTGGGCCCTGTGTCTCACCTGCTGCCTGTTGAGGAAATATTGCATAAAGTTGCCCGACAACAGTTGCCCTGTGTCTCATCACCTCAAGGGTGATTCTTTTCAAAGGTAATTGCGAGTTTCCATCTGCATCTTTGCATCTGAGAAACAAAGTCAGAATAGCAGGATATAAACTCACAATTCTTATTTTTTTCTGAGTGTTGCATGATATAAACTGGCAATTGTGAGTTATAAAATCGGAATATCAGGATATAAACTGGCAGTTGTGAGTTATAAAATCAGAATATCAGGATATAAACTGGCAATTGTGAGTTATAAAATCAGAATATCAGGATATAAACTGGAATTGTGAGTTATAAAATCAGAATATCAGGATATAAACTGGAATTGTGAGTTATAAAATCAGAATATCAGGATATAAACTGGTATTTGTGAGTTATAAAATCAGAATATCAGTATATAAACTGGAATTGTGAGTTTTAAAATCAGAATATCAGGATATAAACTGGCAATTGTGAGTTATAAAATCAGAATATCAGGATATAAACTGGCAATTGCAAGAAAAAAGTCAGAACTGTGAGATGAAAACGCTGACTTGTAGTCTCGCAAATGCGAGTATATATCTCACAATTCTGACTTTTTTTCTCGCAATTTACAAGTTATGAAATCTAATTCTGAGGCGGAAAAGGACTAATATGTTCTCAGAATTGATATTCGTCCCCATAAGAGTATTCTCAGGTAGGATCTCATCGGGTATTAACTATGCACTAAGGTTCAAGGTCAAGGTTTCTTTATTTGTCACATAATAAATTATACAGGGTATAATCAGAAGTGAAATGTACATCAAATCAGGTCCGCTCAGTGGACAGTGCAAAATAATGAAAAATGATATAAAAGTAACACAAGAGCATATATATGGTAAAAAAAGAGAAATAAGAATGAAATGTGCAATGGAATAAAAAGTGCAAAACAATGAGATGTGCAAAACAATAGATGTGCAAAAAACGAAAAGAAACAAAAAAAACAGTGTACTGGGACTTAATAAATAGTAATGTGAATACGAGGGATGTGCAGACGGGTTGTTCAGGGTATGTACACAAAGCAGCAATACGGGTGGTGAGAATATAAGTTTTACAGTTAACAATCTTGTAAGTGTTTATGAGACCGGGTATGTGTTAAGGAGCCTGATGGCCTGAGGGAAGAAGCTCCTCCTCAGTCTCTCAGTTTTTGCCATCATGCTCCTGAAGCGCTTGCCAGATGGCAGTTAACAGAAAAGATGGTTACCGGGGTGAGTTTAATCTTTGAGGATTTTAGCAGCTCTGCGTTTGCTTTTCCTTTCACAACTAACAATATTTTTGAAGTAGAAACATTTAAATAAATGCATCCTATGCATATTAATGGCATATAAACATATTACAGCGTATCCCTGCACAAAATGATCTGAATTTACAGGTGATCTTAAACTAACACACTAGTCTGAACTTGTAAGTCACATTGTGAATGAGCTTTTTCCATAGCAACTTACAAAAAAAAAGATCACAATATTGTGTCACTCATTATATACTCATAGTATACATATTTCAGGAGCTCAGGATAATATGTCTTGGTTAAATGTTGATACAAGTTATATGATGTAATGAAATATTGACCAAATTTATGGCAAATTTTCGTCAAAAGACAAAAAAAGCAAACTTCATAAATGTTAGGTTTGCAATTTGAACATGGTTCTCCCTTTGGAAGCACTACTGCAGCCTCTGTGCTTTTGTTTCTCTGTGAACCGATAAACACCTGTGCATAGCAATTCCCAGAAATTGCATGAAGCCAGCCAATCAGATCAGAGCATGCCTTTTTGAGACGACTGTTGTGATTTTTTGAATATACATCAGACAGTACGTGGGCGTGCCGCCCCAGGCTGTGACTAACAATGCTGTAACAGCTCTCTGTTCCTGCTGGAGACTCTTAGGCTGTTTTCAGAGGAGTTTGCTGAAGTGTCCCACTGCATCGGATCTGAGAGCTCTAGTCGTTACCCCAAAAGGTTCAAATTAAACTTTAAGGATTAGAGAGAGACCTCAGGCCATAGCAGACTGATGGATGGTGTGGAATCAAATCTCTGTCAAGGTTGCGGCCCCGCGGAGAGCCTTACACTGACAGACTGAGCATATTTTTTTCCTTTCATATCACAAGTTCTGCTTTTGAAGAGTTTTTTTTTTACACGTGATAAAAGACTCTGAAATATCTAAGGTTATCTGGGAGTTCACTGTTCACTACTGCAGTGTTTTAAATAATTAAAGCAAACCAAAGATAACAGAGACACAGCCAGATTTGCTGAATCAAATATGGTGAGAGGGCAACAGATCGATGTCTGATAAAAATGTAGACTGTCTGCTATGTAAAATAAAATTTGTAAAACAGAATACATTATGCAACGTACACGTATTAAGTAGTAGTATGCTACAGATTAATTCACTATGTTGCTTGTTTAATTCAATATACAGTTATCGTGTCTGACATAAAAATACATTTTGAATTCTGAATATATTTTTAGTGCAAAAACATCTTAACTTTTTCAAAATCTAATAAGGAATCAAGAAAGAGGTAGCAATTGCAGCCAAGGTCAAGTCAGCAGCATTGTGGGATACAGGAACCAATGCAATGTGCTCTGTAGCATACTGCCTGTTTTTGCATAGTGCACACTTTATACTATATTTTGCATATATGTTAGTAGTATCCTAATAGCTGAACAGAATATTATCCATCAGAATTGTAATGCCATGTGCAGCTATTGTTAATATTGTTAATATCATTTTAATTATTTCACTTCACAAGCAGGATAATTTATTACATTTGGATAAAATATTATAATTATAATTCTCTTATCATCTCATGTTGTCTTTATTTTATTATTATTATTATTATTATTTATATTTGTATTAGCTGTGATCAGTCTAAGGGAATCGGATTTCTTTCTTCTGCTGTTTCTCCTCTCATGTCCCACAGGATGATTGTCATTAACAGCTAAACTAATCACCTAAAGCAAGATCACTTCACTTTAAATTGCTATCAGAGTTGGAGGCCAAGAACACAGTTGAACCACCCTTAGGAATTAAAATACCAAACATGCAGATATTTAGATTAGGTGTAACTATTATAGTCTGCAAACAAATATTAACCAGGGATTTTGTTGGCATTTTCGAAACAGAGGTGGGATTTACTTACTGGAATTGCTGTTAGCTCAGAGCATTGAGACACTGTTATTGTGTACTTTTAATTTATAATGCTTATTCACATTGGCATAATTATTTTATTTATAACCTCTTTATATTGGAGAATGCATTTCTAATTCTGTTCCTGCAGAAATGTATTAGTGTGTACAGTATTCTCAAAGGGCCACACAAAGTGATTTGTTTACTCACCCTCGTGACGTTCAAAACTTGTATGCCTTTCTTTTTCAGTGAAACACAAAAGGAGATATTCTTTAGAATGTACAAGCTGCGTTTTCCATATATTGAAATCAATGGTAATTCCCCGAAAATGAAATGGAAATCCTATAACTATAATATAATTAAAGAACTATAATAACATGAAAAGTCTTTTAAAGCCACATGATAGCATTAAAGTCATATTCATCAACAACAACAACAAAAAATCATAATTTACTCAAAACAGGGAACACAAAATATGGTATTTTGAAGAATGTTGGTAACCAGGTTTGGTAACCATTTCTTAAAATATCATATTGACTGACATATACCGACCTGAGAATCATTTTCTCTGATAATATTTAATCAATCAAGTCATGTGTGTTCAGTTGTTTAGAAGCAGAACTAGTGATGGCAGATTCGCAAATTAATCACTTTTTAGTAACTAATTGGCTAAATCTGTTTGCAAAAGGTCTGAAATTGTTTGGGATTCAGTTTGATTATTTCAGACAGTCCGTCCACTCATGCACTGAATCGTTTGCAGGAGGTTCTTACACTATAAAGTAATACGATATTTTATATATAGCCACAAAAAGAGGTGCGTTTTATTCATTGTAAGAAAGCGTGCAAATGTCATATCATTTGTTAACGATGAAAAACAACTCTTTATTGCGTATGAGGCTTGTAAATGGCAGGTAAACATGATTTATATCATTTATATAAAAAAGACAAGCAGAATATGGACACATTTTTCAATACTGATGAAATCTTAGAAACACCCCTGAGATTATGAGTAAATTATGACATATTTTTTATATCCTCACAAGAAAAAAACACTTCAAAAGAGTCATATTCTGCGATGTATGGAAAAAAGCAGCATGAACATTCCTCTGAACTTCTTCTTTTGTGATCCAGGAAAGAAAGTCATAGAGGTTTTGAATGACATCGTAAATCATTATTGATCGTTGTCACTTTGGGGTGAACTATTCTTTCAAAAGGGCACTCTTATACTACAGTCGCATGCAAATGCACGAGTCTCATCTTCCATTGGTAGATGAAACGTTCCACTGTGGTCATTAATAATAACGTTTCACTCAAAGTTTCAACGTGTGGATTTGCACATGATCAAATATCCCATCAATCCATCAGACCATGCATAATGCAGATATCAGAAATGAGACTCACAGGCATTCATATTGAATTGGTTCGGTGTAAAAAGAATCAACCTGAACATGCTCCACACTGGAGCTGGTGCTTATGGATGCTGATGTTTTAAACATTGATTTTTGCACAGTGAAGTCCCTTCATAAATGAAATGCAATAAAGCAGCATCAGCGATCAATATCAATATAATAAGACTCATGCAAACCCCCTTTGTTTTGAATTATTCAAAATGTTTTATATTATCTAGCATTTCCAAAGTACTGTGTTTATGTGGCAGACTATATAACCTTCTCATCAGATGGAAGCTAAAAATAGTCGACCCCCCCCCACTCTTTCTTCACCTGCCTCTGCTCACCTTTTTCCTCATCCTCCTTCACCACCTCATGTAGTGTGAATCCCACCCTCCATTGCTCCACACACACTGAAGGGTGAAGTGTGCGACACCACACTTTAAACGAGCATCAATCTCGACGGGAGCATTGTTTATGACTGAACAACAATGACTCATTCCACTAGTCGCTCTCCAAAGTTCACAAGTATCAATAACCTCCCGTCTGTTTCCAAGAGATGCACTGGAGGCAAAGAAACCCAGTCTCCTGTAGGTCTATTAAATGTGTTATCGAAGGCAGTGTGAGAGTGTGGATGTGTGAATGAAGCAGGGGAATTGGAGCGCAGTGCCACTAGCAGCCGCCTCTATTAGATCCAGCGCTCCCGGTTCGCACGGGATGAACGATTGATTCTGCGTGAGAGTTTGCAGACCTGGAGGTGTGTGGAGTGTGTGTTTTTAAAGACTTCAGATGTCTTCACCAAGATAAAACCTGAAACTCACTTGCATTATTAGGGCCAGCCGAGGATTTTCGTCAAAAAGACATTGCTTGGGAGAATATACAAACGCAGAAGTGTTTCCATGTGTAGATCATAAAAATAGCACTGCCTTACAATAAAATAATATAAGTTAATGGAAAGTAATAGAAAAACAAACATCTGCGTGTTTGCATACTAGAAGCAGATTTGGAGATTCTGAATGAGATGGAAACATCACACCTTTAGTGATCCGGGTTTGAGAACAACTGACACTTTCTTTACTCTTTTATCTCGTCTAATGTCTGTGTTTTAGCTGATTACAATCATATCAACCAAAAATGCTGCTTACGTTTAGACTGAAGTGAATTAAAATTGTCTTACCTGAGTCGCTCGTGGATGGACGTGAAGGTTTGCAGCGAGTCAGTCAGCGCTGCAGTCAAAGCACTTGTCTTTGTTTCTTTAATGTAAACACCACAAACTACTTCATGAAATCTTAGTGTACCACAAGACTCCTTATGCTTCTGTCACTGAGGGTGTGTTGGCTTGCTTTGCGTTATGCATACAGCTGTGTGTTTGCACTGCTTCTGTTGTGTCTCTGGACTGTATGTTGACAGCATCACTGAGTTGAGCGTGTTCTTCCACTCTCCTCAGCAATACTCGCTCGCGCTCGGCTTTGTTCATTCCTCCATCCGAGACGATTCATCAGCGTGAGACCGAGAGGGGGGACAGGGGAGGCGTTTGTGTGCGACGGGGGGAAGGGGGGAAGACACAACGACACATGTATGGTTCATGTTGCCAGTTTGAACGTACGCTAGAGTTTTGATTCAGGAATGAATATTCAGAAGGAAAAATTGCGCCTAATATGATGCTGTTGTATTAAAACGACATGTGCCCCCCTGTACACATAAGGATGGTTTATTCTTACCTAGAGAGAGGGAGAGGTTGAGAGAGATGCATACACTGGAGGAGATTTATAAGATAATGAAAGACGAGAAAAGCGCTATCAAGTAATAATGAGGTAGGCTAATAATTGGACTGAGAACAAAACTCAATGTGAACAAATGATAATAGCAATAGAGTGAATCTCACAAAGCCTGTCAAAAACACGCAGGTCACATTAAACTCAAATCAAAAGAAAGACATTTGAAAATGAATCATATATGAGGAGGACCATAAGGGTCCTTGTGAACAAAGTCATTGTGATATTATTTTCTCAGCAATTGAAAAGATAGTTCTGCTATTCTGTCATTTAGGCTGCTCACTCTCATGTTACTGTGGAACATAAAATAAGTTATTGTGAAGAATGCTGGTTTCTGGACTATTGAAAAATAAAATACACATTTCTCAAATTTCTCTTTTTGTGTTTCACTGTATAAAGAAAGTGGACGAGGTTTGGAAAAACACGAGAGTGAAATGATTTTCAGAAATGTTCATTTATTTAAAAACTTTCCCAGCTAACTCGTTCTAAGAACATTATGATAATGTTCCCATTAAGTTATGTAAAATTTGTTTCTGAATGTTCTCAGAATGCGCAAAATGTCAAAATCAAAATGTCTTGGTAATGGGAAGGGGAACATTTCATTTTGTAATTTTGCAATCATAATACGAGCATCACATTCTGAAACCATTATTAACATTTAAAAAATATTAGATGAATGTCTAACTAAAAAACAAAAAAATAATACATTAAGAAATTATATTGTTTTTGTTCAAACGTTTTGAGAAAAATATTAAAGACCAGATAACTTAAAAAAACTGTTATGGAGAAAAAGACTCATGAGCTGGGTTTTCCACTCACGTTGTTCCAAACCTGTGTGTATGTGTGTGTGTGTGTGTGTGTGTGTGTGTGTGTGTGTGTGTGTGTGTGTGTGTGTGTGTGTGTGTGTGTGTGTGTGTGTGTGTGTGTGTGTGTGTGTGTGTGTGTGTGTGTGTGTGTGTGTGTGTGTGTGTGTGTGTGTGTGTGTGTGTGTGTGTGTGTGTGTGACCACGATACCTTTAGAGTAGACACATTGTGTCAGGTTGGATGTCAGTAAAATGTTCTTGCGTGACCAAACAGAACATCAAACCTGACACAATGCCTCTAAAGCAGTGCTTCTCAAAAGTCCAGACTCCGGACCCGCCTGAGACGAAAGCACAGGCGATAAATCGAAACTTCATGACATTTGTTGTCATGACATCCATTGAGTGAGCCTATGGCGTTTGACATAATCGGTCGACATTTCACTGCTAATATGAGTATTTCTTTATTTTTGTTATCACTTAGATTATGGCCACTTGACAGTGTCCAGTGTTTCCCATACATTGAGTAATTTGTTGCGACCCGTCACAATATCAAATCTGACCACCACAAATAGATTTTCCAAAAGGCTTTTATACTTCATTGAATAAACTGAGCAATGCACGTTTCAAAATTGAAACTTCTTCTTCAGAGAAGCTTAGATGTAATTTGAATTTCGAGTTTCCTGTAATGGCTGATAAAGTAACGCTTCTGAGCACAGCGCTGATTCGTTTACAACCGTTACCGGGGAAAGCGCTATATCTCCCGCCCCAGCAGCGCCTCGCGCTGGCAGAGAATCAATTTGCACTTGCAAATCTGTGGGAAACAATAGTTTCAGCAAAAACATTCATTAATAGTGTTGGGAAGGTTACTTTGGAAATGTAATAGGTTATAGATTACAAGTTACCCTACTTAAAATGTAATAAGTAGTGTCAGTTTTCAATTACTTTATTAAAGTAATGTAACTGATAACATTTGATTACTTTTTGATTACTTTTCTAAATTTCTAATGTTTTCAACTGTTGATCATTTTCAAGCACGTAAACCAGGCAGGGTTAACATTACAGTAGTGCTCAACACTGATTACTGTCAGACTTTCAAAATCATTTATCATTTAAATTAAAATTACAGTATTTTAATTTTAATGGAGACATTGGATGCAAAATATCTGAATGTGTCTTAGCAGTGTGTGGACACAGCCACCCTACAATGATACAAATTCACTCTTCTTTTTTTCTCATCCCCCGAAAACCAAAACAGTCTCAATTATCAGGCCATTTTGATTTTGGAGTGAATAACCAGCGCTCTCTCCTCCCTCAATACCACGACTGAGGTGAGATCTTTAAGCAAGGCACCAAACCTCCAACTGCTCTCCAGGTGCCGCAGCATTGGCTGTCCACTGCTCCCGGTGTGTGTTCACAGTGTGTGCATGTGTGTGTGTGTGTGTGTGTGTGTGTGTGTGTGTGTGTGTGTGTGCACTTGGATGGGTTAAATGCAGAGTACAAATTCTGAGTATGGGTCACCATTGGCCACACGTCACTTCACTTCACTTTCACTAAATCATTTAATGTCTTGCTGCGTTTTACATTGTTTTGCTCTTCCAACGGAAGAGAGGGGCGGGGTGAGCAGAGCTCATTAGCATGTAAAGAGGTATTCACCGAAATGAGTCACTGTGAATGGAGCTGTTTTTGACAAGGTTAAAACTGTTTTGTTTTACACAACTACCGAGACCATTTCAAGAAGACCCTAAAGAATCATATCAACTTGTGGAAAATGGGCACAGCCACTGAAAAATGTCCCAGGTTACGTATGTAACCCTGGTTCCCCGAGGGAATGAGACGCTGCGTCGAGATGCTACGGGGAACGCCATCAGCGATGTCCAGCTCTGAATCATATGTGTAATCAGTCAAAATTGACGGCCAGATGTCAGGTGCAGGTGACGTCATGACCAGGATGCTTAAAAGCACATGATGTGCAGCCGGCGCCAGCTTCCAGGAATGAAGCATAGCTCTAGTAGGGATGCCGGAAGTATGGCCCTGCGACGCAGCGTCTCGTTCCCTCAGGGAACGTCTAGGTTACGTACGTAACCCCCATTCCCTGATGGAGGGAACGGAGACGTTATGTCGTGACGACATAGAGGATTTACCTGGAAGCTCCGAACATCTCTGACTAAGAGAAAACGCCAATGAAATTGGCTAGTGGATTTTGCATACCTGAGCCACTCCCCGTGCATACGGGTATAAAAGGGCGACAGGTGCATCCACTCATTAGGTTTTACGCTGAGGAGCCGAGACGAGTCCCTGGCAACCAGCGATGGTTCAAGATTGTGGCATGGGGACATAACGTCTCTTCTTTTGATCGGCTTGGACCGGAGAATAACGCATTGGGTGGGTAGACCAAATTTGGGCTGTTTTTAAAAAACTAAAAACCGCCCAATCAGCTGCTTTTTTCTTTTTTCTTCACTTTAGCTATATTTCTTCACTTTTATTTTTTTCATTTTAAGCATATTTTCTGACTGTCTTTAACGCATTTGCCCTGTTTTGATCCATGTTCCTGTGAAATTTATTTATATTTATTACCTTTGTTTCATCATTATTTTATTTTGAGGAGATAAAAATGGTCCTTATTAATCTTGATTGACATGGTAATAAAATCATATCACATTATTTTGGCAGTTAAAATTTTGGGCTGGTTTTTGTTGAAGTGGGCGGGTTTTGGTGAGCTTTTGGGCTGGAAATCGTCAACCCGATCTGGCAACACTGGCCAGGAGTGGCTTGCAGATCTAGGTCATAGAATCTGACCAAGGTTAGGGGCGTAGACCACCCAGAAGCGTCACAAATGTCCTGAATAGGAACACCTGCGAGAAAGGCCTTGGAGGCCGCCATACCTCTGGTTGAATGAGCCTTGACCCCCAAAGGTGAGGGGAGATCATAGGACTCATAGGCAACCATGATGGCATCCACTATCCAGCGACTAAGGGTCTGCTTAGCAGCTGGAAGACCCTTTTTAGGAGGACCGTAGCATACCAGCAGTTGGTCCATCTTTCTCCACAGGGCAGTTCTGTGGATGTACGCGTCCAGTGCTCGCACTGGACACATACAGTTAAGCTATTCCTGGTCGGGCTCCCTGAAGGGAGGAGGACAAAAAAGCCTGGAGTACAACAGGCCGTGGTACCGAGGAGGGGACCTTAGAGATGTACCCCGCATGAGGGTACAAAAATGCTTTCGCCAGACCGGGCGCAAAGTCTAAAAAGGAAGGGGCCACTGAAAGGGCCTGCAGATCCCCAACTCTCTTCAAAGAAGATATAGCCAAGAGCAGCACCGTCTTCAAGGTAAGGAGACGCTCTGATACCTCCTCGATAGGTTCAAACGGAGGTTTGCAGAGAGCCTCTAGCACTACAGCGAGATCCCAAGGAGGGACCCGGGACCGTACTCTAGGCCTGAGCCTCATCACACCGCAGAGGAAATGTGTAATCAGGGGGTCTTTGCCCACTGACTGTCCACCCATAGGGGCATGGTAGGCCGCTATAGCTGCCACGTAAACCCTCAGGGTGGAGTGGGATAACCCTGCGGAAAACCAAGCCTGCAGAAACTCCAGTACTGCACCAACCGGGCAGTTAACTGGGTCGAGCTGGTGGTCTCCACACCAAGAAGTGAAAAGTCTCCACTTGAGGCCATACAGTTTCCTCGTTGAGGGAGCTCTAGATTGGAGAATGGTCTCAACAACCTCGGTTGAGAGACCTGATGCTATGAGTTGCGCCCCCTCAGGGGCCACACCCACAGCTTCCATAACTCTGGGCGGGGGTGAAGGATCGTACCCTCCGCCTGTGACTGGAATCTCCCATAGAGAGCCGTCGAGGAGAGAAGTCAGGTCCGAGAACCATACTTGGCCCGGCCAGAACGGGGCTACTAGCAACAGCCGGACCCCGTCCCGGCGCACTCTCTCTAGAACTCCCGGGAGCAGAACGATCGGGGGAAAGGCGTACAGACGAAGCCTCGGCCTCGTCTGTACCATAGCATCCAGCCCCAGCGGAGCTGGATGAGTCAGAGAGTACCAGAGGGGACAGTGCGATGTCTGATGAGTCGCAAACAGATCCACCTGTGCCTGGCCAAAAACTCTCCAAATCTGCTTCACCACCTCGGGGTAAAGCCTCCATTCCCCGGGCCTCGGCCCCTGCCTCGACAGGATGTCTGCTCCTACATTGAGATGGCCAGGAATATAGACTGCTCTCAGCGAGAGGAACTTTCCCTGGGACCACACAAGGATCTGGTGCGCCAGCTTGTATAAGGGGTGCGAGCGCAGACCTCCCTGGTGATTGATATAAGACACCACAGCTGTGTTGTCGGTGCGTACAAGCACATTCTCAGGTCCGGAAGAAAATGTCTCAGTGCTCGAAACACGGCCAGCATCTCCAGGCAGTTGATGTGCCACGTGAGATGGTGACCACTCCACAGACCGCGGGCAGGGTGGCCACTCATGACCGCCCCCCTAACCGTTCAGGGTTGCATCCGTCGCTAGCGTTACGCGGCGGCAAGGAGCCCCCAAGACCGGGCCCTGAGACAAGAACCAAGGTTCCCTCCACATGTCCAAGGCACGTAGGCATCGCCGCGTGACCTTGATCATGCGGAACGGGTTTCCCCTCTGGGAGAACCCCTTGGACTTGAGCCACCACTGTAGGGGTCTCATGTACAGCAGGCCAAAAGGTATCACGTTGGACGCTGCTGCCATCAGACCCAGCAGTATTTGAAACTGCTTGACCGTGAGTGACAGGCCTTCTCTGACTCTCCTGACTGTGTTGAGAATCGACTCGATCCGAGCAGGGGACAATCGTGCCTGCATCGTGGTCGAATCCCACACCACACCTAGATAAGTCGTTCTCTGTAATGGAGACAGCACACTTTTCTTTGCATTTAGTCTTAACCCCAACTCTCTCATCTGAGCGAGAACGACATCTCGATGTTGAACCGCCATCTGCTCTGAATGAGCTAAAATCAACCAATCGTCGATGTAGTTGAGTATGCAGATGCCCTGGAGTCGCAGGGGAGCCAGGGCAGCACCCACGCACTTCGTGAAAGTTCGGGGTGAGAGTGTTAGGCCGAAGGGAAGAACCCGATATTGGTAAGCTTTGCCCCTGAAAGCGAACCTCAGGAACTTCCTGTGACTGGGAAGGTCTTTTAGATCTATCGTGACGAACCAGTCCTCGGATCTGATCTGAGACACGACCTGTTTTACAGTAAGCATTCTGAACTTCAGGCGCCTGACTGAGCGGTTCAGTAGCCGCAGATCTAAAATTGGACGTAGCCCCCCATCCTTCTTTGGAACAACGAAGTACCGGCTGTAGAAACCGGACTCTCTGTTGAGAGGAGGGACCACCTCGATGGCCTCCTTCCTCAGGAGAGAGCTGACCTCCTGTTCTAATACCAAAGCCTGCTCGGGATTCACACACGTGAGAAATAACCCTTTGAAAGGTGGTGGCGGAGCGCCGAAATGAATACTATAGCCTTTCTCTACAGTCTGCAGTACCCAACGAGATATTGTTCCTAACCCTAACATTTGGCAGTAGTTTCCACGCTGCTAAACAATCTACTAAGGGAGCCAGTCTCTCGAGACTGGCCTCTGGTGTGTTTGGAGCTGCTAGATCGATGCCCTGACACGGAGGATTGAATAGGCGAATAATCAGCGCCCTCCACATCTTCCTCCTCGGAGGGAGATAGGTGAAACGCTGGTCCCGCCCTCTGAGGGGAAGAAACCGCAGAACGGGCTTCCGATCCCAGAGAACGGGCAGTGGATCTGGCAGGTGAGGATAGAGATAGGGACCCACCCATCTCAATTCCCTCTGCCAAATCCAATTGCGAGCCCCACGAGTGCAGCTGCCGCTCCGCCTCAGCGGAGGAGGGGCCAGCACCGTGAGGAGCGCTAGCGAAAACTCCCTCCTCGAAGAGAGTTCTCCGGGAGCGAAGCATACGCAGTGGAAGCCGCTCACAATGCGGGCAGCCGGCCCCCTCAAGAGCCGACTCTGCGTGCTTCACCCCCAAGCAGACCACGCACAGACTGTGTGTATCCCCGCTCGTGATAAAGCGAGGGCAGGGAGGAACACACTGTCTGTACTGTGAACTACTTTCGCCCCTCTTAGACTTATAAGATGCCTTCGTCATGTCTGCTTCTAGTCTTTCTTTGCCTTTCTTTTAAGAACAAACTTTCTTATTTCCTATCTTTGATAGTAACAGACTCACAGAACACATTCGACTGACACACACAGAGAGCTTTGCTGAATGACAGAAAGCTGGCGCCGGCTGCACATCACGTGCTTTTAAGCATCCTGGTCATGACGTCACCCGCACCTGACGTCTGGCCGTCAATTTTGACTTATTACACATATGATTCAGAGCTGGACATCACTGATGGCGTTCCCCGTAGCGTCTCGATGCAGCTCGATGTTCCCGGAGGGGAATCAGACTTACTTTAAAAGTATTCAGAGGTTAAATACAGATTTAAAATCATAACAGGAAATAGTTTAATAGCTATGATACTGTTTTTGAAATAACATCTTTGCATAGCTATGACAGGAAACACAGTCGTGAAAAAACAGTTAATCTTAAAAAAAATAAAGCATATATATTAACCCATATGGGAAATATAATTATATAAGTTATCAGATAAGCATGTTATAAACTTCTGAAACATTGGTGATTCATATTTTATAGCAGTCACTACAATTTATGAAAAATAAATCTGTATGTGGGAGTGTGTGTGAATTTTTTTTGAAGTAACCCCCTTTGTAATCCTTAACATTTTCATAAGTAACTGTAATTTAATTACATATGTTTTCTTAGTAACTGTAACTAATTACAATTATTTTATTTTGTATTTAAATTACGTAATTCTGTTACATGTAACTAGTTACTCTCCAGCACTGTTCATTAAACACCTTTACCAAACATGCCAGGCTTATTTATGTTAATCTGACTCATTTTGAACCAAATCAATTGACAACAAATCAGACTAACTGAAATAAACCTAGCTTATTTGGTAAATCTGTTTAATGAAACAGGCCCCGGAACTGTTTGAGAAGATGCTTAAGTTTTGAGCCATGTATTATTATTATGAATTAGGTTACTACTACTACTACTATTACCATCTTTTGCCCTGCAATAAACAATTACTCTACTCTCTTTTATGAGATAAAGGGGGGACAAATAAAATTGCAATTTTAAACAAACATATTGGCCAAAAAAATCAGCATCACATATCAGCTGCCCTGATTTCTAAATACTGGCATCGGCCAGAGAAAACCCCTTATATGTCAACCTCTATTGCAGACACTTAAACTAATTGTTTTGCCACCTTTGCACTTGTTATTAATGTAATTTGAAAGCAAAGGGCACTTTATTTTTTCAAAATGTTTTTGTTTTTATTTGTTTGTTTGTTTTTATGTATGTTTATTAAAAACAAGTTTTGTAATAACAAATTGTCCGGACCTTTGACATCAATGAGTTTTCAGATTTGGACATTTGAATGTAGACTTTGAGAACCCCTGCTCTAAAGGCACCATATTTGACTGGAAGGCTATGATGGAGGGCAATACTTTCAGTGAATAACAACTAAAATTTCCTTTTGTTCATCACACAAAGCTAGAAGACTTAGAATGGACTTTAAATATGATTTGATCTCCATTTTGGAGCTTGACGAATATGCCCTTGTGAAAATTGTATCGAATATGCACTTTGTACTTCAAAAAACACGTTTTAATAATTAAAGGCCACTTAAATGTATTTAAACAGACTTAAGACTTAAATCTTTAAATTAATATTTAGTTAAAATATATTGAATGTAGCAACTTGCAACTACATCATTATAAATGTGCAATTACAATATATTTAAATACCAGCTGACATTCAAGTTTCAATACATATGACATGTAAATATATTTTAGTTTACCATAAATGCTTGTCAGTGCATTCAGCAGCACTCTTTAAACATATTTCAAAGACAATATAAGTAACTGCATGTAAAGATAGACTTAAGTCTTAGTGAGTTCATCCAATTGCATTTAATATCAAACTTTATTTTTAACTAATTATTTGTTATAAAATAAAATACATTAGTTTCAGTTTGCACTTCACCGCATTATTTTAAATCACCTTAAGCTATTTCTGTAATAAGTACTCTTTAAATTAGTATACTTCTTTTTCACAAGGTACGACATGAGGATGAGTAAACAATGACAATCTTTTCAACCTGCAATATTTTATATATATATATATATATATATATGTTCAAATATTACATTTACATTTAGTAATTTTGCAGACATTTTTTATCCAAAGCGACTTACAATTAGGGAATACAAAGCGATTAGTCTTCGATGCAAACAGAGAGGAAGTGCTCGTAATACCAAGTCTCAGGCATTGTTCAAATAAGCGCAAGCTAGCAAGGGAAGGAATACATAAAGAGAAAGGCATAGGTTTTCATTTTTTATTTTATTTAGTATGAAGTCAAGTACTGTCAAAAGAGATGAGTTTTCAGTTGTTGCTTTAAGGTTGACAGGGATCCAGCGTTCCGGATGGGGGTGGGAAGATCATTCCACCAGCCAGGAACGGTGAACGAGAATGATTTTAAGAACAATTTTGAGCCTCTCTGTGATGGCACCACAAGGCGTCGCTCACTAGCAGATCTCAGTCTTCTGGAGGGGATGTAGATTGTCATCAGTGAGTGGAAGTAGGTGGATGCTGAGCCTGTGATTTTTCTATATGGTAGCATCAATGTGTTGAATTTGAAGTTGTGCAGCGTGCTGTGTAAGGAAGGGCCTGATCTTTCTGATGTTGTGAAGTGCAAACCTGCAAGATCGAGCAGTCTTTGCAATGTGCTCTTTGAAGGTCAGCTGATCAGCAAAGATTACCCCAAGATTTCTGACTGAGCTTGATGGGTTAATTGTAGAAGAACCTAGCTGGATGGTGAAATCATGCTTTAGAGTCGGAGTTGCAGGGAAGACAAAAAGCTCAGTCTTTGCCAGGTTGAGCTGTAGGTGATGTTCTTTCATCCATGCCGAGATGTCCGCCAGGCAGCCTGGGATCCGTGCAGCTACCGTTGGATCATCTGGTCAAAACGAGGGATAGAGCTGTGTGTCATCAGCACAGAAATGATAGGAGAAACCATGTGCTTGTATGATGGGACCCAGTGATGTAGTGTAGGTGGAGAAGAGGAGGGGTCCAAGAACCGATCCCTGAGGAACCCCCGTGACCAGTTGTTGTTCTCTGGATACCTCCCCTCCCCAGGCCACCTCGAAAGACCTACCAGTGAGATAGGATTCAAACCAGCAAAGTGGAATCCCAGTGATGCCCAGTGATGAAAGGGTGAACAGTATTACCTACTAACCTTGTGAAGGTATTGCAAATATAACTCCTGTCACGACCATGTAAAGCCAATAAACCTTCTGGCTTTCATTTGATACACAGAAGAATTTCAATAAGAGACTGTTTAAAGAAGACAATCCACCCACAGGAATTACATCAGTATCACATAACCAGGAGCTCATCCATCCATCCCATCTCTAAAAGGACGATTTAAACAAAAAGCACAATGTTAGGTAAGAATTATGTAATACAAGCACTTATTAAAAACACAAGCAATGTTATTGCTTTTAAATCCGCTGGAATAACCTGTCTCGAACACTTCAGCTGTAAATGCATCACCATAAACACAAATCTTTGCATTTATAAAGCTTTTACTGAACAGAAAACACATATATCAGAGAAGCACACCCAGACACACGGTATCCATCACGGTGCTAAACAGAGTATTTGGATGACATTTAGATCCCTGCTGGCTTTTTAATTAAAGAAACTGCCATTGTGAAGAAGGGAACGCTGCCGATATAAAGACCCACAAGCATTTCTTTTTTTAGAAAGAACTTCGGCCCTTCATCTTGCAGTTAACCTTCACATTTATCAGCTAATAATTATTTTTAATTATCCCTGTAGGGTTCGGGATACACATGTTTGATAAGTTAAGCGCAAAAGACTGTTGCTTACCAAACCATTGGCTGCACGGTTATACATAAAATGGCATTATGAAATGTTTCCATGCCGCACCAAATATTTGGAGACACTTTCAAGGAAAATGATAAAAAGTGATGAGCTTCATTATGGCACTTCACCATATGTTCATTTAGAGAAGCCGCATGTGTAATCACCTCCTCTGCTTGTTCAGTGCCTCCACCGAGCACAAATGTCTCATCTCTCCGGGTTTCATCATGTTTAAGCACTGGAGTGTGTGAGACTCGGATGATGAGGTTGATGATGATGATGGAATTGCTATTAGGTCTGTGGTTTTGCATAGAGAGTGGAAACATGTTAGTAAGACAGAAAGTGTAGAACTAGAATAGAGAAACACCGAACACTTACTCTGTGTGATTGGGTGGTGTTGCAGGATAATAGCATCTTTTCTTTGCTGATATGATGACAAATAGAATTGGTTTGAGTTGTAATACACCAATATATCATCCAGGCTGGTTAACTGGCCAATACGGGGCTGTTATGGAATTAATCGCATTGATAACCGGGACGCATTTGTCAATTAACACAGACTTTTTGCTTTCTACCAGCAGCCTTCATGTGCATTTTAAATAATATGAAAATATTAAATATTTACAATATACAAAATAATATGCAAACTGAATCTAATGTTTTAATTTCATGCTAATTGTAATTAAATGTAAATGCATTGTAGGTTATATTTATATTAAATGCAGGTATTGAAATTAAGAGTGCTTTGACACATGACCTTTATATATCATGACATAAATATATTGTCTTTAAAATGTGCTTGTGTACTGCTTAATGCGGGACACAAAAAAAATACATAAAAAATTGTTTACATTTTAAATAAAACTGATTATTGGAGTATGTTTTACAAGAAAATACAATTTCAGTCTTTCGTCTTTAAAATTATACTGTTATGTGCAGTTGCTGACCATTTCTTTAACAAGAAATTACTGAGTGCAATTTTTTTTTGTTTTTAAGTGTACATTGCTTTTTTATTTTATAAATGAATAAATAGCCAGCCAACCAACCAACCAAATAAAGAAAAAGAAGAAACGTCAACCCCACGTTGTTGTAAACCCATAATTTTGTGTACCAGTGAAAGAGAAAAGCAGATGATAAGGGGTGAGAGGGTGCTGATTACAGCTGTCAAACTCCAAAAAGCACAGTTAAAATATTGTAATGTCTGTGAGCTATCACGATAGTGAAAGTCTATAGCTTTCCAATAACAGACTGAAATGTATTCATGTTAGTTTAAAACATCGAACTACTTCGGAGCAAACATACAGGTGAAGGTGAAATCCAGGCAGTTTATTTTACTTTGTCTGCCAAAACTTGATCTGCATCCTCCTCCCCATATGTGATTATGGAGACGCTGTGTACAGATGTCACCTCCAAATCTATTCACTTTGACTTTTATTCTATTATAATCCCCCTATCTTTGCTTATTGGACAAGAACTTGATTGGCTTACCTTTATTGGCTGGACCTTGCTTTGGTCTGAGATCAGTTTATTTGAAAATATGCTTCAATGTCATTCCTGCATCCTCCAGAATGTCCCTTATATTATAATAGGCTAACTATATCATTACAAAGTAACATCCCAATTATATCTATACAAAAATATTGTATTGCTTAAATGCTTTAGATGCTGTTATTATGCTACTTCTTTTTTAATTAGCCAGGTTTTTAATTAACCTTTGTTAGTTATTACATATTGTTTATATTTTTTTATTTGATGTATACTGATGTATTTTAAACAAATATAAATTAATATTTATTTCATACAATATATAAGCATTTAATTTGTATTATATTATAGACATTAATTAAATATATATATATAAAGTATACTGCAGTTAAGTATACTGCCGTTTTATTTTCAGTTACTGAATGCAATGGAATACAGTTGTCAAAATTGTTGTTGCTTTCAGGTCATTTTAACTAATTCAACTGAACAAGCAGAAAAACTCATTATTTAGGTGATACTGTAGATGCACAGCACCTCAGGAGTGTGTATATGAGAGAGAGGGAACTGACTGAATTGGGACAAGCGGGAAAGTGTGTGGATGAAAGAGTCTAGATGCTGCGGACAAAGAAAATGCTGAAGTTTCCAGCCTGCAGTTTTTCTGAGATTGCCTTTAAATCTCTCTTCTCAGAATCTGTCATCTGCTCTAATCACTAATACCTGGAATCCAATGCAACTCGGAGCTGATAGATGGAGGTAATTTGAAACAGACCCATATGTGACCTCACCTTCGCGAGGCTGGGTGTGCATTTACAGAAGAGCAAAATTACCACCAGTCAGGATAAAAAGTTAGCCGAATCAATGCACCGCAGACATAAATGGCTTTTATTGGCAGAAATAAGTCATTTAAGCATATCAAGCAGCATATATTGATGCTCCATTGATTCATAGCCACACCATTTGGCTTCATCATCAACAATTAAGCTATTAATTACACTTTAAAATTGTTCTCATGTTTTAGAGAGTTGTATTTTTATAACAAAGTCTTATTGCTTCTGCTATTCCCATACAGAGACATAAGTACAGCCTTGTGAGGCATTAGCACAGCTATATTGATTTCAACAGTCGCTGCTTCTGGAGGCAAACGTCCTTCAGTCAGATGCACAGGAGCCCTAGATCTGAGCCGTTTGTTCTGCATGATCATCACAAAAGGACTTCAAATTGTAGCATTGTCTGAAGTAAATGTGAGCGTGTTTACCTGTGCTCCAGTGCTTGTTTCAAGTCAATCTCAATTTATCTGCAAAGTGCTTTTCAAAATACACATTGTCCCAAAGCTGCTTTGCAAAGAATAGCGTACTGCAGGAAATCTGAAACGTTTTTTCTTTCCACGAATCAGTAATGAATCAGTAGTCACATCCTATTGTGACAAACTATCTTTTATTGTGGAAAATAAAAAAGGTATTTAAGTATCTTTCTTACTCTCATTTCTGCACCCACATTCTTTCCCCATGTGCTTTCAGTATGTTTCTGTTGTCTCTCAACAACGCTCTTGTCAAGATCTGTGAGAGAGGATCCAAACGCAGAATGACCAATGACAGACAGGGTTTATTAACATAACAGACAGGGTACAAGAGTGAGGCGAGAAACAGTCCAACAACAGGGGACTGAGGAAATGGTGAGGGTGACAACCAATGGTGAGGGTGACAGTGAGCTGGGCATCAAAGGTGGCAGGGCTGGACTAGAATAAGAAACACTCACAACACAACAAGACAAGACTCCACAAGAACATGACAAGACAGCACAGGCAGCGAGAGAAAAAAAAAAAACACAGAAAAATAAAGAGCCGATCAAATTAAAAGCAACAAAACAAATAATACATGGGAAAGAATGTACACAAAACTAAAGTTAATCAGTATTGCTAGAGCCTCAAGAGTATACAAAAATCAAACTAAAAAAAAGTAGCCTTGACCGCTACTAAATCAAAAGCAACAAGGAGCAAAACCTTGACAAGGATATGCAAGAAAAGCCGAGGGCTTGTCCAAATACCCAAACTTGCCGTCTTGGCCCCTTGAGAACGTATGCACACGACATGAAGTAAGTGTGCAAGACTGTCCCATGTCTGAAAAACACCAGAGCGCAGTGTCCTTAATGCACACTAAATCCATACTCTCTAGCTCTGGAGCAGTATTCAAGGCTAAGTGTATCCCATCATGCATCAAGATATACAAATCTGTTTTTCTGTTGAGCCTTATCAATTCAATTCAAGTTTATTTATATAGCGCTTCTGACTTATCATGTCACAAATGCTGTTAAATAGCCATAACTTGTACTGAACCTAATATTTCTTTAAAGAAATAGTTCATCCAAAAATTACATTTTGCTCACAGACCATTCAATGAGTTTGTGATGGGATATTTTTATCAGCTGTTTTGATTTTGGCACAAATTCACTGCAGAGGATCCATTGGTGAGCAAGTGATGTAATGCTGCTCTTCTCCAAATCTGTTCTGATGAATAATACAACTCATCTACATCTCGGATAACCTGAGTATGAGTAATTTTCATCACATTTTCACTTTGGGAGAACTACTCCCTTAATACATATTTCTGGCCCTATATCTTCAAAATCTTCTGAGACTTGAGGATCCCAATGTTCCCTTAGAACGCCAATCAATGACAACATTATCTCTGCTCACTGCAAGGTACAATCCACCCTTAAGATACAGCTGCAATTCTTAATAAAGCCTTGTTTACCAGTTTGGTTGCTTTACAAAGTACTGTTTGTACAAATAGGGGACAGATCCAGTGAGATTATGAGACCATTATGTGACTCATGTCCTACAAATAATTGTTTTAGAATTACTGGTGTGAGTAAAGCCATTATCTGTATACAGTATGTATTAGTATCAATAATAATCAAATGATGATTTTAGCAGCTCTGCTTTTGCAAAAAAAAAAAAAATAACATTTTAACATAACTTTTAAACAAATCATATCAAAGCAAAATAAAGAAAACAAAACAAAGAAAAAACATAAAACAAAACATAGCAAAGCAAAATAAAGAACACAAAACAAAGAAAAAACATAAAACAAAACATAGCAAAGCAAAGCAAAATAAAGAAAACAAAACAAAGAAACATAAAACAAAACATAGCAAAGCAAAATAAACAAAACAAAACTAAGAAAAAACATAAAACAAAACATAGCAAAGCAAAATAAACAAAACAAAACTAAGAAACATAAAACAAAACATAGCAAAGCAAAATAAACAAAACAAAACTAAGAAAAAACATAAAACAAAACATAGCAAAGCAAAAGAAACAAAATAAAACTAATCAAAGGAAAAAAAAGGAAAAGAAAGCAAAGCAAGACAAAACAAAACACGGAGCCATTCAGAACAGAACTCTCATTTTTTGGGTGAATAAAACCCTTTAATAGAGGATGCAGTCTCAGAGTGGTTCAGTTAATGAAATAAACAGCCAACAACATCCTCCAATTAATAATAATGATGAGACAAATATTTCCTGGTGTTCTCACGGACACACGTTGTTAAAGCACACAAACCCTCCTAACCAGGATCTTCTCAGGCAAAACAAGTATTTTACTTTTATAAACCCCCAGTGAGCAAAGCCAAAGGCGAACGTGAAGATCTTACTAAGATGTTTAAATAGATGAGGAGGTCCAAGGAAAGCTTGGAAGTTACAAGCACTCAGCTGGGGAAACCCTTCTTCTTGATGGCACATATTTAAACACACAAATAATACAAATGCATTACACATTAATGACGATGCTAATGATTAAATTAGTAGAATCTTAATATTATATATATATATATATATATATATATATATATATATACATACTGTCAAAAAATGTATAACCTGAATGCACTGTAAGTCGCTTTGGATAAAAGCATTTGCTAAATGCATAAATGTAAATGTAAAACGTAAATATAAATATATTCTAATTAGTAGTGAACCTCAGGAAGAGCATGACTGGTGAAAAGAACGACAAAACATGTATATAAAAAGTGTATATTGTAAACATAAGGAAATGTATTAAAATTAAACAAAATAAGCTTGAAAATGAAATGTATGTATATATATATATTAATTTTCAAGTTTAATTTCAATGAATGAAATCTCTCTTTCTTTTTAAATGATTTTAGTTGTCAATAACACTGCAAGGTGGATGTCAAAGGCATCTACTTTCAAGTTTCTCTGATATTCTGGTCTGTACTGTATATATGAGTGCCTCCTTCTATGCAAGTCTAGGCTTTTCTGTGCTGTTTTATTGTCCACCAGACAAAATCATTTGGAAAAGAAATACCATCTCTTCTCAACAAGCAATCTGAGGAATCATTCATATCCATTGCTGGGTGATTTATACATCCAGGGATTTGTTCAATTCCCTTACTTTAAGTAGGAGCAATAGTAATAGTGATGCTTGCCCTCGTAAATACCACTAGTGAATAACAAGAACAAGAGCATCAGCAGAGCTTATGGCACAAAATCAATGGGCAAGAAACATACAGTACAAGCTTATTTCTGCTTCTGTGAATGAAAACAAGATCTTTGTATTCAAAGATCACAAAAGGGATAATATAATACACTGTAGTGTATCAGTATCCATACATGTTCCAGACAAACCATCAGTCTGTGTATTTGCTTAGAGATGCACAACGCTGACAATGTAACAGGCAATGCATCGCATCACAAGTAACGTGGATATGTAATAAAATGTCATTTTTTTATGTATTAAAGTAGTGTTACTTTTTCAAATATGTGACGCCAGTTACTTTATTTTGCCATTTATCGACTGACAGCTCTCCTGTCCCTTTGCTGAGAGAAATCATGCATAAGTGTAGAGGTGTTGTGTGCACTGTGTGAACATGATAGTTACTGTAGATCTAAACTAAACGTTAACATGCATTTACTCATCTCACTTAATGAGTTTGATCTCACTCATCAAACTAATTCAGTATTCCTCATAATGCATAAAAAAATGTAATATTGTAACGCATTAAAGTAACTTTCCCCAAAACTGGTAACAGGCAATATTATTTAAAATGTAAGTTCCTCAATATCAACTTCTTGTTTATTGAACAAGATGATTTATACAATTTGAGAGACAGTTCATCCTCCGGTTCATTCATTGAAGCTCTGTAAACTGATTGATTGATTGATTGATTTACGGATGGACAAGAGGAAAAACCTCTTTATTTTAAAGTATCCTTGTTAATTATACACTTAAGTACTGAGTAATATTAATTAATTACATGTAGGCTACTTACTATATGGTTGGAATTAAGATTAGGGTTTGGTTTAGGGTTACTTGCATTATGCATAATTCATTTGTATTATAATAGTACATATATTGTTTAACAAGGAGACCTTAAAATAAAGTGTTACCTATAACAACTTTAAATGTATTATTGAATTAAAATGGAAAATTGTAATATTGAGTTTAATTTTAATCGAGTACTGTACATGTGCTTATGTAAGTCAACACATTAGTCTATGTCCAAAGCATAACAAGAAGTTTATATGTAGAATATAATAATTTAAAGTGCATTTTAAAGTAAAGATTTGTGTCATTTTTCTATGTCCGAACTTCTAACGTGTAAAATAAGATTATTAAGTAATATTGCAGGAATTTATTCATGTTTTCGTAAAGTAAATAAAAAAAGATTTTAAGTAAGTTTATCTTTGTCTTCAGTGGATTCCTGTGATGCCTTGTTTGGTTAACATTACACAGTTGAATCACTTGAATGAAAAATACAATTCCATCCCATAATACACAGTAATAAAAGCTGATTTCTGATCTTATCAGAATGTAATGCTGTGTTTAGTGAACATGAAGGAGAGGTTTAAAGTTCAGAAATGAGGTTTGTTGTTGTCATGCAGGGTTTTATCAGTCCAATTACTGTACATCTTCATTGTTTCATCCTGCAGCATCAAACATTTATTTTCGGTAAATAAACGGAAAGCAAATATAAGATTGACATTTACTGGCATATTACTGATGTTAGTTGTCATAACGGGCACCCCCCAAATCCCAGAAAAGCCTGGAGAGGAAATAACTGCCACTCTCATATTCCCATTCTTGCAGAAATGAGGTCAGAAACTGTCAGGATTTACTGTGACGAACACCAAACAAATGCCTGCATGCTCAAATACACTTCTACAAAACACTGTCTGTCTGTCTGTCTGTCCATCTGTCTTTCTGTCCGTCCCTTCATCCATCCATCCATCCATCCATCCATCCATCTAACCTTTCATCAACCATCCATCTGTTCATCCACGATCCTTCCATCCATCCATCATACATACACCCTCCATCCATTCATCCATTCATGCATACATACAGTACATTCTGTACACCATTCATCCATGCATCATCCATTCCATCATCCCCCCATCCATCCATCCATCATCGATTTCATCATTCATCTATCCATTCATCTTTCATCCATCCATCCATCCATCCATCCACACATACAGTATCCCACAAAAGTGAGTACACCCCTCACATTTCAGCCAATATTTTTTATAATTTTTCAATGGACAATACTACACAAATTTAACTTGGATATATTTTAGAGTAGTCAACGTGCAACTTGTATAGAAGTACAAATTTACTGTCCTCTAAATATAACTCAACATATAACCATTATTATCCAAATAACTGGCAACAAAAATGAGTACACCCTAAGTGAAAACTGTGTCCAAAGTGTCAGCACCGCTTTAATCCTCCTGGGCATGGAATTCACCAGAGCTGCGCAGGTTGTTGCTGGCATCCTCTTCCACTCCTCCATAATGACATCACGGTGCTGCTGGATGTTAGACACATGGTGCTTCTTCACCTTCTACTTGAGGATGCCCCACATGTGCTCAATAGGGTTCAGGTCTGGAGACATACTCGGCCACTTCATCACCTTCACTTTCAGCAGCAAGACAGTTGTCATCTCGGCGGTGTGTTTGGGGTAGTTATGTTGGAAAACAGTTTCTGAAGGGAGGGCATCATCTTCTGCTTCAGTGTGTCACAGTACATGTTGGAATCCATGTTTCCCTCAATGAGCCGCAGCTCCCCAGTACCAGCAGTAATCATGCAACCCCATACCATGAAGCTAGCACCACCATGCTCAACTGCAGGCAAGGCACAATTTTCTTGGTACTCCTCATCAGGGCATCGCCACACATGCTGGACACATCTGACGCAAAGCACAAGGACTCAACATCTTTGATTGACCCTTGCGAGGCCTGTTCTGAGTGAAACCCGTCTTGGAAAACCTCTGTATGACCCCGGCAACTGTACTGTAACTCAGTTCCAGGCTGTTACAGAACTTCTTATAGCCTCGGCCATCTTTGTGGAGAGCAACCATTCTAATTCTCAAATCTTTAGAGTTCTTTGTCATGGGGTGCCACATTGAACATCCAGTGGTCAGTATGAGAGAATTGTAATCAAATAACCAAATTTAAACTGTTCTAAAACAAGATACACAAATTTGTATGGTCCTGTCAAGCAGACAAAACATGAACATGATGAATAGGACATGTGGCTTAGCCAGTGGTGGTCAGTAACGAAGTACAACTACTTCGTTACTGTACTTAAGTACATTTTTCAAGTATCTGTACTTTACTGGAGTAGTTTTATTTTGAGTAACTTTTACTTTTACTTCACTACATTCCAAAGCATAAGATCATACTTTTTACTTCACTACATTTCATAAAACATATCGTTACTCACGTGATACATCACGTGCTCCGAGACGCAGAAGCGGTGTCTGATTCATGAATAAACTGATTCTTTTCAATGAACTTGTTCAATCGGTTCGCAAATCGCAACAAACGATTCATTCACAAATTGCCATGATCCAATTGCAGCTGTTCTCGAGTCGAAAACTCACTGATTCAAATGATCCGTTTAGAGCGAGTCTTCTTCAGTGAACTGAACTCACAAGTAAAGAACCGGGAGATCTCGTGAGCGCGCGCTACTGATGCTGTGAAAAGTAAGTTACTAATGTCGAATTTTAGGATTAATTATTGTAACTGAAAATAATATTTAGGTCAAAACTGTCAGTTGTTTGTGAACTAAATCTGCTGTAAAGGGTGATCTATTTAAGCCCACTGAAATGCTTGAATGCAGACAGATCAACATCAGTGTCTCTAACGTTATGTTTTAGGTCAAAAAACAAAACTTTAAAATAACACCGATTAAATAAAATAACTCATGCACGTTCATATTCCCCGCTGCTGTAACGTTAGCAGTTTTATTAAAATGCTATGCATTTAGACCTATGTGACGTCTGTTTTTATATTGTTTATCAACAGTATACATTTTTATATTGTTCAGATCAACTAGCCGAGTAGACAGATATGAATGTTTATTCATAACCATACTGAAACTAAGTAAATATTGTTAGCTGATGCTAACTGTCTAGCTAACAAGCTTGCTGGTGCGAAGTTGAGGAAATTTTTAGATATAAAGTCCAAATATCTTTATTCAGCCACCTAACGTTAGATAGATTCCATCTGAGGGAAAAAGAAAGGATGTGATGTTCAGAACATAGTAACTACAGTAATTATCAGAGTGGGAAGTGATGCCCTCTGCGGGCATTGGGCCAGGGGTGTTTTTACACAACAGACAAGGTTTGAGAAGAAAAAAAACCATTATGAAAATATAATTAGATTTTCCTTAAAATGTTCTTCCTAATTTCAGGCCTAATTCTCATGTCATATATAACTGACGTTCTGCAAAACAACAAGTTCTAAAACACTTTTTTCTTACTGGTGAAAATTAGATGGTGAAATCTGTTTTCTCTCAGGTACATGGCAGTGTAAGCTTCACAGTGAACATTACTACATCACTCTCATCAACGTAGTCCATATCAACAAAATATATATCTTGACTCTATATAGTGGTTATTTTGGGAAAAACACAGGTATTTTGGGCAGTATGATTATAAAAATATGTGCTAATATAAAATTAAATAAAGTAGTCTATATAAAATTGCAAAATAAATCAGTACTTTTTTACTTAAGTACATAAAAAATGGAGTACTTTTGTACTTTTACTCGAGTAAAATTGAAAAAGCAGTACTTTTACTTTTACTGGAGTAATATTTTACTATACGTATCTGTACTTTTACTCAAGTACTTGATCTGTGTACTTTGTCCACCACTGGGCTTAGCATGGTTATATGATGTATAGCTGTTATCATTAAGGGTGTACTCAGTTTTGTTGCCATCTTTTTTGACAATAATGGCATGGTTTGTTGTTATTTTCAGAAGGTACATAAATATTTACTGCTATACAAGTTGCACATTGACTACTCTAAAATATATCAAAGTTTAATTTCTATAGTATTGTCCCTTGAAAATACTAAATTGACTGCCGAAATGTGAGGGGTGTACTAACTTTTGTGAGTCACTGTACATACACCATCCATCCAGCCAATCAACAATATATCATCCATCCATCATTACCCATTTCATCAGCCATCCATTCTATCATCCATCCATCCACCCTCCCATCCATCCATCCATCCAGCCATCCATCCATCCATCCATCCATCCATCCATCCATCCATCCATCCATCCTTCCATTCACCCATATATAATCCCTCCATCCATCTATCAGTCTATCCAGCCATTCATCTATTCATCCATCCACACATACATATGCCATCCATCCATCCATCCATCTATCCATCATACCAAGTATGCCAAAGCAATCATGGATTTACTGTATGTTTTTGGCCCTGTTATTAATGTGATTTCATTACGTCTGGATCTCACAGGAACATGTTGGCTCCACTATTAGAACTGATTGGCTTTGTGTGGAACAAACTTCTCTCAGTTTATCGAATATTAGGGACAAGCAGCCAAGATAATAATCATCCATAATTACATGTTATTCGGTATTAATATCAGAATTAGAGTGAGCTGTTATCTTCTTAGATGTACAGCAGAGCTTCTGACTATCTGTGCCGACACTGTCTCTTCTGTTGATTATATATGCTATATACATGCTATATTTAATAAACAACACAAATTAACATTTAATTAAGCAATATTATGTGATGTGAGTTTCGTAGTATACTTCAAATGTATACAAGTATATTTAAAAAAAAACTGTACTTGCATACAGGTGCTGGTCATATAATTAGAATATCAGAAAAAAGTTTATTTATTTCACTAATTCCATTCAAAAAGTGAAACTTGTATAATGTATACATCCATTCCACA
This sequence comes from Schizopygopsis malacanthus, assembly GCA_027474115.1. NCBI lineage: Eukaryota > Metazoa > Chordata > Actinopteri > Cypriniformes > Cyprinidae > Schizopygopsis > Schizopygopsis malacanthus. The sequence goes on from CM049881.1 coordinate 6,363,416, forward strand.
CAGACTGATATATTTCAAGTGTTTATTTCTTTTAATTTTGATGATTATAACTGACAACTAATGAAAACCCCAAATTCAGTATCTCAGAAAATTAGAATATTACTTAAGATCAATACGAAGAAAGGATTTTTAGAAATCTTGGCCAACTGAAAAGTATGAACATGAAAAGTATGAGCATGTACAGCACTCAATACTTAGTTGGGGCTCTTTTTGCCTGAATTACTGCAGCAATGCGGCGTGGCATGGAGTCGATCAGTCTGTGGCACTGCTCAGGTGTTATGAGAGCCCAGGTTGCTCTGATAGTGGCCTTCAGCTCTTCTGCATTGTTGGGTCTGGCATATCGCATCTTCCTCTTCACAATACCCTATAGATTTTCTATGGGGTTAAGGTCAGGCGAGTTTGCTGGCCAATTAAGAACAGGGATACCATGGTCCTTAAACCAGGTACTGGTAGCTTTGGCAGTGTGTGCAGGTGCCAAGTCCTGTTGGAAAATGAAATCTGCATCTCCATAAAGTTGGTCAGCAGTAGGAAGCATGAAGTGCTCTAAAACTTCCTGGTTTACGGCTGTGTTGACTTTGGACCTCAGAAAACACAGTGTACCAACACCAGCAGATGACATGGCACCCCAAACCATCACTGACTGTGGAAACTTTACACTGGACCTCAAGCAACGTGGATTCTGTGCCTCTCCTCTCTTCCTCCAGACTCTGGGACCCTGATTTCCAAAGGAAATGCAAAATTTACTTCCATCAGAGAACATAACTTTGGACCACTCAGCAACAGTCCAGTCCTTTTTGTCTTTAGCCCAGGCGAGACGCTTCTGACGCTGTCTGTTGTTCAAGAGTGGCTTGACACAAGGAATGCGCAGCTGAAACCTATGTCTTGCATACGTCTGTGCGTAGTGGTTCTTGAAGCACTGACTGCAGCTGCAGCCCACTCTTTGTGAATCTCCCCCACATTTTTGAATGGGTTTTGTTTCACAATCCTCTCCAGGGTGCGGTTATCCCTATTGCTTGTACTCTTTTTTCTACCACATCTTTTCCTTCCCTTCGCCTCTCTATTAATGTGCTTGGACACAGAGCTCTGTGAACAGCCAGCCTCTTTTGCAATGACCTTTTGTGTCTTGCCCTCCTTGTGAAGGGTGTCAATGGTCGTCTTTTGGACAACTGTCAAGTCAGCAGTCTTCCCCATGATTGTGTAGCCTACAGAACTAGACTGAGAGACCATTTAAAGGCCTTTGCAGGTGTTTTGAGTTAATTAGCTGATTAGAGTGTGGCACCAGGTGTCTTCAATATTGAACCTTTTCACAATATTCTAATTTTCTGAGATACTGAATTTGTGGTTTTCATTAGTTGTCATTTATAATCATCAAAATTAAAAGACATAAACACTTGAAATATATCAGTCTGTGTGGAATGAATGTATACATTATACAAGTTTCACCTTTTGAATGGAATTAGTGAAATAAATCAACTTTTTGATGATATTCTAATTATATGACCAGCACCTGTAGATTATTAATATAAGATTAATACAATGTACTTTTGAAGTGTACTTGGTAAACATGTCAAATTGAGAGCATTTTAAATGATTGTTTTAATAATTTTGTAAGGCTTTAAAGAAGTAGAAATGACATCAAAGTATATTTTAGTTCACTACAAATGCTTATCCATACATTTAGCAGTTACACTTATAAAGATGTACATATAAAGATGTACTTGAGTCTCACTTAAGAGGGTCAAAAACACTCTAAAGTTCACATAATTACATTTAATGAAAATGAACAAATGTAAATATTTTTTATTTAATATCAATTCACATACAATTAATTAAATGATGAATGATTCATGAGTGAATTCCTGAAATAATCAGTTTTGGAACAAATCTGTGGATGAATGATTCAGTGATTCACACTTGCTTCCGTCTAATCACTTAATGAGGAAAAAACGGTTCTCACAGGAAAAACATAACTATTTTACAATGAGAATCATACGAAAAGGTTTTTTTTTTTTAAGTAAGCATGAAGGTCCACCCTTAACCCCAGCCCTAAACATAAGCATCACTGGGGCATAAGCGGTCATCTGAAACCGTACAAATCAAACTCACCAATTCAGCAGAACAAAAAATAGTTACAAATCTGCCATGAGAATGATCTAGAAAGAGCCACCGAACAATTACCACTAATGTACAGACTGACAGTCTGTCTGGAAGAAACAAACAAGAAGAGTACCACAATTTTAAGACAACAAACGAACATGATTTTAAGTATTCATTAAAGTTCTTTCATAGAAAGAAGTGCTTTTAAATCCAAATAACTGTCAACAGCACAGACGCTGCAAGAGTGTTAAGTATTTCTCCGAGCACTCGTTCTTGTTTCTGTGTTGAGACTGCAATTAACAAGTTGCTAGTTTTCTGATGATAGGCAAAAATAGCCGCGTGCCCACGGCCTTGACATGAGTGCTGACAGAGCGAGTTTTGTTGTTTGGATGTTAGCACGATTCCTCAGGGAAAGATCTGTGATACGGCACGGATGAGGAAGAAGAAAACCAGCTCTGCTTTCTCTTTGATTTCGAATCTAATTTTAGCCGCTAAATACTCCGGCACACATCGAGGAGAAGATGACCTTTTATGCTGGCATATCAAATGGCTGTTCCTCATTATGATACCCAGAGCTGGTTTCACCTTTCTTTGCCTCGCGGGAAGTCCATCTGACTGCAGCCTCTGTCTTTGTTTTGTGAGAAGTAACTCTAATGTCCTGAGGCAAACTCAGCTATTACTGCATTCATTAGCTCTGGACTCGTGGACTACCTTCATTCTCAAAGTCATTTGTATTGTGAAGTGTTTTTGTTTGTGTCTGTAGTGCAACACAAGGAGTGTCTCATTTATTAGGGTAATTTGCCAGATGCTTGTATAGAGGAATAATTTACAGAGTCTGTTTGTTTCCAGGGAATTGAACTCATGACCTTGACTATGCTGTTAAACTACAGCAAGGTAAATGAGAGAAACACATTATGCACTCCAATATAAATTAATATCATATTATGTTTACCAAGGGAGGTGTTTTGGATGATGGAATGGATATTAGAGGTGTGGATGGGAGGATGGGTGGATGATGGAATGGATGATGCATGGATGAATGGTGTACAGTATGTATTTATGTTTTTAATGGACCTTCACTTTAGCAGTGCATTATCGTTTTTCCTCATAGGTCCACTTATAATGTAAGTCAAGGTTTCTTGCACCAAAGGATTTGTTATTTAGTTTCACACGTCTCTCTGGATTGTAGAATTAAACAGCATATTTTTCTGCATTTCCTTTTGTGGCATGAAAAGGAAGTTGCAACCAGCTTCAGTTTTGTGTTTCTGTTTTTCTGAATTGCTCAAAACGCATTAAAGCGATAGTTCAGGCAAAAAGAAAAATTCTGTCATAATTTGCCCACCCTCAAGTTGTTCCAAACCGGAGTTTCTTTCTTCTGTTGAACACAAAAGAACATATTAAGAAGAATGTTGGTAAGCAAATAGTTATAGCGTGGGGAAAGAATGGCCATTGATCCAGTCTGAACATTTAAATGCTATATTTAATATTTTGAAATAAAAAAAATACTAAAACCAAAATAAATAAATAACACAAAATACAAGATAGACAAACTAAATATTTTAAGTGGATTAAAATAGATTATATTCTTAAATGCGTTTATTATATTCTTATATTATAGGAGTTATGCAATAGAAATTTAAAATTTTATTTGTCACTCACAATATGCAGTTAAGTGCTTATTTTGTCTCTGAACATACAATAATAAACATCTGAAAACATACCTCTCATAAAGCTCAATAAAGAATTCATATATCAATATCTTTCTTGAAAATAAAAAAATAAAGTATTTTCTTTAAACATTTAAATGTATGCATGTAATATTTTGCATGTAATAGTGATAAAATATTTATAAACTTTATATGAAAAGGGCCTACCTTTAAAGAGTCACCAAAAAATAGTTTTTGCTTGTGCAGAAATTATTTATTATTATAGAATTAGAGTCAATCCAAAAAACTATTCCAAAATGAGTGGATAACTGAGCACAAAGAAAAACAATTTAATAAAAAAACTGCCATTAAACTTATGAAAAAAATTATGAATCATGGTAAAAAAAACGACTTTGTTGGGAAGAAATTATTTCTCCAAGCCAACTTTTTTGTCTTGTTTTTTATTCTGTCACTGAATGTGTTATTCTGAAAGAGTACACAGGTAGGCAAAAATATCTGAGAATCTCAATGAGCCAAATCTTGTTTCCATAAAAATGACCTTGAAAGTGATGTTTCATATTCATCATAGCCTTCAAATAAAAGACATGGTACTTTTTAAATGGAGCAGAAACTTAAAGTCACACATTCTGTTACTAAAGTTTGCCACATCACAATAAATCAAAACTTTGGGTTTATACAGTATGAATAAGAAAAGCGTCTGAATTGTTTTAGCAGGATAAACATCAGCAGCTGCCCCAGATCAGTCACGTATGTACGTTATGAGAAAAAAACACCACCCTCCCTCAGTCATCTTATCATAATTCATGACAGCTTTCCCGAATATTTGCTTTGTTGCAATTACTTCTGGAAAGTGATAGTGTGTAATTCAGATGTGATTAATTGCTGCTGTCTTTCCAGACGTGTTGGTGCATTATATTTTCATGGATTGACACCCATAAATGAGTTTTATAAGAAACATTCTCCAGGTTAACCTGATACTGATACTCTAGTGGTGAATGAATATCATCTCATTTGCATGTTCACTTTGATGATATGTTCCCTCTGAAATGCAAGCAGTGCCAGCGATGTAAACCCTTGAACGCCTGAATCAGGGTCTTTAGTCACTACCCTCCCCCTCATTTATTTATTGAATGTAGACCTCCACCTTCTAAGTATTCCACAATCTATTCAATATCAACAATATTACAAAGGGAGACCATTTTTTTGTAAAAGAATGCCTATGAATGACCTTTTCTGTCACTAAATAAAAAAGAAAAAGGTAATTGCGACTTATAAATTACATTTCTAAGAATTTAATTTCCTCGGAATTGGATTTTATATATATAATAATTGCGACATTATAAAACGCAATTCTGACTTTATAACTCGCAATTGCAACATCTGTAATGATAACATATAATATATATATATTGTTATAAGGGAAACAGGTCAATTTAGCTCAAAGGGAATCATTAATGATTTTATAGGGAATTTGAACAGACTCACTGTTTCACGGCGATTCACCGAACAAGCCGTATAACAAACTCTGCATTGGATATTAAAATCCCAAAATATAGTGAAAACACTATTAAATAGCACAGTAACAAAATCGACAGATTAAGGCATTAACTTATGAGCACAAAACACAAGATATTTCTCTTTTCAATATAAACAAGACTTTATTTATATAACTCTAAGACGTGTAAACTAATCTACACATGAACACAAGCATTCACACATTCACGCGTTGCAGAAAGAGAGAAAGTGAGGAAAGGATTAGATTAAGAGAATGAGAATTTGATATCCCACGTTGACAGCAATATGTGCAATTGCATAAACCTGAACAATCATCAATCACATGTTTAACACTCGCATTGAGTTTTCAATGAGGCTAAAATCTATTTTCAATATTACACCAGTTTCAGCAAAGTCTGGGGTTTGTACTTGCGTTGCTTTTGTGTTTAAAGATTTTCCTTTTGTCCTCCGTCTTTGCGGGAAAGGGTTTCTCCGAAGTCGCTGATTGGCTTAGAGTTCAGGAGTCGTCGAAGTGGGCGTTGGCTGGTTTTGCAGAGTCTTGGGCTTGTCGTCTTTGGCAAACGTAACTTAGCACACGGACTCAACGGAAAGAAAATAAACAAAAGTAAAATAATAAAAGGATGTAAAGAGACTAGGTGGTTTTTCTTCTCATCATGGTAGCCACTGGCTGAGTGTGGTCCAGAGCTGAAGAGAGAGTCAGTAGATGGCATTCTCAAGAGAGTGCATTTTTCCGGAGAGAGAGAGAGAGAGCCAAGAGAAGTGAAGAATTCAAGAGCGCATATGAGTTTCTTTGAGAGCAGTTAGAGAGCGATTTCAAGGGCTGTCCTAGTATTTAACCTCGGCTTTTGACACCTCCCAATGGTTGTCTTGACCAATTAGGTTCTATGCTAGAGCGGCTGCTGCGTTGTTGCTCCACCCAATCCATAAATTAACATGTCATGGTCAGTCACATTGCCCGAATGTTACATTCTCTTGCAAAGTATCCTTTTGAATGTGATTTCTATAACCAGAATATGATACATTTGACAGAGAATCAATTTGAAGAAATGTTCAAAGCTGGAATTATCACGCTCATACATACTAAACATGACATTAACCCTTAAGGCTTAAGCTAGTCAACACTAATTAAAAGCACAATAAACACAATGATTAAAACAAGGATATTCCAATTTGGGGGTCACATACATAATATGCAGTTATGCACAGAAATGATTAGTTTCATTAACCATGAGAATGAAAGTATTTTAAGATGATTCTACAGTTTTGTGAACCCAGGAATTTTAGCCTTTGTCCTCGGAGCCTGGTCGGGGTGTATTCAGGCGGGCTGGGGGTCTGATTTATGACTTTCTGCTGTTGTCTTGTGGAATTCGGCTCCTCATGTTTCAACCATGCTTGGATCGAATCTTGATTTGGTCCTTGATATACTACACATCATATCACGCAATTCTGACTTCATAACTCCCAATTGCAACATTATATAACGCAATTCTGACTTCATACCTCGCAATTGCAACATCATATCACGCAATTCTGACTTCATAACTCCCAATTGCAACATCATATCACGCAATTCTGACTTCATAACTCCCAATTGCAACGTTATATAACGCAATTATGACTTCATAACTCCCAATTGCAACGTTATATAACGCAATTCTGACTTCATAACTCGCAATTGCAACATTATATAACGCAATTATGACTTTATAACTCCCAATTGCGACATTATATAACGCAATTCTGACTTTATAACTCGCAATTGCGACATTATATAACGCAATTCTGACTTCATATCTCGCAATTGCATCCTTATATAACGCAATTCTGACTTCATAACTCCCAATTGCAACATTATATAACGCAATTATGACTTCATACCTCGCAATTGCATCATATCACGCAATTCTGACTTCATAACTCGCAATTGCGACATTATATAACGCAATTATGACTTCATAACTCCCAATTGCAACATTATATAACGCAATTATGACTTCATACCTCGCAATTGCAACGTTATATAACGCAATTATGACTTCATAACTCGCAATTGCGACATTATATAACGCAATTCTGACTTCATAACTCGCAATTGCAACATTATATAACGCAATTATGACTTCATAACTCCCAATTGCAACATTATATCACACAATTCTGACTTTATAACTCCCAATTGCAACATTATATAACGCAATTATGACTTCATAACTCCCAATTGCAACATTATATCACACAATTCTGACTTTATAACTCCCAATTGCAACATTATATAACGCAATTATGACTTCATAACTCGCAATTGCAACATTACATAACGCAATTCTGACTTCATAACTCGCAATTGCGACATTATATAACGCAATTCTGACTTCATAACTCGCAATTGCGACATTATATAACGCAATTCTGACTTCATAACTCGCAATTGCGACATTACATAACGCAATTCTGACTTCATATCTCGCAATTGTGACATTATATAACGCAATTCTGACTTCATATCTCGCAATTGCATCATATCATGCAATTATGACTTCATAACTCCCAATTGCAACATTATATAACGCAATTATGACTTCATAACTCCCAATTGCAACATTATATAACGCAATTATGACTTCATAACTCCCAATTGTGACATTATACAATGCAATTATGACTTCATAACTCCCAATTGTGACATTATACAATGCAATTATGACTTCATAACTCGCAATTGCGACATTATATCACACTATTCTGACTTCATAACTCACAATTGCGACATTATATCACACTATTCTGACTTCATAACTCACAATTGCAACTTTATATCACGCAATTGTGACTTTATAACTTGCAACTGTCACTAAATAATGCAATTGTGACTTTATAACTGATAATTGCAACATTATATCACACAATTGTGACATAACTTGCAATTGTCACCAAATAATGCAATTCTGACTTTATAACTGGTAATTGCAACTTTATATCACACAATTGTGACATTATAACTTGCAATTGTGACATCACACATCACACTCCTAGTCCTTAATTAAAAAAAATGTGACCTATAGTTAAACCCAGTAGACAGAAGTTTAATTTTGTATATATATATACTGTATATATATATATATATATTATTATATGATAATAATATTGATGCTGATGTTGATGCTACTGTTTTCCTGCTTCACTAATCTAAAAGAATGTCTAGTTTTTACTACACAAAATGCGTTTTGCTTTCTGTGTTTGGTTTTATTGCCTGTAAAATGTTATCATTTTTTTTATTAAAAAAAAACCTATCAGATAAAGCTGATAAAATGTCTGACTTTGTAGAAATTACTTTATTTTTTTTCATTTCATCCCAAATAAGAGCATTTATTCATTGTGACTATAACAGGAATAATATGAGATCTGCAAAATATTGAAAAATCTGTTCTATTGCTGCTTTCAATAAGGGGAGAGGAGAGCTTTTCATTTAATTTTAATGATGTTCTGAACAGTGAACGGCACATCAACATGTATCACAAAAATAAAATGGCAGGCAGGTGCTTAAAGGCATTCATCAAAAAATGGCATGTAATTTAAAATGATTCACAGCGAACTCCCACACGTACAATTACTCTCTTCCGCACACACATATGAATGCACACATGCTCAACGGGAAGGCTAAATGAGTTATATAGTTAACATACACTTTTTCTTTAAGCACACTTGTGTGTTTAAGAATGTTAAACACACAGGTAGTGGAGACGTCACTTTGGACTGGACAGAGATTGACAGTGTTTTATAACTTATCCTGGTCATATTTCACCACCAAATCCATAAAGAAATTAGAAATAACATTTTGATTAAAGAAAATTAAGTCTATTTTGGACTAAATCATGACAATAAAGTACATTTTCCCCAAAACTGGCAATTCTGTAATGTGAATTTGTATTGTAAAACACTGATACGAATTCAAGCTAGGGTGGTTTAAATTATGGTCATTTTATTAAAACTGCATTTTGTTAATGTAGCAAATATTACTGTATCACAGGAATAGAAATGTATCATATCAATCCATTTATCAATCATGCAATAATGATTTTTTTTTAAATTTAGATTAAAACAACCAATGAGAGTACTTTTTTTCTTTGCATTATGGCAATAAGAAAGAGATTTCTTCCTACATTAATGTGAATCCTTTTTTTATTGCTGTAAATGAGAGTAAGAATTTTTTGTTATGGTAATGAGAATCAGATTTTTTTGGCTTGCAATTATGGTAAGGAGAATAATATTTTTTTCTTGCATTAATGTGAATGTTTTTTTGTGCCATTGCGGTAATGAGAGTAAGTTTTTTTTGTTATGGAAATGATAATTATATATATTTTTCTCTCATTATGGTAATGATAATACAATTTTTTTCTCTTATATTAATGTGAATAGTTGTTTTTTTGTGTGTATTGCAGTAATGCGAGTAAAATTGTTTTGTTATGTAATGAGAATACAGGTTTTTTTCTTGCATTATTATGGTAATGAGAATAAGATTTGTTTTACATTAATGTGAATGTTTTTTTGTTTCGTTGTTTTGTATTGCAGTAATGAGAACAATATTTTCGAGAATGAGATGATATTTCTTGCATTATAGTAATGTTAGTAGTATTCTTTCCTGCATTTTGGTAATGAGAATGATATTTTTTGTTCTGATATTATCGTAATGAGAATTATATTTTTTTCTGATATTATCGTAATGAGAATTATATATTTTTCTGATATTATCGTAATGAGAATTATATATTTTTCTGATATTATCGTAATGAGAATTATATTTTTTTCTGATATTATCGTAATGAGAATTATATATTTTTTCTGATATTATCGTAATGAGAATTAGATTTGTTTCTGATGTTATCGTAATGAGAATTATATTTTTTCTGATATTATCGTAATGAGAATTATATATTTTTTCTGATATTATCGTAATGAGAATTAGATTTGTTTCTGATATTATCGTAATGAGAATTAGATTTTTTTCCTAGTATTATGATTAGGGGCACCTTAAGATAACCAGAGGCCCCTGGGCTACAGCTTTGCAGTAGGCATTGGGAGTCTTGAAAATGTATGAGTCTGAGTATTTATTTTTTAAACGATTAGTTCATTCATAAATTTGTACGAACTTATGCTCCCGCTGTGGAAATATAAGCACAATACAGAAGACAACAAGAGCAGCACTGAAAAGGGGCAGACGTACATAAGGTCTATATAAAGCTGTTCTCACTGCTGCAATCTCCCATACAAATTATTATTTAATAAATATAATTTTCTTTCAGTGTAGGCCACTGGGCTCCAGCCCCTAGAAGCCTGTGCGTAATGTGCCCCTGATTATGATAATAAGATTTTTCTTAAAGTTAAAATTATGGCAATTTGGGGAATTAGTGTGCTTAATTGTGAAGAAAATTGTTTCAGTGCAAAATCTTAATGTTTTGGGAAATATGATTTCTAGATGCAAAATATGATTTTCCTAAATTCTTTTAATTTTAGTGAGAAATATGACCTGAATATGTTACTGACAGGTTCCATGAGATTCACAAAAACGCTAGAGACTATTTAGGATCAGATTGCAGTGCAGGTTTCAGCTTCAGGAAACATAGATCATGTAATTAGTGCTGAGATTGGAACGGGGCTCATTAAAACCCATCAACCTCTGAAGCGTTTCTACGGATCCTCATTCACTCAAGCAGCCTAATAAGTAAACTGCTCAAACCTCTTGTAATTTACAACACCTCTACAGTAAGTACATCCTCACTGCGTTACACATATCCACTGAAATATAAAAAAATGTAATGAGGCAGGACACAATGTAACTGTATTAAGTTTGAGGTCAACAAGAAATGCATGCTTATTACTTATTTGACAATGTATATAAATATATTTATTTTATTTATCCCCCTTCTCTAGTCTTCCTGGCATGTCTTTTTTTATGATTGACTGGTTGGTAGAGAAGCATACAGTTTGAAGCCTAATGTGTCCCATCACACGAAATACATAAACAAATATGCAACATTGTACCCAACATAAACAACCACAAACATTAATATTGGTTTAAGCAGGCAATACAATAACTACCAAATCCTCTACAGCGCCACTGGACACATTTGTGCAGTGTGTTAATTTTGCACTGTTTGTATTTGACACTAAACACTATTCATTCTTGGCATTCAATGTTTCAAACAACCAATTTTCATATCATTGCTCTTCCACATTTGACATTCTTTGACACAGGCTAACTCACTCTCACAATAAATATTCATACAAGCATAAATATTACATGGTAGTCAAGTCTCCGGCACATCCAAGCACGGTTTGAAGTGTTTCAGAGCACAACCAAATACAATGGCTCTTTGTTCTGTGGCTCTTCACATTGCACTACCATTTATTTGCACCACGTCTAGACATCAGTCAAGCGTTACATCATTAATTAATCTAAATTGTAACATTTGAGTTCCATTTGTCTATCTCATTCACATTATCAAATATATTAGCACTGCTTTTGTTTTGTTTTTCGCCCATATTGGCTGTGATAACTTAAGCTTATATGTAACATACAACTGTGCCAACATGGACAAATTCGACCGTATCTAATTAAACGGCGGTTTTTAGTTTCTTATATTTACTGTAAATCGGTAAACCACGTTTATTACATGATATGTACAGCGTATTAAAGGAATACTTCACTCAAATCTGTCAATTACTCATCGTCATGTCATTCCACATCTATATTCAGTGAATAATGATTTAGATTTCAGTCTGTTCCTCACATAAGACTAATGAATGACTCGCATTAACTACTTTTATGATGATTTATGGTACATTTATGTTGCTTTTAGTCCATTTCAGAGCTTGAAAGCCTTTAATGTTTTCACTGAATGGAAAAAAAAAACAGCGTGCACATTTTTAATCTCTTGTATTCTAGAGTATCACACGGTTTGGAATGACATGTTGATTAAATGATGACAAAAATAACGAAGTCAAATTTTTTGTGATTCCTGTTTTCAATCATGTGAGCGTACGAGAGCTCGACTGTTCTTGGGATGCTCATAGTAGCATTTGAGACATTACTTAATTCTTATAACGTTAAATGAAGGAGAATTTATCAATGGCGAAAAACCATTACAAAGCGTTTATGATGTTGAAGATAACAACACAGACTTGATATATTCCCTATATCTGAGCTACTGAGGACAAACACACTCACACTTTTGACCTCTGTCAAACACAAAGCTATGGAATCAGTGCATATACAGTAGAAATAAGGGCTATTTGGAAAACTGTACACATTTTGTTTGAAGGCATTGAATTTCTACAGATGATGTGTATTTGACCAATGTCGTACACTCACACACATACAGCGCGCACAAACATGTAAACACTTTCCTGGACAGAATGTTCATGAGAACGTTTGGCTACCAAAGATGAGTCTCCCGGATCTCTGAGATAATGTTACTGGCTTTCTTGAGCGCCTAAAGGAGAAAGCAGAAAGAGCAGCATTAGTAACACAAAGCAAACTGCACAAATGACCTGTTGGTTTTGGATCATAAAGTACCTAGTAACTAGTAGTGTTGGGGAATATAGAAACTAAACCTATGAAGCTTTTTTGTAAACCTGCCAGCAGTTCAGAGTTTTTTTTTTATTACTATTAACTATTAGCCTCAATAGACTCATAGTCTGTTGCCAATTAATAGTTAGTAAGGTAGTTGTTAAGTTTAGGTATGGTGTTGGATTAAAGGATCTAGAATATGCTCATGCAGAGTAAGGCATTAATGTGTGCTTTATAAGTGCTAATGAACAGCCAATATGCTAGTAATATGCATGCTAATAAGCAACTAGTTAATAGTGAGAATTGGCCCCTAAACTAGTATTACCACACTTTGATATAAATTTTTCATACAAATGTGTGTGCATACACTTATTTTCTGCTAAAATAGCTTCATTATATTTTTACTAGCTTACCAACACCTTGTGTACACAATGTGTAACTACTTTAAACTACAGTCCATTAATGATGAGTAGCTTGTAGCCTGACAGTCTGACAGTTTTAAAGTAGCTCCCCAACACTGATAGTTAATATAGTTGAATGTTTGTTGAAGCCACACACGGTGCACACAGAACACATTATTGTGCTCAAAAACAACTAGACGTCGCATAAGTGAACACAATGCAAGGCTTGCATTAGATGATGATGATGATGATGCAACATTAGCTATAGTGCACCAGAACACCCACCACACACCAGCTATCAAGTGCAATGCACTGGAAGAGAAGTCTCGTTTTTAAAAGTCAGACTACTATTAACTAGACGTGGCATCTGAAACTGCCAAAGACGCCCGCCTTGATGCGTATGGCTTCAGAGGGGATGGATTTAAAGACAACTTTTATGAGAGTAGCACAGCAGACTCTCAGTATGTGAACTGAAACACTGCTGCTAAATATATAAAACCGCAAGTAGTAGTAATGCATTCAAAAGATACATATGGTTTTCTATTCAGAAGCCATTAAAGGTGCCATAGAATACAAAACTTTAACTTGCCATAGTTGAAAAATAAGAGTTCTGTATCATTACCCAATGATATAAATGTACAAAAAAGTATTGAAATATATATTTTCCTCCCAGTGTTTCCTTCCTGCTGTGTGAGCTACTGAAATGAGCCGCATTGTGGAACAGCCAATCAGAGCAGAGCTGAACATTATTATTAATGACCCCTCCAAATATGCCAATAACAGACCATTTCATTCTAGGGAGAAATCCTAGGGTGGTAAATGGACATGTATAACCATTTCTGGAGAATGTTTGACCTTACCTAAGCCACATACCTTCTATGTACATATCAGAGAACAATTAAAAATACTGTATCAATGCATTCTATGGCACCTTTAAACTTAAAAAGTAATACAACTTTCATATTGTATCAGATACAATATGCTTATGCAATACAATACGCTGATTAATACCTCATTAATGACTGAATGTGCAAACATTGTATAGTTTTGAATGTTACCAGATTACTAGCTTTTATAAATTTTTGGTTACATGTTATTTTAAGGTGTCCATTTTCCAGTGTAATTACATACAGTCTTGGCCAAAAATATCGGCACCCTTGGTAAATATGATCACAGAAGGCTGTGAAAATTAATCTGCGTTGTTAATCCTTTTGATCTTTTATAAAAAAAAAATATCACAAAAATCTATCCTTTTATTGGATAATAAGAATTTTTAAATGGGGGGAAATATTAATATGAAATAAATGTGTGTTTTTTCTCTCAAATTCACGTTGGACACAATTATTGGCACCCCTAGAAATTCTTATGAGTAAAATATCTCTGAAATGTATTCCCATTCATATTCACAATTTTGAGCACACCAGGGTGATTATGAACATGACATTATACAGCCATGGCTTCCTGTTTAATAGAAATATAAATAGGAGGAAAAATAAAGCCCAAATTCCCTTAATCATCACAATGAGAAAAACCAAAGAATATATTTCTAATGTGCAAATGATAATTGAGCTTCATAAATTAGTGAAGTGTCTTTAAGAAAAGATTTAAAGCAGTGAAAATCCCCATTTCCACCATCAGGGCAATAATTAAGAATTTCCAACCAACAGAAAATGTTACGAATCTGCCTGGAAGAGGAGTGTGTCTATATCGTCCTAATGCATGGTGAGAAGGAGAGTTTGAGTGGCTAAAGACTCTTCAATGACCACAGCTAGAGAATTGTAGAAAATAGTTAAGTCTCTGGGTCAGAAAACCTTTAAAAAAATTGTCAAACAGCTCCTTTATCACCACATGTTGTTTAGGAGGGTTTCAAGAAAAATTATCCTAGCTCATCCAAAAACAATCTCCAGCATATTCAGTTGTCAGACACGACTGGAACTTCAAATGGGACTGACTTCTATGGTCAGATGAAATAATTTTTTTTTTTTTTTTTAGCAGCAAACCCTCAAGATGGGTTTGGTGAACACTGGGATAAAAAGTACCCCATGTGTACAATGAGATATAATGCTGAATTTTTGATGTTGTGGGCCTGTATTCTCTAAACTCATCAGGCATTATAGGAGATAATGTAGAGCTGTTAAACTGGCAAATGGAGGTTTAAAAAAGTATTGAATAAAAGGGTGCCGTTAATTGTGGCCAATGTGTATTAGAGAAAAACATTTATTTCATAATGATATTTCCACCATTTTTATCCAGGTATAAGGTTTGATTTTTGTGCAGTTTTTTTAATAATAGATCAAAAGTATTAACAATGCAGATACATTTTCACAGCCTTCTTTGATCATTATTGACCAAGGGTGCTGATATTTTTGAACATGACTGTAGTACTGAGTAATATTTATTAACTACATATTAACTACATGTAACTTACTATATGGTTAGGATTAGGGTTTGGTTACTTGCAGGTAATTATGCATAATTGTTGTTATAATAATAGTAAATACATGTACCATGTGCAACAAGGACACCTTAAAAAATAAAGTGTTACCTAATTTTTTAATTAGAAAATCTTTCAAATCACAAATTATACATCAACTACAGCCAAAGTGTAATGCAAGAAAATAATAATTTATCAATATTTATGATTAATTTTATTTGAATATATCATTGTATGAAATTTATAATAGCATGGAGATATGTTTTTTACTAAATTCCTTTCAACTCTTGGCTGCTTTAAAATCAGTAAAAAAAATTATCTACATATTAATTGTCTAACAAAACAACATCAATATTAATCTAGAGAGTACTAAAACAAAATATATAGATATAGTTTTTCATGCAGCAGTGGTTTCTCAATAGGCATGCATATTCATGTTTGCAAACAAAATTTAGTCCAAAAAGTGTTTGGGAAATAAGAGAAAAAAAAGTTATGTATTTCTGAGAGAAACACATTTAAAAAAGAATAATAATTTCAGGTGATATGCAAGCCAAAATGGCAAAAAAGTTACTTTAAAAAAATGGTTATATATCTTAAAAAAAAACAAAAAAACCTCATAAATATCTATAATAAATAAACAAACAAATACATAAATTATGTGTATTTTGATAGTTTGCACAGCTCGGTTCCTATTCAACATTTTTTATTCATTTCTTCAAGGTCAAAACTGACCCCAATCCATTTTACAGTTCAAATGTACTTCAAAACACACACAGACATACCTCCAGCATCTGTGCAACCTCTGTGCGCTGCTGAGCAGTTTCCTGAGACTCGATGAGCAGCTCCTGCAGCAGAGACTGTTTATAGAGCTGACCGACCAGCTCACTCTGCAATTGCTCCTTCACAAAATTCACCAGGAAGTGCATCACCGTCTTTGGCACACTACACAGAGCAGAAAAAAAACATCAGATGTGAAGTGACTCGTGGTGATCCAGTTATTTGGCACAATGAATCTGACCTGTCCTGGATGCTCTTGCGCACGATCAGGAAGTAGCACTTGATGAGCCGCTGGATGATCTCACAGTCCCTCTTCTCTCGAGTGCTCAGCTTGCGGGATGTTGGCACGGCCTACAGAAACATTTTCAGAGGTTGTTCGTCTTTCACGGTT
This sequence comes from Schizopygopsis malacanthus, assembly GCA_027474115.1. Classification (NCBI taxonomy): domain Eukaryota; kingdom Metazoa; phylum Chordata; class Actinopteri; order Cypriniformes; family Cyprinidae; genus Schizopygopsis; species Schizopygopsis malacanthus. The sequence continues at coordinate 6,380,265 of CM049881.1, forward strand.
TTCTCTGCAGGTATTGTTGGCTTCTGTAGTTATGAGATAGTACCGTGTCCAGCAGGTTGATGGCTTTAGTGGGACTCCCAAATCCCGGCACGGGGCCTTTGTCCTCTGACGGCATCTTCTCATTCTTCCATCGCTTGCCTCCATCCTCAGCCTCCGCCTGTGAAAGAGACGATAAAACAAAAACTAATCCCGTTTGAGAGAGAGAGAGAGAGAGAGAGAGAGAGAGAGAGAGAGAGAGAGAGAGAGAGAGAGAGAGACGGAGAGACAGAGAGAGTTTCAGTACCTGCTGGCTGTTGACAGATGCAGACACTTGGGCAGCGTCTGTGAAATCAGGATGTTTGGTGTTTATATAGGCCAACTCGATTGCAACTAGATTATGAACCTGAGAAGAAGCAAACACGAGTTAACACATTTTCAGAATTAGCCAAAACTGTGCTCTGATTGTGTCATGCACTCAGGATTTGTATATATTGTGTGTGTTTGGGGAATTCAAATTCTGCCTGATATCAGTAAGGCAGATGTTGGTATCGATCATTTTTTTCATGTTACTACCAATATGCAATATAATGGACAATGGGATTTTTGTCAGTGGAAATGACAGCACCTTAAAATAAACATGGATTTTATTATAATTTGATTATAATGGATGGTGCTGTTAGAGTTAGTGTTGGATGATGGCAAAGCTAAATGAAATGTAACAATAGGGGAAATAAGCATGCACACAATTACATATCCAATACTAACAGATTATATATAAATAAAACATTTATAGTTATATTTGGTGATATCAATAAGGCAATAATTATTTCAATGTTACCACTAATAAATAAATGGCCAGTATTAACATTCTACACCATTTTATCTTAATTTGAACTCACAATGTGAATTTAGGAATCACAAAAATGAATATATTGTATGAAAAATGTATATTTATTTTGTTATGATTTGATGAAGATTGTAAAAATAAGGGGAATGTGCATACACAATTACATATCCAATAGTAACCATGTTACTAATAACCTCATATGGTCACACTTAATTTTAAGGTCCAGATCTCACTATTAACTAACTGTGACTTTTGCCTCAATAAACTCCTAATTACTGCTAATTAACATTTAGTAAGGTAGCTGTTAAGTTTAGATATGGGGTAGAGATTAGGGATGTAGAATATGTTCATGTAGAATATGTGCTTTATTAATTACTAACAAACAGACAATATTCTAGTAATACGCATGCTAATAAGCAACTTGTGAATATTGAGAACTAGTCCCTAAACTGAAGCGTTCCCATATACTGTATATACAGATATGTGCATCAGATATTGACTTGCTCAACATCTTGATAATTGTGGAGTTTATCAAGAATCTTATGACCAACATTATATCAATAATATCAAGCATCTTATAAAATATTATTGCTATTAATGATAAAAGCACAAAAAAGTGCATGCAATATGAAAGTGCATGAAATATGTTTGGTGCTATATTATAGTACTGTTATTATTATTTTGTATTTTTTTTAAAACAACTAAAATAATTGATGACACAATTTGATAACATTATGATTGTCAATATAAGCACACAATTGAGCTCATAAACTTGAAACGCTGTTCAAATGATCCATTTTAAACTGGACTAAAAACTTGACAAGAGAGTGAAGACTTTGTCCTCTCATTTCAGCTAATAATTAATAAATGTAATTATTTATGATTAGTACATTTTGTTATTTTATCATTTTGATGTTTCTACTGTTTTATAAAATATAGCATTCTGTCTAAGAGCAGCTCTTATTCATGATTAAATGACTGTAACAGCCTGTAGCAGCCTCCAGGCAAGTGTACGTGGTTGGTGTGACCTGCAGCTACAGGCATGTGCTCCTACCATCTCATTGGTAATGGGCAGGCGTTTCCTGAGTAAGCTGGTAACCACCTCCACAATCGAGTCATGCAGTTTGGGAAACCGCAAGAGCTCCTTCGGAAACAAACACACATTCATACAACAGGTCAGCTGTCAGTTATTTACAGCATTTTTACACTTCCTGTGTGGAACCATAATATTCACAGAACACATTTCTGCATAAAAACTGTTCTCTCTGCTTTCCCTCCAGCACACGCGATTCTGATGTTAAATTTATGTATATAATAAAGGAAACTGATTTTTTTTAAAATGTAAAACAAATGTACGCAGTGAAGGCAGCAGGACAGAGAAGATAAGAGCAGAATCCTAATGCAGGCTGTTCTAAGCCTGTGTGTGTGTGTGTGTGTGTGTGTGTGTGTGTGTCAATCTGTTGTGCCTGTAAAAAGCTTTCACTCTCCTCTTCACATTTCATTTAGCAGAAATGGGAAACAGAATTTATCATGCTTGTTTGAAATAACGGAGTTTGATGGACTCTGCAGAAAACGTTCTAACATTCATGTCACAATGCTTCCTCCCTAGTCCAAAACATTTATGAAGATGAAATGCACAAAATGCACTACTCAAAAATGGTACTGGTGTCGACGGCACAACCACATTAAAGGAATAGTTCACCCAGAAAATATATCTGCTGAAAATGTACTCTCCATCAGACCATACAAGATGTAGATGAGTTTGTTTCCTCATCAGAACAGATTTGTAGAAATGTAGCATTACATCACCTGCTCACCAATGGATGCTCTGCAGTGAATGGGTGCCGTCAGAATGAGAGTCCAAACAGCTGATAAAAACATCACAACAATCCACAAGTTATCCACATCAATCCTGTCCATCAATTAAAGTTTTGTGAAGCTTGTGAGAAACAAATCGTTTATTTACTTCAAACCATTGCTTCCAACTCAAATAAACTCTCTCGGTCCATAATAATGCTTTCTCCAGAAAAATAGTTGTTTTGTCTGAATCAGGTGACAAATATGCAAAGATCAAGCACCGTTTAAGAGTGTTAACTGTTAAAGTGCAAACAATCCAAACGATTCTAAACAAATATGTCCTTAGATTTTGGGGAGAAGTGACAGTTTACAAGTAAAAACATACCTTAATGATGGATTTGTTTGGATTTGCAGTTTTTGGCTTCACAAGACATTAAGGTTGAATCCCATTTCTCTGTCTTACCCCTTCCCCTTAGTTTTGCGCGTTCACGTGAGAGTAAGGGCTGTCCCAATTCTCGTTTTGATCGAGGGGTAAGGGTAAGGGGAAGGGGTAGGTACCCCTAAAAACCAAGCATTTTCACGCGCTTACTTGAAACAAAGGGGTACCCAGAACACACTGCGGCCAGATCATATAGAGAGTCCCATAAATGTAAGTATTTTTGGCTTAAATAATTTATTTAAAATGACGACAGTCTTGTTTTGTGCTCTACACAGTCCTGTACATATATATTTGCAACCATGCTCTTAATTGAAACGTTTTTAAAAATCGCTAGTTTTCTACATTAACGTTACATTGTTGAGTTGCACAACAGTCCCGCGTTTCTCTGACTAGAGAAAAACATCACTAAAACCCACGCAATCGACATACACACACTTGTAGACGGCATCTTGGAAGTTTGTGATCAACACTTGTCGCCTCTGGTGACGTAGCACTCAGCTAGAGACGATGTATGATGACATAACAGTAACCAAGTGGTGTCTCATTTCATAGGGGGATGTTTTCACCCCTAGCGCTTAGCACTCGGTTTCGAGGGACAAGGGCTAGGGGTAGGGAAAGGGGAAGGGGTAAGACAGAGAAATGGGATTCACCCTAATTGATGGACTGAAGTGGTGTGGATTATTGTGATGTTTTTAATCAGCTGTTTTGACTCTCATTCTGACGGCACCCATTCACCGCATAGGATCCATTGGTGAGCAAGTGATGTAATGCTATATTTCTGCAAATAATCTACATATTGGATGGACTGAGGGTGAATACCTTTTCAAGATTTGTGTGATTTTTTTGAGTGAACTATTGCTTTAAAATCTAACTACACGTTATAATATAAGCGTGGATGTTCTCCATCAAATATTAATAGTCAGTGAAGCACCTGTGTGCTGTAGGCAGAGCAGTGCTGGATGATTCTCTGAAGTTCCTCGTGTACGAGCTCCACACAGCGCAGGCTGGGCTCCTCCAGTCTCTTGATCTGTTTCTTCACCAGCAGCTCAAAACTGACCTCAGGAACAAACAGCGCCGGCCGAGGACCCTACATCCATCACAACAACCAAATACAATCAACCCACATCTAGTCTGCATCTCTTATATATGATTAGAACACTGCTAGTCAAAAGTCTCTAATTATTAAGACTTAATTACGTGTCATTTTCAGCACTTATCTAATCAAAAATACAGTAAAAACAGGAATATTGTAAACTATTATTACAATTTAACATAGCTGCTTTCTATTTGAATGTATTTTAAACTATCATTTATTGCTGTGATCAAAGCTGAATTTTCAGCATCATTACTCCAGTTTTTAGTGTCACATGATCTTTCAGAAATCATTCTAATATGCTGATTTGCTGCTCAGTTATCATCGGTTATTATTGGTATTCTATTATTGGAAATGTTTCTTATTATAAATGTTGAAAATAATCACATTTTTGTGGAAACCATGATACATTTTTTCAGGATTTCTTGATAAATTGAAAGTACAAATAAACAGCGTTTATTTTAAATATAAATCCTTTGTAACATTATAAATGTCTTTACTATAATTTTTGATCAATTTAATGCATTCATTTATTTTTATTTTGGTAGTGTATTAAAAATTTTCATAAAAAAAAGAAAGGTATCACCCTCATGTCATTCCAAACCAGCAAGACCTTCGTTCTTCTTCAGAACAAAAATGAAGATAAACGTATGTCTTGCTGGTTTGGAACGACATGTAGTAATTAATGACAGAATTGGGTGAATTATCCCTTTAAGCTGCAAAGCTGTTTTCAACATTAATAATAATCATCAGAAACATTTATTGAGCATCAAATCAGCATATTAGAATGATTTCTGAAGGATCATGTGACATGTACGACTGGAGAAATTATGTAGAAAATGCAGCTTTGCATCACCGGAATAAATTACATTTTACAATATGTTCAAATGCAAAACAGCTTTTTAAATTGCTATAATATTTTACAATATTACAGATTTACTGTATTTGTGATCAAATAAGTGATCATATAAGACTTCATTCTAAAACATTACAAATATCTTTTGAACATACACTACAGACATTTCCATGCATTTTCAATGACTTATAAAGATTTTTTTATTTTAAAAATGTTACATTTTTGGAAGCCTGGAATTTTTTTTATTTTATTTTCTATTTGCATTCATCAGGATGAGCACATGAATACTATGCGTTGTACCACAACATTGTGTCTCGGAAAAACCTTTTTAGAAAAGAATTGTCACTAGTCATGCAGTTCAGTTTGGTGATGCAGAAACTGCACACTTTACTTTGAAGAAAATGAGAAAAGGAAATTGAGAAGATCCACAAAGGTTTTCAAAAAGTACTGTATATGCTTATCTGTATACACACACACACACACACACACACACACACACACACACACACACACACACACACACACACACACACACACACACACACACACACACACACACACACACACACACACACACACACACACACACACACACACACATATGCATGCATAAACATGTAAATATCATACCGTAGCGTTTCGAATAGCTGTGAGAACGTCTAGCTCACTGAGCCCTCCAAGTGGGTCAATACACTGCAGGGTCCTTCCAAACGTCTCGTGGAATATATAACAGATACGAGCTCCTCCACACCTGCAATTAACAAATTTCACACACAATCCACGGAAATATAAAATCATGCAGCTCTTTTGGATTCACAGGCACGTTGGCACACAGGCCTGGAGTCGGATCCAAACGTCCAGCCAAAAGAAACGTCAATATGAAGCACTTCATTAATCGATAGCTGGTGTGGACTTAGCCAGATATGAGAGATGAACCGCATTTCATCCAACAGTGAACAGGGTGTAAATAAGGAGCTGGACAGACTGGCGGATTATCTGCCGGTCAGATTCAGCCAAGCAGACAAAGTAAACATGGTGTGCTTGATATCTGTCATGAGTTTCAGTGTGAAAATGACAGACTGAGACGCTGCCGAAGTCACAGAAAAAAAAGATTGAGCAGGAAAGTAGCCTAGGTAATGACAGTATGTCAAACTCAATAGCAAGGTGTAAGAAGGCAACCTTTAGCAAGTGGCTCCACAAATAACAGTTATGAGCCGTTCTTTGACTGTCTGATGATTATTGCGCTCATAAATGGCACGAGCTTTCTCAGATCACAAGCTTAAGCCTAACTGGCTAGCTTTACTAAACTTTTCAATGGGATTTCTGTTTTTCAGTCCCCAAGTTTAAACCCAAATATGTCAATTCTGCTATTGTTTACTCATCCTCCACTTGTTCCAAACCTGTATGACTTTTATTTTGCTAAACACAAAATATATATTATTTGAAGAATGTTCACAACCAAACAGTTGACGGCAGCCGTTGACTACCATTGTATAGAAAAAAATACTATGTAAATCAATGGCTACCATCAACTGTTTGGTGGAGGGTGAGTAAATGTTGGGGTCAAAGTCAGACACTTGCATGTGTCATTATATTGTTAATATTTTACCACAATCAAGCTTAAAAACAGTTATGAGGTTTTGGATCAGCACGTGTCATAAATATGAGTTTGCTCGTCATTAGATTGGCCGAATATGAGGCAAAAAGTGCATTGCATTACATTTTAATCAAATTACAGGTTACAAAGTTTATATGTGCACTCAGTTATTCCTGTTGTTAAATACACTTGGCCAAAAATAAGTTATAGAAGATGAAGTGCTATGCTATTGACAGTATCACTAGACAGCAAATGCTAGACTTCTCTGCTCGTTTTAGCAGAGAATGTTTTAGTGTTTCCTGAGTAAAGAAAAAGCTATACTTGCAGATGTCTGAGATGCTGCTGTAAAGAATGTAGCATCTGAGGACTACTTCATAATTTTTTGCTTTATTTGATGTTTAATTTGTCACATGATCCATCTTATGTCAGCTTGAGAGCTGTACTTATGACCATGTGAGCTTGTGATGCTGTTTGCAATGTTTATTTTAACTATAGTTTCATGAAATATCAATGTTGGTAGTGATGGAACTTGCAACCATAGCTAGCTAATCATGCTTTTGGGAAGCAAACCCCTTAAATTATTCAAAATATTGTTTGTGGTAGTAAAACATTTGCTCTTAAAGGGACAGTTCACCCAAAAATGAACATTCTGTCACTGTTTACTCAACTCAAATTCTTTATTCTTCTGAACACAAAATAAATTATTTGTAAGAAGGTTGGTAACCAAACAGTTGACGGTAGCCATTGACTACCACAGTATGGAAAATAAATACTATGAATGTCAATGGCTACCGTCAACAGTTTGGTCAACTCCACTTGTAACAAGTGAAGGCTGATTAAATGATTATATAGATTTTATTTTTGGGAGAAGTATGCCTTTAATGTAGAAAGACCTTTAGAGGCAATAAGAGAAACAACTTGTTTTGCAGAAAAACATCGTAAAGCATGGTGGTGCAGGTAGGCTACTCACAATTCAGAGGTCTGGATGTGTCTGGCAGTGCCTTCGATGGTGTTGCAGTAGTCGGAGGCAAACTTAGTGACGATCTGCAGCAAGGTGGCGCTGTGGTCTTCCACAGGCTGGCCGTAGCTGTTGAGTCGGGACTGGTACTGGGTGGTGAGCACCGTGACTCGAGTCTTGAGCTCCGGGAGACAGTCTCTGATGTGATGCATGAGTAGTCGGCTCAGGGTGCGTGCCAGGTAGCGTGAGCCGCAGCGAGAGGCTAATGACGGGTAATGCCGCTGCAGGAACACCTGCTCGTCTTTGCAGGAGTCGGTGAGGCTCTTTTGGGTGTTCAAGTCATGTTGGCTCCTGGTGATGTAAAAAAAAAAAAAGGATTATAGGACTGGGCAGTGAAAAGTGGATTGAAGCCTGAAAAATTATAAATGAAGTAGGAAGGCACCAGAGCACATCCAAATTCACTGCTTGCTCAACATCCTGTCTGATACGATGCTTTCATCATGTAGGTTTTAGGCAGTCTCTATTGCTTCTTTCTTATAATATCCCATAATCCTCTGTGTGTGATTCGGTGGTAGGGCACTAACATAAAAACTGCATCTATTTACTTGGTTAGCTCTAAAGCTCAATTTAATTTGTTCTAGATCATTAAACATGATGTTATGCAGCCTTGGTCCCTTCCTTTCAGAAATCAGAAATCTTTCAAGAAATAATAATAAATAAATAAATAAAAAATTCACAGTGACTGTGAAGTTATTGACTGAGCAGCAAGGACACTAGCTTGGGTTTGTACAGTTTTTGAAAGTCTCTTATGCTTATCAGGGCTGCATTTATGTAATTACATTTACAGTAAAAACAGTAATACTGTGAACATTATTATAATTTAAAAGAACTGTTTTCTATCTTAATATATTTCAAATGCAATTTATTCCTGTGATGGTAAAGCTGAAGGTTCAGCATCATTACTCCAGTCTCCAGTGTCACATGATTATTCAGAGATCATAATAATATGCTGATTTGCTGCTCAAGAAACATTTCTGATTATTACCAATGTTAAAAACAGTTGTGCTGCTTCATATTTCTGTGCAAACTGTGATTGTCTTTTTTTTGATGAATCGAAAGTTCACAACAAAATTTCAAATATAAATATTTTTTAATATTTTGAATGTCATTAATGTTAATGTTATCGAATTGTAATGCATCCTTGCTAAATAAAGGTGTTACATTCTTTAAAAGACTTTAGTTTTAAAGGCTGTGTATATGAAAGGTGGTTGGAGGGGTCGAAAACAGCTCATTTTAGAGACAAAGCAATTTATTACTTTTTTTTTCCTTTGGAAAAGGTGCACATAATCATTCATAATGAGACCAAGAAAGGCTCAGTAAAACAGAAAATCAAGTTGTTATTGATTTCATGATGACTTTAAATATAGAGATTGCTGAAATCATTAGGCACAAATTGTTCTTGCTCTTTCATGATGGTCACAGAGGATTTCTAAATTAATCTGCAGTGCATTCTCAGAGCATAGAGCTAAACTGAAAATTGGTGATATACTGCCCACTACTGGAAAACACAAGTTTCTACCTTTGCTTCTGTTAACACAGACTCAAGTACTGTGCACATGCTAAGAATGAAACACACATTTGTACATTTTCTAAAGAAAAAGCATTGTGAATGGTTGCTATGGAATTGCTAGGGTGTTTAAGTGGGTTTGGTGTATTTACTTAATGCGAGGTTTCTACACCAAACCCAGTCAAGTTCAATGCACAGGATTGTATTAAAATTGCAATGTTAAACTATTACTTTTACGGGTTACATTTGGTATACTTTCACACTTGCACTCACTGCATGCATTTAAAATACATTAAATTCATAATATTGTCACTCTGGTATGATAATGTCTGTTAAATATTTAATGATGAAGATTATGAGGCAGTAACCTCACTCGTAAAGTATTCGCACATATGACAATGTTTTACAATATTTTCAGCATTATATAGTAATCATCTGTAATCAGTAGAGCAGTCATCTGCAGTGCAGATCCACTCACTGAATACATTAGCTTTCTCAAAGTGATAACGTGCTTGCATGTAAAGAAGAAACCAAAAAGACTTTATAACCTGCATAGATTCCTTTCTAACGCATCAGTTTGATACTGTAATCGTGGTTTGTTGTTGCATGATCACCAAACAGCACAGTACTGATTTAAGAGATGCACACAGTCCCTGTATCTGTTGTCGGCCTGAAGTACTCACACTCATTCATTTAATAAAGTTGAAGAAAAACAGTTTTGAGTAATGAAAATACACGCCTTGAACTCATCCAGGCATGTTAAAGGAACATTTCACTCAAAAAGTTTGTTTGTTCGTGGGAACAGATTTGGAGAACTGTAGCATTACATCACTTACTCACCAATGGATGCTCTGCAGTGAATGGGTGCCGTCAGAATGAGAGTCCAAACAGCTGATAAAAACATCACAATAATCCACACCACTCCAAATTCATAATAAAGTAATTTTATCTTCAAACAGCTGCTTCCAGCTAAAATATCAATTATCCACAATAAATCTTTCTCCAGTGAAAACGTCAATCTCCTGTTGTCCCCTCACATCTAAATCCAAGGACATATTTGTTCAGGATTGTTTTGGATTGTTTTTTGCTTGTAAACGGTGCTTGATCGGTGCATATTTCTCTACTGATTCAGACAAAATTTATTTTTCACTGAAGAAAGCAATATTACAGATGGAAAGAGTTGATTTTAGCTTGGAACCAACAGTTTGAAGTTAAACACATCTTAATGATGGATTTGTTTCTTACAAACACAGCTTTTCACTTTATAAGATGTTAATTGATGAACTGAAGACATCTGGATTACTTGTGTATTATTGTGATGTATTTATCAGCGGTTTCATTTTTGGGTAACTGTTCCTTTAAATGATCACTAAATAATCATTAAACTGTTCCAAATGCCATCAAAAACACTCTGCTTTTTTAAATATGAATTTATTTTGTAGAAATACTCAGTTTTATATTTAAGAAAAAAGATACAGGCAATAGACTGGAAATGAATTTCTCCATATCCAAGAATATCCAGACTTTTTATACTGCACGGATCCCTGTAACTGGCCCAAGTATTTATGATGCAACAGTAACCCTGAGCAAACTCTAAATGACTGACAAATCTATTGTACCGAACAAGTCTTTTATTTGTCACCAATAAACTCTCTCTTAGGAAATCTTCAAGTGCTTTCCTGTTTGACTGCTCGCTGGTGCATACTCAAAGAGAGCGTAGCTTAATACTGAAGAGATGACGGCCCGCAGCTACATCTGATTAACTTAACGAGAGTCGAGAAATGAAAAGTGTCACTGCAGTTCTTCTCGTGTATTCGTACAGGCCCTGAAGGACATGCTAAAGCCAAAGCTGAATAAACCAAGGATTTATCTCAAAGTCGGCACTCCGGTAGCTGATAGCGGGAAGACATGGTACCCTTGGGTGCTAGTGCATGAATAGACAGGGCGGGTGAGGAGAGGATAACAGCGTAGGGAATATTACAGTCACTGCTGCTTAGGGTTATGATAGAGGGACTCGAAATGTGAGAAAATTACACTGTTAAAATGTTGCAATGCTTTTTCACATGGTTGATTACGGTTCTACTGCAGTCAAAAGTGCCTGTGTGCTGTACTTCTGTAGCACTTTATTTTTTCCCTGAGGTGCACTTAAAATGTTATTCAAGGTTTCATGTGCATGTTGTGATGTAGTTTTACATGCTCATTTTCCACCCTCTCGCTGACCCTTACGCTTAAGCAGGCTTCCTCTAGGACTTCATATGTAAATGAGTTCTGTAATAATCTTCTCGGCCTCATGAGAAAAAAAACAGACTGCACTTTTGCTAAATGTGAAATATGTTGCTGTAGGTCCAAATTGGTGCAGTTTCGAGGTGACATGACCACCCCATGCTGCTAAAAGTCCTAGAGGTGTCCATGATTTTTGCACAGAAAACCACAAAAACCCAGTATAGTCAAAGTTCAGAGGGGGTTCTTTTTTAATTGGGATCTTTTTTTTAGGTAAGACATTTTTAAAGTATATTTTAAGCAAGGACATATTAAATTGTTTATAATTGACAGAAAAAAATTACATTGTTATAGACAACTTATAAATTATCAATTTTAAATAAAAGCTGTTCTTTTTATTACTTATACAGTGGTGGTCAAAATGATTAGAACTCTAGTATTCTCACCAGTTAAGTCAGTTATTTCTATCGTTTGCTGTAGTGTCAGTAGGAAATAACATTTCCAACATTCATTTTGCCATTAATTGCAATATGTTTGTTTGCACAAGGAGTCTGACACACAGAGATCTGATCTGATCATCATCCAGTCTGTCACATTTTTTGAGGTTATTTCATTCACAGTTTAAAAGTAGGCCACACGTACATGATATATTGAGTTCTCCATTTGCACTTTTACAGCATTAACACTACAATGTATTGACAATAGATCAATATTATGAAAGTATGCTGAAAACTGAAAATTGGGTGCTGAAATATGAAATAAAATATAAAAATATATTTATATATAATATAAAAAATACTATTTTCAACTCAAATGTAAATATTCATATAATGTAGGTATTTTAATAACGTGTTATTTTTTTATTTTGTAAATAAATTAATACATCAAATTAAACTTACTTACACCTCCCAAATCTCTTTTGCAAAAGTTGATGTCACGTGACAAATCTGCATTTTGGTGAATAATAGCCACGGATTTTTTTTTTTTAATATAAACTGCTTAATAATCTATTTTCAGGATGATTTACTAAATATAAAGTGTTACAAGTAGGGCCCTATGAAATCTGTTTTATTTGTTTCCCCAAATACATTTTATTAATAAAAAAGCAAGTCTAATTAATTAAAATTATGAAATGTATACAATTTAATATCAATTTATTAAAAGTTTAACAATGTTTAAGGCAATATGAAATGTTTTAAATTCTGTGTTTTGTATTTACATTTTTCTGGTTATCAAATGAAGGCATACAATTACAATTTTAATTTAATTTATAATTAAACAAACTTTCTTTTTTGGCAAACAAAGTAATTATTAAAATAAAAGCATGAAATAAATATTGTGTGATTATTGCTTAATAAAATTAAAATGTAATCATTTTAGTAATAGTAGTACGTACATTCTACTAAACAATAGTGAAGTCTTCAAGTTAAACCAAACTTTTATTTTGACGGGTTGCCGTGGATACCTTTACATTTCTGTGTGTATATGATATGAAGATGGTTTCTCTCAAAAGAAAAGGTCAAATGCTCGTTTAGTGAGACAGACGCTAAAATCACAGCGAGCATCACACAAGCTTTAGTATGTATTTATTCACACAGACACATGCAGAAAATGAACGATTCATATTTAAATAGTCTTTTTGCTGCTTAATATTTACAGATAGTAGTCCATATCATGATTTGATTTATGACCTATTTTTGATGAATTCATCCAAACTTTCACAAATTCCGTGACATTCCGCATTTTACAGTAAATTCCATTTTATGACTGGATTCCGCGATTCTGTCTGCGTTTTCCGTATCGCGGAAATCATAGGGCCTTTTACAAGGGAACTATCAGTCTGTTGCTTTGGAGATTGAATTTTGGATCTAAAATTGTATTTTAAAAGTTACATTTAAACTCCAGATAGAGTAAGAGGTATTAGGGTAACTGACCTGTTAACCACACCGATAATGCCCAGTCTGACGGGTATGATCCGGCCCAGCAGCACCTCCAGAGCATCTGTCCCCGCGTCCATCAAATCCAGCTTACTCACCACCAGCAGCGTCCTGCGACCTGAGCGCACACAGCCAATGAATACACTCCCTTCCCACAGTGCAGCTCAATGTGTAATAACGACGTCTGGAATTCCCTGCATGTCGCTCACCCTCTGGGTCCACCTCTCGTGCCAGTTTAAGGGCATCCGATGTGGCGAGGTCAGAGTTTGCGGGAGAGACACACAGGATGAGGGAGTTGGGGTTGGAGATGTAGGACAGAATCATCTCTTGGACTTGAGTCTCGATATCTTCAGGCTGGTCACCAACAGGGACCTACTCGAAACAGATCACATCATGTGACAAAGAAAGAGCGGTGAATTAAGCAATTAGGGTTGCAACTAACATAATTGTTTAATCTGTCGATTAATAATCTGATTGAAAAAAATCTAAATAATATATCTAATGTAATAAAACATAATTTTAACCCATAATTAAAAATTTATTTCCACATCCTGCCCAATGTTGTCTTCCAAACAATGTGCAATTTGAAGGCTCTGAAAACAAATATAGTGAATGCATCTATGCCGGCTATGCTACGCATTATGTGCAAATAAAGTGACCCTTTTATTTCAGTTTTTCATAAGGCTAGACCTGAAAAAAAAACTACATTTTTAAACCTACATTTAATGTTTAACAAGACCCATGTTAACAAAATGTTTTAAAAGTGCACTAAGCTATTTTTGAAAAACACTTTTGACCACAGTGTCAGACCGAGTCCCAAAACACACTTGTAGCCAATCAGCAGTAAGGGCCATGTCTTTTCAAGGTTCAAAGTTTCTTTATTTGTCACATAATACATTATACAGGGTATAATCAAAAGTGAAATGTAGATCAAATCAGGTCCGCTCAGTGGACAGTGCAAAGAATAAAAAAATTATATAAAAGTAACACCACACAAGAGCATATATATATAGGTAAAAAAATAAATTAAAAGTAAAATGTGCAGTAGAATAAAGAAAAGTGCAAAACAGTAGGATGTGCAAAAACAGTATATGGGACTTAATAAATAGTACTATAAACAGGAGGGATGAGAGGGATGTGCAAACGACAGGAGGGATGAGAGGGATGTGCAAACGGCTTTTTTTTTTTTTTTTTTTTTATGTTTATGAAACTGAGTTTGTGTTAAGGAGCCTGACGGCCTGAGGGAAGAAGCTCCTCCACAGTCTCTCAGTCTTTGCCATCATGCTCCTGAAGCGCTTGCCAGATGGCAGTAAACGGAAAAGATGGTTACCGGGGTGATTTGAGTCTTTGATGATTTTAGCAGCTCTGCTTCTGCAGCGTTTGAGGTAGATGCCCTGCAGAGAGGGGAGAGCAGACCCTGAGATGCGCTCAGCTAAGCGCACGACTCTCTGTAGAGCTTTGTAGTCCTGGTTTGAGGAATTCCCATACCACACTGAGATGCACTGAGTCAGTAAACTTTCTATGGCCCCTGAATAGAAAGTTTTCAGGATAGCTGGTGAGACCCTGAATTTCCTCAGCTGTCGCAGATGGTACAGCCTTTGCCTGGCTTTCTTAACCTGTGTTTGAATGTGTGTAGTCCATGTCAGGTCCTCGGAGATGTTTACACCGAGGTACTTGAAGCTGCTCACCCTCTCCACAGGGGTCCTGCTGATCATAAGAGTAGTGTAGGGCCGCTGCTGTCACTTCCTGAAGTCCACGATCAGCTCTTTGGTTTTGCTCACGTTCAGAGAGAGACAGTTGTCCTGGCACCATGATGTAAGTCTCTCCACCTCATCCAAGTATGCGGCCTCATCATCGTTGTTAATGAGGCCCAGAACCACAGTATCATCAGCAAATTTAATGATAGAAGTGGAGCTGTAAGAGGACACGCAGTCGTGGGTGTATAGAGAGTAGAGCAGGGGGCTCAGGACACAGCCCTGTGGGGCTCCTACGTTCAGGGTGATGGAGTTGGAGGTGAAATGGCCGACTTTCACCACTTGTGGTCTGACGGTGAGGAAATCTTGAATCCAGTCACAAAGTGAAGTGTTTAGGCCGAGGTCTGAGAGTTTAACAGCTAGCTTGGAGGGGACTATAGTATTGAAAGCGGAGCTATAGTCAATGAATAGCAGCCTTACATAGTTGCCATTTTTGCTGTCGATGTGAGTGAGGGAGGAGTGCATTACCTGGGAGATGGCATCATCAGTTGACCTATTTGGCCGATAGGCAAACTGAAGAGGGTCCAAAGTAGCAGGGATGGAGGAGCAAATGTGTTTCTTTAAAAGTCTCCCAAAAACCTTCATGACTGTCGATGTGAGGGCAACTGGACGATATTCAAGCAAGAGGGTTTACTGTTCTTAGGCACAGGGATAATGACAGATTTTTTTAAAGGGGGTGGGAACCACAGAGGTAGCGAGGGACTCATTAAATATGGATGTAAACAAACCAGCAAGCTGATCAGCACAGGACCTCAGAACGCGGCCAGTAATCCTATCGGGTCCTGCTGCTTTTCTGACGTTCACTCTCCTTAGTTCCCTCCGAACGTCATCCTCTGACACGGTGAATACATGATCATCGCTGCTCTGTCTGCTGCTTGCTGACGCGCTGTACGGCAGAGTCGCGCCGCCATTACGTTCAAAGCGGCCGTAGAAGGCTCTAACTGCACGACGGAGAGCATAACAAGATGCCTTGTACTCACTCATGTTTCCTGACAGAATACCGGCATTGTATGCAGCAGTTCGATGGTTAACCGCGTCACGAATTGTTCTGTCCACCCACGGCTTCTGATTTGAGAAAGTCTTTATTGTAACCGTTTCGGTGGCCTGTTCGGTTAGTGTGTTTACGAAGCTTAATGCTACCTCCGTGAATTCGCTGACGTCAGATGAACTCGCCCGGAACATGTCCCAGTCGACGTCATCAAGAGACGCCTGTAGCGTAGCTTCGGAGTGGGAGGACCAGCGCGTCACTTCCCTCTCCACCGGCGGTTCTTGAACGATCCGTTGTTTATAATCCGGTGTGAGGAAGATGGCGGCATGGTCTGATTTTCCAAACGCCGGCAGTGAGTGGGCTTTGTAGGCATTTTTGAATTGGGTGTAGCAGTGATCGAGTGTATTCAGTCCTCTGGTTGGACAGGATATGTGCTGATGGAAGTTAGGGATGACCTTTTTGAGGTTAGCTTTGTTAAAGTCCCCAGCGATGATACATGCAGCGTCAGGATGTTTGTTGATATATCCGCTGAGTTCATCGTGTAGTTTGGACAAAGCCACGCTAGTATCTGCTTGCGGTGGGATGTAAACGGCAGACACGAGGATCGATGTAAACTCCCGGGGCAGATAGAAGGGGCAGCAGATAATGGAGAGGTGTTCTAGATGAGGCGAGCAGGAACGCGACAAAATGGAGATATTCCTGGGATCACACCATTTCTTGTTAATAAAGAAACACACTCCGCCACCTTTGGTTTTCCCGGCCTCGGCTGTTCTGTCCAGCCGTAAAACAGAGAAGTTATTAAACGGCGTTACAGCGGTGTCCGGGACCGTCGGCGTGAGCCATGTTTTGGTCAAACAAAGGATGTTACAGTCCCTAATGTCCCGTTGGAAACTAATCCTGGCTCTAAGATCGTCCATCTTATTATCCAAGGATTGGACATTGGCGAGCAAAATACTCGGTAGAGGGGGACTGTGAGCCCTTTTTTCCTCAGTCTGTTGCGGATTCCAGCATGTTTCCCGCGGTGTTTCTTTCTCCTCCTGGTATTATTGAGGCGGCCTTTGTCAGCTTCGGTGCTCCGAAGAATCTCCAGTGGCCACGCTGGATCTGTGTATAAAGTGTCCTGGATCAGGTTAGTGTAACGCTGTCCAATGTCCAAAAGTGTTCTCTTGTCGTACATAATCATTGCAGACATTACACGTGTAAAAAGAGAGGTAAAAATTGAAAAAAAAAACATAAAAACACAATTTTGAGCAATTTTGAGCGGAGCTAATTAGCAGGCGACTGAACTCAGCAGCGCCACCGGATGAAGAGCGCATCATATCTTTTAATGATAGAGAAGAGCGCGCTCAGTTTGAGTGCACAGGATGGATATTAGCAAATCGACTATAGATAGAGAGAATAGGAAGATAAAACAGAGGAAAATATCAGAGGAACAAAACATTAAAAAGAAGGGTTACGACCAGGCAAGAGGTAGGACCCGCGTAAATATCGGAGCAGCTTTCCAGCGGTGGAGAGAACTCAAGGAGCGGGAAGGGCTTGAATCGGGCTCTGAGGTTGCGTTGTTTTTTTCTTTTTGATAGGTAACGTTGATTTTGCATTGTTTCACACAACTTATCTGTGTTGGCTTTTGTTTGAATATGCTTGTGAATATGCTTCACTTGTTTCCGCGATCGTCGTTATGCCAGGGTTGTGTACGTACGTACGTGTGGGGCGGAGATATCAAAATAGGGGCGAGGTTCTGTTGGGGTATGGTCATGTTTGTTTTGGTGTTTTCAAATATCTACGACGGCGTTTTAGTGCCACGTAAAAAAAAAAAAAAACATCAAAGATTACGAGATTGAAGACGTAATATTTCGAGAATAAAGACGTAATTACGAGATTGATTTGATAATAAAGATTAAAGTTATCATATTTTGAAAGTATATTCTAGCCTTTTGCCCATGCAAATGGCCTGGATTGGGAGCAGCAGGAAATATTCCAAAGTCTCAAAATCTGTTTTATAGCGAAATACAAAGAATATGTATATTACAAGTATTGGCTTCAGTTTAAGCAGCATGAGAGTCATCTTTCCGATTACATTATAAATTAGGCTACAGGAACTACTGTTTTTTTTTTCATGCCTTCTAATGTTCCTTCACTTTTATATGTAGCTATAAACTTGAAATAAAGATGAAAAACACATTTATAATTTGTATTTTGTGATAAAATGGACAGAATTTGAAAGCTGAACTGTGTTATATTAAAAGCAACAAAGCACAGAATTATTGCGATTGCTGGGTGGCTGGCACGCTACAAAGAATGCACGGAAGACGTTAAATATTATGTCCAATCATTTACTGTATTATAGCCTACCATAAATAAAACAGCTTGTGAATAGTCACTTAACGTTATACAGCCTACCTCAGAAAAGACAACAACATAACTTATGTTAACGAGTTGGAGTCCACTTCAACCTTCAGAACGTTTTATTGCTGTGAGGAATGAGAGTTTGGACGCGTTTTTGCAGAGTAGGTGGTGGAATTTTCACAAAGAATTTAAGGCTATCATTTAATGAATTGATTCACATAAATACAGCGATCTGTCACGCCACATTAAAGATTATTGTAAGACACATAGTTTGTGTTTCGCTATAAAACTGATTTTGAAAGCTGAGACTTTGTTTTAAATTAACAGTAGGCTACCAAAAGCACAAAGCGTATCGCTATTGGGGCGCTGGCACATTACTGCAATGGAAGACATGAAATATGATTTCATACTGTCCCCGCAAGTATGACACATGGTATGATTTCTGCTAATAATGCCACATATATTTGTAGTGTATTAAAAAAGGGTTAAATAAGAGAACTACAGCACCCCTCAAAGGAATGTCGATTGAGTTTGTGAGCTGATGTTAAGATGAAAAATTATCTCTGTTAGTCTGTTAATAAATATCATATTTTTGACATAGCTGTTTCCCTGAGTCCTTAAAATTGACTCTTCCTCATCCCAGTAAAATGATGCAGCCGCTCGGACGCAACAATATTCAAATCAATTCGGTGGCCTGGCAACTTCTCTCGGTGCTCTCAATCCGGGCCATTTGCATGCACAATATAGGCTATACTCAGTACTGGAATTATAAAACAAATGGGGGGGGGGTGCTCAGTTGGGTGGGGGGGTTGCGGTGTAATGAAAAATTTGCCTTATTAAATTAAGGGCTTTATGTTTTTTTTTTCCTTCTGGGGCCTAAAATGGAGGATTTGATATTTCATTGAATATCAGTATTTACATCAAATTTTGTAAATGTGTTTTTGTGCTGGCAGCTTGGCAGGTTTAGGCCTGTCATGGATAATAAGCAAGTCCCCGTTTTAATAAATTTATTGAATCATCAAATCAAACGATTAATTTAAAACAGCTAATTCAATTAGAAAACTGAAACAAGTCAGTCCATCTATGGACCGTGGTTCGTTACCAAAAATACCGTGTTGCTCTGCACTGTGAATTGAAAATGAATAGCACCTTTGTATTAGCGCAATCTATATATGCAAAAAAAATTCTTGTACCATAAATAAAATATAAAAACTCATGCATAAGTATTTTTTTTTCATTGCTGGAATTATATATTGGGGGATAGTCGTGGCCTAATGTTAGAGAATCGGACTTGTATCGATTAAGGTTGCGAGTTTGAGTCTCGGACCGGCAATAATTGTAGGTGGGGGGAGTGAATGTACAGCGCTCTTTGACCCTCAATAACACTGAGGTGTTGAGCATATTGACACCAATTTTTCCCAACTGTTCTCCCGTGCCGCTGCATAAACTGTGCTGCCCACTGCCGTCCGTTTGTTACACGGTATTGTGTGTGTGTGTTTCACTGCTGTGTGTGTGCAGTTGGATGGGTAAATGCAGAGCACGCACTTCCGAGTATGGGATTACCATACTTTCAATATTATCACATGTCACTTGTAACTGTAAAGACGGCATTTTAAACAATAGGATTCATCTGTGACGTTAGTGAATGCCAGTTTTTTGTTTATAATTTTAAAGCTAAACATTAAATATCAGCTCTCCTATTGTCTCTCAGTCCCTTAATCACACATACAGCACAATAACCTATGTAGCATTGTTTTAATAGTTCTCTTCTATCATAAACAGGGCTTTCATGTTGCGCTTGTGATCCCTGAATCACGCTTCTGATTTGGGAATAGCAAAAAATATAGTTTGAATATTATTGCATATACAAACAAATAGAATTAGATAATGTGTATATATATATATAGCAATAATAAATGTATGTGTTTTCATAATTTCTAAAAGTAGTATATTAATATTGTGATAACAGAAGTTAACGTCAGAGACTCCGGTCTTTTATAATTTAGCTTTCAGAGATTAAATACCGGCTTTCAGGCCTATATATTTGTAGTGTATTAATTAATTAAAGATTCAGTAATCATATTACAGTTACCATCCATAAAACAGCTTAGTTACTTAGATGAATGAATGAATGAATGAATGATGCATTTATATAGCGTTTTATTGTGTATAGTTGTACACCCAAAGGATTTACAAATGTGGGGGGGGGGGTCTCTCTTCAACCACCACCAGTGTGCACTTGGATGATGCGACGGCTGCCACAGGACAACGGCGCCAGTGCGCTCACCACACACCAGCTACAGGTGGAGAGGAGAGCGAGTCATAGAGCCAATCAAATGTGTGCGCTCACCACGCACCAGCTACAGGTGGAGAGGAGAGAGAGTCATAGAGCCAATCAAGTGTATACGCTCATCACACACCAGCTACAGGTGGAGAGGAGAGAGAGTCATAGAGACAATCAAGTGTATGCTCATCACCACCAGCTACCAGGTGGAGAGGAGAGAGAGTCATAGAGACAATCAAGTTCTCTTCTCTCTGGCTCTCAACGGGGGCGGTCGCTTTCTCTCCCCGTCCTCACCCTTATCTTCCCTGCTTTGCTCCCTTGTCTCGTGAGAGACTCTCTCTGCACTGCTCTCCAAACTAAAATATTATGGATTAACTGGTCTCTTAATGCAATTGACACTATCGAAACTTGTGTTTCGGGGAAGCTGACTGCCCTGACGGAAGTCGCAGCCGGCTATACGATGGCGCGTGGGAGAGGTGGCGAATCGTGTGTCTTGCGGCTCTTTCCGTGGAGGACATTGATATCTACCTATTCGGAACCATGATAACAGGTATTTTGCTGATTGGATTAGGCTTTGCCCTGGGTTACGAAGAATTCAGAAAACGGGAACAGCTGTCCAAAGCCCCACAAGGCTGCCCGTATGACTGAAGCTGTGGGAAGAGCGGTCAGCATTGAGACGAACTATAATCGCAAATATTCTACCAAGGAGAAGTTCACGGCTTTACAAAGGGAAATTGATTAAAATGGAGACCAAAATTCAAAACGGAGTAGCCTGCAAAAATATGTTTACTCTCCCCAAAGACAAAACAATCTTATCTTTTTCTGGCTCCCCTACAGTGGCCTTGGCAAGGCTGTTGCTGGAATAAACCCCGGGAGTGCAACAGTGAGACACTCTTGCGTTCCTCCCCCACCCTCCCCAGTGGCTGCGGGATCAGATGGCTGCTTGCTGGGCCGGAACTTCCCCTGTGGCTATGTCGTGTATGTGCTTTTGTGTTGCTAGGTGTTTTTCCTGTTCTCACACTGTACTCCCCAACTAGTATGGGGATTATTTTTTTCTCCTCCCTTTCATGTAAATGCTGTATTTTTCTTCAATTCTACTTGCATTTCACTACTGATTATACTTGTATGATTGTGTATGTAGAATAATAAAGAATTGAAGTGTATGCGCACACCACACACCAGCTACATGGAGAGGAGAGAAGTTTAGAGCCAATCAAGTTATGCGCTCACCACACACTAGCTACAGGTGGAGAGGAGAGAGAGTGTCATAGAGCCAATAAGTGTATACGCTCACCACGCACCAGCTACAGGTGGAGAGGAGAGAGAGTCATAGAGACAATCAAGTGTATACGCTCACCACACACCAGCTACAGGTGGAGAGGAGAGAGTCATAGAGACAATCAAGTGTGTGCGCTCACCACACACCAGCTACAGTGGAGAGGAGAGAGAGTCAAGAGCCAATCAAGTGTATGTGCTCACCACACACTAGCTACAGGTGGAGAGGAGCGAGAATGTCATAGAGCCAAAAGTGTATAGCTCACCACACACCAGCTACAGGTGGAGAGGAGAGAGAGTGTCATAGAGCCAATCAAGTGTATACGCTCACCACACACCAGCTGCAGGTGGAGAGGAGAGAGAGTGTCATAGAGCCAATCAAGTTTGTGCTCACCACACACCTACAGGTGGAGAGGAGAAAGTGTCATAGAGCTATCAAGTTTACGCTCACCACACAAGCTATGGAGAGAAGAGAGAGCTAGAGCCAACGAGTGTATGTGATTAATAGGAGGCCATGATTGACAAGGGCCAGTGGTGGGAATTTGGCCAGGACACCGGGGTTACACCCCTACCCCCTTGATGCCTCAAGCCCGCTGATTTAAAATCCAGCAATCAAAAATTCCTAGATTTATTTTCATAATTTCACGAATCGCACATGTATGTGATGTTCCCGGTGCAGCAGGCAAGCTTGGAATATGGAAAAGCTTACATTAAGCAGATATAAATATTGCATTATATTGATTTTGTCAGGAAAAAAAGATGATCTGAACACTGTTGTGTAAGTTGTGGCTTTACATCTCACCCACATCCCTCTGATCAGCACGTGCTACATTATATTACTATAATTAACAATCTTTTTGGAAAATTTTACAATTTCTTACAAACTTATGTGATTTGATAAAATACATAATGAAATTCAATCTACTTGAATGTCACTATCAATCACTATTAAGTGTTAATAACCTCTGACTGCGATCCAATGTCGATTTTAGTCACATGATGAGGCAGAAATGTTGTTAGTAACATTCTAGAATAATTGTATGTGGAAGATGCAGTTACAACTTCTGTGGGGCGTGAAGAAATAAGTAAAGTAACAATATTACTTTTGAAAGGAGTAATGAGTAATATATTACATTATTTGAGTAACTAGCCCAACACTGTTCACTTCTCTAATCTGACATGGCCAGCAGATGGGCAGATGCAATTAATTGAAAAGAAACTGTAAATTGTTTTCATTACCGATAAATATTGATTTTATTGATTTGTTTTTGCAACCCTAGAAGCAATGAATTTCAATTATACTCAAAGTGCGGACACGTTGTTTGTTGTTCAGAGAATTTTAGTGTGTAAAATCCTGTCATTTCAATAGCAATCTATGCGATCAAGAATTTAGCATGAGGTCAAAGTATTTCCCAACACAGATTTCACAACAGGTTTACGTTTCTCACAGGAATACACCGTTGTTTGAGAGTGACTTCTGTGTGTGCTCTTTGAGAAAAGACAACAGAGCTTTTTTGCTATTGTATTAAACTTACCCAGTCAGATATTTAATAAATATCTCCGTTTGTGTCCTAAAGATAAAAATGTAATACTAGTTTATAATAATATCAGGTGTAAATGACTACAGAACATTCATTTTTGAGTTACTTATGCCTTGAAATAGAGATAAATAATTGAAGTAGTGATAAATAATTCACAAGTTAATAATACAATGAATATTGAATATATGAATATTTTAAATACTTGGCCGTCTCCACATTATAAAACGTTTGATATAAGTTAGGAGTGGATCCTGTGTGTTTCAGTGCTGATTTTAATTTAATTTCATTTAGAAAGAACTAGACACTGGATTTGACTAGTGAAGTCTGTCAAGATGCAGTGCTCAAAATTAGTCTTAGTCAAATGTAAATCAGTTATGCCTAACCACACTATCAATGTCTGATTTCAGATTGAATTGTCTATAAACATCATGTACAAACTGTGGTTGCTCATTTGAATCAGTTAGATGCTCTTCCTGTCTATAAGTGCCAGTTTTTGATCATAATAAGCTGGAATGTGGACCAGACTTTACGCCACTAGTCAAAAGTCTGCCTGGCAACGTGAGAATAATAAATCAGTTACTCCAGCATACTGTATACGGTGTCATTTACTCTGAGAATGTTTATATTTATTTTATTGCTATCATTTTATTTTTATATATTTATTGTCTAAAAATAACATTTGATTATCAATAGGTAACATATAATACTTCTGCGTTTTATCCTTAAGCAAATGAGTTTGTTTGCATTACATGGTAAAAAGAACATGTCCAGTCATTGAGGTTACCTTAGTGATGCCAGGCAAGTCAACTAACGTCAGACTGAGTACGTTAGGGGAATATATCTTCAGGTAAATGGGCTCTGGACTGATGCCCTGGGGAGGAATAAGAGATCAATTAGAGCAGAGCCTTAAAATAGAACCACAAGAGTATGTCAAACTATATGATGCGCTTCCACTGCACCTTATTATTAGTACTGCGATCGGTTTCCTCCTCAATCTCTTTCCGGATTTCACTGAAATCTGTGAAAGTCTGAGCAAAGAGAAAAGCGCATCTCAATAGAGTGGAGGCTCATTACGTGTTCTGAAGGAACCATTTCTTCAACAAGAACTCTTAGTTACCTGGTTTTTGCAGTGAAGGAAGGTGCCCCATTCCTCTGCTTTGATACCTTTAGAAGAACCAAAGAACGAGAGAGAAAAACAAACACACAAATCAATATTTTATGACACCGAGCCCAGCAGAAACCCTTTTCCCGTAAAAGACCTCAACGGAAATAAAAGCTTTGACTGCAAAGAGAACCGACGTGAACGAAATGTGAAATCAATATTCAAACAGAAATGTTGCAGTGGCCAGAAACATTAGTACACAACTGAGAGAGTGAAGCCCAAACATGCATTTGCTCTAGTGTCGAAGTGCAGGAAAAACACCAGAAGGATTTAGAAATGAAAACATAACAGATGGAAAAATGATCCAAGTTATGAATAATGACATTTGCAAAACAGAAGATGAGAAGCACACCAGAAGAATGAGATGGACAGATGAACGTTCATGCAGAGGAACATGCGCTGAAAACAGAGACCTGGATAATTGTTTTGGCTGTTGTGTTTAGCTCCATTCCCTGAGATAGCAAAGAGAGGACAGCAGAGAGAGCGTTAGGAAGAAATGCTACTGTAACGTGGATTAGGAACACATTCACAGAAAGATCAGAACACATCAACATTGTCAGGGAGCGGATGTTAAAAGGAAACATTACGGGTTCACGGGTTAAGAACTATGTGTGAAAAATAAAGCAATAATTGCTTTTACAGCAATAACAGTCTATGGGACAAGACATCCAAGAGGGTTTAAAAATGAAACCCATTGAAGTATGATGCACATAAGAAGCTCTCATTTTTGTTAACATATTTATTTGTAGTTATATATATATATATATATATATATATATATATATATATATATATATAACTACAAATAAATATATAATTTCTGTTTAAAAATTTTGCTATCAACAATTTTTCTCAAAATAAAATAAATTACTTAAATGAATACTTTTATTCAGGAATAAATTGGTCAAAAGTAACATTAATGACATGTATAATGCCAATGTCAGCAAAGATGCATTAAACACACAAGATTTTTATTTAAAATAAATGCTGTTCTTTTGAACTTTTTATTCATCAAAACATGTATCACAGTTTCCACAAACTGATAATAACAAGAAACATTTATTGAGCAGCAAATCATCATATTAGAATGATTTCTGAAGGATTGAGTAATGATGTATACAAATTCAGCTTTGATC
Organism: Schizopygopsis malacanthus; assembly: GCA_027474115.1. Classification (NCBI taxonomy): domain Eukaryota; kingdom Metazoa; phylum Chordata; class Actinopteri; order Cypriniformes; family Cyprinidae; genus Schizopygopsis; species Schizopygopsis malacanthus. Next base: position 6,406,041 of record CM049881.1, read on the forward strand.
ACAGGAATAAACTATATGTTCTTTAAATATTAAAATAGAAACATTTTCAACTGTAATTGTTTTTACTGAATTTTTTATTCAAATAAAATAAATCATACCAATCTTCAAACTTGAGCTATAGTTTAACTAGTATGTTTTTACATCCATGTAAAATGTTTATGAATTATGCTGATATTTTTGACATGTGTATTTTTGAGATGTGTTTTTGTGTGTGTGAGTGTGAGTGTGAGTGTGTGTGTGTGTGTGTGTGTGTGTGTGTGCGCACGTGCGTGTGTGTTTTAGCATTTATGCTCTACTACTAAACCCAGAACATTTCTTAAAGATTTTTTTTACTTTAAGAACACTGAAAAAATATTTGGCCTACTTCTATTTCAAGGTGTGCAAAACAAGCACTTCTGTGCTAGACATGTTCTTGTGAGAAAAACTGTAACTCTTGGATGTGTATTTTTTTTTCCCATTATGTTCAAAACTTTTAGGATGTGTCGTTAAATCTAATAAGTTACCTAGACAGCATTTTACGATGGCGTTTTAGTGCCACATAAAAAATAAAAAAAATCTAAGATTACGAGATTAAAGTCGTAATATTTCGAGAATAAAGTCGAAACTACGAGAATTCGAAACTACGAGAGAAAAAACGAAATGTTACGAGAATAAGTCGAACTTCGAGAATAAAGTCGAAACTTCGAAATATCGAAACACTTCGAGAATAAAGTCATAATATTTCGAGAAAAAAGTCGAAATGTTACGAGAATAAAGTCGAAACACTCGAGAATATGGAAATTCGAGAATAAACTCGTAGTGATTAAACTCCTAATATTTTGAAAAATCACAATTGCTAGAAACAATGGATGTGGAATTTGGTTAAATCCTACTTTAGATTAGGATTTACAATAAGGAAATTCTGTCTTTTGGCGCTAGACAGAGTTATAATGTAAAAGGACACTCTTGTGAAACTTAATTTATTCAGAAGAAAAATAACGACGTCGCCAGTACTCAGCCGGGGTCCCAACGCGTTGTGGCATTATCATATTCGGAGACGTCGAGCGCGCCGGACTCCTTCAGGGTCGATTTCTTTGATCACCATCCTCATAGTTTTGAGAAACAACATTTTTCAATAGCACGCAGATGTAACCATCGATATCCTTGGAGTCGAACTGGTCGCCATTTTAGACTCAAAAGAGGCAATTTCCTCAATGTGTCGATTTTTTCTTCTGAATAAAGTTTCTAATACCGCTGCAGTCCTTTTACTAATTTAACTCCGTGCTGATGCGCCAAAAGACAGAATTTCCATTTCCTAAAGTAGGATTTAACCAAATCCTCCACATCCATCACATTCTGTGATTTTCTCAAAATATTAGGAGTTTAATGATGACTTTATTCTCAAAATATTGCCATTCTCGAAGTGTTTCGATACTGTTCAGGTTAAAAGACCACTATTTATTTAGACACAATATTTGTGTCTGCAGTCAATATAGTAAACCCTTCAAAGAGAGACACTTGTAAGCTGTTACCATTGTCTTGTGTCCGCCTCTCCTCCAGCGAGGGCACGTTCGCCAGCTGTAACACTAGAGGGCGACGAGTCACTATTCCTGAACCTCGGGGCAGAAAATCTCGTCCAACCAAACTCTCCAATACTGAACTCTTTCCACTGCTCTGTAGATTCATTTGAAGAGACCAACAGAGCACATGCTTGAACTGCATAAGGAAACATACTGGAACTGTGTTTACATGTCGGCCTACTTCATGATGTTATCACAAAACAATGTTATCGCCTGAAGTAGTGACGATTTACATTGTAATGCACTGCATATAGACTCAAATTCACAGCTTGCATGTTCTTCACGACTCACCTGTGACCCCACGACTACGATCTGAGGAAGCTGGATGATCTCGGCTCCAACTGTGAGGAAAACCTCCTGCAGTCTGTTAATGACGGGAATCAGAGTTTCCATCTACGGAAAAGAGAAAAAAAAATCAATAAAAATGATGCACTGGGCGTAAAGCATTAATCAATAGAGATACATATACATTTTCCAGATTTCTCACAGCAATAACTTTTTAATCATTTAAAATCGAATTATATTTTGTATGATCACTTTTTTCTTTTATATATTTTCATAAGTACAGGTCTGAATAAGTATGTTGCTTCTCTTTTAAATAATTGATATGTTACTCTGAATGACAATGGAAACATTATTTCACTCATATTTTGACATTTTATTTTCACAAAAGTAAAGTGTATTTGCATTTAATATGCTTTATATATTAAATAATTAAACCACTATACATACTAATGTAAGATGTCTTTTCATTGACATATACATACATCATACACACATATATATATATATATATATATATATATATATATATGTATATAAAAGACGTTCTGCTCAGTGCTCAGATGTAAGGGCGAATTATATATAATTATAGTCTTAATTTGCCCTTACATCTAAACACTGAGCAGAAAGTCTTAAATTCATAAAATGGTGACAAAGTTTATACTTGAAACAAGAACATATATCTGTCAATGTGGTTTATTTTTCCACTAGCAGATTTGTTAATATTTATATCAGAAACTCTCTCTCTCTCTCTCACACACACACACACACACATACATACATATGCATATATATAGCCTACATACATGGATACATACGTATATATATATATCTTACGCTTCACATTTAAAATAATTTGATTTGACAATAATGACAATAATTAGATTTACTAGCAGTGACGTTACACTCACACATATGTAACCATACATATGCATAGCCATAGCCATTAAAAGCACAAGACTGCACAAATTACCCAATTCGTGCAACAAAATTAGACTAATATGATATTTAATTTGCAGCTAAATGTATTATTTCACGACAGACAGACATCAGCACTGCAGGGTGTGATATGCTGTCAGCAGCACAAGGTTAACGTTACATGATAGGAGAAACGATATAAACATTAGAAAAACCGGCTACATACCTCGCCGTATGCGATGTGTCGAGCCTTCTACAAAACTACACAATCAGAGCGTTATAATGCTCACTGTCATGCTGCAAATATGGAAAATACAACGTATAACAGTTAGTCACGGCAATACCGACATGTTTTGAGGTTTCGCTTTTCTGCGCCCGCTGTCAAAGACGGATCCGGCGTCAGCGGCAAATAATTTGATTGGCTAATGCATTGATGACGTTAGAATTTATTTTCAGCTCATTGGATAAAAGTCATATCAATCATAACGTGTCATGGCCACACTTCCACGCCCCTTTTCCAACATCAGGACCCCTACAATATGTCACCCGTGGGCTTCAATATCACAGTAGCATTAGGATTTAGGTAATTCTAATGGAATTACGAGAAAACAATAGTTTCATAATATTTAAAACTGTTCGAAATGCGTCGAATCTATTAGGATGTTTGTGTAAAATCACATGATAGCTGAAAAAGATACCAGTTAAGGAAGTAGGCTAAGTGAGGTATTGAGGAAGAGTGAATGAGTCAGAATTTAGACACAAATGATCAAAATGTGCTAATCACATGACATGGGAGGGACGAGAACCCTAAGGCAAAAACCAGCACAGGAAGAGCCTCTCCCTGTCCCTGTCTTTCCCCGATTAAACGTATGCACTTTCAGATAAGTTTGAGTTGTATAAAAAGTTGTTATAATTACAGCAAGGTTACTCATTTAATTATTTAATTCAAAGTTGTGCATGCATACCCATGGGCTATGCATAATATGATAGCTACTGAATGTGGATAGAAAAAAAAAGTTGTTTTTATATATAATAAATTTCGTTTTGTTGGCTTTGTATGTTTTATAAAAAGCGAAATTGAAAAAAAAAATGTATAATACTGCATATACTAACTGCATATAAAGTGGATGATTCGTTTAAATTCATGTCCTCCTCGTCGCCATCTTGGAGTCATTAGAAACGAAGGGCTTATGGGCTGAGCTTAGTAATGGGAAGTCCGAAGCGAGTCATTTTAGCGAATCGGTTTGTCCGAATGGCTCATTTAAATTTCAAACGGTTCAAAAACTGATTCGCTTATCGCTCAAAAGGGTTCTAAGACTTTACGTGGCATCTTGTAGTACAGTACATTTATTCAAATATCATAGTTTTTTTTGTGTTGTTAAACACTCTACCATGTCACCCACCTCAGTTTTTTTCTCTCCCTAAAATATCTCTATACTGTAAACAAATGTAAATCTCCTTGGGAATCGGTTCAAATGAATCACTCAAAAGAACCAGTTGAAACACAATGCGCTGGTGATTCGAACATCAACATTTTGCGTCAGTACCTTGTGACTCTACAGTCATGTCCTGTTCTGCTAGACACATTATACTCTACAACAACAGCTGATGTGCATCTGGATCATAAGAAACACTGGGTGATTTTTTTTTTGAAGATTCGGACGCGCAGCGAATACCAAAACAGCCGCGACGGTAAACGCGAAGAGGTGAAGGTAAATTGTCTGACAGTTTGTTTTTCTCACATAATCCGTCAAGCGGATTGGTGCATAGAATATGATATTATTTTAGACCCGTCTGCTCTTTGATGTTTTTGCACTTATTAATTTCATAATGTGGATTAAATGTATCGTTCTATTGATTGTTTCTGTATCATCATGGCAAAACATATCTTTCCTTGCCAGCAGGACAAAGTACTTGCTCACGCAGAACAAAGACTTTGTGGCTTTCACTTCTGTCTGAAATTCGTTTCAGTAATGCAGTTGTTTAAATGTAACTGCATGTTTTCACCACTGTGACGTCACATGACTCCATGAATCACATGAATTCACTCTGTGTAATTCAGCCACTGCATGGACACTGAAGATGAACAGTTTATTGTTTATATATTAGAATATAGTTTATTGATCACAATACTAGCTGTGCAACAAACAGCAAAACCTGTGATCAATTAATCTGATTATGTGTTCTAATAATATTCCATATTCCATGTTATGCAGTGCCCCCATTCAAAAATTTGCAATTTCAAGGCTATAAAAACATGTAATAAAAAAAATGTGAACGTGAAAATATACAAACAGACTCTATCAATAATGACATTATTCATTTTATACATTAGTTGCCGCTCTTGAAATAAAATAAATGTTAACTAATATAAATTTAAATAATAAACTTTTTTTCTTAATTATTAACTATTTCTGTACTCTTCATAAAAAGGCCATTCAAATATTGATTAAAAGCTGTTTTATTTATAGGCCTACATTTGTCCGTTTAACTTGCTGTACTAAAATAACTCAAACTGAAATAATAATTAAAAATGAATAAAAATGACAAAACCACAAAATAAAAAATCTCTCTATATATTAGTGGTGGGCCGTTATCGGCGTTAACGTGCTGCGTTAACGCGACTCTTTCGGCGATAAAAAAAATATCGCCGTTAATCTATTCTCAAAGTTGGGTTGGGAGCTGTCTTTACGCAAAATGTACTTTCACTGATATTTTAGCGCATGTTAGCCGAATTCAGGGGGCGAGAACACTGTGAGGCTCGTCGTGATGGACAGATTGTTAACGGCTGGTCTATGTGGTAATACTCGGGCATGACATCCAAACGCTCACCTATCATTCATCAACCTCAAAATGGCTTTTCACTGAAAGATGTATGTATGCAACTTTAATGGCCGCTCAATATGATGTTAACTAGAGAAATGTGCGCTATTGAAGTGTTTGTGTGGAAGCGCGTGCGCAGGAAGGCTCCGGTGCGCTCACTTGCTCTTACATCTCCCACTGTCATACATAAAAGGCCTAATACATCTTTCACTAAAGACTCTACGTTTATTTGTGTGATGAATAATAACGAAACGTTGCGTTTAAGCAAACAGGATGCGCTTTGTCTCATGTATGAGAATACTCCCGTTACCCTCTGCTTCGACCTGTGTGTATGCCTACGTTAGTGAAATTACCACATCAGACGTGATCACATGGATACTAGAGCCGCCGGGTTTGCTTCAGGGAAAATTTATTTTTAAGAAGCAATGGAAACTGTAAACAGTTCACAGACCTCATGTAGGCCTAAGTTCAAAATTCATGTTTAACTGAATAAACAGTTATAAACACAAGTAATTAATGAACTGTTTATTTTCATCACCAATTATGTAGAACAGCTTTTCAAGCAGTTTGTATGCATTTTGGAAACAGGAATAGCCCCTGGTCTTGCGCCATCTTGAGAAACCCGTTCTCAAAGTTACTTTTGCATTATTTGGGTGCACACATATTCTGAATGCCCCAGAATTCAAATTTTAATTAGATTAATCTAGATTAATTTCAATTTCTAGATTAATCTAGATTAAAAAAATTAATCTATGCCCACCCCTACTATATATATATATATATATAAAATGTGTGTATGTATGTATATATATATATATAATACACGAAATCTCCCAAAATGCTTTTCCAATTACAATGAATGCAAAATATAAATATAAATTCTTAATATTGAAAATATACAAACATATAAGTACACACACACACTCACACACACACACACACACACACACACACACACACACACACTATCTAGGGATGCTCCGATAATTTTTGACATACCAAGTACCGATTTTTTTCATGGCGATCAGCCGATACCAATGCCGATTCTATGCTTCAAGTTTATTAGTTGCCGATCACCATTCATTTTTTTCAGATAAATAAAATAAATGTTGCCTTTGTTAATTTTTGTTATTTTTACAGTAATAATATAACTATTGTTTTAACAGAGTACAAAATAATACAAAGAAGTATTTGAAGAGCTCTTTTCCAAAACGCTTAAATCATTTTAATAGTTTTAAAAAGACATTTTTTTACCTAGACCCATACATTTAGTTAATATTCAAATATGGTCTGTTGGCTTTGAACATAAACAATATTGTTAAAGAAACAACAATATTGTCCACACCCCGGTCCGCACCGAGCGGGTTTACCTGGGTTTCCGGCGCGGGAGGCGGGCGCTTAACAAGGAACGCCAAAGGCTAGCTTTTACCTAGTCGCTAGAGCGCCTCTTTGTGAGGTCAGGAGAGTGAGGTACATTTTAAACAAGGAAATATAGCGGTTGGCATAACTTGGAGCTGTAGGTTCTACACAGCAAAATGGCATGACAAACTCATTTTTTTTTTTTTTTGGCGTTTATCGCGTTTTGGAAAAAGCTCTTCATTTATTATATAGTGAATATTTTAATATGCCTTTAAATGGGGTTTATGCATAACAATAAAAAACTTAATATGAGACAAAATTTAATAAACAAAATTGAGCCAGCTGATGCAACCCACAAGGTTTATTTAAATTGTCCAGTACTACAGTGAGTGAATGGTCAAATTTTCGTGAAGTAACTGTTTATGTGGCTGTAACGATTTGATATAACTCTGGGAGAGCAACATATAAAATATTTGCGCCGTGGCAGTTTATATCGTGGTTCAAGATGTGCGTTTAAATCCAATGTCTTCTGTATGACAGAGGCTGGTGGTATATATATATATCTTCGCGTTATATCCTTAGCTTTCTTGCTGTCTGGTGTGTAATCGTGTTTTTTCAGAATGTCTGTAATGGATGGCTGAGTGAGAGTCGCATTATTAGTTACCGTTGCCTTTTTTGCATTGCAGTTTTTTTTCCAACTCGCGGTGGCTCCTTCTTAGTGCCAATGTTCATTGTATTAAATGTTTTGCATGCGCCTCCAGGTGAATTTCTTTGGAACATAAACGGCAAATATAATTTTTCATTGTTTCTCGAAACGTCAAAGTAATTCCACACGGGCGATATTGATGCGGCACCAAAAATTTACTCCCCATACGTGTACGTCCTACATTGATATATTGTGATGTTCCTAAGATCGGCCAAGTTTAACGAGTACACACATAAAATGTGATTATCGGCCGATACCGATCTTCGGCCGATGATCGGAGCATCCCTAATATATATATATATATATATATATAGAGAGAGAGAGAGAGTACTGCAATGTTTTATTTATGAAATTGTCATAAACAATCACAAACCTGTATTTTCATAAAACATATCAAAGCAAAAGTTGTTTAGATTATAAACATCTGACTTTGTGAAGGACAATAAATTACCTCATGACAATTCATACTGTATATTATTCTAATCTAATATTTTAATTAGTTATTTTTCTGCAGCTGCAAAAAGTAACTAAACAATAAACTTGCAACCTTGACATATTACACAGTCATTTTAGTTCATTTAAAGTCAAATATCAAATATAATATGCCTGAAATAGTGCAGAAGTAAACAGTTGTGCAGTTTCAGTTTTCACAGTGTAGGTATAGGTCTGTGGCGACCAAAGCTTCTTCTGCTGCTGTCTAATATCCGTCTCTGCTTCACAGCTTTCTTCTGCACATCATGTCCTCTCGTAAGAAGGTGCTGCTCAAAGTGATCATCCTAGGGGATTCTGGGTAAGTGTTTGTGCTTTATCTTTGTAGTATCTGTGATATTTAGATTGATATAATCAGTCTACGCTGCTGTATTCAATCGCTCTTATCAGCAGGGATACTTTGTCCTCTGTCATGCATATTTAAAGTAGCTGTACATATGTAAACAAAACTGGCTTGACATGACTCAAGGAATTCCCCTGACTTTCCATCATCCACGGCCTCAGTCTAGGTGCAGTTGGAATTTGCTCGGTCCTGATGGCCAATCACACTATCTGTGAAGAATGCAGCTCAAAGATGATGATATCAGCTGAAGCATTGCTCACTACATTGCCTGTTGAATGCATTTGTCCCGTTTGTCTTTGACAGAGTTGGGAAGACCTCTTTGATGAACCAGTATGTGAATAATAAGTTCAGTAATCAGTATAAGGCCACAATCGGAGCTGATTTCCTGACTAAGGAGGTGATGGTGGATGACAGACTGGTCACCATGCAGGTTTGCATTCATGTGTATTTAACTGGAGTGTATTTTACTTATACTACAGTTCAAAAGATTGGGGTCAGAAGAATTTGAGGTTAAGAAATTCATATTTCTATTCAGCAAAGATGCATTAAATTGATCAAAAGTTACACAAGTTTTTTTATTTCAAATACATTTGATTTATTTCTATTCATCAAAGAATCCTGAATCAGTTTCCACAGAAATACGAAGAAGCACAATATTGATAATAATCAGAAATGTTTCTTGAGCATCAAATCAAAATATTAGGATGATGTCTGAAGGATCATGTGACACCGAAGACTGCAGTTGCAAGCCAAATATGACATTTATGCCAATTGTAATTGTTAAATAAACAATGCCTCCTTTGATTTTGGAGTAAAAAGGCATAATATTTCTTACAAATGAGCTTTGTCATATTCACTCTTATATGGCTATAGTAGCAGTGATATATCAATTAAAGGAATTGTTTGTGAACTGCTCAGAAATGAATAAGAGGCCGGTGTGCTGAGTAGATGACGCTGTCATTTCCTTAACAACCATTGTTTTTGTGAACAATTCCTCACAACAGTAATCCTCTCTGGTCATGTGACATGATAAAACACAGTCATCTCACAAATATGAAGCCTCTGTAGTTTCTCATAGCCAATGGATGGGATCTCGTCTCAGTGAATAATACGCCTTCTGACCTCAGAGTTTTTCAGCTGATCATGTGACATTAATAAGTCTCATTTAGTTTTACGTTGGTAAACCCCTGGTGTTTTGCCAGTCAGCCATGTTTTAACCCGTATGACCTGCCATGTGATGTAGATCTCACATGCTCAGACAAGCAGTACTTGGGAAGTTATTCCTGAAGAGTAATTTATTATAAAATACTAGTTATTATTTCTGTGTTGTAATACTGTAGTTATTCTATGTGAGCAGTTACAAAAGTAATGCATTACAATATTGTGTTACTCCCTTAAAAAAGTTACTAATTATGTAAATTATCATCTGTACAGCAGATTACAGGAGAAGAAATTTCAACACTTTTCACTATTAAAAAATGAAGCAGAAATGTTAGTTGATCTACTAAAGTAATATTTGCTTATTCGTATGACTCATTTTGATAATCGAAGCTCAGCTGCAAAGGGACAAGAGAGCTGTCAGTCAATAAATGGCAAAACAGAGTAACTGGCATTACTTATTTGAAAAAGTTGTTGTAAATTAAAAAGTAATACGTTACTTTGCTAGTTACTTCAAAAACTAATCTGAATACGTAACTCACGTTACTTGTAATGCGTACTGCTCATGATTATTTTACTAATGCATTTATAAATCCCATATTAGCCTTTACCATGAGTTTCTTTCTTCTGCTGAACACAAAAGAAGGTATTTTGTGTGCAGCCAAAAATTAGCTGGTCCCCATTGACTTCCATAATACATGGAGTCAATGGGGACCAGCAACTGTTTGGTGACTGAAAGATGACAGAATTTTTGGGTGAACTATACCATTAATAAAGGCAAATGATATAATGGCACAAATTAAAGTATTGTTAAGTAAATGGTTATTTACTGTAAATAATTTTCAGATTTGGGACACGGCGGGTCAGGAGCGCTTTCAGTCTCTGGGCGTGGCGTTCTACAGAGGGGCGGACTGCTGCGTGCTGGTGTACGACGTCACGGCACCAACTACATTCAAGACCATGGACAGCTGGAGGGACGAGTTTCTCATTCAGGCCAGTCCTCGTGACCCGGAGAACTTCCCCTTTGTTGTGCTGGGCAACAAAATCGACCTGGAGAACCGGCAGGTCAGTGTGCAGACTGGAGCTGGCCTTGGTTTTAAAAAGTTAATTCATAGAATGAGTGCTTGAGCCGTGTGTTTTCAATGGTTGGTTGAGGCTGCGTTCCACTCCATTTTTAGACACCCACTTGCTGCCATTTATCCCTGCTGCCATTTAAAAGTACGTTCCACTTTGTGAAGTGAATGAGGGAAGTTTATATGGACAGAACCTCAACCCCTCGGTTTTGACCGAAGGAGAGAGTCTGCTTTATATGCACACTTCAGGCTGCTCCATAGACCAGTATGCAACACGATTGTGATGTCATCGCAGATCGCGTAGATTTTATCCCCATCCCAAACAACTCTATAATATATAATTAAAAAAAAATACGTTAATAACAGCCCAAGCATACCTACACACATACAGAATACTGCACCAATCAAGGGGAAATTGTAAACAATAAACCAACTGTATAGCGGACTCTAAGTGATCAAGGGCTTGGGACGTTCCAGTTCAGCCCATTGCAAGGGTTCTGCCAGAAGTGGGCACTCATGCAACGTAATCAATGACATACATCCAAGTGAACGACACCGAAGGAAGTTTGCGAGTGAAGGGCATAAAAATGGACTGGAATGCAGCCATAAAATAATGAGATACAGCACTACCATTCAAACATTGAGGGTTCAATAACTTCTTTCAAAATCATAAATGATGATGATGATAATATTTCTAAACTTTTTAATGCTAGTGTAATTGCTATATGAAATATTCCTAAATCTATAAATAATTGTCCTTAATTTCTATGAGTTTCTCTTTTTTTCATTTAATTTGTATAGTGCTTAATAACATATTAATGTTTAAAGAAGCTTCACAGACCATATGAAAATGAGCAAAAAATGAATATTATAAGGGATTCTTTGAATTTTTCAAAAGTGACAGTAAAGACCATTTCAAATAAATACTGTTCTTTCAAACGTTCTGTTCATCAAAGAATCCTTAAAAAGTATAACAGTTTCAATTTTTCAACATTGATAATAATAATCAGAAAAATATTTATTGAGCAGCAAATCAGTATATTAGAATGATTTATGAAGGATCATGTGACACTGAAGACTGGAGTAATGATGCAAAAAATTCAGATTTATTCACAGGAATACATTATATTCAGTCAAGTCACTTTTATTTATATAGTGCTTTTAACAATACAAATTGTGTCAAAGCAACTGCACAATATCAAAATAGGAAAATAGTGTATCACTAATGTAATATGATAAGATTAAACACCATTTTTTAGTTAAAGGCATTTCATTATTGAATTCAGTGATGTCATCGTCCAGCTCAGTTCAGTTTAAATAGTATCTGTGCAATCAAGTCGGTGATATCGCTGGAAATGAATTGTCCCCAACTAAGCAAGCCAGAGGCGACAACGGCAAGGAACCAAAACTCCATCGGTGACAGAAAGGAGAAAAAAACCTTGGGAGAAACCAGGCTCAGTCGGGGGACAAGTTCCCCTCTGGCCAGATGGACCAGTAGTTTGTTCCAACTGCAGCAAAGTCAGAGTGTAAGGGCTCCGCTGGTTCCAGTGGTCTTTTCCCGATGGCTGTCTAGGTGACGAGGTCCTCACTGGGGATCTGTCTCTGGGGCTCACTTACATGCCCTGGACTCCGCTGATGTTCAGGGCTGTAGAGGTTGTCTCTAGACGCTGATCCACCATCTGATCTGGATAAAGACTTGATCTGTTGACTGCAGTGATCATCTGGGCTGGATAAGGATCGGGTGGCTACGGTGACCTCGGAATAAGAAAGAAAAAGACTAATATTAGCGTAGATGTCAATCATCTTACGATGTAACAAGTACATTGTGTTTTATGGGAAGTGTTCCCGGTTTCCGTTTGACCTAATTAATGCAGCCTAACAATCCTTTAACGGATTTGAATATGTGAAGCGTATTAGTATGTTAAGTGTACGCCAGGTTAAAGAGATAGGGTTAAAGTCTCTGCCTCCCAAACAGTGTTTGGTAGATTGTTCCAGAGTTTGGGCGCTAAATAGAAAAAAGGTCTGCCACCGGCAGTTGATTTTGATATTCTAGATATTATCAAATGGCCAGAGTTTTGAGATTGTAGCAGACGTGGAGGACTATAATGCGATAAGAGCTCGCTCAAGTACAGAGGAGCTAAGCCATTCAGGGCTTTATAAGTAATCAACAAGATTTTATAATCTATACGATGTTTAATAGGGAGCCAGTGCATTGTTGACAGAACCGGGCTAATGTGGTCATACTTCCTGGTTCTAGTAAGAACTATAGCTGCTGCATTTTGGACCATCTGTAGTTTGTTTATTGAGCATGCAGAACAACCACCAAATAAAGCATTACAATAATCTAACCTTGAGGTCATAAACGCATGAATTAACATTTCACAAGAATGTTGTGATCGATAGTGTCGAAGATCTAGGAGCACTAATAGAGAGATACAACCACGATCAGATGATAAGAGCAGGACATTTGTCACTCTAATAAAAGCAGTCTCAGTACTATGAGATGGTCTTAATCCTGACTGGAAATCCTCACAGATATCATAAGAAGGAATATAATTGTGAGGATGCTACCTTTTCTAGTATATTTGACTGATTCAAGATCGGTCTGTAATTATCTAGATATTTGGGGTCAAGTTGTGTTTTTTTAATGAGAGGCTTAATAACAGCCAATTTAAAGGTTTTGGGGACATACCCTAATGACAATGACGAATGAATAATAGCCAAAAGAGGATCTATGACTTCTGGAAGCACCTCTTTTAGTAGTTTAGATGGAATAGGGTCTAACATACATGTTGTTGGTTTAGCTGATTTAACAAGTCTATACATTTCTTCCTATCTTATAGTAGAGAATGAGTGGAATTGTTCCTCAGGGGATCTATAGTGCACAATTTGATGTGATACTGCAGCTGGCGGCTGCATGGTTACAGTTTGATCTCTAATAGTATTGATTTTGGAAGTAAAATAGTTTAAAAAGTCATTCCTGCTGTGCTGTTGGGAAATATCAACACCAGTTGATGTTTTATTTTTTGTTAATTTTGCCACTGTCTTGAATAAGTACCTGAGGTTATGTTTGTTCTAAAAGAGACAAAAAGTAATCAGATCTAGCAGTTAATGCTTTTCTGTAGGATAGGGTACTTTCCCACCAAGCAATACGAAATACCTATATATTTTTTTCTCCTGCTGCGCTCCATTTTCTGGGCTGCTCTCTTTAGGGCACGATTGTGCTCATTATACCACAGTGTTGGACTCGTTTCCTTAATCTTCCTTAAGCGTAAAGGAGCAACCGTATCTAAAGTGCTAGAAAAGAGAGAATTCATCGTTTCTGTTACATCAAGTTTTTCTGCGCTGTTGGATGTGCTGAGGAATTTAGATAAATCAGGAAGATTACTTGCAAAGCAGTCTTTTGTGGTAGAAGTGAGGGTTCTACCATATTTGTAAGGAGTTGAATTTACTGCTTAGCTATATGTAGTTATCTGATATTTCATCGCTTTGCTACAGAATATCAACACCATTAACATCAATTCCATGTGACAGTATTAAATCTAGAGCATGATTTTGACAATGAGTAGGTCCTGACACGTGTTGTCTAACCCCGATAAGAGTTCAGAATGTCTATGAATGCAGATCCTAATGCATCTTTTTCATTATCAATGTGGATATTAAAATCACCCACAATTAAGACTTTATCTGCAGCCAGCACTAACTCTGATAGAAAATCACCAAATTCTTCAATAAAGTCTGTATGGTGCCCTGGTGACATGTATAGAGTAGACAGTACAAACATCACGGGGGATTTATCGTTAATATTTTTTTTTCTAGATAATGTTATATAAAGCACCATTACTTCAAAGGAGTTATACTTAAAGCCTGTCTTCTGAGAAATACTGAGAGTATTGCTATAAATTGTAGCTACACCTCCCCCTTTGCCTTTTGGACGCGGCTTATTTTTGTAACAGTAATCTTGGGGGGCAGACTCATTTAAAATAATGTATTCATCCGGTTTTAGCCAGGTTTCTGTCAAACAGAGCACATCTAGTTTATGATCAGTGATTAAATCATTTACAAAAAGCGCTTTCGTAGAAAGGGACCTGATATTCAATAAGCCAAGCTTTATCATTTGTTTCTCTGTGTTATATACATTTTTTATTTGTTGAACATCAATTAAGTTGTTACTCAAACTGGTTTGGATGTTTTTTGTATTTTCTAGTTCGGGGAACAGACACAGTCTCTATAGTATAATATCTAGGTGAAAGGGTCTCTATGTGCTAAGAATTAACTGACTTCTGTGATGTGAGGCGGCTAGCAGACGGTTGGTTTAGCCAGTCTGTCTGCTTCCTGACCTTGGCCCCAGTTAATCAAGTATGAACTCTAAGACTATGTGCCATATTTCTAGAGAGAAGAGCGGCACCACCCCAGGAGGGATGAAGACCATCTCTTTTCAACAGGTCAGGTCTGCCCCAAAAACTAGTCCAGTTGTCTATAAAACTTATGTTATTCTGCGGGCACCACTTAGACATCCAGCCATTGAGTGACAACAGTTTCCTATGAATCTCATCACCCCTGTAAGCAGGGAGCGGGCCAGAGCATATTACAGTGTCTGACATCGTATTTGCAAGTTCACACACCTCTTTAACATTATTTTTAGAGATCTCTGTCTGGCGAAGTCAAACATCTTTAGCGCCAACGTGGATAACAATCTTACTGAATTTACGTTTAGCATTAGCCAGCACTTTTAAATTTGCCAAGATGTCAGGCGCTCTGGCTCCCGGTAAACAATGGACTATGTTGGCTGGTGTCTCTATTTTCACATTCCGTACAATAGAATCGCCAATAACTAGAGCACTTTCATCAGGTTTCTCAGTGGGTGCATCACTGAGTGGGGAGAACCTGTTTAATGTTTTGATCGGAACGGAAGAGCGGTGCTTTGACCCGTGGCTAGGCCGCCTCACAGTCACCCAATTACCCTGCTGCACGGGCTCAACCGGAACCGAACAATGTACAGGACTCCCTGAGCTAGTCGCATCCAAAGCCGTGTCTACAGACCTCAAATTCTTACTATCCTCAACTAAAGTTTGGATGCGTGTCTCTAGTTCTAAAATCTTCTCTGTCAGCCTAACTATTTCCCTGCAGTTATCACATGTGAATCCCTCGCTGCTGACAGAGATAGATAAACTATACATGTGGCAAACATTGCAAAAAAAAATAGCAGGAGAAGAAGCCATTACTCACCGTGATTGATTAATTATTCCAACTTAACTTACCACTTACCACTTTTGTTTGATGAACTCGTGAAAAACGGAGCGAGAGCGAAATGAAGCGGAGCGATAAAAATGAAAGAAAACAGTAATAGACGCAAGTAGAAACCCGAATGACAAGCTAACCAACTAACAAATGCTAATACGCTGCACTCGCGGTTTTAGATTAAAAGCGAATAATCAAATGAGTCAGATTAGCTTGATAGATAATATCAGAAATATGGTGAAAATTAAATTATATTTTACTACAGAGTAAACAGAGATTGAAAGTAAGATAGAGATTCAACAGAAAACGAAGCTACACGGAGCTACAAACACAAACCTCTCAGCACGGCCAAACAGGAAGTGAGAGCAGGGCAGTGTCACAGTGACCAAATAGAAAACAGTGTTTTTAAATTGTAATAATATTTCACAGTATTGCTGTTTTTATTGTATTTTTAATCAAATAAATGTAGAGTTGATGAGTATAAGAGACTTCTTTAAAAAACATTAAAACAATCTTTTCAAGCTAAATCTTTGGAGGCAGCAGCAGTCTACATACAATTGCTTAAATTAACATTTTAACTAATAAATAACTGACAATATTTGGAAAAAAGAAAGAAAGAAAGAAATGATAGCAGACAAGGTTAAAATTCTTTCACATGGATCAAATGAAATTTCAACACCGCATTGACCTCCAGATGAAAAGCATTGCAGAAAGCGTTAAAGGAACTCCGTTGCTAGGTAGCAAGCAAACTGGACGTGTACGTGGTAAGCAGAGAAAATAGTGCCAGGTATTTGAGCTTAGATCAGATAGCATCCTGCCGTTTGCTTTGATACGTCTAAGAAAGCACATTTAATTTCTCTGAACGTAGGGATCTGCCTTTGCCGTTCTGTCGGGTCATCTTGTTTTGATCTTTATGTCATGCAGATTGTGTGGTAATCATCGGCTGCGCTTAGAAAGGTCAGCTGCAAGTGACGGCAAAGCGGAAACAGTTTGAACTTTGTCTGTATTACTATGCTTGACCTCTGTGGCATCACCAGTGTGTAGCTTCATACTCCAATTTTGCTCACCAAGGCAAGGCATTTTGATCAAAAATACAGTAAAAACTGTAATAATTTGAATATATTTTAAAATGGAATTAATTCCTGTGATGACAAAGCTGAATTTTCAGCTTAATTCCTCCAGTCTTCAGTGTCACATGATCCTTCAGAAATCATTCTAATATACTGATTTGATGCCCAAGAAACATTTCTGATTATTATTAATGCTTCATATTTTTGAGGAAACTGTGACACTTATTTTTCAGGATTCTTTAATAATAGAACGTTCCGAACAGCATTTATGTGAAACCGATTTAATATACTGTGCTTGCTGAATAAATGTAAAAAACTCATGACACCCAAATTTTAAATGGTAGTCTTATTGGCCAATAATCTCATAAATAGGCAAATAGCCAGAATTAGAACTGGGAACATTGTCAATCAAGTGACTTAAAATAATGTAAGCCTTGTTGTAATTCATCATTTCATCCCCAAATGCTTTGTATTTTGCACAGGTAACGACGAAGCGAGCTCAAGCGTGGTGTCAGAGTAAGAACAACATCCCCTATTTTGAGACCAGTGCCAAAGAAGCCATTAACGTGGACCAGGCCTTCCAAACTATCGCTCGCAATGCACTCAAACAGGTACAGGAAATACCTGTCTTCAGATTGATTTCAGAAATACCATTCAACAAAATCAAACTGTTACAAATATGTCGTTTTCAGTAGGCTTACTCACCAGATGGCCTTTAGATACTGTTTGATATCAGATGCAAAAAGACAATAATCAGCCATTTATGACCTTGTTAAAAGGATAGTTCACCCCAAAATAAAAATTATGTATTGAAACAATTTACAAATCTGAAATGAACTGAACTTTCAGGAGTCGGTGGAGACGTACGACTTCCCTGACCAGATTAAACTAAGAGACGACAGGCCTGTGTCTAGCAGTGATGGCTGCAGCTGCTGAAGGAAAGACGAAACTGGGGACGGGAAGAGAAAGAGCCAACATTGGGAAAGGGAGAGATAGAGATGGAAAAGATCCAGGCCTGTTATTCTAGCATCCATCCTCCCCGTTTCCTCCTTTGAAACCTCCAGGGTATCAAATGCCACATGTGAAAGCTGAACATCCATTGTCTTGCTGAACTCCAAGTAAACGTGTGGTATAAGAAACTATCGAGGAACAGGAAGACCAATGTGTCGCGTATCCTCTGACACTTCATTAATTACGAGTCCTGCTATCACTACAGCTGTCCAGAATTTCCCTGTCGCTACTCCTGCTGTCTGAGCAATTTGATTTTCTTTTCTCACAAATCATTCTTTGGTCTGCTTGATCATTGTGCCTTTTTAATTCTTACTACTGGTTATTGCTATCAATGTTTCACTCCTACGCTGAATGAATATTCATTTAAAAAAGACATTACATATGTAATAGGGCTGGGAACTATAATAATATTAATGTTTTATCTGCCCTTTAAAATCAACCATTTGGTTACACCATAGCTTCTCAGTAAAAAAAAAATTAAAAGCAGGTAATTGTTTTTTTTATTAGTGTGTGCATAAATATGATTTTTACCTGTGTCTATGTAGGAAAAAGATCTGGAAAATATGCCTTGATTTTTACTGTATTTTTTAGACAATTAAAATCCACTTTAAAAATTGCTGTTTGTTTGAAATTATAATTCCTCTAAATAAACTAATCGGGGCAAATGATTGTCAAGAGATATCAATAACAATAATAGATTTCTTAACTCATCTCCCAGCCCTACTATGTAATATGTAATTAAAAAAATATATTAATATGGATGTGGTAACCGTGCATTACCTTGAACATAAGGGGACTTAGATTTTCTAGGTTGACTTCAACGTTAAATTTGAAAACATTTTAGTCTTAGTTGGACTGTAAGTACTTCTGAATTTTTTTTGAGCCACGTAATTGTCTCTGTAAAATATTTCACTCACACCAGTTATAGTGGTTTACAAACATGTATGTTTTTGCACATATAGCTGTTGAGTATGTCAATGTGTTTCATGAAGAGGTCATGTATTAATCAGGTTAGACGCACACTAATGATGTTACGTCATGCTTAACTCAGTGTTTTGATTTGCCTTTGGACATTTACATGTTATGCTTGTATTCATTAATATATATCCATACTCAACCCAAGAGCTCCTCAATTTTATATGCCAAAAAAGGCATCATTTTTATTTTGGCCAAATGTAAGAATAAAATAAAATAAAGATGCATTTACAACGAAGCCCGGCTGTTAAATCCACATTTAAAGCTGTAAGCGGATCAAGAACACTTTATTGTCTCTCGATAATTTGCACACAATATTTACAAAGTTGCACTAAAAGCACCACAGGTTTCCTCTGATGGGAAAGCAATTGTGGCCTCTTGTAGATCAGAGAAGCCCCTTCAAGTCCATAAGAAGCATCTCGCTCCCTGACCGTGGCTCGTCCACTGTTTCCATCAGTATAGTGTGTTTTAGTCCATGTATGAGGTATCCATGCCTTCTGTCTCTGGATGCAGCAGACGGCTGGCCAGACGCTCAATGTCATCCAGACTCAGCTGTCTGAGTGAGCGTTCATAATCCTGACAACAAGACAAGACATAGTTAACCTTGCTTCCTATTACGACATTCAAAAAGATGTTCCACTATTCTAATCATGACCAATGATTTTATAATACTTTTACAGTGTTCATTTCTTGCGCATCTAACACATTTAATATTGTTGCTTGATTCTGCTTTCAAGACTGATGAAATCGTAAGCAGTGTTGTTAATGTCCATAAAAACTATTAAAAAACCTTTTTGTTAAATGAAGAGATGCACCGATCGACCGGCCAGGAACCGGAATCAGCTGATTTTCTGCATGATCGGCCGGGACCAGTGACCGGTCTGTTTTGACATCTCAGATACGCTCACATCTGCATGTAAACATGTCGCCAGTGTAGAAGACGCAAAGTTCGCAATCTGTAATGCGTGTAGGGCCAAAGTAAACCGTGGGGGAACCACAGGGCTCGAATAATGCTTGTCCGGGACTAGGGGTGTGCGATATAAATAATCTGCAATAATAACGTAAATCACAATAAGTGTTATTGAGCTGGTATCTTAAGGACTGCAGTGGACAGCGGACTCCTAGATGGAAATTAATCTTTTATAATAAGTTTAAAAGATTTTTACCTTTTATGAGCATTTTTACCTTTGTAAAGGTTTCATTTTTATAAAAGTGTGCATTATCTTTTGAGTCAAATTCTTACATTTCAACTGTGAATTAGAATAAGCTGTTATGCTGTTACCAAGCACATGAAATCAGTACCAATAAAATTTGTCTTTGCAATGCAGAGGAAACACAGAAGCTGCATCTGAAGTGGCATTTAGATGTATTTACACACTGCTGTTTAGTGCAAAATATAAATGCATTTAACCTGCAATTACAAATGCATAATGTTTTGATATATTAAACATAAAACGTTGAATACTGTTATTTGAAATTATTTAAATAAAAAAGAAACATTAAATGTGATATTAAAACCGCCAGTAGGTGGCAGCAAGCATGATTGAACCGAATCATTTGAACAGTTGATTTATTCAGGAATGAAACAAAACTCAGTGATGCAAACTGTGTGTGTTAATGTTTGGAATTATTTTTGTTGTCGAAATAGAGCAAAAACAGGCAACATGGTGTGTAAAATGCAAGTTTCTTAATTAACTTCTTGTTTTTTGAACGGTTGTAACAAAAAAAAAAAGTTTGGAAAAAGAAACAGCACGCTTTGTGTGATATTGATTAACTATGAAATTATATAAATACATACATTTTCTTTTAAAATAACATCGCCGACGATATATACCACACACCCCGAAATAGGTTAGACTAGTGGGCGTGCGCATTTATAGTGCGCTCTTTCACTGCATGATTCAGTCTATTAAAATGCGTTTAGAATGATCACAAAATTCAAGATAAGGGGGCAGAAAATGTGTATTTATAGAATTTCATACAGTTCATCAATCACACAAAGAGTGCTGTTTTTTGTGATATTGATTTTATTCAACAGTTCAATAAAAGAGAAGTCAATATTAAGATTTACGCTTTAGACACCATATTGCCTGTTTTTGCTCTATTTCGCGAACAAAAAGTAATCCGAAACAAAGCCACAGCAGTTTTGCATCTGTGAGAAACATGACAGTGATTCGTGCATGAATAAATCAACCGTTTAAATGATTTGGTTCAATCGCGACTACTCACTTATTAACAGCGACGTGCTGCCACCTACTGGCGGTTTTAAGTTCACATTTAAAATCTCTTTTTTTTTTAAATATAATTTCAAATAAGTATTCAACATTTTATGTTAAAAATATCAAAACATTTATGCATTTGTAACTGCAGGTTACAGAATTCCATGTCCCTTTGAGCTGCATTAAACGGTGTGTAAATGCATTTAAATGCCACTTCAGATGCAGCTTCTGTGTTTCCACTTGCAAAGATTAATTTTGTTGATACCGATTTCATTTGATTGGTAACAGCCCAAATGTCTTTTCTAATTCTGTTTAAATGTAAGAATTTGACAAACGATGATGCACACTTTTAGAAAAAAATGGTTGTATAAAAGGTCAAAATTCCTAGAAAAAGGAAAAAATTTAAGCTTATTGCAAAAGATTAATTCATATCATTGTTGAGAACTGACCATCAGACAGAATATGAAGAATATCAAAAACCTTACATAGAAGTCATCAGCACAATAGCACACTCAGCAAAATACCTTCTAATTACCGTTATCGATAAAATCCCAGAAAATATTGAGATATCATTGTCGATATCGCACACCTATCTGGGACAAGTAGATTTTTTTAAAGGGGCAAGTAAGAGAGAATTAAGCACGTAAGACAGTTACAAAAACCAAGCACTGAAACTTGGGCAACAAAACATGTTGTGCCAAGATGATTCTTATTTTATTGCATTCAGTGTAAATGGCGACTGACGATGTACAGTATTTGTCGAGCCAGATGAGGATCGCGCACTTGTGCAAAAATCAGAACAAATGAGCACAACAGCACAAGCAAAGTAACTCACAGAACGTTACAGATGCATACTACGGTAGAAAAAGAAGATTTAGAACATATGATATAGGTAAGCAACATTACACGACCAAGATGTTTCCCCAAATATCAACGCATCAACTGACACTGGTTTTATACAATAGTAATTAAAAAAACAGGAAGTTAAAATTAAGTGAATTACATTTTAGACACTATATTGACAATTTTTGCTTAATTTCGCTGATGAAAATAGTTTGAATCAAAGCCACAGCAGACCTGTTTTCTGTCTTAGAGCAACACAGCGGTGTTTCGTTACTGAATGAGTCCACGGTTTTGAACAAATCAAGTAAGTCTGTGATCCGGCAACCCATTCATACAGTCAGGCCCTGTCCCAAATGGCCCACTTTCAGTCTTGAGGACTTTCAATGGCTGCTGCGTGTGCGTGTCCGTTAAGTCCTTGAGATGGTAGAGTGTCCCATTTGTCATTTAGTTTACAGAAGGGTGCTCGCGAACGCCAGCTTTCTGGCCGCTATGAGCCATCAATGCATTGTTTCTGAGTGAATCAGCTGTTTGAACGAATCGGTTGAATTAATGACTAAATGACTCACTCAAAGCAGTCTTTTGCTGCCACCTACTGGTGGTTTGGTTTTCATGTTTAAAAGTATCATTGCATTTTTGCTGACATTTCTTATTTGTATGTTCCAAAAAATATTTCAGACAGTAATCCTATACATTTATTTATGAATTTGAAATTTTGAGGTGTAAATGCATTTATGGCACCTCAGCTTTATTAAACAGTAAACCATATAATGCCACTTCAGATGCAGCTTCTGTGCTTCCTGCAGTAGAAACATTGAGTTTGTTTATACTGATTTCATTTAAATAGTACGAACTCTACAGTTTCTTTTTATTCGAACTGAATTAATTGAAACAATGTAAGAATTTGATGTGAAAGATGACACATTTAATAAAGTTAGTGAAACAATGACCATTTATAAACAGTGGGAAATGACATCTGTTTTGTTATACACAACAACTCGTTTTCAGTTAGTTATTTCTACCTCTTTCCAGTCACAAAGCACTTTATTTTGAGAGTTGTTTACATGAGAGAACATCTGTAACAGTCCAGATTGGGGGAATTGTAATGTGTAATATTTTTTTTACTTTGTAAATAATGATTTTTGTTTGTATATACTGTCAATTATAGTTCTTAGAAACTAAATCGGAATAAATCGGTATCGGCAGGTCACACTTACAAAAAACCCATCAGAAATCAGAATTGCCCACATAGACAATCGGTGCATCTCTAGTTAAATGAAATAAAGCTAAAAATATAACATTTAATCATTTAGCAGACGCTTTTATCCAAAGCGACTTACAATTGGGGAATATAAAAATGAAGACAAAACTTAAATGAAAATTAGAATTGCTTTGCTAACTAAATTAAAATAAGTTTAGGATGAAGTACTAAAACTACAACTGAAATTAAAAAAGCTAAATAGCAGAAGAAATTTGAACAAAAAATACAAATCTAAAAATAAAAAACACATTTAAAATATGTAATATAATAACAGTATAAATAACACTGATCAAGAAATGTATCTATTTTTAAATTCAGTTAAAATAAACAGAATAATTCTAAGAAATAAAAGCAAATGTGCACAAGTTTCTTGTGGCCACTGTAACCTTTATCATGCTCACTACAATACTTTGTATCTATCTATATATATATAGTCA
This sequence comes from Schizopygopsis malacanthus, assembly GCA_027474115.1. Lineage (NCBI taxonomy): Eukaryota > Metazoa > Chordata > Actinopteri > Cypriniformes > Cyprinidae > Schizopygopsis > Schizopygopsis malacanthus. The sequence continues at coordinate 6,429,805 of CM049881.1, forward strand.
ACAATTGAAGTGGATTAAAAAGTGAATCAATCAAAGTTGTCCTAAGACAAGAATGCGTTTTTGCTTTTAGAACAACTTTGATGAAAGGTTTTGATCCACTTCAAATGTTGACTACTGTATAAATTACTCTAATAAACATGCTGTCAACTTAATTCAGAAGTAAATAAAAAAAAAGTTTATTTGGAATTACAATAAAATATTTGTTTTATGCAAACGTTTGTCTTAAAGAGTTCACCCAAAAATGAAAATTGTGTCATCATTCACTCGCCCTCAAGTTGTTCTAAACCTGTATGAATGTCTTTGTTCTGCTGAACACAAAGGAAGATATTCTGAAGAATGTGGGAAACCGAGCAGTTCTGGGGCATAGTTTTTTTTTTTCCTGCTATGGAAGTCAATGGTGCTCCAAAACAGCCTGGTTACAAACTTTCTTCAAAATATCTTCCTTTGTGTTCAGCAGAACAAAGACATTCATACAGGTTTGGAAATACATGAGAAGGTGTAAATGATGACAATTTTCATTTTTGGGTGAACTATCCCTTTAACATTGATTTCTTTTCTTCCCCACACATAGCATAATGGGTCTTCTTGTAGCCTTCATATAAGGGATTCCCTTTATATTTGAAGTCACTCGCATTCAGATTACAACAAAAAGTAATAAAAAGAAATTACTTAGGAAAGAATAAGATATAGAAATAATAGAAATATTGCAATATCATTTATTTTTGTCTTGAACATACCTTAATAAGTTGCTCCTGTACTTTTGCTGCATCGGCTGGGCTGAAATGTTTGGCCAGGACAATTGACAGTAACTGCCACACACCATTGCCTGCTTTATCAGGACTACTGCTGGTGGTTCCTACCGCGCCGCCGCTCCTCTCGCCCGCCGGACGCACCACCAGATTCAGCTTGGCCTCCGGACCGATGGAGTAATCACTCAACCGGTGTTCATCTGAAAACAGCAAATCAAGTGTCACAATGATGTACACAACACACCTCATACAATGACTGGAATGCAGAGGAAATAAAAATAGTGCTGCCCTAAATGATAAGTATCTGACAAAAAATACTTTTACCTGCAAGTGCTTTTCCTTTATACAGCAGTCTCTGCTGACTCGGAGGGATGTGTAAACGCTCTGATACCAACTCTTTCACTGTTGATACCTTTTCATTTTCGGTCACCTGTGCATGAAAAGAACAACTGCTGATAAAAGCACTGATATTTAAATTCACTGGCACAGTTCATTTAAATATCTACAGAGGGAGACATTTTTAATTTGATCCCTGCTGATTTTGTACGCATGTGTCAATGTCAGGGACAAGATTGTAGACCTGTGCAAGGCTGGAATGAGCTACAAGACTACCGCCAAGCATCTTGTTGAGAAGGTGACAACAGTTGGTGCGATTATTCGCAAATAGAAGAAACACAAAATAACTGTCAATCTCCCTCGGACTGGGGCTCCATGCAAGATCTCACATCGTGGAGTTTCAATGATCATGAGAACGGTGAGGAACCAGCCCAGAACTACACGGGAGGATCTTATCAATGATCTCAAGGCAGCTGGAAGTGATGTGGTCGAAATGAGACTAAAATCATCACTGGCATCAACTCAACTCGTCAACTCGCTGTGTTTGGAGGAGGAGGAATGCTGCCTATGACCCCAAGAACACCATCCCCCCCGTCAAACATGGAGGTGGAAACATTAGTCTTTATGCTCATTATGCTCAGTCTACCTGGGATTATACCTGAGTTATTGTGGTTAACCACGAAAAAAACCTAACTGAAATAAAATGAAATATATACATAAAAAATTACTTAAGGATCACATGAAGACTGGTAATAGCTGCTGAAAATTCAGCATTGTATCACAGGAATAAATTACACAAAAAAATATTGAAATAATTTTTAAATTATAATACTGTATTATAATATATTTTAATTAAGTACTGCAATAATATTATATATCTCTGTAATATAATTAATATTATATTAATACTGTATGTAATAATATTCTAATACTTGATTTAAAGAAATGATTATTACAACCTTTTGACCAGATTTTTTTGAATTGCAGTTAATGATTATTTTATTTCAAGTACCAATGGTATGGTTTTAGATGTTGTGTATATAGACATATTCGTTAACAAAATAGACAAGAAAAAAAAAATGTTTCTCATCCAGAGAACCTAATCTATTAACCGTTTCCTCACGCTTGCCTGATCTACACCCCTTTACTGGAACTAAGTTAGTCTTTGGCAATCAGTGAAATTGCCATCTAGGTAACGTTAACTAAAGCAGCTCAAATGGTTTGGTGACACAGCTATTATGTTGAGGACAAATGAACTGTCTGGAGAGTGTAAATCATTTCTAATGAGCTACAGCAGCAATGAGTGGTTGTATCATTATCTATAAATTATTGGCCAGGACAAAATAAACATAACACATAACAGAGTGATGGAAAGAAAGAAAGCCGCAGCTCAGCGCTATGCTAAAGCAGCTAACAGCCACATTACCGCCTCAAAACACCTCGCGACACTCACGCTTACCTGAACATTACACTCTTTCCCTTGAAGCGGCTTTACTGTAATAATCATCTTTACATTTATACAATTAAATACAAAATAAAGAATAGATAATTATCTCGCTGAACACTCGTGAACTAGCAGCCGACGTTTCGCACGGACATGACGTCGATTACACTGGATGTGCGCATGCGCGGAGAATGTTGCGCCTCACCCAGACCAAAGACCAAACTGAGTTTTTTAATGACTTAACACATCAAATCACATCATTATTACATATAAATGAAAGGGCCTATACATATTTTTTTATAAAGAATACTAACATTTCCTATTGCCAATCAAATGGAATATGGTAAACTCTTGCCAAATACAGAAAATTAACCCCCGGTTTCACAGACAAGGCTTTAAACTAGTCCCAGACTAAAATGTAATTCTGAGCAGTTTAAACTGAAATAAACTTGCACTGACTGATCTTAAAACATAGTAGTGCCATTGGTTTGTCTCAAGATGCACGCCACTAATGTTTTTTTCCAAGGCATGTTAATAAAAATTGCTTAAATGACTTAATTGAACTATGGCCTAATCCTGGTTTAGTCTAAACTCTGTCTATGAAACCGGGCTTAAAAGACAAAGACAGACTCTTGTATAGGCTATATTTGGCACCTCTGAGGTACACAAAAGACAGAAGACCTCCAATATGGGGTAATGAAAAAGAAATCAATATTAAATACATTTGAAACAGACAGCAGCTTGTCTGCGACCATAAGACTCAGATTCTGGGTTAGAATTTAATTTGAGACCCAGATCAAGGCCACAAGACCAAGACACAAATACACACAAAGGTTCTCAGTTCATTGTTTAAGTTGTGTTGAATAAAGACACATAATTAAGGAGGACAAATATTTTATTGAACTGAATTACAAGGCATTACGAATTCTATAGTCAGTGATGTGCATACATCATGTACAGAATTTGGCTTGCATTTCAAATATCACTGATTTTTAACAATGAAACTCTGATTTATTTATGGAGACACTAAATCTTTCCTCAGTCACCTCTCCTGAATCTTCAAATTCATTTTAAACACATTTCAAAACAAAAGACATTAAGATGTTTAAGTGCTTATGTTATAAAGACTAAATTAGGCTAAGGCAAGAAATTCCTCACCCAAGGCTTTGGAAAATTGCTGATATATACCGCAGGCATATAGTTAATGTTATTCATCAGTCACCCTAATTATGTCAAGATACACACCAAAAAAAAAAACATTTAAGTAGATATAGAGTTAGACATATGTCTTCATCATATTACAGGCAGCATATCCTAAATCAGGGGTGTCATGTCCTGGTTCAGGAGTGTTTGATTGGTGCAGGAGTTAATATCTGCAGTATAACAGCCTTCCTAGAGCAGGATCAGACACCCCTGTCCTAAACTGAGAAGCTGAGAAATTATATCAGGGGTGGATCTATTACTTTCACTATCCTGCAGAGTTTAGCTACAATTAAACACACCTGAACCTGCTAAAATCAAAGTCTACTGAGTAACTAGAAACATCCAGACAGGTGAGTTTGAGCAGGCTGAAGCTGAACTCTGCAGGACTGGACACCCCTAACTTATAAAATGAAATCGAAGCAGGATTGGCGTTTTGGAGAGAAGTTGAAGAGAATGAGCTGTTATTTCAAGGAATCTGTGGAAAACAAAATACATGTAACATACAGTGACTAATAAAAGATGTTACTGAAAATAACTGAATACATGAACCAACATAATTTAAAAGGTATGTTAAATTACATAAAGTGTGATAAATTAAAACAGTATTATCATAACTTACTGTTGTATGTTCACATGTCAGGCTCTACAAGAGAGAAAACAAACATCAGTTTCATTTATAGACCATTGTTAATTTCATTTAAAAAGTAGCACATTTCATTTGTATCATTATAAGTCCTAGTTTGGGGTTCTCATAAAATTTAATTTACAAAGGTGATTTTATATGCAGTACATTTAAAGCATATTAAATGCAATCAAAATGTCTACTTTAATGTTTCTAATAACATTTGTGAAAATAAAATGCTAAAATATGGGTAAAAGTATCCATCATCATTCAGCATAACAGATATATTTATGTAAAAAAAACATAGTAATTCTGACCTGTACTTATTAAAATATATAAAATAAAAGGTTGCCATACTAAATTAAATTAAATTAAATTAATATTGGCAAAGACTGGTGAAGATTTGAGATGACTATTCTTTAGTTGATTAAAAATAATGACTTTTAATTATCATACAAAATCACTTTTAATTATCATACAAAATCACTTTTAATTATCATACAAAAGTGAACAAAATTTCCTTAAAATCAAATATTTGAAAGGAATAATATTACTATGAACCACACAGATCCAACAATATACTAAATTATGACCTGTGTGGTTCATAGTAATATTATTCCTTTCAAATATTTGATTTTAAGGAAAAAACAAATCACTTTTGTATGATAGTTAAAATGTGTTATGTGACAACTTAACGACTCCCAAAACTATAATTAACATGAAAGAGAGAAATTAAACTCCACAATCCAATAGGCAGATGTCTATAAAAGTGAGAAATACTCAGAAAGCTCCTAAATTAACCAACATCTGACCTTTATCTACCTCTTTATTCATCGACAATTAAAATCACCAACATTGAGACTCATAAGATAAAGACATCAGATTGGTTCTCACCCCAGGTGAAAGATTTCTCTAGGTTGGTCATGTGACGGACTCTGCAGGTGTACTCCTCTCCCGCCTGGGGGGTGAAGTCAACATACTTAGTCAGGTGGAACTGCCAGCCCTGCTCGAAGGCCAGGTCGGTCTGGTGACTGCCCTCGATCTCCTGTCCGTTCTTCAGGAGCTTAATGGTGATGTCGGGGGGGTGAAAGCCACTGACGTAGCAGATCAGAGTGTTTTTTTTCCCATACTCTCCAGGGTTGCGGCTGTACACCTGCACCTTGGGATCAGCTAGAAACATACAAAAGGAAACATTGATATTTTGACATATGAAAACTGTTTGTTCTTGTATACTGTATTGCATGTATTGTGTTTGGAAATGTTTATTGTCTTTGTCCTTATGTTTAATTTATCTTATTTATTCATCCAAGCATGCAGATCAAAGGGAAAAAGAGATTTTAGAATATGTCCTAACTCCTGTTAAATTTAATGTACTTTTTTTTCTGAGTTAAAAAATAATGACTATCATACAGTTTTACCATAATTTACTGAAGATACCCACTTAAATGTTAATCAGTGTAATAAACAACGAAAATCCTGCCAGGCATATTAAGAATAAGATTCATTAGATAGCATTACAAGACGATGATAAAGGATCACAGTGCAACCCACAAAAAATAATTTATTGTCAATTTAAGTCTTTACCAATCTTTGTCACAATCCTTCAAAACTACTTTTGTCAACAAGAAGTTATTATTAATTAAAAATGTAGTATAATCGTATATTTTTTAATAAGTATAAGTAAGTTTTCGTTTTTACACCCTGCTAAAAAAAACAATAGAAGCCCAAAAGAAACCATCAAAGAAATTCTAATGGTTTCCATTAAAATACCATTATAAACCATTAGATTTTTTCCAGTATAACCATTACAAAATTCCTTTTTGTAGTGTGTTTTTGGCATTTTTCCAATAGGATTTAACATCCCACCAATAGAATCCATCACATACCAATAGACACCATTATAGTTTCCATTAAAACCAATACAATTCCCATTATCACCATTAAATCCATTACATTTTCTATTGTGTTATGGGCAGGGCATAAATATATATGTTACACGGATTTACCTGGAATGTTATTTCACCCATATTTTGACATTTTATTTGAAAAAAAGTTATTAGAAACATTAAAGTAGAGACTTTACTTGGATTCAGTATGCTTTCTATGTATATTAAATCACTTTTATAGATTTAATTTGATGCAGGCACCAAAATGGGACGTCTCGACTTTGACCCATATACAGTATGTTTAGCTGTTTAGTTGTTTCTTTGTGCCGTTATTATAACTAATTTTAACACAATAATAATTTCTTAAACAAAACCATAACTGATTGAATAGCATGTTATCATGTGTCATATTAATGTAACTTTATAACCAACCATTAATATCCAGTAAACGAGTTTTTCTATCAGTAGTAGCTATAGTGAAAGTGAAAGTAAAATGTTCCGGGGATTTCAGACAAACAAACATGTCTTAGACATGTTTATATTCTCTGGACATATTTATACAACCTTTTAAAAGCTATAAAAATACTTTTTTCAGCGTTTTGGCAACTATGCTTTTAACAATTTAAGGGTTTTATCCCTCGTATTCTCTCTCCATAGCAGATGAAAGTACGTCATACACTACTAAGGTTGAAATACATAATATTCTTTTTAATACTAATGAGGGATTCAAACGTATTTGATAAAGACTGCGTATAAAGAATAGAAATACTAGATATTAATACAAATAAAATTGATAAAAATAAATATAATAAGAAGAGTAGTCTAGATAAGAACGCATCAGAATACAGATTCTTTATACTTACTTTGTTTGGCGAAACAGCTGGCGCTGAGAAGCACAAGAGCAACTACTGCTAGTTTAAACATGGTTTTCACTGTTGTGTTCCTGTCTCTAATTCTGTTCGTCCGTCGAGTTCAAGTCTGGATTCCTGTAGCCTCCTCTCTGTCTCTCTGAACACAAAACGCTCCAACATACGGGACACCAGATTAAACCCGCCCTCAAATATATTTTCAACAAATCATATATTTTATTTTTCTGTTGCTGGGTGGTTATAGGGCTCTGATGGTCAGTGTTGCCAGATAGGATGGACGATTTCCAGCCCACACCCTCACAAAAACCCGCCCAAAATTTTAGCTGATCAAGCTGATTTACTCTTTAAAACAAAATAAAGACAAGAAAGAGTTTTCCATTTTTAGTTGAAACTATCCAGTTTTATATGTAAACAACCTCTTTCAATCAATCAATCAATCAATCAATCAATCAATCAATCAATCAATCAATCAATCAATCAATCAATCAATCAATCAATCAATCAATCAATCAATCAATCAATCAATCAATCAATCAATCAATCAATCAATCAATCAATCAATCAATCATCTTTTACTGGGTTATTAGCTAACTTTATGCCAATAAAACACAAACAACACAAACCAACAACAACTTAAGTCATTATTAAAAGGTTGTATTTTGTAAGAACGTGTAATCGAGCCAAAAGCACATTTTTGAAAATCAAACCACATATATATATAAATGATGCTATAATGCTACATATCATCAGCATACGGGCATATCATTGATAAATCATCTTTAGTGCAACTGAGCTTGAATGCAATGAAAATGGTTTCTTTTGGTGCATTGTTTCATGCAACCCATAGAACACTATGGTCATAGTTGTGTTTAATTCCCTGTAAATGGAATCTAGCCCTGCCCACATGCCCCCCCCCCCCCCTCTCAGATCAGCGAGCATGCTGTGGAGACATGATTCAAACATTCACACTCTGGGTTTCTTCAGTATTGCTAAAGCTGACCAGCTCCATCATTCCAGAGAGGAAATCGCTTTCAGTCTGGTTGTATTTCCCATGTTCCTTGTCCATATTATTCAGGTAAATATCTTCTCAGATATCCCTTATTTGCAATGCAATGTTTAAACAAATTAACGAAATTGTTTTTTTTGTGGCTTAATCTATTTGGATTATTACGCAGAGCTGGTTGCACTGTTAATATTACAGTCGATGAGCTTTGCAGACCCTCTAAATAATTGCAGAGCAACTTCGGTTTTGTCTGCCATTAATTTATTTCCTTTGAATTTGTTGATTATCTCAGTTCGTTAAACGCTGGCGTACACTTTACAATTGTGTAAAGGTCCATCAGTCCCTGTCTGTGTCCCCGTTATGCAGGGCTGATGGGGACGCTCCGAGATCTCCAGTTCGCACTTCAGCTGAAGATTGAGGAGTTACGGCAGAGAGATGCTCTTATCGACGAGCTGGAGCTGGAGCTGGACGCTAAAGATGATTTGATCCGCCGCCTGCAGGGGGAGCTCGACCGTCTGCGGCTCTCCGCTCCTGCAGGCGCCTCAGCAGCTGGTTACGGAAAGCGCTTCATTAGATTTGTCAGACGGAGAGTTTTTTTAATGGTAAATGAAACATCAACAATAGACAAAATAAAAATAAAATGGGGGACATACAAACATTACAAAAGCTTATAAGAGCATTAGAAAAGATAACAAAATACAAGACTTTGTCATAGTCATAAAAAAATAAAGGTTCATTACAACATACTCAAGAATATTAAATGTTCTCGAAGCCTTAGAGTTCAAAAGCCTTAGAGTTTTGACATGTTCTTAAAGAAAGTGACGAGGGACTTTATATCTAGGGAAAACATTCTAAAATTGGGATTACAGCGAATAGTTCTGGCTTTGTGAAGCTGGAATTTACCCAGAAGACAGAATAATAAAACAGTATAATCAAGATTGACATTCGCAGAATGAAAATCTGACAAAAAAATTATAGTTTCTGTAAATTGTAAAAAATGTTTACAACAAAGGAATACCAACATTGTAACTTCTGACCAAAAAGATTTAGTGAATGCGCGATGATAAAACAGATGCTGACCCGATTCTTCTTTAATATTACAAAAGGAACATAAAGAAGATACATTCTGATACATTCTGCTCAAGAGTCAGTTACAAGGGTAATATCTATGAACAAACTTGAAATGGAGTTCTTTCATTTTTACTTGGAATACAAAATTTGTAAGGAGAAGTCAATATTTTTTTTCTGGATAATACTCAATTTAGATCTAGTTTTAGGGAGGTTCCTTGGAGTATATTTCACTCTATGAATCTATATAATATATGGGTTTCATTTTCTGAAATGAGTGACAAAAAATATTGACCTTTTCAAGATATTCTAATCATTTTAGATGTATCTGTACATTTGGCTTTCAGGGTTTAAATATCTATGTGCATCGATCAGGTTCAGAGATTGACAGAGTTTTCCTATTAGAGGGTTAATGCTATTAGTCACATTTCTAGGCGGAAATCTATCGGCAACTAAATCTGGTGCTTTGTCGAAATCGCCACCAATTAAAATAAATGCAGAAGGATATTTAAGTTTTAAATTATTTATATAAAGAAATATACGTCAAACAGAGTTATATTGTTTGCAGAACAGTTGACCCCATATTTGTTAACCATTATAAAATTAAATTCTTTCAAAATGAACAACTGAGATAATCCACCTTCCCATCCCTGAATAAAGTGTTTCTAAAAATGTTCCTTTAATTCCGCTAACCCCGCCTGACGAGCTGGAGTTAAGACGAGCTCCCCCATTGGGTATGCCAGAATTTTTCATCATTTACACAAGAGTGTGTTTCCTGCAAAAAATAACTGTCCCTTTTCTTAGATTAACAAAACAAAAAAGCTTTTCGTTTAAGTCACGCAGCCCTCGAACATTTAAAGAGAAACATGAAAAATGTGAACTAAACATAGGATCAGAACACTAAATAATTACAACAGTCAGAATAAGTTAAGTAAATTAAATATGCTTCTTTGCAGATATGCAGAGTTTAAGGTTCGAATTCCCTAAACACATTTTAAGAAGGACAACATACTCTGTCGGGGGCCCAAAACAAAAATTCTCATTTGGTATAATCACGACACAGAAGGCATACTAAATATCATAAACCGAAATTCTCTTCCCATTTATGAACGCAATGGGCCCATTAAACCCAGCTTTCTTTCCTTCCCTTCTTGCCTTTCCAACGAGTGGCCAGAGTTTGTTTCTCGCCTCCTTGTCCTCATGTGTCAGATCTTCCAAGATTCAAATTTTCTTCTGCTTCAGCAGTTCAGATCGTTTCACTTCCGCCCATATTGCAACTTGAAAGGTGCAGGAAAAAAACTGTAAGATGATCCGGCACGGGTTGGCATTTCCAGACTTGGGACCAAGCCTATGCGTGATGTCGACCATGTCCTGTAGTTTCTCCACGGAGTGTGGAGAGAGATTCTTGAACAGCTCGATGATGACCATTTTGACATTTTCTCCTTCTTGCTCCGGTATCCCAGCTACAGGGAGGTTCCATGTGCATTTGTAGCTACCCAAACCGCTGCATTTCTCCTTGAGAGTTTTATTTTCCTTTTCCAAAATCTCCATCTTTGATTGCAGAGAAAGCATTTTTTCTGTCACATCTTCCATCTGCTTGTTCATGACTTCAAACGAAAAGAAAAGCCTACAGATTGAAGAAGTATTTTACTTAACCAATACTTCGACGGATTGCAGTTTTACCAACGACTCTTCTTGTAACTTGTACTGCACGACCATTGGTTTGTGCGGTTACCGCAAGGTATAGGGCTATGTAACTACCATATAAGTTTCAAAACTCTCAATCCAAAGTAAAGCTCACATAGCCTGCATAAAGTAGCTGTGCTTTTTCACGAGCGCTTGTGACTTCCGTAAAAATGTGATGTCAGAACTACTCAGTCACCGCCTTCTGTCACCATCCCGAGCACCGCCCACCGTCCTTTTGCCAAACCCCCAGACAGCATCGCATCCATGCCATTTCTGAGCAACAGCAACACGGAAACATGTCGAAAAGGTTAACTTTAACGGACGAAACCAGATCGGCTGACTTGTAACGTTACACTCTCACTCAAAGGATGAACGATCTGACAGGATTGTTACTATGAGGTGGATCACGTCTAACATGTATAGTAAAGACAAATTCACAGTGTCTGTCTAGTCATGATGAAGATGTATATACATTTCGATTTCAGCAGGCAACTATTTTTACAGCTACATTATTATTCCAGCCACAATTAATCAACACTGTATATAACGTTACAGTTACAAGTGATTATATATAAATCGTCAGTTTGTTGTTTTACACACATGCACACAGACATTATTGCATACAAGACATAGTCGTGAGATGCAAGAAATCTTCAGACGCGCCAGTAACAACAAAAGACAATACTTTATTGAACCTTTTCTGATAAGAAGTGTGCGCTGCAAACACGATCATGTTTGAAGATTGTTTCTATCCAGCCCGCTTGTTTTATCGCACTTAACCACAGCTGGTTAAGGTATGCGATCAAATTTCTAATTTGAGGCTGTATTACGTCAAGTCTGGCACCCAACATCATCAAGATGATATTTTAAACTCCTTATGTAGCCGCGTCCAGTTTTCCCTTTGTTTTGCAGCTAGGGCTGGGATGTAATTGTGACGTCGGCCCTACATGACCCTAGTTACCTGTGGTTGGCCTAGCCGTGCGTCACTCAGAAAACAACAGGCCAATCAGAAGAGAGGCTCATGAATTTGAATTAGACAGGACAAATCGATCTGTATTTACCAGAGCTCCTGAGAAAAGAGCTGTAAAATATATATTGAGATGATTTTTGGTACTTATACTGCAGATATGTATTCTTAAGGACATCAAAACCTAAAATAAAACTCAAGAAAGATGTACAATATGGGACCTTTAAATCAATGGCGGCAGCGGAGCTGCATAGCCTTTGTCTGGAAAGCCCCCCAAAGCCTGCTAGAATGGTCGGGGCATCTGGCTATATAATGCGGGCATTCGCCAAGGCTCCTCAGATTTCTTCTCCTTCAGCGACGACTACAAGATCTTCGCTCTTCGAGACTCGAAGCCTTCGCTGTTGAATGAGCCATCGCAGTGGATCCAGACCTCTCTCTCTCTCTCTCTGCCCACAGTGCCTGCAGCAGCTGGTCCACCCTCAGAAGAGAGGACGCTCCACCCACAAACGGTTCAGGTAATATGGGGAGTCTTTGGCAGGCCAGAGGTCAACCTCCTCGCCTCAGAACACAACACTCACTGCCAAACATATTTTTTCAAAGGACAGCGATGCGTTGGCCCACGATTGGCCCAACCGCCTCCTTTATGCTTTTCCCCGATCACCCTGATCCCGCAAGCAATCAAGCGAATCAGAAAAACAGAAGCACAGAGTTCTGTTAGTGGCCCCGCTCTGGAGGAACCAGAATTAGTTCTCGGAGCTTGCGCAGATGCTCACTGCAGCCCCGTGGCCCATTCCCCTGAGATGAGACCTCCTCTCTTAGGCAAACGTAACGATTTGGCACCCCCAGCCCGATCTATGGGTGCTACATCTTTGGCCTCTCGATGGGAGCCTTCAGTCTTCTCCGAGAATGTGCTAAATACTATCTCTTTTAGGCTAGAGCACCATTTATGTGATGCCTCTATGCCCTTAAGTGGTCTGTCTTCTCCGCCTGGTGTACTACCTGTGGCGCAGACCCAGAGGAATGTGACATATCGCTGATATTGTCCTTTCTACAAGAGCTGTTGGAAAAGGGTCGCTCCCCCTCCACGCTCAAGATCTATGTAGCAGCTATAGCAGCCTCACACAATCCTATAGATGGCCAATCAGCCGGCAAGAACAACTTAGCTATTCGTTTCTTGAAGGGGTCTAGGAGGCTTAACCCGCCCTGCCCTGTCACCGTCCCGACATGGGACCTGCCTACGGTGTTGAGGGCTCTGAAGAGCCCTTCTTTTGAGCCGCTACAGTCTGTTGACCTTCATCCCCTGACGTTAAAGACCGCTCTGCTACTAGCACTGGTATTGGTAAAACATATGGGAGATCTGCAGGTGCCATCAGTAAGTCCTTCTTGCCTCGAATTCGGGCCTAACGAGTCTAAGATCGTCCTGAAACCAAGGCATGAATACATACCCAAAGTGCTCTTGACTCCGTTCAGAGCACAAGTGATTACTCTCTCTGCGCTTCCTCCTTCGGAGCAAGACCAGGGTTTGAATCTACTCTGCCCTGTCAGGGTGTTGAGAATTTATATAGAGCGTTCCGCCCCCTTTAGGCAGTTGGATCAGCTCTTTGTATGCTTTGGCGGCCGCACCAAGTGGTCTCCGGTCACAAAGAAAAGACTGTCCAGATGGATAATTGACGCTATTAAGCTAGCATACTCTTCTTTGGGCCAACTATGCCCCATGGGAGTAAGAGATCACTCGACTAGAGGCATCGCCTCGTCCTGGGCGTGGTCTAGCAGTATGTCCATTGCAGAGAAATGTGCGGCGGCCGGCTGGGCCTCGCCGTCCACATTTGCCAGGTTTTATAATCTGGAAGTCCCTGCCTTACAGGCACGGGTCCTTTCTGCTTAACGGACTCACTTTGTCCCATGACAACCAGTATGGGTGTTTGCCTTCTTCTGTACACTCTTGGCCCTCAATCGAGCTCCGAGGCTGTACAGACTTATTTGGGACGATTACTCAAGGCTGGGTCAACCTCGATGAGTTTGAACCTTTGACCTTCTGCAGGGCTTCCCTGTACAATATTTGGTCCCTCTGGGCCCCTCTTTGTGCCTAAGGCATAGTCGTTCCCCTAACATAGACACGGCGGGATTATACGGTTTCCCTAGCGTCTTTAATCAAGACGCAGTACGAAGTCTAGTATCGATGGGGAACGTACTCACTCGGTACTCAGTAGTAATCGAGTATGATATCTTATGAGCAGGGGACTTACTAGGAGTATTGGGTAAAGCACCAAATGCATTTTCTAGGCATCTTGCATAGTTATGGACCTTTAGGTTATCACTGTTTGCAGTTGCCTCGATAGAGACTGTTTCCATCTCGTCTACCATGTCTGTAGCAACCGGGCAGCTTGGCTTAGGCACAAAAAAAGAAAATTAGACTAAGTGGGTCCCAATAAGCATTAAAGTTAGTCTTAAAAGAATATGTCGAACTTCCACTACAAGAAATAAAAATAATTCAACATGTAACTTCAAAGCTTTAAGCTCCGCATATAAAACAAGTGTAGAATATCAAGGACCGAATCAGACAAATCAAGATTCGATCGAAGCATGGTTGAAACATGAGGAGCCGAATTCCACAAGACAACAGCAGAAAGTCATAAATCAGACCCCCAGCCCGCCTGAATACACCCCGACCAGGCTTCGAGGACAAAGGCTAAAATTCCTGGGTTCACAAAAACTGTAGAATCATCTTAAAATACTTTCATTCTCATGGTTAATGAAACTAATCATTTCTATGCATAACTGCATATTATGTATGTGACCCACAATTTGGAATATCCTTGTTTTAATCATTGTGTTTATCGTGCTTTTAATTAGTATTGACTAGCTAAGCCTTAAGGGTTAATGTCATGTTTAGTATGTATGAGCGTGATAATTCCAGCTTTGAACATTTCTTTTAATTGGTTTCCTGTCAAATGCATCATATTCTGGTTATAGAAACCACATCCAAAAGGATACTTTGCAAGAGAATGTAAAATTCGGGCAATGTGACTGGCCATGACATGTTAATTTATTAATTGGGTGGAGCAACAAAGCAGCAGCCGCTCCAGCATAGGACCTAATTGGTCAAGACAACCATTGGGAGGTGTCAAAAAGCCGAGGTTAAATACCCAGGACACACTTCTCCCCTCCCTCTTGAAAAACTCTCTTGAATCCGCTCTCTAACTGCTCTTTTAAGAATTCCTCTCTCTTGAATTCACCTTCTCTCTGAAAAATGAACTCTCTGGAAAAATGAACTCTCTCTTCAGCCATGTGCTCTGGACCACACTTAGCCAGTTGCTACCATGATGAGAAGAAAAAACACCTAGTCTCTTTACATCCTTTTATTCTTTTACTTTAGTTTATTTTCTTTCCGTTGAGTCCGTGTGCTAAGTTACGTTTGCCAGCGGAAACCAGCCCAAAACTCTGCCGGGCCAGCCACGAGCCAACGCCCACTTCAACGACTCCTGAACTCTAAGCCAATCAGCGACTTCGGAGAAACCCTTTCCCGCAAAGACGGAGGACAAAGGGAAATCTTTAAACACAAAAGCTGCAAGTACAAACCTTAGACTCTTGCTGTAACTGGTGTAATATTGAAAATAGATTTGAGCCTCATTGAAAAGTCAATGCGAGTGTTAAATATGTGATAGATGATTGTTCAGGTTTATGCAATTGCACATATTGCTGTAAACGTGGGATATCAAATTCTCATTCTCTTAATCTAATCCTTTCCTCACTTTCTCTCTTTCTGCAACGCGTGAATGTGTGAATGCTTGTGTATATTAGTTTACATGTCTTAGATTTATATAAATAAAGTCTTGTTTATATTGAAAAGAGAAATATCTTGTGTTTTGTGCTCATAAGTTAATGCCTTAATCTGTCGATTTTGTTACTGTGCTATTTAATAGTGTTTTCACTATATTTTGGGATTTTAATATCCAGTGCAGAGTTTGTTATACGGCTTGTTCAGTGAATCGCCGTGAAACAGTGAGTCTGTTCAAATTCCCTATAAAATCATTAATGATTCCCTTTGAGCTAAATTGACCTGTTTCCCTTATAACAATATATATATTATATGTTATCATTACATATTGGTGGAGGATCTGCGGGCAGATTAATCTAAATTATGAGCATAAACCAAGTTATTTAATCTTTTATATTCTTACGGATGAGATCTGATATCGAGACTGGTGTGTGTGCGTATGTGTGAGTGACGTCAGCAGCGCGCGCCTCCGTGAATGAATGAGCACAGAGAAGGCTGTAACTCGAGTCAGCCTCTCCTTTGTTTAACTGCAGTAAGGGAACTCAAAGTTAACATTTGAGATCAGAGAATAAGGTCGGATATGAGCGTTTTCCTCTCTTCTTGTAATGCCTTGTTTTATAGCTGAATTAATGTCCTGCGTGTTCCAGGTCATCTAATAGCTATAACTTACCCCATAATCTCAGTAACTGTTAGCCGCACGAAGCTAAACTGCAGCAATTAAAAGGGAAATAAATCAGTGGATAAAGAATAGTTTTGAGCGTGTTCCTCAATCCTGTTTATCAAAGCCTTATTCATAGTTTGATCGTCAGTGCGTGTTCCATTGTCAGATCATATATGCTATGACTCCCTGGGTTAAACATTAGAGAATAATGCTTGCCTGTTTGTGTACACTGTTCACAAAGTGAATTAAATCTTGCGAAACACTGCGTGTGTCCGAGAGTGATTTGAATGGGAGTTTTAAAAGCTTTATCAAGTAAAGTTTACCTTTGAACCAACAGCGAAGAAACCCTGTTGTGTTTATGTTTCCTCAACCGCAGCACGAAGCCGTTATTTGAATAAGGTTTAAGTTTAACTCTGAACGAACTGAAAGTTTAAGCGCCACATCGCAGAACAAGCGGTGTTGTTATTTGTACAGTGTTGAGATGCACCAACATTTAATGTAACATGCTTAACTGTATTTGTAATGCAACAATTAATGTGCTAGCAACTAGTTTGTTTTGGTTGTCACAGATACGATTGTGACACGAAAGTCTTAACATACTTCCGGAGCAACTTTGAACTGCGCACGCGCAGTACATTGATGCTTTTGTAAACAAACTCCATGCTGTTGCTGACGGCACGGTTGTGTTTACATTGAAGTCTATGCTAAAGCCATTAGCCTCAAAGGTTAGAAGTTAGCATCCAATGGTTGAATAAAGTGTGTGTTTGGAAAAGCTAAAGTGGTTTAACCCTTTAAACATTTAAACTAATATACTTGTTGGTCTTTCGCTTCCTGATTTCTCCCTTTTTACCACTTATTTGTAGTTCTACTTGAAAGGAAAATACTAGTTCACAATTATTAATTGTGCCAAATTCAAATTTAATTAAAACATTAAATTTATTTAGAATCATTCTAATTTCCCCCCTCATATTGTTTAATATGATCCTTCCTTCTAGTATTCCCTTTTGGACATAATCATTTTAGGTACAAATAAGTATTGAACTTTGAAAGTTTAAGTAAACTTATTCTACCTAATTGATTTATTACCCATATAAGTAGATTCTATTCAGACTTATACTCACTCATTACTTTATTGCGTTTTACCCCTAATTCTTCCTGTTTTGGTTATAAACATAACCACTATTTTATTTACTTATTTCCTCATTTACTTAATTTCATATTTGCTTATTTTGCCTGTTTATTACTTTACAATTTTACTTTGTCTTACCATTTTATTTCCTCTGTGTATCCTAGCTTGGGAACGACCCACCTGAGCCTTAATAGGACGCATTGTTATCCCTCACCACGAGTTCAAATAAATTAGAGAGACAAATCTCTTTTACCCAAAATGTATTTTTGTTGATAGTTGTGTAGCAACTGAAAACAACACTATACGCGTAGTTGGGCATAACTGCTTGCTAGTGGACCGATCCACTCAACTTACTGTCTCCTTCTCTTCCCTCCTGTTCTATCCTCCTTTCTTTCCTCTTCACTTTTCACATTTGTTGGGACCTGTAAGAACCATCAATCAATTCTAAGGGTATGAGATACACAATCCTGTCAAAAGGCGAATCATCCTTACGAATTTGATTGCAATCAAACCTTCTTTTGTTCTTCCTAACCTCCCTATATTTAAAACGCAATCCAAATTTTAACACCTCATGCAACGCTGAGATCAATTTTAATAGAGATAAGTGTTGAGCAACTGTCGCCTTCGCAGCCTCCCTGTGAGCGGTCCAACTGTAAGGTGTTGCGTTGTCAATTCTGTCAGACTAAGAAAAGAGATATCAGAATTATTATTATATTCGTTTGTCTAAGACAAAGATTTAATAATATTGTTTGCCTCCTTGATAACAACATTTAATAAAAAAAAAGGGAATTCTCCTCATTTTGAAAAAAATAGAAAAGGAATTGTTTATTTTAATTAAATTTGTTTTTCACCTTTTTTGTCTCTTTTCCCTCTTCCTCATTAGAGTGACGAAGTCTTCACATCGCTAGTCTACCTAGATACTCTGAGACCAACACAGTGATCACCACACTTCACCAGTGGTTCAAACCACTGACATAACACTTAGTTGTCGCACCACACATAAGCTTCCACTCCACACAGATCTGTGTCAGTCTCTCTTCTCCCCAGCGTGCCAACATGCCGCAGACTGCAGACCCCCTTGCCCAAGGGGAAGATGTGAACACTTGGCTGAGAGGCACGACAGACAGCCTCACCCCCAAGACGTTTGAACTGTTATTATTTTTAATAATAATCCTAGTCCTGAGAAGATTCCTGACACAAGATTCAAGCCAGAATAACAACCATGAAGAGCTAGTCAAAATCACCAGCTCCCTAAGCTATGCCTTCACGACCCAGCTGAAACTGAGCGACAAGCACATCACCCACCTTCAAGAGGAACTGACATGTGCTCAACGTCGCATAGACAAGCTGGAAGTGAAAGTTCAAGATCAACTCAAAGCACCCATGCCAAAGGAAACAACGGAACAAGTTAAGGAGCTCCAAGCAGCCCTGACAGCAGCTCAACTTGATCAACAACATGCAAAGGCTGCCCAGAAAGACCTGGAAAACAGACTTCAGTATGCCAACCAGCTACTAGAGAAAGCCAAGCATGACATCAGCAACAAGAATGCTGAAATAAGTGCCCTGAAAGACCACCTTGAAAGGTACAGAATTAAAATGGACAATCTGACCCAACAACTAGACGATACCAACGATCAGCTCTACATGGTCAGAAGAGGACTCAAACATGCTTATGAGCAGAAGCAAGAGCCAAAGCGAGAGAAACAACACTCAGCCTCACCACTGCTGAGCAGAGCAGAGTCCCATGTCCAAGAACTCGTATACAGCGAAAGAAGCGAAGGGCCACAACCCAAAATCTCACCTGCCTTCGCCACAGAACTCTTTCCTGTCAACGAAAGAAAACCTCCCATCCAAGCAGACCTTGGAGCTGCACCTGGGATGACCATCAAAGACCTCGACAAGCTGTCTAAAAGGATCAGCAAGTTCAACCCGAACTCCACAGGGGGCCACACCATCCAGGCCCACCTTCAAGATATCGACTTCTATCTAGAAATGAGACCTCATGTGACTGACAGAGACAGGTTATACCTCCTTAGAGCCACGTCCAGTTCCGAGGTACGAAACTTCTTAGATCGACAGCCCAGTCGAACGAAGTCAGACTACCAGCTACTTCGTGAGGTCCTGATTAAAGAGTTTACCGACCCTGACTCCGAACACGGACTGTTAACTGCCTTAGAAACCAAACAAGGTCGACAAGAGGCTCCACAAGCTTACTACAACCGACTCCGACAAGCCTACTTTGGTGCACACAACGAACCTGACCTTGAAGAGGATGTGAACTTCAAAAGCCTCTTCCTAAGAAATCTGCACCCTGGAGTCAGCCACCATCTAGGCGTCATGGCCTGTCCACGCTCCATGACCATCCAACAGTTGCGTGACCTAACACAGAAGGCCTACAACAAGCAGAAGATGGCCTCAAAG
The DNA here is from genome assembly GCA_027474115.1 of Schizopygopsis malacanthus. Taxonomy (NCBI): domain Eukaryota; kingdom Metazoa; phylum Chordata; class Actinopteri; order Cypriniformes; family Cyprinidae; genus Schizopygopsis; species Schizopygopsis malacanthus. Next base: position 6,449,627 of record CM049881.1, read on the forward strand.
AAAGGTAACAAAACATCCACACTCTTGAACTCTGTCAATAAAGACTCAAGCCTTGCACTGGACGACACCCAGATGCATCACAATACCAGAGTCCTCCATCAAGAGCACAGAGAACGTGATCCCCATGTCCACGAAAGCTATCAGCCCAACTTCTGGAAAAATCCATGGGACCAGCCACGCTTCTCAAGAAACGCAAAAGATAGCAACAACTGGAAACCTAACCAGACATCCAAAGGTAATCGCCTGACTCATCCAAGAGCATCTCGTAGGGTTAAGCGACAACGAAACCCACCTCAGCATTACTCAGACATGCACAGTGCTGAGTATGCTCCAGAACCATAAAGCTTACCGTCAGAAGACATGGAACAAGTCATGAGCCAACTGAACGAGTTCCTTCAAGATAAGCTGAACACGGATGACTACGAAATTGAGTCATGCTCGCTGTGACCAGCGACAGAACGGAAGGCCGACGATCGCATGGTACACCACCATATCCGAGATGACAAGCACCTGTTCAACAACCACACAGGACGAGCAAGTCTCTCACGGCCAACCGTTGATGAAAACTGAGGTACCAGAGAACATCACCTCACTCACCCATCACTCACTAGCAAACTGCTATATTAACTCCAACTCCTAGAACCACATTCCCGTCTGTGCAACTGCAACCACCAAAGCACAGAAGGTCAGAAAGTCTGCCACATCCAGAAGGTAGCACAAGAGGAATGCAACAAAGGAGACAAAGTTTGCAGCCCAGCTTCACACAGCCATGCCAAACTACCTCCGACTGTCTGCTAAAGAACTTCCTGCCTTTCTGGACTGATCCCCATTAGATCATGGACATGCCCACATCCAAGCCAAGGATGAAGAGAGCCAGTCTTCATCAACATACCTGAAAAGGGGGGAGACGACACAGACTGGAACAGATCTGACCACACATACACTACACCATTAACACACACAACATTACCTACACCCAGAGGTAACCACATCTACTGATAACACATTCAACAAACATATTCTTCCCACAAGTAGAATATCCAACTTTAGCACAACACAGTTACATACACCACCATGAAGAAACATATAGCTATCCTCACAAGAGTTAGAACACCTGACACGAAGTTAAGGTGCATGGCCCCCTAGCTGCACATGACATCCTAGCTCAACAGTAGTTGCAAATCATGCTAGGAAAACCCACAGCAGCTTTTTGTTTTGATTTGTTCTTCTTTTACCTATCCTTTTCCTTCCCCTCTTTCTTTAGTAGGTGAAACACCTAGACACCCTGCAAGGGTCAAAGGTCTGATATTAGGATTGACTCGCTACACCTAATATCCGCAAGCCACTCTAGACTGAAGGAAAGCCAGAGAGCTCCATGCACGATAGGTTGATTCATTTTACCACAAATTAGTTCACTAGAAACCAGGAGCGTAGCCAGAAAGGAGACTCTGGATGTGCATCAGAAAAACTGGGTGTGCCACATTTATTGTCAGATTAATAAAAAATAAAATTAAAAAAAGCATGCTTATTGGGTATTAATATGTTAGTTTAACCATTTCATTTTTGTGTAGGCTACATGTGTCTGTTAACCTATTCTGTGTGTGTATCTGTGTAAGCAAGCTTAATGATTATTAATATGATAGTTTAACCATTTCATTTATGTTTGTGTGTGTGTGTGTATGTGTTTCTGTGAGCCTATTGTCCATTTTCGATGAGTTTCACTGTCAGCTATGCATCCAGCTATGTTGGCCTAGACCCTAACACATACCACCTTAGGCCTTACAATTCTTGAACCACGGTTATCGCTGCTTGCAGCTATATTTTTGTTGTTGTTGTTTTTTTCCATTTTCCGAAGCTTTCTCGCTCAAGAGGGTCACCGACACAATCACAGTATAACCTACAACAGCTCTTTAACTGCGCTCTAGTCAAACGCGCTCACTGTAGCCTAATCATTAACTACACACATCATAAACCCCTTTTAGGCAAGTACAATTTATGTCACATATTTTAATAAGACTAAACTCCTATTTAACCTGATGATCACAGGTTTAATAAAAATACATTTTAAGTTTCTAATTATAACACCGCATTTCCACGGTTATTCAAACAACGAACAAATTATACAGTGAGCAAAGCACATTTACTTTATCAAAGAATAATCATTGACTTCAGTGACTAAGGCTATGTAAAAATATATTATCTAAAAACAGCTGTAGCTGCTGTACTAAATAAAAACAAAATGCTTTTAAATAATCCCTCCTTTTATTAAATCATTAACATTTTGCACATCCTGCAATGGTGACTTAAACTGTACATGGGCCTACATATAATGTTCCTTTGAAATTACTTTTGGTGCAATAAACAATCTTGAATAGATGTCTTGCAAGACACATTAGAGAAAGCAGTAAAATATTTTTTATACATTACATTCAGGATCGCCAACAACATAGCAGAGTACATTTAATGGTGCCTGTAGCTGCTCAAAGGGCGAAACGGCGTGGTCTGGCCTTGAATGCCTCAATTATGTTATTATTATTATTTTTTTTGTGAAAATAATGTAAAATGTTAATTACATTTTAAATGAACAAATATTGTAAGCACTGCTTAATCTGTAAATTGTGAGATCCCGGAACAAAGCGGGGTAATGAATCCGTCCGGCAAGTTTTTTTAATATTATTATTGAACTTTCAAAAATACAAAATTCAACAGCAAGTTCATATATATATATATATGCTTTTATTTATGTAGGCTACACAGAGAAACAATACATAGAGAAACAAGATGCGCTTTCTGCCGTCTCATGCAGTCTCCGTGAAATGGAGCGTCACAGCAATGAACCGGCTACTTTATTAAACGAACGAACAAACCAAAAAATACAAATCTTTAATTACGTAGTCGGAATGAAAAGGTGCATTTCTATATTAAAGTCAGCGTCGCATTCTGCAATTTTATCTTTTCAGCCGACACTGACTGAGAAGAAATCACTAGTTTATTAACGAATAATTAAAATGTTTTATTTTGCCTTTCCCCCAAAATTCATAATCATTAGCTTACTTTTGCCGTTGCACGCTTTAGACGTGCGCTTGGGCGCGGAATAGACTATACGCCTATATATTAAAGGATGGTTAGTAGCCTAAGTTATTATATTAATCAATTTATGTGTGACTAGGGAAATCTTTAGTCGGGGACAGGCCTTCTTGGCACAAGGAACCGATCAATTTTTTAAATAAAATGCTGTCAATTCGAAAAGTGTGCCTGCTAATCACGTCACGTTATATTGCAATGCAGAGTTATGAATGCATAATAATAAGTACAATGTTTTTAATTTATTTCATTTCTTATGGGTGCAATGGCGGTGCTTTGGTCTTTCTCGGGGGTGCTGAAGCATCTGCTAGCCCCTCCTTTGCGCTGCCCATGTTTATTACGATTAAAAAAATAATAATTCTGCATCTTTTTTTAGGTGTGCCAGCTGCCACTGTGGGTGGCACCGGCACACCCTGGCACACCCGTGGCTACGCCCCTGCTAGAAACTAAATGTGAACATTCTTAAGTTAAGACAACTTAGAAGAAACACACAAATCTAGTCGCAAAATTTGATCGAAGAATTAAAACAATAATTTCCAAAATTGAATAACCTAATGCCCGGCACCAGCACAGTAACTGTCATGGAGGTGTTGTCTTGTTGTTTGCTGTGTTTTGTCTGCTTCTTCTGCCTTTGTTTTTCCAGCGCTCGACGATGTCTTCTGCTAAACACCTCGCCGAACGAAGGGGGGTGTGTAGAATATCAAGGACCGAATCAGACAAATCAAGATTCGATCGAAGCATGGTTGAAACATGAGGAGCCGAATTCCACAAGACAACAGCAGAAAGTCATAAATCAGACCCCCAGCCCGCCTGAATACACCCCGACCAGGCTTCGAGGACAAAGGCTAAAATTCCTGGGTTCACAAAAACTGTAGAATCATCTTAAAATACTTTCATTCTCATGGTTAATGAAACTAATCATTTCTATGCATAACTGCATATTATGTATGTGACCCACAATTTGGAATATCCTTGTTTTAATCATTGTGTTTATCGTGCTTTTAATTAGTATTGACTAGCTAAGCCTTAAGGGTTAATGTCATGTTTAGTATGTATGAGCGTGATAATTCCAGCTTTGAACATTTCTTTTAATTGATTTCCTGTCAAATGCATCATATTCTGGTTATAGAAACCACATCCAAAAGGATACTTTGCAAGAGAATGTAAAATTCGGGCAATGTGACTGGCCATGACATGTTAATTTATTAATTGGGTGGAGCAACAAAGCAGCAGCCGCTCCAGCATAGGACCTAATTGGTCAAGACAACCATTGGGAGGTGTCAAAAAGCCGAGGTTAAATACCCAGGACACACTTCTCCCCTCCCTCTTGAAAAACTCTCTTGAATCCGCTCTCTAACTGCTCTTTTAAGAATTCCTCTCTCTTGAATTCACCTTCTCTCTGAAAAATGAACTCTCTGGAAAAATGAACTCTCTCTTCAGCCATGTGCTCTGGACCACACTCAGCCAGTTGCTACCATGATGAGAAGAAAAAACACCTAGTCTCTTTACATCCTTTTATTCTTTTACTTTAGTTTATTTTCTTTCCGTTGAGTCCGTGTGCTAAGTTACGTTTGCCAGCGGAAACCAGCCCAAAACTCTGCCGGGCCAGCCACGAGCCAACGCCCACTTCAACGACTCCTGAACTCTAAGCCAATCAGCGACTTCGGAGAAACCCTTTCCCGCAAAGACGGAGGACAAAGGGAAATCTTTAAACACAAAAGCTGCAAGTACAAACCTTAGACTCTTGCTGTAACTGGTGTAATATTGAAAATAGATTTAAGCCTCATTGAAAAGTCAATGCGAGTGTTAAATATGTGATTGATGATTGTTCAGGTTTATGCAATTGCACATATTGCTGTAAACGTGGGATATCAAATTCTCATTCTCTTAATCTAATCCTTTCCTCACTTTCTCTCTTTCTGCAACGCGTGAATGTGTGAATGCTTGTGTATATTAGTTTACATGTCTTAGATTTATATAAATAAAGTCTTGTTTATATTGAAAAGAGAAATATCTTGTGTTTTGTGCTCATAAGTTAATGCCTTAATCTGTCGATTTTGTTACTGTGCTATTTAATAGTGTTTTCACTATATTTTGGGATTTTAATATCCAGTGCAGAGTTTGTTATACGGCTTGTTCAGTGAATCGCCGTGAAACAGTGAGTCTGTTCAAATTCCCTATAAAATCATTAATGATTCCCTTTGAGCTAAATTGACCTGTTTCCCTTATAACAATATATATATTATATGTTATCATTACACAAGGAATAGAGCATGATAAAGTTGCTGTTACTACTGTGCCATCTTGATGCCGCACCAGAAGTATATTTTGACTAGTAAAATATATTTTTTCCCCTTTTAAAATGTGATTTTAAAGGTGCATTTACTCTTACGGCAATTCAATCACTGGTTGCGCACGTAGGTGTCGCTACAAGAAATAGCTATAAAATCCAGTCATTTCGATCAGGAGTTCAGGCAAATTCTCTGCAAAGCCCAACAGAAAGCTGTTTGGTTTGAAAGTAATTTCTGTGTGAGTTGTGCACCAATATTTCACTAGGAGAAATTGGAAGAAGCATAAACAAAGCAAAACCGTTATATTGTAATAATAATAATAATAAATTGTATTTATAATGCATGTTTCTTACACTCAAGGTGCTACAATAATATAAAACAGCAATAAAAGAAACAACACAATACCAACAATGACAACAACAACTGTAAGATTATAATTTAAAAACTGCACCAAAAATATATGTTTTGAGTAATTTCTTAAAACAATTAAAAGTCCTTGTAGGAGGAGGCAGAGAATTCCACAACCTGGAAGCATTACTAAAGAATGACCTCCCACCCATCGTTTTGAGTTTACAACGGGGCTGGTATAGAGTAATAGAACAAGCAGACTGGAGAGACCGAGATGGTGTGGACACTGTAACCAAATTACAAATATACCCTGGGGCCAGCCCATGTACTGCTTTATAAGTTAAGAAAAGTACTTTAAAATCAATACGTGATTGAACTGGGAGCCAGTGCAGTTAAGAAAGCACAGGAGTGATATCACCATGGGACGGCGTTCAAGTTAAAACACGAGCAACTGAATTTTTGCACATATTGCAGTTTCTTAATCAAATTTGCAGGTAACCCTGCAAAAAGTGAATTACAATAATAAAGCCTAGATGTTATAAAGGCGTGAATGAGCCGTTCTGCATCAGGCATAGAAAGAAACGGTCTGTGAACAAAAATAACTACGTCTGAATTAAAATTATAAAAATTCATTTCTATCACTTATTATTCATATACAGTAGCCTATCACAACTGTCAAACTGTGAAAGTGAGTGATTACCAACATTTGTTACAGACAAAGCCTGCATTATATCATCTATATTATAGATTAGTTTTTCCTCTATTTTGCAAATCAGCAACTTGTGTGTCATCTAAAATAAGAGTTTCACACTTAAAGAAGTCTTTGCATGCTTGTTCAAGTGTTTGGAACACTTAATTACACTTAATTGCTCTTAATTACTTTATTTTACAGTGCCCTTGTTACATGTTACATATAGGCTACTTACTATAGTAATTGCAGTAAATTATGCAGTATTACATAGCACTAACCCTATATGTACATATATATGGATATATATTTTTATTTCCATTTTGAGCTCATAATCTTTAATCAAAATATTATTAATTTGACTCACTTCTCTCTTCTGACATACAAAATTCCACAACTTTCTTCTATCGAATGATATTTTGCAAAATGTTCCAATGTGTTTTTCCATACAGTTAGAGTTCATGGGCTCCAAGTTTTTATTTTTGGTTCCCAACATTCTTCAAAATATGTTCTTTAATGTTCCACCAAAGAAAAAAATGCGTTCTGTTTTTAAACGATATGGAGGCTTAATTTTTACCAAATCCCAATTTGCTGCTCATCTGTATAGTAGTCATATCTGTACAACTTTGTTTTAACTATTGTTACAAAAGCTATCTCTGTAGCTTTTCATTGGATATTATCAGCTCTTTCTCAAAATAAAAACTGAAAATGACTGTAAATGACTCTTCTAGGTTGGATGGTGCATGCGTTTTATGGGTAACATTGACTAAATGAACTCATGTTACACAGATTACGAACAAATTAGTGTGTGTTTTGATACAAGGTAGAGAAGTATGAATAGCTTGTTTTGGTGCGGTTTCTCACAACACATCAGTGATTTCAACCTTTTGTGGTTGTTTGAATGCTTTTGAGAATGAAAATGATCTGGTTGAATGCGTTTTCATCTATCTCTGAAAGAGTCAAAAGTGGACAAGCTCAAAAAATTTTACACCTGTATTTACTGTCGTCAAAAATCTTATTTCCCAGTGTAAACACGACCTCAGTTGACATTTTTGCATTGGTGGTTGCTGCATCAATTTGCAATTGCGTATAGGCTAGTCGAACTTTGTGAACTCTGTCAGCTCAACTTTGTTCTTTCTGTTGCCTTAAATCTCTGAAGCACGTAATTGTTTTTGCACTTTATTTCAATTAAAGATATGGTACAATGCTGTTGTTTACATGCTTAAAGAGTTAGATTATCAGCCGTATTTAAAAAAAAATGTATAGTGTATGCTGAAGCTAAAATAAGCTAAAAGAGGTAACATTTAAAATAAGTCAAACATATTAATTAACATCACTGAGCCAAACTATACACATCAATTTATACCAACAAAACGAATTCAATCAGGTAGAAATATCTCTATTAAGTAATAATTGCAGGCTACTGCTTTTTATATTGTAGTTTAGGTTGTCCTAATTATAGAAGCAATAATCCTTCATGAATCTTTCGAGCAAATAATTTACTCTGGACTTCATTCAGGTTTCAACTGTTTACCGAAAGATTTTTCAATTATTTCATACATTCTGAAAAGAAACGGCAATTCTTAAAGACAGTCTGATACTAAAACAGAGCAAACCATTACAGAATAAAAATATCTACCCAAACATGCATGCACTTAGTGTTACATTTTAATTATGCAAATTATGGCTCTTGGCTAGAAATGGTTACAATTATCTTATTATTCTTTGGCACTGTGGCCATCTGTCTCCTCTGAGTGTTCAAACACTGAGCTGTATGGGTCCACACACATGCGCACATATTTAAATCTTGAGTTTTAAATAAATACAAATCTAAATGTTCAGAAACACATTAGTGCAATCATAATAATTATGAAAAAGCAAATCTGACTTTATTTTTATATGCATTATACATCAGCAATATTCAGAGGTAACAACCCAGTCTTTTTTAATCTTATAAAAATGTTGTATTATTCATCTTTACACACATTTAATTTGCATTTAGGTCAACAACGTGCTTCTTCCCTGAGAGTGAGGAGAAAAGCGCTAATAACAGAGCCAGTTACCTTGGAGCCGAAACTAGTCTTACAAAACCCACCAATCAGCCACAGCAAGAGTCAAGAGTAAGAACATGCCTAAAATCTCAACTCATTCCCTTGTTGCCTATACTGCTACATTTCCCCAGTGTAACTCTTTATCTGTCTTTATTTCTTTCAGGTCACAGCGGCTGATAGAATCGGCTCTGGCAGAAAATGAGTGTATGAAATATCTAGACAGGGATCAGATGCTGTGTTTGGCAGATTCTGCCTATCCTCTGACACTCAAACAGGGTGTGAGTGTTGTCCAGGAAGGGGATAATGGGACCCAGGCATATATAGTTGAAGGTGAGGAAGAGTGTGAGAATGAAATAGATACTCTCGCCTCATAATACTTCTCAGAATGAAACAAGCTGTCTTTGGACTCATACTGCATGTTGATCTGTGAGCAGTGCTTACATGGTATCTTATAACCAAGTGCTCAAAAGTCACTAATTATTAGTCGAGGTCCAGTTATGGCCTATTGTGAATAATTGATTTCTGTGGCTCTTTAATACTCTTTCTGGTTTGCAGTGAGATGTGCTTATGTTTTGGTACTGTTTGTCTTCGGCTTTCAGCTTCTACTTAGCCTTCAGCTTACATATAAATCACAATCATCACAATCATCTGACTGTTAGTGGAGTTAAATCCCTTTAATCGTATAATATAATATAATATAATATAATTTTGCCACTGTGCTTTTAAAACTTCTATATAAACATCCTCTTTGCATTTGAAACATTACAGGTTGTGGGTTTGGCTTTAGCTCAAATAAACTTCCCTGTCGATTAATAATAGCTTCTCTGCAAAAGCTGTTATATGTGAAAAAACTATTTGTGATTAAATATTAAATCAGAGTAAAATTTAAATAAATATCAAAGGTCTGCTTTGCTAGCATAGGAATAAGACAATATATTTTTATAACAATTAAAAATAGAATTAAAATCGAAAACAGTTATTTTATATTGTAATACAATTTCACAGTATTAATGTTTTATATAAAATAAATGTAGCCTTGGTGAGCAAACAACATGTTTTTTCTTTTGAATTCTAAATTTATATCTCACTATAACTTATTATTATTGTTGTCTTATCTCACAATTTCATATTCCTTTTCAGAATTGCAAGTTAATCCTGTCTTTATGACTTTATGAATTGCGAGACAAAGTCTGAATTGTGAGATAAAAAAATATCACAATTACCTTTTTTTATTCATTTATTTTTCTCCAGTGACCGAAACCAGCTTCCATAAGTATTTCAATATTCATGTACATTTTAGTTTGTTTTTTTAAATGCTGAAGGAAGCAAAGTTATATTCTCAATATCCATATATGTTAGTCGGACTTTACAAAAATTGTGTCAGTGCTTTAGTCCAGCTGAAATCAAGAACAAGCAGCAAAGAGGTCACTTCGCTTAGAATTCTGAAAGATACAGTAGCCAAACAAGACAAGACAAGACACCCCCCCCCACACACAGACACACACACACACACACACATTCTGTTTAATCCTTTAAAGAGAAGGTGCAAAATAGTCATACAAATGTTGTTGCTACCAGAAATATTGACTAACATTACAAGTGTACTTTAGACACTCGTTCAATCTGTCCCTGTCTCTAACTGAGGCACATTAATTAGTATGCACCTCCCATAGTGTTTGCAGGACCAGGCAGGCAGCAGGAGAAGTGTGAGACTGACCTGCTTCTGGAAAGACAGAAAGAAAACTTTCCTGCTGGTTATGTGGGGCGGAATGAATTTTAAAATGTCAGTGCATGTCTAAAGACCCAGGTTGCATGTTAAATAAAAGGATAGAGAGGAGCAGGAGTGAAATCTATTACCATCCATTAAAGTGTTCATCAATACCTGTCCGTGAGCTGTGCTAATTCCAGCCGTGATTTGTTAAAGGAGGCCAGTATTTGTCCTGATGTGCTGGATTGTTTGGGCTCTGAGCATCTCCATGCCTAATCTGCGACGGGTCAGATCATCTGTCTATGTGACATTCACGCTGCCACTCAACACCTGTCATTCCCACCAACCTTGAGGGCTGTAGATGATGATGTGTGTGTGTGTGTGTGTGTGTGTGTGTGTGTGTGTGTGTCTGTGTGTTAACAGAGGGAAAACTGCAGGCATCCAAGGCTGGCCAGAGGCTGCACATCATTGAGCCGGGGATGATGTTTGAAGAACTGGCCCTCGTTCATAACCACACCTGCTCCACTACTGTCACAGGTATTGACATACATGTGTTCATCAACATACACGCACACACACACACACACACACACACACACACACACACACACACACACACACACACACACACACACACACACACACACACACACACACACACACACACACACACACACACACACACACACACACACACACACACACACACACACACACATGTTGGTCTTTATAGTTTATGGGGACTCTCCATGGGCATAATGTTTTTTTATACAGTACAAACTGTATGTGCTATCGACCTACACCTAACCTACACCTAAACTTAGCCCTCACAGGAGACTGCATTTCTACTCCCCCCCCCAAAAAAAAAAAAACTCACTCTGTATGATTTATAAGCGATTTGAATTATGGGGACACTGGAAATTTCCTCATAAATCACCTTCTCCTTGTAATACTTGTGTCATATCCATGCAAATATTTCCACACCGTGACATGTGGGGCCGTGTTTAAATGAGCCGTTTTAGGGGGGCGTGGCAGAGTCTTAACTTTGATAAAGAATATCTCTTTTGGTTTGAGACTTTAGTCTTTGCAATTTTAGGGATCTTATCTATGCACAATCAGCTTGTAACACTCCAATGAGAAAGTAAAACTTGAAATCGCATCATATGACCCCTTTAAATAAGACAATTGTTGACAGCGAGTAAGAGTATAGTATAAAAGCTTGCTTGCACGATGGGATAAAAAAAATATAATTGCAACTTTAAAAAATAAAAGTCAGAATTGCGAGATATGTACTCAGAATTGCAGAGCAAAAAAATGCAGAATTTTGAAATGAAAAGATGCAATAACCTTTTTTATTTTTAAATCCATGGCAACACAAAAAATAAAAAATGTAAAGTCAGAATTCAAAGAAAGTCAGAATTTTGAGTTTATCACATCAATGCTGAGTTTATATGTCATAGTTCTGAATTTTCTTTCTCAGAATTGTTTGAAGAAGTCCAAATGAAAAGATGAAGAAGTCCAGATGAAAAAGTTATCTTTTTCATTTTTTACTTAAAATATAATAGTAAGAAATAAAGTAACATTGCGATATCACAATTACTAGAAATTAGAGGTGGGCATAGATTAATTTTTTTAATCTAGATTAATCTAGATTAAAATGGCTCATTTGAATTCTGCCGAAGGCATTCAGAATATGTGTGCTACCCAAATAATGACTAAAAGTAAGTCTTTGAGAACGGGTTTCTCAAGCCAGGTGGCACATTAGACCAGGGGCTCATCTCCTGTTTCCAAAATGCATCACAAACTTTAATCTCTTCCCGTCCCAATCCCACGAATAAACTGGAGGAAAATCCCGTTCCACTCCCGGAAGAATGACTCCCATTCCCTCCCACTCTCGTGTTGTTTTTTTTTTTTTTTTTTTTTGATAACTGTCAATTACAGTAAAAATATAGTACAGATCACAGCGTGCCCACCTTATTAGTTGAATAAAAACCCAAAATGTTGTTTTTTGTTATTATATTGAACTGAAAGCCATCTTATTATGCACAGTGTTGCACAGATTAAATTTCATGTAAATTATCCATGCTAACACACACGTCTTCTATTTTTATTTTTTAGACATTTCGCTCTCTATAGATATATTTTTCAAAGACGGAGTTTCGAAGTTTCTCGCTCAAGTTCACATGAGACCTAAAGCGCATCCTGTTTGCTTAAAAGCGCAACGTTTCGTTGTTATTCTGAGTGCACACAAATAAACGTAGAGTCTTTACAGATTCGAAAGATGTATTAGGCTACTTTTATCTGTATGACCAAAAATGACGGAGATTTTAAGAGCAAGTGAGCGCACCGGAGCCTGTCCTGCAGCAAACGCACTTCCACACAAACACTTGCGCACATTTCTCTAGGTTAACATCATATTGAGCGGCCATGTAAAGTTGCTACTACATACATCTTTCAGATGAAAAGCCATATTTGAGGTTGATGAATGATAGGTGAGCGTTTGGATGTCCTGCCCGATTGTATTACCACACAGACCAGCCGTTAACAATCTGTCCATCACGGACTGCGAGCCTCTAGTTCGAAGACTCGTTCTCGCCCCCTACAGTGCAATTCGGCTAGGTATACATCCGCGCTAAAATATCAGGGTGAAAGTCATCATAGCTTGCGTAGTATAGACCCAGCTCCCAACCCAACTTTGAGAATAGATTAACGGCGATATTTTTTTTATCACCGATAAGAGTCTCACGTTAACGCAGCACGTTAACGCCGATAACGGCCCACCACTACTAGAAATAAACTAGCTGCAATTGCAAAATATAAAGTTACATTACAAAACAGCTACATTGGAATGGGTTGCATGGGATATAAAGTAAAGTTGTGAGACAAAGTCGCAATTGCAAAATAGATACATAGCAAAACGCCATGTCACAATTGTGAGCCAAAGTGACGCTGTGAGCTATGACACATTACAAGATATAAAGTCACACTTACTAAATTTGCAGTTGTGAAATATGCAGTTATATTGAAAAATACAATGTTGCAATTGTGAGACATAAAATTATATTATATGATAATACATTATATGATCAATTTGCTATTACTACCAACAAAGTCAAATTTTTTGTTTGTTTTGTAATTAAGTGTATTTTGAATGCACCGAGCTGATAGTATAGATCTGATAATTTGGTTTTGGAAGAATATTTGAAAGCATACTTGCAGACTTTGGCACAGTTTGAGACACTGAGATCTCTTTGAAAACTCTAAATAAGATGTGAGATCATCAAGGTCTTGGTATTTTTCTCAGAAGAAGGAGAGCTTAAAAAGTCTCTGTTTGCTGTGCATTTATTCCTGTTGTTAGTATTCCTGTTGCTTAGATAGTAAATCGCATTTGAAAATGATTCGTTTGCACACTCACAACTACGATGTTCACAAAATGAGTGTAGTAGTACATATGTTGTTTTTTCCCAGTTTAATCCAACTTGGGATGCTTGGGAATATAACATCAAAGGAATCAGGAAAATCCACATATAAATTCTCAGCCCACAGTACGCCACACTAGAGTCCACAACACATGCTGCATATTGAATAGACAGATCTACAAAACCCATTTGGTTGTGATTTTGAAATCTCTTTATGTGTTAGTTTTTTATATTTGATGTTGGTCCTTCTGATCTTACAACTCTAGATGTCTTTTGAGAAAAGATGTCTTCTTTAGAAACATCTGTAGTTATCAATCGCTGCATCTAATGCTGTACACTAAAAATGTAATGTATATGTTCAAATTGTATCTTTTAAATATAATTTAAAAAAATACCTCCATTGAAATGATTTTTTTTCTAAAGAATCCCATTTCTACCTCAGAATAAAACTTAGGTAACTGTAAGAAATAACGTTACATTACAAAACACAAAGTCGCAATTACTACAAATAAAGTTGCAATTGTGAAATATAAAGTTATAAATGTGAAAGTTGTAATTTATGAGATATAAAGTTGCACTTATATACAGTTACATTGAAAAACATAATTCTGCAGTTGTGAAATATAAAGTGACATTACAAGATATAAAGTTGCAATTACGACAAATAAACTCTAACTGTGAAATATACTGTTACATTGCAAAACACAATACTGCAATTGTAAAATAAATTAACTACAAATAACGTTGGAATTGTGAAATAAAGTTTCAAGATTAAAAGCCTTTGTTGTCATTTGCACATTTTCCTGTACCACTCTAAATGCTGCTAATATAAAAAAGTTACTGTACAATGTGAAAGATATAAAGTTACAATCGGAAAATATACAGTTACAGTACATTGCAAAACGCAAAGTTGAAAATGCAAGATATTAATTTGCAACTGTGAAATATACAATTATTTATATAGCAACATTGCGCAAACCAGTGCCGCAATTGTAAAATGTAAAGGGAAATTGTGAGATATAAAGTTGCAATTATTTGTATAAATGAATTTACAATGTGAAACACAAAGTCGTAATTGTGAGATTACAACTGCAATTGGGAAATATACAGTTACATTGTAAATGACAAAGTCACAAATGTGAGATATAAAATGGCATTACGAAATATAAAGTTACAGTTACTACTATAGTAATAAAGTTGCAATTGTCAAATATACTTACAATGCGAAACACAAAGTCATAATTGTGAGATATCAAGTCACAGTTGTAATATATACAGTTACAGTGCATGTGAAACAATGCTTAAATTGTAAGATATAAAGTGACACTGTGAGATACAAAGACAATTATTACTACAAATGAAGTTGCAATTGTATAGTTACAGTGTTATTGTTAGTTGTAGATATAAATAGTTACAGTGTGAAACACAAAGTTGTAATTGTGAGATGTAAAGTTGCAGTTGCGAAATATACAGCTACTGTATATATACAAAAATTCCATTTGGAGTTTTAGTACACAGACAGTAAGATATGACAAATAGTAAGATATGATGTCACATTGCAAGATACAGTATATTATCACATTCACAATTGTTCGAAATAAAGTCGCATTTATGAAAAAAGATATAAATGCAAGGTGAGATTATTTTTTTTTATGAACATGCTAAACATGTTAGTTGCATTTTAAATACATGGGTGTCTGTAAATAAAATATGTCTTTTATATGTCTTTCTCCTACCCTAAACAATATATATTTGTCAGATAGATGAATTAACGTTCATTTCTGAGGAGTATCCCCTATAGCATGCTTTGATTTATGACTCTCTCAACACCTTTTCTCTCGCTTGTTTCACATCCTCTCTTTAGTCCAGCCTGAGCCACAGGGGCATCAGCTTGACCTATTCATTTTAATGAATCATAGCAAGACATAGAATAAAAAAAGTAAGGAATAAAGTCTGAAAGAAAGCAAATAGGCTAAAAAAGATGAATTGAAAGTGAATGAAGGATCCAATCAAGTTGGATCATTTTCCAGATGTTTCGTTTCTTCTACAGGGAATGTCTGCCTTGATTGTGTGTCGTTTTCATCTTTCAGTTGATATCCTTTTCCATTTTTGCAGTTCTCTTTTATTTTATCCCTCTCAGCCTTTCTTTCAGACTATATCTTCCCTCTCACCCCCTTTATTTCAAACCTCTGATCAAGCTTCCCTCAACTCTTTTCTTCAGCTTTGTTCAGGTCTTGTGCTTGGTGACAGCTTGAAATGGCTTTCTTTTTTCACTTTGCTCCTCTTTTTCATCTCTCTGTTTCTTTTCTGAACCTTACTCTCTAACCTGATCGCCTCTATATGTCTAAGTCAAAGATAAACACAGTTTCCTCACTTACTTTTAGATCTCAGATTCTGTGACTTGCATTTTAAAATGTGTGCTTTGTGACCTTAATCAAATTCGTGGAAAGGCAATATTACAGTGGCATTAAAGTCATACTTAAACAAGTAAACATGTCATTGCATAAAAAAGCTAAAAATCAACCAGTTAACAAATATATGTGCCCGTGCCTCTGAAAACATCTCAGGTTACTCGCATAACCCTTGTTCTCTGAATAGGGAATGAGACGCTGCGTAAAGCTTACACACTTTGGGAATGCATTTGAACGGAATCCAAGTGAACCCCCAAAAACACAGTTTGTCGAGAAGGGGTGAGAACACTCTTTTTGGTGTTTGTTCTGAGGCCAAGAGCACAAATGTGGCGGAGGACGATATCTCTGTGATAACTCACTAACTCCATGGAGTGGGCCAGTATTAGCCAATCATCCAGGTAGTTGAGTACACGAATGCCCTGGAGCCTCAAACGGGCCAGAGCAGCATCCATGCATCCTTGGCATCCTTCAGGTCGACAGTGACAAACCAGTCTCCCACTTCAATCTGGGAGACTGGTTTGTCACTGTCGACCTGAAGGATGCCAATTTTCACATTCAGGTCGTCCGGCAGCACAGGAACTTCCTTCGGTTTGCCTTTGGAGGATAGGCTTACCAGTACAAGATTCTTCCCTTTGACCTGGCCTTGGCCCTGAGGACGTTCACAAAGTGCATGGATGCTGCTCTGGCCACTTCAATCTGGGACATAATAGTCTTCACCGTCAACATCTTGAACTTCCCTTTGTAAAGGGAGAGGTTCAGACGATGCAGGTCCAGAATGGGTCCTTCTTTGGTACAAGAAAGTAGCGGCTGAAAAAGCCTCGTTTCAGGTCCGACTGAGGTACTTCCTCTATTGCTCCCTTTAGTAAGAGGGAGGAAAGTTCCTGATGTAGCACAGAAGCCTTTGAAGCACTGCTTACTACTGTCAGGTGAACCCCGTCGAAGCGAGGGGGTTTTGGCCAAACTGAAGTGTGTAGCCGGACCGAATTGTGCGGAGAACCCAAAGCGAAACCCCTGTTAGACGCTCCCATTCGCCGGGGCGCAACTCCTGCTGGAGGGATCCTTCCTTAGTAAGGAGCGCTCTCTGGGCAAGGAGGTGGAGGGAGTGTTTGAGGAGTCCCTCATCCTCCTGGGCATGAACTGCTTGAGAGCTGCCGACTGTGATTTAGCAGAGCGAAATTTCTCCACCACCAAGCTAACCGCCTCCCCGAATAGCCAAGTTTGGGAAATGGGGGCATCTAGGAGAAAAACCTTCTCCTTCTCACGAATCTCCGGTGGCTCTCTGTGGCTACCGAGCCAGCCATCGAGCGCCCAACCGCGCGTGCGGTGTGCTTATTGGCTCTTAGAGCCAAGTCAGTGGCCTTGCACAGCTCCTTGACCGCCTCAGGAATCAGACCAGCCCCTTCATCCACCTTCTTGAGCACATCCGCCTGGTAGGCTTAAAGGATGAACATAGTGTGGAGGGCCATGCCTGTCTGACCAGCTGCGATGTAGGACTTCCCGATAAGAGCGGAAGTGGTCCTACACGGCTTAGTCGGAAGGAGGGGGCAGGACTTCCATGAAGGTGCCAGAGAAGGTGAAAGGTGAGAGGCTAGTGTGTCCTCAATCACCGGAATGGGGGTATAGCCCTGCTCCACAGATTCCACTAGGTTGGTGAAGTCAGCAGCTGCCGCATTAGTGAGGCGGGAGGTAAAAGGCTGTTTGCAAAGCTCATCTGATGCAGTTTGCTGAAAAATGTCAATTTCCTTCCTCCAGGCCTGGAATTCGGGCCGCTAAGGAACCACTCGTCAAGTGTGGACAATTGAGACTCGCGGGGCTCATCGGGCCAATCTATAGAAAGCTTCTCAGTGCCGCGCAAAAGCACATCCATGAACTCGGAGTAGGCCGTGGAAGGCCACGCCTACTGGCCATCTAGCCCGAAGGAGACGGTGTTGCGTGCCTCTGGATATAGGTAATCGTGCGCGAATTCAACCGGCGAACTCATGCGCACGTGCTCAGGTGAGAGAGGGAGATAAATTGCATTTTGCATTTTTACATTTTGGCACCCCATAAACCGACTCGCGTGCGTGCAAAAAACGCATACATTTAACACTTACTGTGCGGGTCATCGCTCACGATAAAGCGAGCTCACGGCGGCTGGCAGCGACGATATTCCATGGCACTTCACCGCGAGGAGAACAGTTTCACTACTGCAGTCGCCGAAGTGCAAATGGAGAGGTAATACAAGAAAATTCGATCGAAATTGAGTCAGAAGAATCGCAACAAGAAGGGCTAATATGGCCGGTTCATAAAGGCAGAAAAATCTGAGGAGCAGGTGGCGCATTCGCCAGTATAAGATGCGACGTGAGAACATTGGGGGCGGCTTCCGCACCATCAGCCAATGAATTGCCGTGATTCTATATGGGTTTCAGACAATTGGCACGCCCAGGGGCATTCCCAAAGCGTGTAAGCTTTACACAGCGTTGAGTGAACCTATGAAAGAGAATCCAAATAAACATTAATTTTTTGTGATTTAATTTTTTCTACTTTCTATAATGTAAAGAATATTCTGTGAAAATTTTACCTTGATATCTTTGCTATTGACTGAGTAAGACCATGTCATAGATTAAAATGAATGGTTGAAATCAAATTTTGATGCTTATCTCCTAATTACATTTTAAAACTTTAGCCAGCATTTCCCAGACAGGGTCACATATGTTCTAAGAATATTTTGCTAATGTTACAATGAACTCATTTATATATGTGTGTATATATAT
Source organism: Schizopygopsis malacanthus (assembly GCA_027474115.1). NCBI lineage: Eukaryota > Metazoa > Chordata > Actinopteri > Cypriniformes > Cyprinidae > Schizopygopsis > Schizopygopsis malacanthus. The sequence goes on from CM049881.1 coordinate 6,468,380, forward strand.
ATATATATATATAGTACACACACACACACACACACACACACACACAGATAAATATATAAATATATAAAACAACCATAATAAATATATATATATATAAAACAACCAGTAGTAACATTTCAAAAAAATGTCAGATGATGTCCAACAAAATTGCTAAAATGTTTCAAAAAAACTTTCATTCATGAATGATAAAAACATTTTCTGTGCTAATGTTTTGAGAACATTATTAAAGAGCAGATAACCTTGAATTAATATTATATTAATGTTACTGGAAGAATGTCTGTGGGTAAATTTAATAGAACCTTGCCAATGTTCTGAGAATATTCCCTGTCAGCTGTGAAGCGTATTACATCAAGCAGGATTTATTTTAATGAAAGAGAGGGAAATATTTTTTTGAATTATAAAACAACATACGGTATGCTCTTCAAAATGAAGACAAAAGATATTTGGACACTTTGTGATTTTAAAATGTTAGTGGAACCTGCCTATGCTGTTGTTAATTGGTTTAGCAACAAGATGAGCACTGCAACAATATTAATAAATAAATTATTATAATATATTATATTTCAGAGCGTTGCATAATGAACAATATGTTTGAAACAATCTCTTTAAAACCAAGTGGACACTTTAATGTCACCTCTACAGACTTTATCACAGACATTTCAATAATTTAGTTAAGCATGATTTAAATAATAATAATAATAATAATAATAATAATACAACTCATCAAACCTGTTTGGCGTTTGCCTTGATCTGGCCTTGAAACTGTATTAAAATTAAATGTGCTTGCTTTAAAATCCCCACGTGTTGTGAGTGTTTTTTCTGCTTCTTAAATTACAAAATGATGCTACTGTTATGCTTTGAAAACCTTGCAACTTTGAAAAGTGGATAATTCATGTTTTTGGAATTAACAATCAGGTTGAATTGAATAAAAATGGTGTGATGTCAGGAATCAACACATGAGAAGACTAGGTTGGGTTTAACATATTTCCCCATTAAACATTGTTAAATTGAATGTTTTCCTCTAATTAAAACCCAGTGGACAGATCTTTTACAACACATGAGTCATGCCTTCACTAAAAGATGAGAAAATCCATAAATTGCCATAAAAAATAAGTATTTATTTATCCAACCATATGTGTGTGTGTGTGTGTGATACTCGGCAATGGTTTCTAAAATGATAATTGACCAAACAAATTGCATTTCAGTGTCTGAGTTATATCTGTGTTCGTGATGTTTATTGCAGTCCAGTTCTGCATTTTTTCCCCTGTGTAATGATTCATTCTTGGCTATTCCGCAGAGGAAAGGACAGGAGATAAGAGAGAGGTACAGAGTTAGCAGGGGAGAGCAGAGGAGACCGATTGCCGCATTTCTCTTCCCTATGACAGCACAGTCAATTAATCGTGTCATTACGGATTCAAGAGAGTCTCAGGAAGTGATCGAGAATGAGTTTGAAAATGTTTTATATAATATTATTGGTCTTAAGGTTAAAAGAACTGACCAGTGTTTTTATAAACATTTATGTAAGCTATTATATAAATATCAGAGGGGCCTTTGGACCTGATATAAGAAACAAACAAATGATTTGCATTGCCTGGCAACCCATATATTGCCCTGGAAATGTAATTTATCCCATGTTAGCTTAAATAAATTAATGAGAGTTTAGAGATAACGTTTGCTGGTGAACAGATCAGCCTCAATCCATGTAAGTCTGCTGTTTTTCACAGAGATCCCACACTTGTTTGTCTTATACAGTTCATACCGTCCATATCAATTTCTCTTTCTGTCTTTATAAGTCTATCCACCAAAGCCGAACTGTCTCGCTCTCTCCTTTGATCTCTCTTCTTCACAGACATCAGGAAAAAATCACGTATTTGTGTTTCACCATTCACGTATTTGTGTGTGTGTGTGTGTGTGTGTGTGTGTGTGTGTGTGTGTGTGTGTGTGTGTGTGTGTCTCCAGCTCTGGTGAACAGCAGGCTGTGGGTGATGGAGGGTCAGGTGTTTCAGAGGATCATGCAGAGAAATGGCCTCATCGCTATCACACAGTCTCTGCACTTCCTGCGCAGGTTAATGCCACCATTACCAGACTCACACAAACCTTTACAAGACACATTTGTCCCTCACAGATTTGATAAATAAATGAGGAAATATATTTTTATGTACGCAAATTCTTGCCTTCAGCTTAGGTATTTTTAAATAGCTTTTTGAAATATATTTATTTGATTGTTTGATTGATTGAAAAATGTCACTGTTTGTTTGTTTTACTTTAAGTCAGGGCCATAATCACAGACATAACCATAGACCATAGACAGAGGGAACAACGACATTATTTTAGAGTCATTGCAGTATTATTATAGATTTTACAAAATATATTTTGAATTAGTTTTTAGTTTTGTATTTTTCTGTTTATTTAAAATGTAGTTAAAGTATATATATATATATATATTAGGGGTGGGCATAGATATTTTTTTTTAATCTAGATTAATCTAGATTAATTTTGGAATTAATCTAGATTAATCTAGATTAAAATGGCTCATTTGAATTCTGCCGAAGGCATTCAGAATATGTGTGCTACCCAAATAATGGCTAAAAGTAAGTCTTTGAGAACGGGTTTCTCAAGCCAGGTGGCGCATTAGACCAGGGGCTCATCTCCTGTTTCCAAAATGCATCACAAACTGCTTGAGAAAGCTGTTCCACTATGATAATTGGTGATGAAAATAAACTATGTTCAATAAGATGTACTTGTGTTTACTAACTGTTTATTCAATTAAACATGAATTTTGAACTGTAGGCCTACATAAGAGGTCGTGATGAACGGTTTACTGTTTCCATTGGGAAGCTTCTTAAAAATAAATTTTCCCTGAAGCAAACCCGGCGGCTTCATAGCTGCATCCATGTTAGCACGTCACATCTGATGTGGTAATTTCACAGTAACGTTAGGCATACACACAGGTTCGAAGCAGAGGGTGACACGGGAGTGAATTCTCAAGTTCACACGAGACCTAAAGCGCATCCTGTTTGCTTAAAAGCGCAACGTTTCGTTGTTATTCTGAGTGCACACAAATAAACGTAGAGTCTTTACAGATTCGAAAGATGTATTAGGCTACTTTTATCTGTATGACCAAAAATGACGGAGATTTTAAGAGCAAGTGAGCGCACCGGAGCCTGTCCTGCAGCAAACGCGCTTCCACACAAACACTTCAATAGCGCACATTTCTCTAGATTAACATCATATTGAGTGGCCATGTAAAGTTGCTACTACATACATCTTTCAGAGGAAAAGCCATATTTGAGGTTGATGAATGATAGGTGAGCGTTTGGATGTCCTGCCCGATTGTATTACCACATAGACCAGCCGTTAACAATCTGTCCATCACGGACTGCGAGCCTCTAGTTCGAAGACTCGTTCTCGCCCCCTACAGTGCAATTCGGCTAGGTATACATCCGCGCTAAAATATCAGGGTGAAAGTCATCATAGCTTGCGTAGTATAGACCCAGCTCCCAACCCAACTTTGAGAATAGATTAACGGCGATATTTTTTTTATCGCCGATAAGAGTCTCACGTTAACGCAGCACGTTAACGCCGATAACGGCCCACCACTAATATATATATTAGTATATTTTTTTTATCGCCGATAAGAGTCTCACGTTAACGCAGCACGTTAACGCCGATAACGGCCCACCACTAATATATATATATATATATATATTAGTATATTTTTTTTATCGCCGATAAGAGTCTCACGTTAACGGCCGCGTTAACGTGCTGCGTTAACGTGAGACTCTTATTGGCGATAAAAAAAATATCGCCGTTAATCTATTCTCAAAGTTGGGTTGGGAGCTGGGTCTATACTACGCAAGCTATGATGACTTTCACCCTGATATTTTAGTGCAGATGTATACCTAGCCGAATTGCACTGTAGGGGGCGAGAACGAGTCTTCGAACTAGAGGCTCGCAGTCCGTGATGGACAGATTGTTAACGGCTGGTCTATGTGGTAATACAATCGGGCAGGACATCCAAACGCTCACCTATCATTCATCAACCTCAAATATGGCTTTTCCTCTGAAAGATGTATGTAGTAGCAACTTTACATGGCCGCTCAATATGATGTTAACCTAGAGAAATGTGCGCTATTGAAGTGTTTGTGTGGAAGCGCGTTTGCTGCAGGACAGGCTCCGGTGCGCTCACTTGCTCTTAAAATCTCCGTCATTTTTGGTCATACAGATAAAAGTAGCCTAATACATCTTTCGAATCTGTAAAGACTCTACGTTTATTTGTGTGCACTCAGAATAACAACGAAACGTTGCGCTTTTAAGCAAACAGGATGCGCTTTAGGTCTCATGTGAACTTGAGAATTCACTCCCGTGTCACCCTCTGCTTCGAACCTGTGTGTATGCCTAACGTTACTGTGAAATTACCACATCAGACGTGACGTGCTAACATGGATGCAGCTATGAAGCCGCCGGGTTTGCTTCAGGGAAAATTTATTTTTAAGAAGCTTCCCAATGGAAACTGTAAACCGTTCATCACGACCTCTTATGTAGGCCTACAGTTCAAAATTCATGTTTAATTGAATAAACAGTTAGTAAACACAAGTACATCTTATTGAACATAGTTTATTTTCATCACCAATTATCATAGTGGAACAGCTTTCTCAAGCAGTTTGTGATGCATTTTGGAAACAGGAGATGCGCCCCTGGTCTAATGCGCCACCTGGCTTGAGAAACCCGTTCTCAAAGACTTACTTTTAGCCATTATTTGGGTAGCACACATATTCTGAATGCCTTTGGCAGAATTCAAATGAGCCATTTTAATCTAGATTAATCTAGATTAAAAAAATTAATCTATGCCCACCCCTAATATATATATAGCTAAAATAGCTTTTTAGTGACCAAAATAGGTTTTTCATTGGCCTTCATAAACCTTAAATCCTAAATATGTGGTTATACCCCTGCAGATACACTAAATTGTTACAATAATATATGTATTAATTTTGACCACAAAACATCACATTCTTTTACTCCATCGCATTAAAATGTATACATATAATATATATACATCCAGATGTCTTTGTCAACCCTGTTACATTTAAAATGTTTTTGGGTTTATTAATATTATAAGTTGTCAAAAATGGCTTAAAACGGTCAACACATTATTCTTGAGCTTTGTGCCATGAACATTATTTGATCACTATAATATTTTCCTCTATAACAGAGCTGAAATATTGAGCGTGTGAACCTTCTGTACAGAAACGCTCATCTCATGACCTGAAATATAATGTCAGAAGGATCAGACCAGTATTTCAGGGAAAATGTCAAAGTACAACAGGGTTGAACAGAAATTCTGCACTTTTTTAAAATTGCATAAAACATGTAGACAGTGAAATCTTGTTCATTTTAATAAATGCAACATTTAGATTGAATTAAGTTTTATTGATTCATATTTTCAATAAGATGTAATGGTAATTACAAACTAAGAGTAAAATGTATACAAACAGTATTCTGTTAATCTTATAAGTATTAATGTTTTAGATTTTTTTGTGTCTAAAGTGAGTTTTAACATATTTCCACTTTGCTAGTTTACTGAATAACATGAATTTAGCACTGCAGCTCAGATGTAATTTTCTGTAAGGAGTCTAATGTGATTTACACTGATATAGTGAATAGCTGTCTGCTTTCCTGACTCTCGCTTGTCTGTGTCTGTTAGTGTGGCACTGCTCTGTGTGTTTCCCGAGGATGTTCTCGTGAAAGTGTCTGATTCACTGGAGGAGGTGAGTATGACTGAGCATCATCATCATATTTCACTGCTGTACCTGATCAGCATGTGATCAAATCAACAAACTTTTGACTTGAAGTGCTGCCTTTAGCTTGATCAAATCCATTTTTAGTGTGTTTGCACCAATAAAAAAAGAGTAGTTCACCCAAAAATAAAAATTCTGTAATTCTGCATGCGTTGTTTACGTATGTGATACTCGTGAAGTTGTAATTTTTGTTCCCTATCTGTCGGTCACTACGAGTTATGTCGTGATGACATAGGGGATTTACCTGGAAGCCCCGAACATCTCTGACTAAGAGAAAACGGCAATGAAATTGGCTAGTGGATTTTAAATACCTGAGCCACTCCCCATGCATACGGGTATAAAAGGGCGACAGGTGCATCCACTCATTAGATTTTTGCTTCGGAGCCGCAGCCGTTTCGGATGAGAAGAGTGCTGATCTCCACAAAGCCGTTCATCTTTGTTTTGTTACCGGTTGGCGCTGATGAGAGGGAGAGCGGAGTCCCTCTCATCAGCGATTCCCCTGGGCACTTCAACTGAGAGAGCAAATTCTAAAAGAGCAAATCACAAATCACCGCAACCAGAAGGACACGGACGAAACGGCATCTTGAAAAAGACGCGATCGTCCGTGCCCTTCTGGTTGCGGTCGTTTCCTGTCTGCGGATGACAGACACGATCGTTGTCTTCAGTGTCTGGGCCGCCGACACGCTGAAGCTGCGTTCGTGGATGACTCATGTGTCTGTTGTGGGCATATGAGCATGATTTCGCTGCGATCTCGCCTTTGCTTTATGAAAGGATTGGCACCCTCTGCCGCCACCCGTGCTGATCTTTCTGGCTCGAGCAGAGGATCGCCGGCTGACGCTCTGGGAGATCTGAGGGTTACTGTAAGAGCCTCTCCGCCGGGCACGCCCCCACGGACCTCTTACTCCTCACGCAGCGAACATCCCGTCCGGTTCCCGGGTGATTTCGCTGGTCTGTCCCACGGGGCGCCCAGCATTTCATTCGGTGCTCCATCTGTAGATAGGATGTCGATCGCAGCATCGGGGGATGGGTTCACGTCCTCTGAGGATGAAGGTGCGGTGGGGCTGCCCCCCTCGGGTGTTGTCGCCACCGCCGCACCGGACCCAGAGCTGACGGCCATGCTTGCCCAGGCAGCCGTGAGTCCCGAGTCCCCAGTCCCGAGCCCTCACGGCTGGACGATTGGTTTCTCGGAGCGGGGCGCGGCTCACAACCACGCCCTGCCCCGGTGCCTTTCTTCCCGGAGGTGCATGAGGAGCTGACGAGTTTGTGGATGGCCCCTTTCACGTCCAGAAGCCGCTCGTCCGCCTCCTCCGTCCTCACTACCCTCGACGGCGGAGTGGCCAGGGGGTACGCGGGCATTCCCCAGGTGGAGAGAGCGGTCGCGGTGCACATGTGCCCACAAAACGCCGCCACTTGGAGGAACCGTCCGGAGTTAGACTCGGTGTGTATGACGGCACGCCTCACGGAGGAACGTGCCCAAGCAGTGCTGAACTGCCTGAGTTCCTTCAGAGGCAGGAATGTGGTACCATTGAAACAGTTTCAGAGGCTCCTGGGGCATATGGCATCCGCAGCTGCAGTCACGCCGTTCGGATTGCTTCATATGAGACCACTTCAGCACTGGCTACACTCCCGGGTCCCGAGGTGGGCATGGCGCCGCGGTACACTGCGAGTAGGTATCTCCCAGTAGTGTCGCTGCTCCCTCAGCCCCTGGACAGACCTTGCCTTTCTACGGGCGGGGGTGCCCCTAGAACAAGTGTCCCGGCATACTGTTGTCACAACAGATGCCTCCAGCACGGGCTGGGGCGCTACATGTTCACGTATATACAGCACCTCCCTGGCGCATTCCTCTGAGGAAGGACCCGCGTCCAGATCTATGGAACCTCCATGTGTGGCTCCTGGACGGGACACGGCAGACTTGAGTGGTCTACCACCGGCGGTGGTAGAGACCATCATTCAGGCTAGAGCTCCTTCAACAAGGCAAACCTACGCACTGAAATGAAGTCTGTTCGCGACCTGGTGTTCTTCTCGCCGAGAAGACCCCCGAAGATGCACGATTGGAGTAGTGCTTTCTTTCCTGCAAGAAAGGTTGGAGGCTAGGCTGTCACCCTCCACCTTGAAAGTGTATGTAGCCGCTATTGCGGCTCACCACGATGCAGTGGACGGCCGGTCCCTGGGAACGCATGATCTCATCGTGAGGTTCCTGAAGGGGGCCAGGAGGATGAATCCCTCCAGGCCTCCCCTTGTGCACTCTTGGGACCTCTCTATCGTCCTGGTTGGACTTCAGAGGAGCCCCTTTGAGCTGCTGGACTCAGTCGAGCTGAAGTTCCTGTCTCTTAAGACAGCGATCCTGACCGCGCTCACTTCCTTCAAACGGGTCGGGGACCTCCAGGCGTTTTCGGTATGCGAAGAGTGCCTTGTGTTCGGGACGGTCTACTCTCACGTTGTCTTGAGACCTCTGCCTGGATACCTGCCCAAGGTTCCCACCACGCCCTTCCGCGATCAGGTGGTGAACCTGCAAGCACTGCCCTCAGAGGAGGCAGATCCAGCCTTAGCGTTGCTGTGTCCCGTAAGAGCATTGCGCATATACGTGACCCGCACCCGGAGCGTCAGAAGCTCCGAGCAGCTCTTTGTCTGCCACGGAGGGCAGCAGAAAGGGAAGGCTGTCTCCAAACAGAGGTTGGCCCACTGGATAGTGGAGGCCGTCGCCTTGGCGTACCAGTCGCAAGGCGAGCCGTGCCCCCTGGGGGTGAGGGCTCACTCCAATAGGAGTGTTGCCTCCTCCCATGCGTTGGCGCACGGCGCCTCTTTGGCAGACATCTGCAGAGCTGCGGGCTGGGCGACACCGAACACCTTCACAAGATTCTACAATCTCCGCGTTGAGCCAGTTTCTTCCCGTGTGTTGGGTAAGTAATGGGCGGGAAGAACTGGCCGGTGTCACGCTTGCTGCGCCATTCCCCCTCACCCGGGGATACGAGCGCCTTTTTCTCCCCCAGTTCAGTTCCCCGGACGGTGAACCCTGGTGGAATCCTCCAAGCACCCCCGGCAGTCAGACTGGGCGGAGCAGTCTGACGCCAGGCCCAGTACTGGTGTTAGCTCGCCCGGGTCTCCGGTCAGCCCTTGTACTGGGCTAGGTGTTCGTATGGCCTGATTCCCCTTCGGGTAATCCCATATAATCCCATGGTAAGGTTTCCCTCACGGTAAACCCGTGTCTTCCCTGTGACAGAGCTTCTGTCAGGTTCTGCTGGCAGCCCTCCTCCCTACTCCTAGGTAGGATCTGCCCCAGAGTCCAGTCGTATGTAGTACTGCCCCAAGCCTGGGCCAGTCCATATCAGTTTCTCCACATGTTACCTCCCTTCGGGCAGGATGTGGCCTCCGTAGCGCCCTTCTCTGGAAGGCTCGCTTCCCTGCCGTTACGACAAGCTGTAACAACAAATAGGAAAGACCTGAAGCTGTCTTTCACTGAAGGTCGAAATCCCTTCCGATTCCGTGGGGAAAGGAACAGCTGGCTATCTCCAGCAGCGATGTACTCAGTGGTCCCGGTGGGCACCAAGGTTAGAGAATTTGCACTGGAGCGGTAGGAAGGTTGCAACCTCTTGCATGGCATTTGTCTGTCACGCACTCGTTTGTCAACATCTGCATGCCACAAGGTTGTGACGGGGTTCAGCTTGTGGCGCTTTCCATAGGACCCCTATGTCGACACGACATAACTCGTAGTGACCGACAGATAGGGAACGTCTAGGTTACGTACGTAACCCCCGTTCCCTGATGGAGGAAACGGAGACGTTATGTCCCCATGCCACAATCTTGAACCATCGCTGGTTGCCAGGGACTCGTCTCGGCTCCTCAGCGTAAAACCTAATGAGTGGATGCACCTGTCGCCCTTTTATACCCGTATGCACGGGGAGTGGCTCAGGTATGCAAAATCCACTAGCCAATTTCATTGGCGTTTTCTCTTAGTCAGAGATGTTCGGGGCTTCCAGGTAAATCCCCTATGTCGTCACGACATAACGTCTCCGTTCCCTCCATCAGGGAACGGGGGTTACGTACGTAACCTAGACGTTTTCTTTGCACACAAAAAGTAATCTCGTAGCTTCGTAAAATTACGATTGAACCCCTGATGTCACATGGATTATTTTAACGATCTCCTTGCTACGTTTCTGGACCTTGACCATGTAAGGACACTTGCTGTCTATGGGAGGGTCTGAGAGCTCATGAGATGCATCAAAAATATCTTAATTTGTGTTCCGAGTCTTACGGGTTTGGAAGGAAATGAGGGTGAGTAATTAATGACAGAATTTATTTTTTGGGAGAACTATCCCTTTAATCAAAACTCTAAAAAACTCTGATATATAAAAAAAAAATAAGTTTATGTAATATTTTTCTCTAAATATACATCCATATGCATCTTTGTCTTAGTCTCACTACAGTGATGGTGATTTTATCATTCGAAATGGAAATCCAGGAGACAAACTGTACATTCTGAGTCAAGGCCAGGTGAGAAAGACGTCTGTTTGTCTGAAAAAAAATATGTCTGTGTATTCTGTATATGCAGGGGCGCGGGAACAGGGGGTGCTGAGGGTGCTGCAGCACCCCCTGTTTTTTTCTGTGGGCAACTGTAAACTGTTGTGAATAAAAAAAATATATAGGCTATAAGGTTGCTCCGATGTTTATAACATTTGGTTTACATTGGCTATTTTGCTATCTATTTCTATGTGATCGACATATTTACCATTTGCCCAATAATTTAACAGTTGTAAGAATTAAAGTTATCAAAGTTATTAAACTGATGCAGGGCTATTTGACGCGCGCGTTGCGCACATCCTGCCAAATCACGCACGCAGCACTGCCAATGCTTGCTTTTATGTTTGTGAATGTTATGTTTGTGTTGGGGGATCTGTAGGTTGTGGCTTAAAAGCGGAACATGGAAATATCATGGATGTACTGGAAGAAAAAAAAACATTTATTTTTTTGTTCTCAGCGATATGAGTCTTTCCCTTCTCCCAAAACAGCTTATAGCTACCTATTAAAATAGTTCAGTTTTGTATGTAATGGAAAAGTGATTAGACTGTTTCGTTTTTTTTTCTTCAAAAGTTAATTTAGAAAAACCTTGGGAGCATTTTGTGTTCGTTAAATGTTTTTTTTCTTTTTCTTTTAAGCAACGACCAAGCGGCCAGCATCAGAGTTGATCGCCTATGTTTGATTAATTTAGCCTTATCAAATCATCACGACTAAAATAAAATCGATAGATAGGCCTATAAACAGTTCAAGCATATCACCGTGTTAGTTTAAATGTTTAACCTATATAAATGTGCAATATCCAACAGTTTGTGTGGAGAGTGGAAGCTGAAGCGAGCTTTACAGGACATGGAGGATTTTTTTCTTACAGTAAAAACAACTTAAAACAACTTAAAATAAATTACCTTTAAAATAATAAAGGTAAGAGTAATATATCATTTGGAACTGTAAAGGGTCTACTTTTATTTGTGTGCATTCACAATATAGGAAAACTTTCTGCCGGTTTTGAACAAGAGCGCTTCAATGATGAACCGAAACTCAGCAACTCGAAACTGGCTCAGAGATATGATAAATATAACTATAGAAAGCTTTAAAATACTATTTTAAAACGAAATAATTCAAAGCAAAAACTCTTCATTAGCCTATGTAATCCGTTAAGATGCATATATTTCTCTCTGCGTGTCCAATGAGGAGATGGCGAGTCATTTTTCCCGTCACCTCACCATCTAAAATATAAAAATAAGGGAAAGCCTAAAACAGGCCCGATTATAATTTGCGTTTTATTTTATAATTGTATTCAATAATACAAAAAAAATTATGTAAATCTTTGTCCTTGAAATTTAAAGGATTTGCTGCAATGCAATTTTGTCTGACTGATAGGCCTAGTGAATTATTTATTGGCCTATCTTTTTAATCCATGCAGCAAATGCTTTTAAAACAGCTTTACAATTACTTTATTGCATTCCAGATGCTTTTAAAATAACTTTTCACTATACATTTGAAGGGTTTTTAAGCTTGAATGTAAAACATTGCTATGAATTCATTGTAGCCTATTCCCATTTGTAAAATAGCTAATTGCTGTCTAACATGATCTCATGAAAGTGCGTAGGATATAGCACGATTTTCTGTTTCTATTTGGCGTAATATTTATATGCAGAAATTGACTACCCCCCCCCCCCCCCCCCCCCCCCACAGCACCCCCTACATAAAACACCTTCCCGCGCCCCTGTGTATATGTGTATAAATTGATATGTGTATATCAAACCAAAATGTATTCAGACGCCTTCAACATTTCAACATTATCACAGTTTATTCCCTATAGTTTAGAAAACGTTAATAAAATATTTCAAGAACTCAGAGTTAAACTGTGTCAGAACAGATTAATCTGGATAATGTCAGATAACTTTGAAAGAAATTCGGTTGAATTGCTGTCAGCTGTTAAATTACAATTATATAATACCAATTTAGGTTTAGAATTGAGATAATACCAAGTCAACCGACCAATCACCAAGCAATGCTTAATTTAGTTCAGTATGTGGTGTAAAAAACACTAAAGCAAAACATGGTCAGGTCAAAGTGTCTGAATAATTTTTGATGCCAAATTTTTATACATTTGTCTGGTAGTCCACTGTATGAAGAATTTTTGGGTATAATATATAACAGTTCGCTTTATTTTGCCATCATCACTTACATAAATGAACTATGGTGTCCTGCACTCAATATTCAATATTGAGAAAATATACAAAAATGATATCTGGTGTCTAAATTATTTTTGGTTTAACTGGATATATATATTTATAATTTTGATTTTATTTTATTATGAAATGAGAGACAAAACTTGCTCAACTAAGTGGGAAATGAATTGTCACAAATATTGACTGCGTTATTAATTATTTGTTGTATGATAGATATAGAGATTATTGTAGTACAGTAATAGCATAACAGTACGCATGCTTTTGTTCTTAGGTGAAGGTATTAGAGAAGCACTCGGCCAGTGAGGAGAGTATGATAGTGTCTGTCCTCACCAGAGGAGATTGTTTTGGAGAGAGAGGGTAAGATTCAACCCTCACCAGCAGGGGGCGCCACTCTCCGAGATTTACCTCGCAGCTTATTACCTATCCAACACAAGAAATACAACTGGTGATGTAGTTTATGTAGGACCAGATAAACTCACAATAACCATGCATATTAACAAAATAGGAGAATATATAATATCACTTATGTAATGTGTTGTAGGTTGTGCACCATTTTTCTAACTTGCCCAGAAGCTCTAAATAAGAGAACTGCAAACATGTGCATGTTGAATGCTTTGTGGCTTCACTGAGGACCATTGAAATTCAAGTCAGAAGGTATCATGTAATATTAAGATCTCAGACCTGTTCCTTTGCTCTCCAGAGACGACATTAGGTCGATGAGCGCTCTTGCCGCAGGCGATGTGACATGTCTGGTCATAGACAGAGAGTAAGTGTACGCCGTGAGGGATAAACTGACATTCATGCTATGGAAACAGCAAAGTGGGCGAAAAAACATATCTAATTCAAACTTATTCTGTAAAGCTGACCGTGGCTATATTCCACCGTCTAAATCCAGGGTTTTCAAAAAAGTAACTGGAGGCTTGGACGATGCCAGAAAAAATCCTTGCAACAAGGCCAGCTCGAAGTAAGACTTCAAAGTCTGTATATTTTACAATATTCACTGAATAAATGACACATCTCCAGTGTGATGTTAATGAAGGTCATTGTGATATCTATATAATAAACAGGGCAGATGAAGATGGTTCTGCGTTTGGTGAAACGTCTCTCAGCAGTTTTGAGGTGCTGTGTAATCTTGGAGAAGGACAGTATGGTCACACTCAGCTCGTGAGTTCTGTTCTATGTGTATTATTAATTAGCCCTGCAGTTTAGGCTTGTTTTGATTTTTTTTAAGTTCTGTGTAGTAATTATAATCTAGCCAATGTTTTTTGTCATTAGGTCCATTTGAAGAGCGACTCCAACTGTAAATTTGCATTGAAGACCATTAGAAAACAGGCGATAAAGGGCCCAGGCCAAAGAGAGAGGATACTTGCAGAGAAACACATCTTGATGGATCTCCAAAGTCCATTTATAGTAAGGTCAGAACATACACTAGGGCAGGGGTGTCCAATTCTCTTCTCAAGTTTCTAGTGAGTCTGAGGACCTTGATTTCCTTTTGAAAAAACAGCATATGCTGGTTAGGGGAGTATGACAGCTGGTTTGAGTTGGTTTAAGCTAGTCCTTATTATGTCCTGAGATGGTTATAAGCTGGTCCTGAGCAGCTAAGGACTAGCACATGAACAGTTTAAACCAGCTCATAAACCAGCCAAGGACCAGCTTAAACCAGCTCAAACAGGCTACAGTGCTTCCAAACATACCTTACCAGCAAATGCTGTTTTTTCGTCAGGGTTGGCTGCTTTAGGTGTGTAACTGGAGCTAAACTCTGTAGGACAGTGGCTCTCCAGGAGCAGGGCTGCAGTATTTTTTCTGTCTTTGGAGAAAGTTCTTAATGTTTCATTACAGGTTCATCAGTTTGTTTCTGAGTTGTATAACACCAGCACATACAGTAAATGGTTTCTGGAAAAAAAGAAACTAGGTTATTTATGGAATAATGTGTGAAACCAGTGACATCAGGCAATAAAACCCTTTTTGCATTTAATTGAAACCTTGTGAAGTATTTATATCCCTTATTAGACTCCTTTAACCATAGATACATACTGTACAAGCGCAGAGGTTTGGGATTAGTGAGATTTTTGCATGTTTTTCAAAAATATCTCTTTTGCTTGCCAAGGCTGCATGCAGTATGATTTTTTTTTTTTTTTTTTTACATATTATTATAATTTAAAATAGCTATTTTCTGTGTAAATATATTTTACATTTATTCCTGTGATCAAAGCTGAGTTTTCAGCATCATTACTCCAGTCTTCAGTGTCACATGATCCTTCAGAAATCATTGTAATAAGCTAATTTACTGCTTAAGCAACATTTATTATTATTATCATTGTTGAAAACAGTTGTGCTGCTTAATATATTTGTGAAAACTATGGATTATTAGAAAAAGAATAGAAAATTCAAAACATTATTTTTTTATGACATTTGTTGAAGAACATAAGTTGGCATACAACTTATAACAAACGACAGTCGTAAGACAAATGTATGTATAGTGATTGAAAGAAAAAACTTTAATATCAAACATAAATAACAGTATGTTATTCCCAAAATACAGATATTGCCCTTTCATATCAGCCTGTCAATTAATTGCCAATGAAATGTAATTTTTTCAATAGCAATGTTGTGTTTTGTGTTAAATTTAAACCTTTTATATTTTTGCTCAGGTTGCATTGTAAGTATAAAGATGCTTGGTGCCTGTATTTGCTGATGGAGGCTTGTGAAGGTGGAGATCTGTGGATTTTACTGAGAGAGAGGTACATACAGTCTCAGTATCTCAGCGTACACACTGATATATACAAATTATTCTCAAAGGATTGTCTTTAGTGATTGGTAAAATCACAACTGACTTTTATCCTGAGTAAATTATAACATTTTAAGGAATTTTTTTAATCGAATCAATAGAATCTGATATTATTTATCTAAACATGCTCAGAAATAAAATGTGTAAAGACTGTGTCTTTTACACTACTAAACTAAACTGACAATGACTGACTAATATGTGGTTTGCTTTTTTAGGGGGTCACTGGAAGAAGACGCTGTTCGCTTCTATGCAGCGTGTGTGCTGGAAGCTCTTAGTGTACTACACGCCAAAGACATAGTTCACAGAGACCTGAAACCTGAAAATGTGCTCCTGGACCAGCAAGGATATGCTAAACTGGTGCGGAATATATACAAATTCAGCCATGTTTAAAGTTAAACCAGATGGCAGCCTGTAACCACTTGATTGTGATGATTCATATTGGTACTGTTAACTATTATAACACTTCAGCTGTCTCTCTCTCTCTCTAACAGACAGGGTTTGGTTGTGCTAAGAAGCTGGGCTCTTTGCACAGAGCCTGGTCGTTTTGTGGATCTGTGGGTTATCAGCCTCCAGAGGTCATTCTGCATCAAGGTCACGGTCTGTCCGCAGATCTCTGGGCTCTAGGGATGTTGCTGTATGAATTGCTCATTGGCAGGTGAGTTTTCTTGTAGCAATTCTTTTGTGTTTTTGCAAAGGCAGTACTTTCTATAGACTCTTACAGTGTGTTACTGTAGGCTTATAAGCATCAAGTCATATTTTGGCTTATTTTCAAATAAAAGAAACAAAAAAGAACTTGCACACTGTTTCCAAGGACAATAATCCAACATAATTCAGTGCTCAGAGCAAAAAGGTGAAATGTTTAGGTTTCCCCTTCATCAGTGGCCAAGAGATAAACTGAAACACTGGGTCTATTTGTAGTCTGGGATATTTAAAATATTGTTTTTACACATAGTAATTGTCAAATCATCTGTAGCATTCTTGTTCTTCAGCATGCATAAACAAATGGGAAACAGTTAACAGTTACAGTAATATATTTAGAATAGAAGCTTAGCAGGTGTAGAAACGTTTCAAAAGTATAACCAATAAAAAAATTCTGTCATAATTCTGTCAGATTTAATTTAGGTTTGTAATCACATATAAACATTGATCATACAGCACATAAAAAATGCGGCAAGCCAATGCGGTTTGTTCTTGGATGACAAGCAAGCAAAGCTGAGCTTATTGTTACCATAAGTGCCACAACACATTTTGAAATTTGCCTAAATCAACAAGAAATTCAAATCTGATGTGAACAAGAAACTAAGTGTTCAGACATCTTAACTTATTGTTTTGAGAGAAAAAGAAATCAAGCCAAAATTGAGTTAAAGCAGTTGAGAAAAACTGCAACAACTCTATGAACTTCAGATTTTTTAAACTTGCCTGATAGGCCTTTATTGCTTGTGCATTACTATAACAGCGTTTTTTATTTATTTATTTAAATGTTCAATTTAATTTCCAGTCCCTTGTTGTCTGGCTCGGAGCAGATGAAGGTTTATACAGCATCTCTGAAGGGAATAGATGAGCTAGAGTTCCCAAAAACCATCAGCAGGACTGCAGCACATCTCATCAAGAGCCTCTGCAGGTGCAAATAAAGTGTTTTCTCACAGTTTCCTATATGAGAAAAAAAACATGGTGAGAAAACCAAGTGAAAAGTCTGTCACTCGTTTTCTAGAGAGTAAAATAGACACTGTCAGACCGACCAACAGACCGATAGATAGATAGATAGATAGATAGATAGATAGATAGATAGATAGATAGATAGATAGATAGATAGATAGATAGATAGATAGATAGATAGATAGATAGATAGATAGATAGATAGATAGATAGATAGATAGATAGATAGAGACTCAGACAGACAGACATACATACAGACAGACAGATAGATAGAGACTCAGACAGACAGACATACATACAGACAGACAGATAGATAGAGACTCAGACAGACATACAGACAGACAGACAGACAGACAGACAGACAGATAGATAGATAGATAGATAGATAGATAGATAGATAGATAGATAGATAGATAGATAGATAGATAGATAGATAGATAGATAGATAGATAGATAGATAGATAGAGACTCAGACAGACAGACAGACAGACATACAGACCGACAGACAGACAGACAGACAGATAGACAGACAGACAGATAGATACTCAGACAGACAGACCGACCGACCGACAGACAGATATATAGATAGAGTGGCTGTGTGAGCAGCAGTGCTGTGGGGTTTGTATGTCTGAATCTGCTATCATCTGTCACCCATTTCCAGACTCAACCCCTCAGAGAGACTGGGCCATAGGAACGGGGTCAAGGACGTCTGCAAACACATGTAAGACCTGCCTGTGTGTGTGCTTCATAAAATATATCTGTACAGAATGAAGAGAAGGGACTGTGTGTGTGTGTGTGTGGGGGGGGGGGGGGGAGATGGAGAGGATTTGTGAGATGAGAGTAGAAAAGAAGAGAGCAAAGGAGAGGATGCGGCTCTGTTTTTAAGTGCTGGCTTATTTTGTAGACTGATTAACTTGTGTTGTGTTTCCCAGGTGGTTTGAAGGCTTCGACTGGGAAGGACTTCAGAAGGGCACATTCACTCCACCAGTAATACCAAACGTGAGCGGCATAACAGAACACTGTAGAGTTTAGAACACTCGAGCTTATACTTATATAGGCCTAACAAACACACCTTTCCAATGATGCATCTGTCCGTTTCAAATAAATGTAACCTTTCTACAGGTTCCCTGTGTCTCTGATCATGGAAGATCAGCACTCCTGCCAGAAACCCACACTGAAGCAGCACCACTGGATGAGTCTGGCTGGGATGTAGACTTTTGATTTGTACAATGGTGATATTGACAATGTAAATTGGGAAAATATAATGGACTCTTTTTATTTTGCATTGCCTTTGTAGTTGATTATTTTAATGATATTTTTTTCTGAGTTGAAAACCAATGTAGGCGACAGTACACTGCTTCAGGACTGGAATGCAAATGTACAACATTCCTATTGGATTTATTTTTTAATGAATTGCATGATATAAACTCGTAATTCTGAGAAGAAAACAAAACTCAATTGCGAGATTATCACAATTCAGAATTTCCTCAGAATTTCAAGTTTTTCTCAAACAATTCAGACATTTCTTCTCAGAATCCAGTTCCTCACAATTCTGTTTTATAATTGATAATTATTTTATAATTGTTAAATTTATATATATATATATATATATATATATATATACATACATATATATAATTTCGATTTTGCCGCACAGACCTTTTATGTCCTACAAATGTGTATTTATGTATGATAACATACCGTTTGAAATTATTAATAAAGGATGAATGAGAAAGTAAAGAGCTGTGTAAGCTTGATTCAAAAGAAACATTAATAAGCTGCGGAGGAGAACTAACAAGTCCAACACGCTGTGGAAGGCAGACGGGGCCTCAACTGAACTGAAAGATAGCCTTTGTGTTCAAATGCACACAGAATTCTCAGTGACGTCACAATGACACGCGCTCTAAAGATTCGCACCTTATATCAGCTGAATATTAGTTTTGAGCTCAGTGTGTGTCTGTAACTGCAGGACGGACAAGTATGTTCAATACCGACGGTCGAGTAAAGTTTATTTTTGAAGCATCATTCGGCGAGTCTGTGCTTCTGACTTCACGGGTTGCGTACGGTAAACGCGAAGTACTTGACGTGTCTGCTGCTTCAGTTGTGCCGCGAAGCAGCATCTGGTTACCGACACGGACCGGGACCCGGTTTCCTCGTGCACACCATGGGGTGAGGTGCTAGCGCGCTTGGATTGGGTGAGGCTGGCTCTAGGACCCCCAGGCAAACGCGGGAAGCCGGCCCCCTCCACAACAAATAGAATTGAGTGGGGGGAGGGATCATTTTCGTAGGGGGCACAGAGAAAAAGACATTCACCGAAACAATAACAGCCCTTATTATAACTGAAATAGATAGGTCAGGATAGTTCAACCTAGAACAATTTAGATAAATTTAGTACACAAAAACCCAATTTGCATCAGGCTATATTTATATACACACGAAGGTGACCAGATTTCTGAAATGGGGACATTTCCTAGTTCAGTTGTCATAATATCATTGAAATCTCACTTGTGATGAATCTAATATATTTTCACATGTTTTTAAAATCGGTGTGGGTTCCATATATTACTAATTACAGTGGGAATTAAACGTATCATAGTTTTTTTATACAGTTCATCAAAAATAACACTATGGAAAATAGTAAATAGTAGCCTAACTATTGCAAATAGCAAGCATATCAAATCAGTATTCTAACAAAATTATACTGGACTTAATGACTACAGACCTTTGGCTCTAGCGTATGTGGTCATGAAATAATTTGAAAGACTGGTTTTGGCTTATCTGAAGGCCTCCACTGGACCCTTACTGGACCACCTGCAGTTTGCCTACAGGGCAAACAGGTCTGTAGATGATGCAGTCAACATGGGACTGCACTTCATCCTGCAGCATCTGGACAGACCAGGTACTTATGTGAGGATCCTGTTTGTAGACTTCAGCTCCGCTTTTAACACTATCATCCCTTCAGACACCCGTCAGAACAAACTGACACAGCTCTGAAATTGAATTATTCAGGGTTATTTTCCTACAGGATTTGAATTTGAAAATAAATTATTTATTTACACATTGGTCCAGTTTTAACACGGTTGCTTGTTTGAACTGAACAAAAGCAAATAGAAAATCTGGTTCTGAGACCCTCAATGCCTTTTGTAAGGCCCATGTTTCTCTTTTCTGACCCAGTTTAGTTCATGAAGCTCCCTGCAAATGAGCCGATGATCTGAATCAGGTGAGTTAAATAAGGGAGACATAGCAAATGTGCAGTGTCCCATGATTTTCAGTGAAAATGTCATTCTGATAAACTATTAAACACAACATTTCAGTTCTGTAATTTCACGGAGGTTCAATATAATTCATTAACGTAATTATGGGACATGCAAAATGGCTAAACTGATGAAAACCAATGATCTAAAATATTGTATTATTATTATTAGGCCTATTCATTGTTTTTAGCATTAGTTTTTAGCATTAAATTAAATCTGTCAATTACTGTGATTAATCTACGTCGTTCGTTAACCATAGTATCAGTATGGAACCGTAAACACTAGACTTCTGTTACAGACTCCCTGGAAATGTTAAAGCACACAATTGGATGAGGAAGTTTTGGGAAGTTGGTGGAGGTTTGTCCCGGGGCAGGCTGACTTCAGAGGGGAGCGAGGGCGTGTTTGCGAGAAGCGCTAAACTCTAGCTCTGGGGTTCGGTAGAGATTTACCACAGTCTGAGGAGAATAGACAAACTTTCGGAGGACCGGTGACGCAGATTCCACACACCGGTAAGAGCCAGTTTCTTAAAACTTACGCAAGCCATATGTGGCCTATAAATGCAGCGATTTCATCCAAGAGTAGAATAACCGCCGTAGTTACTAAAAAGTGTAGAATTTCGATAGACGGAAGAAGCTGCCACATTTATCAATGGAACCCCAATTCATTCATTTACCATTCACTCACTCACGCAGTCGTTGCGTTTGTAATATAACATTCCGTCTGTTTAGCATCACATCAGCTCTTTAATGTGAATTTAACCTTCACACATCGTCTTTTGAGTGAGTGAAATGACTTTATATTACATATTTTTTTCGTCACATTTCTTTTCAAGTGTGGCATCAGCGCGTGACACGTGCACGTATTTTGTAAACAAGTAGGCGCGCTCATAAATGCACTTATAAATTGACTACTTTTAAACACTTTATTACTTCAGGATTAAACTATTAATAATCTAATATGACAATAAAAGCTAATTCAAAACAAAATAATAGTATGAACAATACTAAAATAACTATCTCAGACTTTTCCTCTATCCTTTCCTTAAATAAAATAAATACAAATAAACAAATATAATAAACAACACATTTGTAGACATATATAGCAGTGTAAAATTATATTGAAATTCAATTACTTATTAAAATTAATGAATTTGAGACATTGTGGAGATCTTTTCTAAAACTCTATAGAGGAGACATCTTTTCTCAAGAGGTAAAATTGGGAAGCATTTGAGTCTTCGTTTATTACCATTTCGGTCAATAAGCAATAACAGCGATATCGAATATCTTGATAAGGTTTTTTTCCAGCTAGCTTTAATTATTTCTTGTGATTTTTTTTTTTTTCATCCTGACACGACTGAACATCACTTTTCCCTGCATCCCGTCTCCTAACGGTGAGGTTGGATCCTGAATGTCTTTAGTCTAACAATGTGCCTGTTGTTCTGAGCACTGCGGTCTCCTCGGCATTGTAAGAGGTTCAGACCGTGTTGTGCGTGTGACAACTGGGTTATAAATCAAATGTAACTTTGTTCCATACACCTGTTTAAAGTTGTTTTCAGCATGACTCTATGTGGTTGCCAGGACTGTGACTATAAACGGCTGTTAAGGTGTTGTAAATATATCTTGAATTCTTCTTTCAGTGCAAGTTTGTTGAATTGTTTTCAATTATTTGATCATGCACCAGGCAAAACTGTCAGTCCGACTACTTATTAAAGTAACAGCACACCTCTCAGCAATAAGACACCTGCTCTGAGCCGTCATTCATGTCAGTAAGTGAACTGTTTCTCCATTCATCTCACTGTTTGTACAGAAGCTCCTCCTGAGGTTTCCTCTCTCAACGACAACCTGTTTATGGCACTTTTTTTAGTGGGTACAATTTTACGACCTAACTAAAGAACTAGTTGAAGAACTAACTAAAATGCAGTTTAACTGTTCCACACAGGAAACAACACCGTCCTGAGATCACAACTGCAAAATGTACGCTTCCCGTGGCCACATGTGACACTAATAATGCTCTTCAGTAGTCAGGGTAGACACCTTAATTGGACATGACTGAAAACAAGGCTGTGAGGGATGTACAGTCTGTTCAGTGCTGTCTCAAGGTCAGGCATCACCTCATTTTTTCTGGAACTTTTTGTCTCAAGGAAATTTTGGGAAGAAATATTTTCAGTGCTTTTTCAGCTGAATGATTGACATGAAGGTACACTGCAGAATATTACACACTGAACCTCTCACAGCCTCGTTTTCATATTATATATATACTTTAAAACTCTCCATAATGCTCAACTCTTACTGTACACTCTCAGACCCTAAGGTCTATTTATACCTTATTTACCCCTAACGGGTGCATATGAGTACCTTAAAAGTACATATTAGTACCTAAATTGTATTAGTAACATAATGTGCAGATTATTATATAAAGTGTACATATTAGTACCTAAAATGTATGTATTAATACCAAAATGGTACATATTAGTATATAGTGTATTACTACCTAAAGTGTATATACAGTATTAGTACCAAAATGGTACATATTAGGGCTGCACAATATTTTGCATGCGATAGTTATGCGTATCTCGTCAGTAAAGACGGTTCTGTAATTAGCCGTAAATCTCCATCAGCTGTTTTCAAATGAGTGGCATTTAATACACAGAGCCGTAGATCGCTGACAAGCTACGCAATCTCACGTTCACTATCGCATGCGATTCATCTGCGATTCGGAGCTTTTTTAGGGAGTAACGCAATATTGTAATGCATTACTTTTAAAAGTAACTTTCCCCAACACTGCATATTAGTACCTAAAGTGTAAATATTCATACCAAAATGTACATATTATTAATGTTACATATTAGTACTTAAAGTGTACATATTCGTACCAAATTTTTTACATATTAGTACCTAAAGTGTTCATATTAGAACCAAAATTTACATATTATCATTACCTTAAGTGCATGTACCAAAATGGTACATATTAGTATATTAGTACCTAAAGTGTGTATATTATTACCTAAAGTGTACAGTCCCAAATGACGGTTTTTGTTCCTTTTGTTCTGAGAATTTACATTACTGTGCATGGAAGTTATCCGGTTTTACAAACAAGTCAAAATTGTTTATGTGTGTAGATAAACCTATAAAACACATTTGTCTCCTCGTCTCCGCTCTTTGTGAGTTGTTGATATCTGCCGTGTTGGTGTCTGAGAGCTTGAGTTTTCTTCAGCGACGGAGGCTGTAAATCTCTAGGCCTTTCTTTGAAACGCGCTTTAGTTCATGTAGCACCAGTTTGAGTAATAGTCTCTGTCGCTCTCTCCCCTCTTTGTTCTGTTTAAGTTCCCAAGTGAGTGCCAGAAACACACAATACTGCCTGTCTACCTCTGACAATGGCCTTTATGAATGAGGGACGGAGGGAGAGAAAGAGAGAGGCCTGTCCTCATCTGTGATGCGTAATCATTTTCAGATGTCATCTCTGCTAAATCCATTTATCTCCAGCTCTTGTGGACCTGTGACAGAGAGAGGGATGTGCAGAGATGCTCAGATGAAAGGGATTTCCCTGTTTACTGTTGTGTTGCTTTAACCCTTGCCTCTAAACTGACCACATGTGGGGTTTAGAAGAAAGACCCTTCCAATGTAGAATGTGTTTTTATTTATTATGTTAACCTGCAAAAAAGCATGGCTCTACTGTGTAAAATAATTGTATTAAGCAGAGACACATTAAAGTCACAAATACATTTATAATGTTAGAAAAGGTTTCTTTAAAAAAATGAAAAATCTTCCTTAAATATGTATAATGGATTCCACAACAATTTTAAGCAGCGCTACATTTTTCAGATGTGTTAAGCACCAAATTGAGAATTATTTCTGAAGGATCAAGTGACACTGAAATATATGAAATTATAAAATTGCATTTTTTAAATATATATTAAATAACAGGAGAATGTATTATATTTATATATAGTAAATACAATATTTAAATAAAATAGATAAAAAGGAAAGTTATTTGTAATTGTAGTATTTATTCATTTACTTATTTATTAAATTTATTATCTGTATTTTTATACAGTAAAATGCAACAAAAAATACTGCAAATCTAACCAAATCCAGACTTTGGAAAGGTAGTGTATATGTATCATATAACATTTAAAAAAAAATAAAAAATTGAATAATAATATTTTTTATCATAAAATATAATACAACTAAACATTAAAAAATAATATATAATAAATTGAATATAATAAATTGAAAAAGACAGTTATTTTAAATTGTAAAAAATAATTCACAATATTACTGGATTTAATAAATCAAATCAAATACCTCAAACTTATAAATGGTTGTGTATATGTGTCATATCATATATTTTAGTATTTCTATATAATATATTAATATACAAACTTTTTGGGCATGCGTGCTGTTTGGAAAGGTATTATTAAAATATATATTTTTAATTATTTAATTATTTATTAAATTATTTTAAATAGTACTTTGTATAAAATTCTATACATTTTACAAAAATGTAATGTTTAATATTCTTACCAACTACTGACATTTCTTGGAAATTTAAAACGGCTGATATACACATTAATTTAATTTAAAAGTGCTAAATAAGGCTATAAAAAGAATACTTTTTGAACATGACAGCATAGATCGATTAGGATAATAAACTATACATATTTTGTTTGTGAAATTATCATTTTAATAATAAAAAATATTTTATTAATGGTCATGGGTTAAATTAT
Source organism: Schizopygopsis malacanthus (assembly GCA_027474115.1). Taxonomy (NCBI): domain Eukaryota; kingdom Metazoa; phylum Chordata; class Actinopteri; order Cypriniformes; family Cyprinidae; genus Schizopygopsis; species Schizopygopsis malacanthus. The sequence goes on from CM049881.1 coordinate 6,493,312, forward strand.
GACTTGAAGGTTTTGTGGTCTGGACATTCTCTGTTTTTACATTTTAATGTACCTTGAATCCATTATACTGTTTTTGTAAATATTACTCATACGGATATATATATAGGTTGTCTTATGTCTTTATAGAGTTGCATTGTGTGCATATCATCATGCGTGGCTATTATAAACTCCATACACTGAGTTGAGGTTGTGACGCTGGCTGGCTTCGGCGTCTCTTGAGTTAAGTATTCTGGAGACAAACATCACGGCACTTGCTGTGGTGGCATTTAAAGAGAGAGGAGGGAGGGCATTTTCCCTCTCTGTGGGAATACCAATGCAGAGCGAGGGGTGATGACATCATCCTTTATCCTCCTGTGCTTTAATTGGGGGAGGAAGTGGGTGAGAGGTTAGAAAAGAGAAAGAGAGAGGCTGTGAATTGAGTCCCGGGAAGTGAGTGTGTTTGGGTCGTCTCATGTGATCGCTACAGATCGTGTCATTGGCAAGCGCGTTCACACTGGGGCCTCCCAGTCACCCCATCTCACCACCAAATAAGTGCGACTGTACTCGCTTCAGTGTCATCTTCTGCTGCGGGATGCCATTAAAATTCATTTGCAGCCTGTCGGCGAGAAAAAACACCTTTCGTCATCTCCACCTGTCCTTCTGTGTGTCCTGAAACACTTCTACACCTGAGCTGTGTTTGTGTTTCGGCTGCGTGTGTGAAACTGGCTGAGAGTTACCCGAGCGCCTGTTGTGTGTCGGCCAATCATCAGTACTTCCTCCTGGCATTCAGATGAGGCCCGAAACATTAGTTGGCTTCTCTTAGTGCTGAGTGCTTTTCATTCAGGTTTTGTTCTCAGACCTCTTTACAAGAAATCAATGAGAGTGGTTAGTAATTTGGAGTCACTGCACATTAATGTAATTCAATGTTAATGCACCAAATAATTTCAGCATATAGTTAGAATAATGGACTATAATTCCTGGTGGTTTTTGTAATGATTATTATTTTGTTTTAGCATATTGGAGTCACCACATTTTATTATAGTAGTAGGTCACTCAAGGTCCTGCATACAGTGATTTATTTTGTAGGGTTGCAAAGGGGCAAACGTAACCTTCCAAAAAAAAAAAAAAAAATCAAGAAATTTTCCAAAAATGCAAAAAAGAAATACAAATGTCCACAAATTTTCCACAAATTTCAGAAATTTAGAAATGTTCTGCCTATTGCAACCCTGATTTTACTTTAGTTAACCGCTCTGCTTTGTATCGTGCCTTGATTTGATTTTCAATTAAAAAAATACTGAAGTTTGTTTTACAATAAAATACAATTTAAGTTTTTCTACTGCAAAATTTCATGTCTATGGAAAAATAGCGATCCATGATATAGTATTATGTTTAATAGTAATGTGTTTGTTAATGAGTGATTTGTGGATACACTATTGTTTTTAGATTTGTGGTGTGAAAATTATATATTTTTACTTCAAAATAAAAACTAACCCTTGGGGTAAGATGGCCGCCCAGAATTTGCACAAATAGCATGTTGTTGCTATTACTATTATTTTAAAATAAATACTTCTTGTAATTGATTGGGTTTTTATTCAGTATGTCAACAAATTAGATGTACATTTGAGATATTTTTGTTTTTCATTGCAAACTCTAGGCTAATTGAGTGAAATCTTTTAATTTGCATTTATAATGTTGCTGTTATGACATATCTACAAATAAATATGGGCAATTACATATGTAAATATTCAAATGCCTGTTCAAGAATAATAGAAAAAAATACCTTATGATGAACAGTGTTGGGGGTAACGCATTACAAGTAACGCGAGTTACGTAATAATATTACTTTTTTCAAGTAACTAGTAAAGTAACGCAATTTACTAGAAAATATCTTTTTCAAAAAAGTAACACCAGTTACTTTTTTCCATTAATTGACTGACAGTGCGCTGTGTGAACATGATCTTACTGTAGTTCTAATCTAGACTAAATGTGAATGTGTATTAATTCATCCCACTCGCAAAAAATCTGATTCAGTATTCATCAAAATGAATTAAAACAGTGAAATGCAAACTCAGAATATGACGCAAACCTGCAATAATTAAATATGTTAAACAACACAAATATATCTAATCTCATTTTATTAACCAATGTCTTTGCTGCTGACCTTTGATCCAGTTCAACCATAAGCAAATAAACTAACAATTGTTCTTCGTTGTTTTTTTTATTGCTGAAGAGTGTTGAACCTTCTTCTTCTGCGTTCTACTGTACAGACGTGATTTACTCTTCCTTCAGCCTGAGGTTTATTCAGCACACTTTTTGGTGTGAAAGGTTTTATATTTGCTATAAATAGAACTTCTTGTATTAAAAAAAACAATAAAGCCCTGCTCATATTTAAAAAGTAACGCGAAAGTTACGCAAAAGTAATGTTACACATTACTTTCCATAAAAAGTAACTAAGTAACGTAATTAGTTACTTTTTTAGGGAGTAACGCAATATCGTAATACATTACTTTTAAAAGTAACTTTCCCCAACACTGATGATGAATGCCTTTTTACTGGGATTATGCTTTGTCTGTCATTAGTTATTCAACTAATATATTATGTATAAAACAAATAAAATGTATAATATTAATAAGAAGTGTATTAAAAATCATTTAGAAAGTCGAATAAAGCCACATTACCTCATTAGCCTCTTGGAATTTTTTTACAGTTTGTTCTACAGCAACTAATTAGCAGATGTTGCTGTTTATTTCGTATAATTATGGTGGCCAAGAAGCTCAACATGCTGCAAATGAAAAAACACACGCAAATAGAAAAAAAACACCTGCAAATTAAGAAACCATCTTCATTTGTTTGACAGCATGTGCTTCAAATACTCACAAACAAATACAAACGCACTGCAACAACAGAAACGAGCTGCAAATACACACAGACCACATCAGAAATATTTAAGGGAACCGCAACAAGTGACAGTCCTGGCTGGGTAATGCTTATCAAAGTCTTCTCTGAAAGGTGAGATTGTTGTTTATATTATCATACCGATCACATAATTAATTTGCTTTTTTCATATATATGTATTATTGACCTAAATAAGCTGACGAAATACCACACAATTACTGTAACTGAAACGTTATGCAAGCTGGATACTTTTACAACTTAAAAAAATAACCATGGTTTTACTATTAAAATAAATAAATAAATAGACTATATACAAAATATATGTATATATATATATATATATAGAGGCATATGTATATTTTGTATATAATAATAAATATATACAATTGTATATGTGGCTATACAATTGTAATCAATATATGGTTGCAACTTTTACTATAATACAACCATGGCTAATTTTCGTAAGCATTGTTGAGGTCCCCTTAGTGTTTTTTTTTTTTTTTTTTTTGTCAGTGTTTCTTTTTTGCAGCGCTTTTCCGCTTGTGTTGTGAGTATTTGCAGCACATGTGCTGTCAAACTGATGAAGACGTGTTCTTAATTTGCTGGCATTTTTTCTATTTGCATGTGTTATAAGTTGCAGCGTGTTGAGCTCTCTCAGCCACCATAAAAAAACACACTGGCTTATACATCATCATCATCCAGCAAATGCAAAACTTATATCTAAATATGTTACAATTTGAAAGTAAATGCACATTGTTCTGGAGTGTTAGGGCTTGTGTTTGACTGTTATGGTTAACAGCCATTTATTATCTGTGTAATTATAGTGGAACAAATGGCACATTTCTAATAGCTTTAATAAGGGTTATTGGCGAGCTGCTATTAAATGGGCCAGTTTGTGAAAATTGCCATATTTGACATCAATAAATAGAATGACAGTGTAGTGATGTTCATTGTCTATGGTTAGACGAATGGTTGTCTAAGGTGAAATGTGTCATTTCTGTGCCACTATAGTAGCATACAGAATAGTCATCCTTTTTTTATCATATTTTGAATAATATTTTATTTTCAGTTTCATTTTAATTGTACTTACTATCAACAAATGGATCCTTATTGTAAAGTGTTGCATATCCATCTTTACTTCTGTGGAATATAAACCAACATATTTTGTAAGATGCCTTTTTATTGAATGTCAATAGTCACTAAAACCGTTTGGTTACCAACATTTCTAAATATCTTATTTTGTGTTTTATATATATATATACATACACACACACACACACACACACACACACCAGCCGCGATTTCTTTAAGACTGCAAGGGAAGCTCAGCTTCCCCTATAATTGTCAAAAAATGAATGGTCAAATATATGTACTATTATGTTAACATTTTATTGACTAAAAATGCGTTAAACACGTTCATCTCGAACGAAAACAATTTCGTTCAGAATCAGCTACTTAGGTCGGCTGACTCGATTTCCTTCTCATTCATTCCCGTAGCGTACAGTGCATTACTCTGTTGAAGCCCAGCGTCCATTGACTTCAATGGGGCTGTTTTTTCAGTGCTTTTTCAGTGCTTAGAAACAAGACGGTCATTGGATAATGCTGCGATTATGTCCCGCCCACGGACGCTCAGCGTCTCTGGGATGAATGGAGGAGTGGGCTGGCCCGGACTCCGAGCGTCTGCGTGATGATTGGAGGGTCTGTCATCTCTTTTTAATCCACTTTTATGTCCTAAAACGCTCGTTTTTTGGGGTCGACAGCTTATAAAAACGTATTTATTGTTTTTTTTAGCTTGTTTGCTATACACATTGTCACATATCAGCTTTTAGACATGTTTTTTTTTATTATTTTTTTTATAAATAAATGACAAGGAGGCGGCAGCTTCTCGCAATGCAAAGAGACGGTTGGTGTGGGCGTGGGCGTGGTCTTCAGATTATGACGCGTATCACTCTGTGTCTCCATTTCCAACTCAGTCCCATCGCGGATTTTGCATGTGTAGTCGAAAGACAAACTGCTGCAACCTTCATCGTATATTTCACACAATTTCACACCACATTCATTGTTTCAGTTTAACATAATTCCCACATTTCCTCCCGTTGAGTTAAATATATATATATATATATATTAGATCGTTTGTTCATTAATTCATATAGTCTGAACTAGCCAGCTAGCAAACTGCACAGCAGGTGTAGAAAGGAGCTTCTCCTGTTTAAAGCGGCTCAAGTCCTACACCCGTAACACAATGGGCCAAGGCCGTTTAAGCAGCCTAGCTCTGCTGGCCATTGAGAGGACACTGGTCAAGTCACTGGAAAAGACGCCTAGTTGGTACGACAGGGTTACAGAGCATTTTCTTGAAAAGGAACGTAGGGCAGAATTTACATATAAATAAATGGACAATTTTTATGATTTAGGCCGAAAATGAGCTTCCCCTCTTTAAAAGATCAGCAGCCGCCACTGACACACACATATATATATATCTCACAGAAGTGAGTACACCCCTCACATTTTTGTAAATATTTTATAATATATTTTCGTGTGACAACACTGAAGAAATTACACTTTGCTACAATGTAAAGTAGTGAGTGTACAGTAGGGCAGGGCAATTAATCACATACGATTCTCATGCGTATCTCGTCAGTAAAGCCGGCTCCGTGATTGGCGGTAAATCTCCATCAACTGTTTTCAAATGGAGCAGCAGTTAATACACAGAGCCGTAGTTCACTGACAAGCTAGGCAATATCGCAGATGAATCGCATTCGATTATGAACGCGATATTGCCTAGCTTGTCAGATAGAGGTGATGGAGATTTACCGCCAATCACGGAACCAGCTTTACTGATGAGATGCGCATGAGAATCGCATGCAATTAATTGCCCTGCCCTACTGTACACTCACTACTTTACATTGTAGCAAAGTGTCATTACTTCAGTGTTGTCACATGAAAATATATAATAAAATATTTACAAAAATGTGAGGGTGTACTCACTTCTGTGATATACTGTATATTATATAAAATATTGGTGAATAACAGATTTCTCAGATCAGGTGTTCTCAAAGCAGGCTTTTAGATTGGGCTGCTTTTGGATTTAAATATGTATTGCTGTTATGGCTGTCATCCAGTAGCCCTTGTCCTTTTTCATATAATTTAGAGATATGTGGGAAACTGTGAAGTATTGGACTCTTATGATGATGCTGATGGCTGTAACTCTGTGTGTCTCTCACAGCTATGCAGTTTCAAGATTGGTTACGTTCTCTGCGTTTCACTGGAGGAGATGGCAAGTCTGAAATGGACAATCTGAAGACGCTCCTTCCGTCTCTGCCCTCGTCCTTCTCTCTGTCCTCTCTTTCCCTCTCTCCGTCCTCTATCATAGGCTTAGGAGCGCTAGCCTCTCTCACAACCTACTGGCTGGTGACCAGACCTCGACCAATCCAGCCTCCATGTGACCTACAGGCCCAGTCCATACCTGTGCAGGTAACTTTGTTGTTACTGCTAATCTAAACAAATATCTTGCAAATAAAATATAAATATTAGGTGAAAAAATGTACATTTCCTGTGTTTAATTTGTTTTTTGACTCTACAAAAGCGTGAAATACCATGTTTGCAGATATTTAGGAAACATTAGTTCACATACTTTCTCCAAAAACAATGCTACAGCCAGTTATTCTACTTTGAAATGCACGTTTTGTGTCAGAATCTTTTTGTTTTGGTTTGTGTGATTTGGTTTGTGTCACTGCCAGTTTAACCAATAGTTTTTCCACACCTCGGGTTGCCGGTTGGTGGAAAACACAGCGTATTGCAGCAATGGATGCCAGCAAACGAACTGGGTCAGAGATCGCAGATTCTTCCCGACCTAAATGCCTTGGCGTCCGTCTAAAAAAACTCTATGACCAGAGGAATATTTAAACACTGCTAAATACATTTGTCAATTTACAATGTAGGACTGCAACAAATGATTATTTTGATAATTATTATAATGATTAATCGCTGATTATTTAACTGATTAATCAGTAGAATTTGATTGATTATTCAGCTTTTGTATTTAGTTAAAACATTAAGTTATACATGAAGGGGTCAGATGCAAATGTAATTTTTTTTATTTGAATAAATGCTTAGATGTAAATGTTGTTTTGCTAATGTTTATTTCTGTATTATTGATAAAATGAGTTTAAATCTCTCCAGTAATTTCACTTTAATGGCAATGTAGAGGTCCTTTTTCTATGCAATTCAAGTGAAATAACTGAACATAAATATAAGAGCGTGAGAAAAAAAATCACATTTTAGAAGAAAAATTCAGACGACACTTCACATATTCTAACATAAATAAAGGTCACTTTAGCTTTAGAAAAGCATATTATGTAATTACAATTATTATACAATGAATTGGTAGCACTTTACAATAAAGAGTCATTAGTTAACATAAGTTAACGAACTAAGAATGAACAATACTTCTACAGCATTTATTAATCTTAGTTAATGTTAATTTCAGCATTTACTAATGCATTTATAAAAATCACAAGTTGTGTTTTTTAACATTGGTAAATACACTGTGAACCAACATGAACAAACAATGAAGAACTGTTTTTGTATTAACCTACATTAACAAAGATTAATACATAAATATAATAAATGTATTTATCATTCATGTTAATTAATACATTAACTAATGTTAACAAATGATACCTTATTGTAAAGTATTACCAATTCATTATACAAATAAATGTATTTGGCATAAAAAATGAGATGCCAGACAAAGACACTCGCATCATTTAATTAGCGATATAAAAAAGTAACTGAATTACATAATTCTGCCAAACATCTCCTTTTGTAAATCAAATAGATAATAAACAAAATAAAGGTAAGTGATATAACGTTTTGGATAACCTATTTTATTCACAACATATGTCTTAAAATACCTCATAGCAGGGGTCAGCAAGTAAGTTTGGCATCGGGCCAAAACAAATGTGCCACTAGATGGCGGGCCAGAACATAGTCAAAGGATAATTTAAGAAATTAATTGCAATTATGAAAAATGCAACTAGAATTGCCTGAGACAGACAGGTGAAAGACTGTTACACTGTCTTTTGTAACTGGTAATGAGCTATTACTCTGTGCTTAATCCTGTAGGAGGATAGTCATGAACAAAAAGCCACATTTGTGTGGCGGAGTCCGGCAGAGTACGTATGTGAGTGGAAATTTCCCCTCCGAGCATTTAATAATCACTCCGCTCCAGCTCCGGTTCACTGATACCAGAAACACCGCTCCGCGTCTAAAGTATTTCAGTATGTTTGAAATATCACAGTTCTGTTCATAACGTATATTAAACATTAAATAAATAAAACAACAGGAGCGTTTCGAAGTGGCGAACAGTGTGCAAACTTTGTTCCTACCACTTGACAAGCTAATAACATGGTTGTCAGCATTAAAAGGTATAATTGCTGCTTTTGGTGCAAATTTTGTTTGGGATGAAAATAACAGTAAGTTTTCATCAGTTATTGAACCTATGGATCGATGCAATCCTTACAGATTTCTGCTCATTCGACATCAGATACAGATGAAGTAGCACTGTAAGATAACATTTGATTGAATACATTATTGAGAGAGCGATTGCGTGTGAACAAGTGTTGTTGAACTTGTTTAAATCACAGATTCTCGGATATGCAAAAAAAAGAGAGATTTTCTTGTAAAACACTACAATAATCTGTTTGTTTGCTTTGTTTACAGTTTTAATATCAATCTGATTCTTTCGGCATAAGTAATGATAATTATTGAATTAAATGTCTTTTAATGGAGAAATACATGAAAGTATAAATATGTACCAATATCAATCATTCTTGGTCATATAACGCATCATTTATATATATTACACATACTTATTTACAGGGAGATCAGAGCTGTAGACGCTCAGCTTTACTGACGGATGATAATCTGCTGGAGTTTTACTACGAGGACACAAAGACCGCGTACGACATGTTCCAGAGAGGACTGCGGATAGCAGGTCTGTGTGATTTCTCTCCGAAAGCTTTGAAAAGAGTTTGTATAAATATACAGAAAAACATTTTGAGTGACTATTTCATCCATTGAGCGCAGATGAATTCAATGGCTTTTCATTTAGCGCAGTGCTCTGCAAGGCTTTCTCAGATCGATAATGCTTTCATCACATGCAGCTTCCTTCAGTGAATGGATTGTACCAGAGGTGGAAAGAGCTACAAAAATATTCTACTCAAGTAAAAGTACCATTACATTACTGAAATTTTACTTAAGTAAAAGTACCAGTCTAAAAATATATTTTCAAGTAAAAGTAAAAAGTAGCTCATTTAAAATTTACTCAGAGTAAAAATTGAGCGCTTAGTTAGCATTTTAACAATGGAGGGAGGAAAAAATGGGATAGCACCAAAGGTGTCAAACTCTGTTCCTGTGAGGGCTTTACACAGTGTAGATATTACCCTAATTAAACACATCAGATGATACAGCTAAACATGCATTTAGCTATTTGAAAACTACATGGTGTGTGTGCTTGGAGCAGATTGGAACTAAATTCTTTACCAGAGGCTGTGGCCCTCCAATGGAAAGAGTAACACCCTCCAGAGTTTGACACACCTGGGATATTAGGCCTACTCAGTAAAATCTCAAACATGTTTTTAACTGAAATTTTAATCGGTTAATTAGAATAATAACACATTTAGGCTGTTACCAGGGAATCTAATTAAATAGTATCACAATTATCTTTGCAATGCAGTAAGGAAAACTGAAGCTTCATCTGAAGTGGCATAGATGTATTACACACTGACATGAATGCATTTAGCCTGCAGTTACAAATGCAGAAATAATGTTTTGATAAATAAGACATAAAATGACCCTGAACCACAAAACCATAAGGGTCCATTTTCCTAAATTGCGATTTATACATCATCTGAAAGCAGAATAAATAATACTTTTCCATTGATGTATGGTTTGTTATGATCGGACACATATTTTAAAATCTGGAATCTGAGGGAGCAAAAAATCCAAATAGATTGAGAAAATCTCCTTTAAAGTTGTTCAAATTAAGCTCTTAGTTCCTAGATATATTTACAGTAGGAAATTTACAAAATATATTAATGGAACATGATCTTTACTTAATATGCTAATGATTTTTGGCATAAACTAATCATGTATAATTTTGACCCATACAATGTATTGTTGGCTATTGCTACAAATATACCCCAGTGTCTTAAGACTGGTTTTGTGCTCCAGGCCAGGGTCACAAATGTTAAATAGTCATTTGAAATACAAAAATAAAAAGATACTTTAACATGTTGAATTAGAACCACCAGTAGGTGTCAGTAAGTCACTGGGATAAGTGCCTATAAATCTCAAACTTGTGATTGAAAGAATCATTTAAAAGTAATCGGTTAATTCAAGGAATGAAACACGTCATTGCTCAGAGTCAGAGATGCAAAACGGTGTATGGTGGCTGTGTTTGGTCAACAAAATTCATTTTTGTTGTCGAAATAGAGCAAAAACAGGCAATATGGTCTCTAAAATGCAAGCTTCATCTCTTAATTAACTTCTTATTTTTTGAACTGTTGTAAAAAGCAAAACTACAGGCCTATGTAATCAGATGGTGATTTTTTTTGATAAATAAGACATAAACGGCATTCTTCATGTGATGTTGACTTACTATATTAAATTATATAAATATATAAATTTTCTGAAAGCTGAATAAATAATATTTCCATTGATGTATGGTTTGTTATATCGGACAATATTTTAAAATCTGGAATCTGAGGGAGCAAACAATCCAAATATTGAGAAAATCTCCTTTAAAGTTGTTCAAATTCTCTTAGTTTTGATATATTTTAGGAAATTTACAAAATATATTAATGGTGATCTTTACTTAATATCTAATGATTTTTCTAATTTTGACCCATACAATGTATTGTTGGCTATTGCATTACCCCAGTTAACACTGGTTTTGTGACTGAATCAAGTCACAAATGTTAAAGTGAAAGAAATACAAAAATAAAAAGCAGTCCAGATGCACAGTAAGCGGATTAGTCGATTGAACAGAATCATTTAAACGGTTAATCTAACGTTACTCAGAGATGCAAAACGGTGTATGGTGGCTGTGTTTGGTATTATTTCACGGCAATATGGTCTCTAAAATGCACACTAACTTCTTATTTTTTGAACTGTTGTAAAAAGCAAAACTACAGGCCTATGTAATCATGGTGATTTTTTTTGAGAAAAACGGCATTCTTCATGTGATGTTGACTTACTATATTAAATTATATAAATATATAAATTTTCTGCTTCTATATCTTCAATTTTGTGATCATTCTAAACGTTTAGAGTGATAGTCTTATCTAACGTTACTAGATTTCACGGCACACTGTTTAGAGTGATTTGTGGGGGGAGGGGGCGGAATATCACATTGTGATTTTTTTTTTTTACAGTAAGATTAAAAATACAGGAAAATATTTAAACGGGATGATAGAACAATACGGGAGAATCCCGGGAAAACCAGGAAGGTTGCCGGGTATGGATGTGAAGCATGTATAACAGCGGATCAGTCAGTTATTCAGCTCAGTAGCTAGTAATCATTATAACTGTATTTGACCACAGTATTTCACAGTTGACCAATCAGAATCAAGTATTCCAGAAAGCCATAGTTACTAACAGTATTATGTTTTGTGCAGGCAGTGGTCCTTGTCTTGGCTTCAGGAAACCCGGAGAGCCCTATCAGTGGATCTCTTACACTGAGGTGAGAGCAATGCATGTTATAATGCATTTATTACTGTATAATAATCATGTAATAATCCAGCAAAAGCCCTCTGAGTAATTTTTAATGGCAATGTGATTGTTACAGGTCGCAGAAAGGGCACAGGTGTTGGGATCAGGTTTGCTGGCGAAGGGTTGCAAACCAAACGCACAGCAGTATGTGGGCATCTTTGCCCAAAACAGACCAGAGGTATATCATACACAGATTAATATCTGACTTCCTGGGCTGTTTGTGAACAGTTCTTCAGTTCATGGTATTTTAAAGAATTATGTTCAACGTTTGTTTTTATCGTCTTAATCAAATTTACCATTATTTCTGCCTAGAAACATATGCATGTAACCGCTGATGTAAGACTTAAGTCTTTGATCTGTGATCTTTTGAGTCATTTAAACAGAAAAAGCATGAAATTAAATTACTGAGAAATACTTAAGACCTCTAGGTCACAAATGTGTGACGTTGATCATGCTGCTCTGTACTAAAGGTCAGAAGAAACCTCTCCATCGTCAGACTATATTAGTCTTTAACATATATTTTATTGGAGTGCAGTATTTCTACTCCTGAGAAAATATTTGTGTTGAATTCAGTATCTTGAGAACATTTCACAATACGGTCCTAGTAGTTAACGTTAGTGAATGCTTTAAAATAAGTTAACATTTATAATAAATAGTTTAACTATGAATTAGTTTATCTTTGTTAATGTTAGTTAATATAAATACAACTGTTCATTGTTTGTACATGTCAGCTCAGGTCAATTAAAAATATTAACAGGCACAACTATTGATTTTAATAATGTATTAATATGTTGAAATGAGCATTAACTAATATTTATAAATGCAGTAGATTTTTATGTCATTCTTAGTTCACGTTAACATATTGTTAAGAAAGGTGACAATATTGTCAAATGTTACAACAATCTTTAGGCTCTTTTTTACATTTTAAACTCAAGTATAGTGTTTTCTATTAAAATCACCAGAGAAGAAAACAAAACAAAAACACCACAGGTAACATGATCTTGCTATTTATCTTAAAGCAATTTAAAAAATAATGCTGCTTATCTTTATGATCAGGTGTTGCAAAAAAGCTCACATTTTTCATGTGAACGTTTCACTCAAATTGTTATGCTGGTAATGCAATTTGTAATGAAATTAAGTATTTAATAAAAAAATAAATCAAAATAGAAGCATTTTCACCACTGTCTATAATATGCATATTTTCACAAATCAGTTAAATCGCTGAATGCCTGTGAGCAATGTCACATGTCCAGCTGAGCAACTTCCATTGAGATGAATACAGATCTCAGAGGTTTATTATAACTGGGTTCTAACATGTTGCCGTTTTGTTTGTCTCCCCGTGCTGGCTGCAGTGGGTCATTACAGAGCTGGCCTGTTACACGTTCTCTATGGCTCTGGTGCCTCTGTACGATACACTTGGATTAGAGGCCATGATTCACATCCTTAACCTGGGTGAGTAATAATAATAAAGCCTCAAAACGAAGCTATGATGCTATATTTACAGCGCTTTTTGAGATCCGTCTCTCTGTCTCGGATCTCTCTCCAGCGGAGATCTCTATAGTGATCTGTGATAAGGAGGATAAGGCAGAATCTCTGTTGAAGAATAAGGAGAAGGGAATAACTCCCACCCTCTCCTGTCTGGTGCTCTTTAACCCCTTCAGCGCCGCCCTGCTGGAGAGAGGAAGGACGTGCGGTGTGGAGATACTGCAGCTCTCGCAGATTATGGTCAGGAATATTGTCACAAAATAGCTAGTTACAATAACTGAACAGTTATTTTCAGTAGCAATTTCTGTAGTAATTTACATTTGCATGACTCGTTTGCATTCTCTCTTTGACCGTTACAATTAAAACAGGCTTTTAAGACTATTAAATGCAAATGATCTTAATAGATAAATTATTGGGATTGATTCATGTCTGTGTACGGAGTACTCCGTAGTTACTGGATGGTAAACATGGATGCCGTTTTTATGACTTTTGAGCTTTGAGATGTGATCCTGTTTTTCATAATGTATGCCTTTAGAGTCTTTATTTGCTGGTCATAAAAACGTGATCACACTGGGAAAAAAGGGTGTAGGATTTACTTACTATTTTAACTCAGAAATTGTGAGTGAAGTTCAAAAAAAAAAAAAAAGAAATAAAAACCAGTAACGCATTAAATTAAACATTCAGTTTTGAAGTAGAAATACAAGTATTTGCTTGTAAAAAGTACTCTAATAATGTCTTATTTATAACTTTTCACAATGCAGTTAAAATGTCTGTATGTAAATGCATTGCAGGATCTGGGAAGAGAAAATGTAAAGCCTCCTGTGGTAAGAGCTCGCTTCTTTTTTTCCTCTTTCAGAGTCATTTTAATGGATGTGACGGTCTTAAGGTCTCTGCACACGGAGTCAAAAAAGTAAACAAATAAATACGACCTCATGTTGTGTCGATCACATCTGCACACTGCCACCGAAACTTTCGTCCGTCAAAAGAAATTCTGATCAGGTTTGATTTTCTGCATTTTGGCATCCGTCGAAAACTTCGGACTCCGTGTGCACTGACTTGATCTGCTATATGCTCTCCTGCTGTTATTATTGCATATGGAGATGTGCTATTTCTAGTATCCAGACATGTGTTTTTGCATTAAAAATCGTGAGAGACAGACAGTGGTGTGAAAAATGTTAGATTGAGCGATGCATTTTTTATTATTTTTTTGAAAGCTTGTAGACTTCCAAAACACTTCAAAAGATGCAATTTGCATGCATAACTGTCCACAACATCCATCTAGCGCATGTTTCCATGAACATGACAGCGTGATACAGGGCCGGCTCACTGTGAACACTGAACTAGACTGTTTTATGTATTTTAATTGGTTTGTTTTTGTATTGGCTTTAGCCTCCTAAACCCCAGGATCTGGCTGTGGTGTGCTTCACCAGTGGGACCACAGGTACGGGTCGTTGTTTGATCTGTTGTAATACTGTGTTTAGTTTGTCACAGTGACCTGTGGAATTAAAACTCCTTTATCCCTAACGTGACCATGATGTCTAAATATTAGGGTTTAGATGTGATTCTTTGTTTCATGTAGGAAAGCCTAAAGGAGCCATGATCACTCACGGCAACATCGCCTCCAACACCTCCTCCGTCATCAAGATCCTCGAGGTCAGTTCAGAGAGCTTTTCACTTCCTGTATGTCTGCTTCCTTTTCTTCTTATCCTCCGTCAGCTTGTGACATTTCCCTTCCTAAACTTCATCTCTCCAATAGCTTTCATCTTACCTTCTGTCCTGTTCCTCTTCCTTCTGTTTCTTCTTTAATACAGACCTTGTGTTTCCTATGAGACCTCTTTCTCTTTCAAGTGCTGTTTATGAGGCTCTTTGTTCCGTTTATCTTCAGATTGTGTGTTAAAATGGCTTCATGCTGTTCTCAAAAATGCTCTTAATGGACCTGCTACTGATATTTTACCCTGGAGTGAAATTCTAAAACCGTATCAACTTGTCTAATTACAGAAATTATTGGCCATTTTAAACTATTCATATTATATTTTAAACTATTTATGTCATATTTTATATCCACACATGCCAGGGCTATTTTGTGATTCGTCAGGAGGATGTGTCCATCTCTTATCTGCCACTCGCGCACATGTTTGAGCGGATGATCCAGGTAAGCCCCCCTATTTTGACACTCTAGTCTAACTCATTCTGACTTCTGTATTATCAGTAATTACCATTATTAATATAATTATTAACTTGTGCTGTCAAATGATTAATCGCGATTAATCGTATCCAAAATAAGCGTTTTTGTTTACAGAATATATGTGTGTGTTGTGTATATTTATTATGTATGTACAGTGCTCAGCATAAATGAGTACACCCCCTAAAGTAACATTTTAAACAATATCTCAATGAACACAAAAACATTTTCCAAAATGTTGACAAGACTAAGTTTTATATAACATCTGTTTAACTTATAACATGAAAGTAAGGTTAATAATATAACTTAGAGATCAACATTTTCAGTTTTACTCAAATTAGTGTGATGCAAAAATGAGTACACCCCACTGAAAGTCTCTGGAGCAAAGCTAAATGTTAGACTACACATGTCTAATTTAACAAGAATTCAACCACAGGTGAGTCTAATTATTCATTACACAGGTGACAGTTGACTATAAAAGGGTGTTACTTAAAGAAAACCCCTTCCAATTTCATGCTGTCAGCAATGGCACCACATGGAAGAGAAATGTCACAAGACCTGAGAAAGAAAATAATTTCTTTACACAAGAAAGGTGAAGGCTACAAGAAGATCAGCAAAGCTTTACTTATCAGTCAGAATACTGTAGCAAAAGTGGTACAAACATTTAAAAAAGATAGATCTGCAACCATCTCACAGAGACGTCCAGGTCGTCCACGGAAGTTAACACCTCGTCAGGAGCGTCTTCTGATGAGAAGGGTTGAAGAAAATCGACATGCAAGTTCACTGCAGTTATCTAATGAAGTAGAAAGCCAAACTGGGGTGACTATTTCCCATGACACAATACGGCGTACACTGCAGAGGAATGGCATGCATGGGTGCCGTCCACGAAAGAAGCCTCTCCTAAAGCCCAGGCACAAAAAAAGCCCGCCTAGAGTTTGCCAGGACCCATGCTGACAAAGATGAAGACTACTGGGACTCTATACTCTGAAGTGATGAGACCAAGATAAATGTTTTTTGAACTGATGGCTTCAAAACTGTATGACGTCGCAAAGGTGAGGAATACAAAGAAAAATGCATGGTGCCTACAGTGAAACATGGTGGTGGCAGTGTCCTTATGTGGGGCTGCATGAGTGCTGCTGGTGTCGGGGAGCTGCATTTCATTGATGGCATCATGAATTCACAAATGTACTGCTCTATACTGAAAGAGAAGATGCTACCATCACTCCGTGCCCTTGGTCGTCGTGCACTTTTCCAACATGACAATGATCCTAAACACACATCTATGTGTGCCGCGCCCGAGGCCACTGTTGGATTTCTGAAGAAGAACAGGGTGAAAGTGATTCAGTGGCCAAGTATGTCTCCTGATCTGAACCCAATCAAACACCTATGGGGAACTCTGAAGAGACTTTCCAGGGGTAGTTGAGCATCACTCTCCATCCAGCATCCAATCTCTAAAAGAGGTCATTCTTGAAGAATGGAAAAAGATAGATCTGGCAAAATGTCGCCAACTTGTACATTCCATGCCTAGAAGACTTGGTGCTGTCATTAAAAATCATGGAGGCCATACAAAGTACAAGATTTAGTTTTTTTTTGTGGGGTGTACTCATTTTTGCATCACCCTTATTTGAGTAAAACTGAAAAATGTGTAATCTAAGTTATATTATTAACCTTACTTTCATGTTATAAGTTAAACAGATGTTATATAAAACTTAGTCTTGTCAACATTTTGGAAATGGTTTTTGTGTTCATTGAGATATTGTTTAAAATTTTACTTTTCAAAGGGGGTGTACTCATTTACTCTGAGCACTGTATAAAGACACACACATACAGTATATATTTTATAATTTATATTATATATAAACATATTTAAAATATAAACATTATTAAAACCTCCTTTTCTTATATATATATATATATATATGCATGTGTGTGTATTTATATATACATAATAAATATACACAGTACACACACATATTTTGTGTAAATATACACAAAAACTTTATTTTTGATGCAATTAATCATTTGACCACACTATTATTAACATAATATTATTATTTCATTTGACGATATTTCCCTTCATTTCATCTGAAAAGTTCTGATGGAAGTAGGTTTTGATTAAATATTATATTATATTTGTAATGTTCTGATGGTGTACAGTTACATTAATGACATTTATTAAAAAGTTACAGGTAAATCAAATCAAGTAGGTTTGTATATTAATCCTTATTAATGTAAATGTCTACATATACATTTTTAAAATGTATAAAACTACATTAATTGAACATGAATGCACTCGAATAATAGTATATTTACATTGGAATATTTAAGATTTTATTTAAAGTTTTTGTAATCTTCCTAATGCAACATTTATTTGATGCAAAATACATTAAAACACTAATATTGTAAAATATGATTACAATTTAAGGAACTATTTTCTGTTTAAATTATTATTATTATTATTTTTTGGGGGAAATTGATGTATTATCTTTTTCAGAATTATTTGATGAATAGAAAGTTCAAAAGAACAGCATTTGTTGAAATGATTTGCAACTTTATACGTGTCTTTACTGTCCATTTTGATCGATTTAAATGAACATTAACCCAGATTATTAGATGTTATATCATGATTCATAATGCATAAATTAAATTAGCACAAAGTGTCACCTTTGCATATTGACTGAATACAAAAAACACAGTAAGCATCATACTCTGTTCAGATTCTTGTCCTTTTATGGAGCTCGTTTGCATCCTTGTTCTCTATTGTACTGTGCACTCTTTCTCTGTTCTTCAGGTGTCGATGTTTTGTCACGGAGCAAGGGTTGGTTTTTACCAGGGTGACATTTCTCTGCTGATGGATGACATAAAGACCCTGAAGCCCACCTTCTTCCCCGTGGTCCCTCGATTACTCAACCGCATCTATGATAAAGTGAGTGCTACACATCAATGTTGGACACAAATGGAGAATAATGACTGTTAAATCACTCTGACCTGTGTGAGTGTAGATTCTGGGCTCGGTTACGTCTCCGCTGAGGAGAGCCCTTCTTCATTACGCCGTGAGGAGGAAACAGGCCGAGCTGAGCAGTGGAGTCGTGAGAAACAACAGCATGTGGGACCGACTGATCTTCAATAAGATACAGGCACGTCTCTTAATAATCACATTAACCCCAAGCTGCAGTTATTGAAAGATCTGATGGAAAGCCCCCTTGTGGATATATAGTGTGTTATATGAAGTGTGAGCGGAGCAAAATAAAGTCTCTTCCTTCATTCATCTGTCTCTCTTTCTTCCTGCAGGCCAGTCTGGGTGGAAACCTGCGGTTCATCCTCACTGCATCCGCTCCGATCTCTCCGACTGTCCTGTCCTTCCTCCGAGCCACCCTCGGCTGTCTGGTGAGTCTCTCCTAATAACTATTCAGTGTTATATTAAAATACTATAAAGCGTTTTAACACACACACACACCTACATGTGTTTTCATGTAGGTTCAGCAAGGCTTTCATCATCTCATTGATCTGAAGGATTGTTGTTACTGTTCACTAAAACTCTATTAAGAATCAGTTTTGTCATTGAAGTAAAGCTGAAATTAAATAAATGAAAATCTGAAACTTAAAAATGAGAAACGTTGCTTTGGCAACTAACTGAAATGAAATAAGTGTAAGATGAAGTGTATAAATAACTAAAACTGAAATAAAATAAATCTAGACAGAAACACATTGGTAGCACTTTACAATAACGTCTCATTAGTTAATGCATTAAAATGAGGAATTATTTTGTAACTTTATTTATTCATCTTTGTTAACATTAGATAAATGCAACTGTTCAATCTTAGCTCCATATCAACTCAATAATATTAACAGAGACAACTTTTGATTTTAATAATGTATTAGTAAATGTTGAAATTTACATGAACTGAGATTAATAAATGTTTTCGAATTAGCTTAAGTAGTTAACAAATGAAACGAATGTTAACGAATGTTCCTAATCATAACCCTAACCATATAATAAGTACATGTAGTTAATTACTATTATTCAGTACTTGAATATATAATTACACTGGACAAGGACACCTTCAAATAAAGTGTAACCAAAAACTAATACAAATCAGAAAAGCACATAACAAAATGACTAAAACCTAAACTAAATTTGAAATAAACTAAAGAATAAAAATAAAAGCCAACCCCAAATTTGAGTAAATAATATATTATTATGCAAATAACACAAAAATAGCACTGCTTGAGTGATGTGTGTGTATTGGTGATATTCACCAGTATTGATTGTGATATTGACATTGATTTTGTTTAATATGGTTTCAGATTTTCGAGGGTTATGGACAGACGGAGTGCACCGCTGGATGTACCTTTTCTATGCCTGGTGACTGGAGTGCAGGTTTGTGTCCATGTATCTTTATAAGCCTGCTTTAGTCATGAATGGCTTACGGTTTCCTAGTTTTGAAAAAGTATTACATAAAAATACCCATATGACTTGCTAGATTATCCAAAATGTGCAGAGTTTGACGTGATTGTTTCCAGTGTGAACACACAATAAGCCATATAATACTAATGTTGACTCGTGATCCAGCAGTTGTTCTGAGGAGTCATGTTAGCTGTGTGTCCGATGTGTTTCAGGCCATGTTGGAGCTCCTTTACCCTGCGCTATGGTGAAGTTAACCGACATCCCTGACATGAACTACTACGCCAAGAATGGAGAAGGAGAGGTCAGTATCCAGATCACTGTGGAAAATAAACCCACCAACCAAACAGGGATACAATTTCTGCAATGAGGGGGAATTTATCTACCAGCAGTTGACCCTTAACACGAGCCTTACACACTACGTGAGGAAGACTTTTGTCGGATCGATGAGCTGAAATGAATGGACTTCCCTATGTCATTTAACACTTTGATTGTGTGTTATACGTGTCAGATCTGTATCCGGGGTCACAGTGTCTTCAGAGGGTATCTGAAGAATGAGGAGAGGACGGGAGATGCGCTGGACGCTGACGGATGGCTTCACACTGGAGACGTGGGACAGTGGCTGCCGGTGAGACCCTACAGCTGCTTCACATCACTTTAAGTCATTATGGGCTGTTTGTATGCAGCATATATTTATCCTTTAAAGAGGTAATTCACCCCAAAATGGAAATTCTGTTCCCTCAAGTTGTTCCAGTCTATGAGATTCTTTGTTCTGTTAAGCACAAGAGAAGATATATGGAAGAACATGTTGCTGGTAGCAATAGACTTCCATAGTATGGGGGGGAAATCCTATGGAAGTCAATGGCTACCAGCAACTGTTTGGTTACACACATGCTTCAAAATATCATCTTTTGTGTTCAGCGGAAGAAAGAAACTCTTACAGAACGACTTGAGGGTGCGTAAATGATGACAGATTTAACATTTTGGGGTGAACTGTCACTTTAAGACTTTCTGAATGAGCCCCAAATGTGATCGTTTTCTGTCTCTCTGGTCTTTCAGAACGGGACTTTGCGCATTGTTGACCGGAAGAAGCACATCTTTAAGCTGTCCCAGGGCGAGTACATCGCTCCCGAGAAGATCGAGAACGTCTACACTCGCTGTGTTCCTGTTCTCCAGGTCTTTGTGCACGGAGATAGTCTACAAGTAAGTGTGGACACTTGAGTTTTGGGCATCAAGCTTAAATGGTAGGCCTGTCCTTCTGTTTTCATTGCAGTGAAACTCACAGCAGTCTTGTGTTTCTCTGTTTAGTCTTATCTGATAGGAGTGGTAGTTCCAGACCCGGAGGTGTTTGTCAACTGGGCCAAAGAAAGAGGGATTGTGGGATCATATGAAGAGCTTTGTCAAAATCCTGTGAGCTTTAATGCCATACACAATACACACAAATGTATCTCCCTTCTAGAGACCAAGCTACACTAAACATGCTCATCTTGTGCAGTGTGCAATTTTTTTAAGATATTAATAGTTTTAAAGGAGTAGTTCACCTGAAAATGTATAATTTGCTGAAAATGTACTCAGGCCATCCATGACTTGTTCACTAATGGATGCTCTGCAGTGAATGGGTGCCGTCAGAATGAGAGTTCAAACAGCTGATAAAACATCACAATAATCCACAAGTAATCAATACAACTCCAGCCCATCACTTAACATCTTATGAAGTGAAAAGCTGCATGTTTGTAATAAAAAAAATCCATCAGTAAAGAAGTTTTTAACTTAAAACCATTGCTTCCGGCTGAAATACAAGTTCATAAGCCATAATATTGCTTTCTTCAGTAAAAAGTCTTCTTGTATGAATCGAGAGAAATATGCACAGATTATAAATGAAAAAAGTCTAAAACCGCTCTAACCAAATATGTTGGTAGATTTTGATGCGAGAGACATGAGGGGATGGGCTTTTTTCACTGGAGGAAGCGATATTATGGATTATGGACTCATATTTTGGCCAGAACCGACTTTAAAGTTAAAACACCTTGATAGATTTGTTTCTCACAAACAAACAGCTTTTCACTTCTTCAGACATTATTTGATGGACTGGAGTGGTGTGGATTATTGTGATGTTTTATCAGCTGTTTGGACTCATTCTGACGGCACCCATTCACTGCAGAGGATCCATTCGTGAGCAAGTGATTCAATGCTACATTTGACTAAATCTGTCCTGATAAGGTTGAATAAAATCTCAGCAGATTTTAATTCTTGGGGGGAACTATTCCTTCAAACTGAATGACATTTCTTTCCGTCCCGTTTGACCGGCAGGATGTGAAGGAAGCCGTGTTGGAGGACATGGCGGCAGTGGGGAAGGAGGCGGGACTGAAGTCATTTGAGCAGGTAGAGGAGCATTCTGGGTCATTTACAGCTTAACTCAATTATCACATACAGTATGTTATATGATTCATCATTCATTGTTTTTTACAGTATGGAAATACATTTGCAAAGGAAGTCTATCTGGCCAGTGTTCATCAGGGTTGGGCAGCTTGTATTGTTGTTTTAAAGCACTTGCATCAAATATTGAAATATGAATTACTGCTGTTGTGAAGTCGAGGTTGGACTGCTTTTCAAAGCAGATTCATTTTTTGTTTTGCATTGCCAGTGTAATTCCTGTGGGTGGAGCTGCTTCCATGTTAACCAGGGGTCTTCAGCGGGGGTCTTCCAGTCATTGCTTGATTTCAGAGTCATTTTATGTAAAGGAAAAAAAAGACAAGCAAAGTTTTTTTTATGATTTTATATCAGTGGTTCCTAGGCAACTTTCCAAGTGGGGCAAAATATGACAAAATGATTTAAACTCAGACAAAATATAAAAATTTCCTGAAATAACTTTTATTGTAATAACTTATATATTCCTATAATAAGCTGTTTGATCTCTTTTGAAGAACCAGTCTTGGAAAACATGAGTATATAAAGAAGATTCATTTTGAAAATGTTGTTTGTAGACCTTGAAAAGTCATTTAAATGTAAAAAAAATACGATTTTTTTCTTCTTCTAGCAATGCCAAGCTCTAAAATATTTTTTGTATAAATTGAATACAAATATTTGTACCTCTTAAGGCCTGATAAATTTTTTTAAAGAAAGAAATCTTTTTTTTTTCATGTCTTTAAATTGTTTAGAGCATAGATTCATGTAAAAAAAAAGAAGAACAAATTTATATTTCATTCATAAGTTATGCTATGTCATCGGTAGAAAACATTATGACTCAATTTATTTAAAAGAATAAAGACATAAATGACATAATAAAGACATAAATAAAAAAAGGCAAAAACATAACTTTTTTTACCAAACTTTGTATAAAGATGATTCTCAACTATGTTATAACAGAATAATTCGATATAACTTTTTTTTATTTCTGCAAAATGTGTGTAAAATGGCCAAAAACGGGTTTTCTCATTATATACAATGTATCTATAAACTCAATCAAATTGACATATTCATGTGTTTTTGGGGCAACATGTAATAAAAAAGTGTAATAATGGTAGTAATTAAAGATTTTCATAATAATATATAATATTTCATATAATATAGAAATATAATTTATTTCCCTATTCATTTGTCTCCCAAAATCCGTAACAAACATGCTTTTAATCCCGGTGTCCTCATATGAGGAAATCAACGTCCTGTTTTGTAACAGAAAGTCATATTTTGATTTGAAACCCCATCATTTTTCCTGAAATGTTGATTTATGATACACAATGTAAAATGTTTTACACAAGCATATAAAGCTGGATAGTTTGATTTTGCTGCTCTGTGTTTATGAATATCCTCAGTTTCAGCAGTTTTCTCTCTCTTTCTCAGGTGAAGGACTTATATTTGCACCCTGAAATGTTTAGCGTGTCAAACGGCCTCCTCACGCCGACCCTGAAGAGCAAGCGTGTGGATCTCCGGCGGGTCTTCACCGAGCAGATCGCACAGATGTACAGTAAATCATCCATATAGACCTCACACGCTCTCCACAACACATTTACAAAGCCATGCACTCTAAAACATTTGAACCCACTAAACAAGCCAGATGCTACTGACCGGAAACTGTTCTCTATAATTTATGTCTTCACATCGTTGCTTCGCATGTAGTGATGCAGATTGGGTTTGAGGTCATTTTAGACCGCTTTGATTGTTTGAGGTCATACAGGCCTGATGCACACTCTATCCTAATACATAGTTCAGGAACATTTACTTGCATTTTCCAAGATTTGGGTAGTTATGAACTTATTTTAACGAATAGCCTTTCAATCAGTGTCCAGATATTTTACAGTTTTGTAAGTTGCACCTCTAAATAACTATCTGTATGAATTGTAATGCATCGTTTCATTTGTTGTGTTGACAGATGAAATGACTGTTCATGTCTGTAAATGAGTGTTTGCAGCTGGTAGAGATGTACTGTATTTTATTGACAGAAGAATAAAGACAATGCCCGATTACAGTTTATCCTTTTCACACCACTCACAGCTCTGAAATAAAATCAGCTGTTGTTGAAGCACAGATCTGATTGGTTCGTGTGGATGTCAATCAGGAAACATTGTACTTTGGTAAAAGCAATTAGGATGTTGATCTGAGGGCTGTTTCATAAAACAAGTTTACCAAATAAGCCAGGTTTATTTCAGTTAGTCTGACTTATTGTCAGTTGATTTGGTTCAAAATAAGTCAAGACTAACTGAAATAAACCTGGCTTAACCCGTTGCTTACAAGAATACTTTACTGGTTCATTCCTAAGTAAATCACAATCTGGCCCAGACTGCAATGAGTGTACTAGACGTCATTTTGGATGAAAAGGGCAAGATAAAGGAGTTAATTTAAAAAATAAATCAGGAATTTTCAGACATTGAATAGCCACAACCAATGTAAGGATTTTTTTAATTAAACACAACAGCAAACAATTTTACAGACGAAAAATGCACATATTTTTGGGAATCGTAAGGCTGTGGCCCAGACAAAATGTTTTAGATGTTCCTGTGGCTCAGTGGTAGAGACTTGCGTTAGCAGCGCAAAAGGTTGTGGGTTCGATTCCCAGGGAACACACATACTAATTAAAATGTATAACCTGAATGCAATTGTAAGTCGCTTTGGATAAAAGCGTCTGCTAAATGCATACATGTAAATGATTTCAGAAGTCAAACATTAATTTATCTTAAAAGCAAAACGGGGGCCTGTTTCATAAAACAAGTTTACCAAGTAAGCCAGGTTTATTTCAGTTAGTCTGACTTATTGTCAGTTGATTTGGTTCAAAATAAGTCAGACTGACTGAAATAAGCCTGGCTTATTTGGAAAACTTGTTTTATGAAACCGGCCCCAGGAATGTAAAAATGTTGTTTAATGCTTACATTAAGTTGCATGGTAGCTGCTTTATCCAAAGGGACTTGCACTGAATTGGTTTACATTGAACCACATAAAGCAACATAACCTACTGTGAAGGCACATTTTAAATATTAATGTCAAACCGAAACAATCCTTTGTTTATACAATCAAGGCTTTTCCAGTTTAAAAACGTCATAGTGATTGTCAGTAACCGATGCCATTCACATCATCGACATAAAGGAGATGAAAATGTGTGGCTTAAATAATTGGCCCTTGTGTATTATGGCTGTAAGACTACTGGTAAATATA
The DNA here is from genome assembly GCA_027474115.1 of Schizopygopsis malacanthus. Taxonomy (NCBI): domain Eukaryota; kingdom Metazoa; phylum Chordata; class Actinopteri; order Cypriniformes; family Cyprinidae; genus Schizopygopsis; species Schizopygopsis malacanthus. The sequence continues at coordinate 6,518,676 of CM049881.1, forward strand.
TATAAACCGGTCTTTCCTTCATTAAAAACACAATGAGCACAAACAGGTCAGATAAAACAACAACAACAAATTGATGAAACATTTTCACTTGTGTCAGTAGAGGGAGGCAGAGTATCATTTAAATGCATGTAGTTCATCACAGAATCCCCACCAGACGAACATGATTTCTGTTAACACAATCTGTGCAACGTTATGCCAAGATACCAATCATCAACTATTCTCTGAACTATTCCAGTGTTACACTATTCTCTGAAGATACTTTAAAAAGCTGAAGAATCTGTGAGATCTGTTATAAACTCAACCATTGGTCACTTATAATGACTGCAATAACAAAGAACTGACAAGACTAGAAAAACTAAACACAGGAAGTTTGATCAACAAAAAGTAACTGGAAAAAAGAAAAGGTAATTATTTCCAGCTGAGAATCTAAACTTGATGCTCTTATGAGAATCTGAACACGTTTAAAAATTCCTGTTTTTACAGTATCATTAGTGTTTTCTGATGGCTTTATCTGTCAAAAAGATATTCAAAACAAGACTTCTACATTATCAACAAAACATTACAAACAAAAAAAGAGCAATAAATTAAATGTTGATGTGACTTCATTAAAACATCAGAGTAAGACGTGTGTAACAGGATGTTTTCCGTCTCAGTCGTCGGCCACGATGGACAGCGCGCGTAACTCGTTCAGTTTGGCCTCGTTCTCTTGCTTTCTCTGTTCATCGGTCAAACCGCCCTGATCAATCTGATCCGTCAGTTCAGTGAAGATCTTGTGCATCTCAGTAAAATAGGCCACCTGACAGAAAACAAGAGGAAAGAAGGGTAAATAACACTTTTCCCTTAAGAATGATATTTCAAACAGGAGTTCTTCACCTTTACAGAACAATGTTCAATTGCGATCAAGTAAGCCTCTGAACAACTTCCTGTTACTTTGTCATTTTACGCCACAACACAAAGCTACTTGGGTGAATGAATGTGCATTAGTGGTGTCATTTTTATATATCTTCTCTTCATGATGGGAAAGTAGTTTTGCAGTAAGTAGTTTTAATTTAGTCTTAAGGTTTTTGGACACTAAGTCCGAAATTTTCACACATTAAAAAATAAATAGGATCTCACGTTGTGTCAATCAAGTTTACACACTGCCTCTGAAACTTTCATCCGTCAAAATTCAGACCAGGATTGATTTTCTGTTTTCGCATCTGTAGCTAGTATTTTGATAGGAAAGGATGACGAATACATAAAAAATGTATACGAAATTTTCAGACTCCATTAGTCTCATAAACTGGCTTATTTAATAGCATTTTCTGGAAATCTTAATAACTATCACATAAAATGTATACAAACAGTTAACATTCACAAATCCAGCTGTATATGATCAATACCACCTAAAATCTGACATGATTATAATGGACACGCCCCTAAAAGTCAAAGCCACTCCCCTTCATAATGACACACCCTTTGAGCTGGAAAGTCAGACTCAATAAACCCCCCAAGATGTCCTACTGTGATGGTCTTCATCATGTAAATATGCTCATTCTGACAGGACACAGCCCAGTTTAAACTAAAATAGAAAATGACTGCATATCTGAGGCCTTAATTAGTACGTGAAATCACTTTATGCTAAATAAAGAAATAAACAAGGGATATTCTTCACTCCCGCTCATACAGGAAAATGCTACGGCACAGAGATAACGCTCGTGGGTCTGCGGGTAGCAGGTGACCCTGATCTTCTGCGATCGCTGTGTGAGCGAGCGAGTGTCGGCTGAAAGCTTTCTTGACAAGTCCCACCCCTTATCTTCCCCCGGCCCGTGAGTCAGGGGTCCCGCGAGAGACGCTTTGATGATTAATAGCCTTTAATCACATTACAAGACTCCAGGAGGAGTGGGCCGCCATTGAAGGTGCTGGGAAATACAGCTTCTCGGCTCTCAAACCCACACACAGCACATTTATTCAAGCTGCTTACTGTAATGTGTGCTCGCAAACAAATCCACATCTACTGTGGCCTTAAAATCCTGTGAGGTAAAAAAAATAAAAAAAACACCTTCTCAGGACAATACGAGTGGTGCAAAGCTCATGCTACAGTATGTGGCTGCTAAGGTTTTCAACGCGGTTTTTAGCTTGTGGTTGCCAGGGTGTTCTGAATGTTGCTAGGTTGTTTCTTACTGGCCCAACTCAAAGTTCCCAAAATTTTTTAAATAATTTTTTTTTAATTCTTGTCATCATTTACTCATGTCGGTCCAAACCTGTATGACTTGAAAGAAAATGGACAAATAAAGTCAATGGAGTTCAAGACATAATATTGAATCATACTGACTTCCATTATACATACAAAACTAAATTAAACAAAAATAAAATAAAGGTTTGTTCAAAGCACTGCCCCTAAATGAGAGCAATAATAAAAGCAATACTTCATTTAGCAATACCGCTATGAATGTTACTGAAAAGCAGAGGCCATAAAAGCAACGTCTGAGTGGAAAAAGGTCCATCTTTCACATGGGGCGATCAAACTGAAAAGCCATATCCTCCTCTTTGGTCTTGTTATCAAGAGATACGGAGCAGAATTTCGATTGATGAACGTAACTCAACTCACACAGGAGCCATCGGGTTTAGACACCCACGGATTGCAAAGACACTTTTTAGGGTTTTTGTATGGCAGATGTATAAATGCGGCACCAAACACTGTGATGAAGCACATCTCTTTTGAATAGATTGTGTAAACTGCCTCTGGGATTGCTCGAAATGACTTCAGACTCTAATCAAAGACTCCACGCTGGCCGTCAGTGGCACTCTGTGATCTATGAGAGGCCAGTTCCTGCCCAGTGCTGAATGGAAGCGGATACTGGTCTGTCCTGTTTATGGTGGTCCCACCACATGAAGAGCGGAGAGGGGATCTGTTTGCCATGCAGCACGTGGGGCTGGAAGGAAAACTAGTTCAGAGGAAAATCCGCCTTGGACCTGTCAGAGATCAATCAAAACAACCAATGAATGATGCCGCCACACACAAGCTAAAACGCAGGTACGGCACCGTATTTATGTCTCGGCTTCAGGCGGCACACCCACGGACCGTTCATGAGCCGTATGATACATGTTGCAAAGACAGGAGCTTTCTCAAAACAGCAAGCTCCAATTTGATTGGTTGGTTTGACGCAGCTTTTGGTAGTCAAGGCACACGGTCTGTACTCCGTAGAAACTACTTTTCAAAGATTCAAGTTTGCGTAGTTCATGACATCACAGGTTTCAGTAGTTTAAGGCAGTTAGTAGCAAGACAACGCGGCATCCTCAGTAACTGCCCAATCCTGCTTTGATTCAGAGTTAAGTCCATTAAACAATCGGTACTTATTACTTTCAGATGGAAGGATATTCTGACCGCAAAGTCAACACACATTTCCAATCATTCCTTTGCTGCTGTCTGTTTAACTATTTGTGGAGACAGCTGCGCCATGATTCGAATGAGATACCACACCAATCTATTATTGTGGTTTCGATTTTAGATTTATAGCTCTTTAAAAATCACACACAGAAAAAAACTAAATCAACTGTGGTCATCATCGAACACATCATCCAGACAGACCCTTCCTTTTTAAGCGGGTGATTCTTGACCACATAAAGCTTCAAAGGGAATTAGTATTTATGCTTCGGTCACACACACAGTAATATATTCTAAACACATGGCTAATTAACTAATTAAACACACAAATGCACAAATTGTGACACACATTCTACACTAAGCCACAGACGTCCAAATTGAGTTTGTCTACACATTTAGCATCACGTCACCTCAGAATATCAATAACCAAGCAAAATTTGATAAAATATGTCAGCTTTGGAATGGAAATCCATTTGGACCAATTACTGAATTTGTAAAATGGTCTATACATCCATTCTCCATACCACTTGTCCTCTATAGGGTCACAAGGATGCGGGAGCCTATCGGCCGAGGCTGGGAAATACTCCCTGGATGGATCCATTATATGGCTAAAGCTAAAGTATACTTTCCTTGTTCACATTCCACTGCAGCTTGAGGAGATTAAGCTGATGTCTAGGACAACAGCATGTGTGAGTAATTTGGGTGCTCGAAAAAAAAAATGTCCAATAGGTAGTGTGAATACACAGTATGAGTCCATCAGTGGTCAATATGGTCAATAGAGAATACTCCATTGGAAATATAGCAGAACACGGAAAATTAAGTATTGCCAGGCCTTAAGAAACACAGACTTACACGCATTCATATTCACACTTACTGACAATTTAGTGGTTCCAATTCAGCTGACTTGCATGTCTTTGGATTATGTGGGAAACTGAAGGAAGCTGGGACTTGAACCTGGGACATTCTTTCTGTTAGGTGGCAGTGCTACCCACTGAGGCACTGCGCCCCTTGTAAAGTTGTTGATATTGTAAATTACTTTGCATCCCAACAATCAATGGAACTGCTGGATTAGGTCTCAAGCATTGTTGAATTTGATGTGCCATCTTTAGAACACAAACGTATTTATCTTAATTCTAGCACTCTGTCTAGTTCAGGTGTTTCCAAACCTGCTTCTGAAGAAACAAACTACCATCCTGCAGGCTTCAGTTCCAACCCTGAACACCTTGAGCTGGTTCAAGAGTGTTGGATTAGAGTTGGAAGTAAACTCCACAGGATGGTATCCATCCAGGAACAGGGATGGCTGCTCCTAGTCCAGCAGTTCCTGAATACCAGAATGTGTCCAATGTAAATGCCTAGCAGGGTGACAATGGAATGATCTGTGTCATTCACTTTGAGTACATAACCGTGGGAGCCAGCTTTTGCTGAATGCACTCAGTGTAGACACAATGCATGTATTGTTGAACAGGTTTAGATAATTTCACAGCACTGAAACTACGCTTATTAGAGTAACAGTAATTAATCGCTTGCTCTTATCATGCGATAGTGGTTGCACCCTTCCTATTAGTGTTACTGGACCTTAGTGCTGCCTTTGATACTATCAACCACATAATTCTCTTGGACAGGCTCAAAAATGATGTTGGAATTACTGTGATTGCATTGGCATGGTTCAACTTGTCCTTATCTGACCATTATCAATTTGTAGCAGTAAATGAAGAGGTATATATCAATCAATTTCAGTATGGAGTACCGCAAGGCTCAGTACTAGGACCGCCTTTGATTTTCACCCTGTACTGAAGATGAGGTTTGTGAATATATTTTGTATGCGTCCAAATCTTTGTCCTCATCCCCTGATATTAGGCTGTGTGTATGTGTGCGAATGACTCAGCAGGATGAGGGACTCTCAGCAGGACTGAATGTTCGGTGAGTCAAACTGTGTACACTCCAGGAATACTGGAAACACAAACACACACGGTCTAATGCGAGGTCCATCAGATAAAAAGGGTGACAGCATCTCCACACCGCACCTATAGTAAGCAGTCTCGGGGGTCCGCCTACACCCTCCTCTACCTCGTCACAGAGAGTTGCTGTTGGTTGACTGTGTCTTGGAGTATGTGGGTGTTGGAGGTATGGCACTCTGGGTTACTGAAAGCACTTGATGAATGAGACTCGGTCATCTGCTAGGCCTCGTTCTCTCTCTCTCTGCTGCCCATCTGTTAGCTGAGAGCTCGAGGAAAGACTGCATTTCAGGCCCAATCTATGATCAGCTTAAAACATTCATGTGTTCATTTATTTATAACCTTTATTTTTTCCACAGAGCACCCACATCTGGTTTTCAATAGAGCAAATGACAAAAGCGTAGCATCACAAAGTGTTGCTACACAAAAACAATCACAAAAGACTGTTGTCTCCATAAAGTTTGCAATGGTTTTAGCTAAAGTAAGTTTGATGTTGTTCCATCCATGACATTTACAAGCTGAATTCAACTACTGTTTACTAGTCCATACTAGTGAAGGCAAAATCAGCTACTAGATGACTCCAGTTATACAAATTTACATCATGTTATCAAATAAATAGTTCCAGTTCTGGATGCTGATTGGTCAATAGAGCGCACTAGTCTTTCTAAAATACATATAAGTGAGGATTGTATAGTAAGACGGTAAATCTTTGTAAAAATAACTGACTGGTTCATCAGCCACTTTTTTATCATTACCAAAAGGTTAAAATATTATCATACAGGTTTGCAGTTTTTTTTTCTCTTTTTCTCCTCCCTGTGATGCCATTAAATATTTTTCGGCTCCTTAACCTTTCAGTGAACAGTTCTTAAAATAACAATTTTTTTTAGTGTGAAGAACACTTCATAATCTAAAGAAACTTTTTACACCGTAAAGAATGGGTGATTAAAGGGTTCCATGAATGTTAAAGGTTCTTGATCGAACCATGACAATAAAGAACCTTTATTTTTAAGATTGTCGGGATGGAATTGAGATGCGATGCATGCCAGTTTCACACATGCATGCCCTACACGAGCAGTACAAGCTACCAATCGATTTGTAAGCTCACTGTTTGTATGACGGCATTGTTTGTCGTCATGACGACTGTTTCCTGTTTGGTTAATCCTTCTCAGGCTAATCAGATAACACAAAATCAAACCTATTAACACTTGACATTAGAATCATCTACTAAATTAAGTAAACGTAAAATTAGCAAAGAAAAATGTGAACACTTAATTTGAACTTTCTAGAAAGTAATAAGTAATGCATACTACGTGGGTAAATCTCAAAACCAGTCAAAAACATTTCAGATGTAAAATATTCAATTTTTTATTGAATAATTATTTATACAATTAATTATTGTAATATAGCAAAAACATTTTTTATAAATGTAGTTATTAGTCTTTATTCTAAGAAAATTATAAATAGTAAATGGTATGAAAATTATTATTATGTAGTTCATCTGATATACCGGACCTATAACAACAGTGCATGTTCAAGTAGACAGTTAGGAGAGGCTCTCTCTCAAGATGCCATTTTCTGGGATCATAGGGCACAGGATCAGGTCCATACAGATCTCGACTGGTCGCTCTGCCCTGAGCCATGAAGATTATGCCTTTTAAATATGTGATTAACCCACCAAGAAAAGGCTTGCTTGGACTATTCAGCTTTAACACCAGCTCACAGTTAAGTCAGTGTTGTAAAACACTGTGTAAAATAGGTTATAACCACCGTACTTACAGGATACAGAGGCAGATGACAGCAGAGGTGATCCATTAGTTTAAAACTTACTATTGTTTATGCTTCTTAATTCAACTATGTTAAAGTTTAAGTCCATCATATGTAATGTCGGACTAGACTGCATTATCCCCACTTATACACACACGTGCACCAAAAAGCATTTGGATAACTGTACGAATATTAATTCATTATTATCCATCAAGCCAGGAATGGAGTGATTGTTAAAACAAAACAAAAAAAGTCGCTTAAGTATCCATATTGTATTATTGGGGGGGGTGCTCTGTACAGATACACATGCAAAATAACATCATGACATGGGAATAATATTAACATCCTAACACTGAAAATGTCAGAGAGGGGGTAAATGCGTACGTCCTGAAGACAAGACTGTGTGTTGACTTGGCTTTTCCTCTTTTACTACATTCATTAGATTCTAATGTTTAGCTCTCTCACACACACTCTCCTTAAAATAACGCACAGACTGAGCTGTGGACATAAGCAGGCAGGATTGTGGGGGTTAATCACATTAGAGAGAGGGGAAGTGTGTAGAGTGAGACAGTGTGTGAGCGCAACAAAGGAGTGTTTTTATGTGTGTGTGTGGTACTCCGGGTTAATCACATTAGATCTGGGTGGAGGGAGCGTAAGCTTTAAAATGTACTACTGTGTGTGTGAGGGTGTTTCTTCAAACTTGATTTTTATGGATTTAGAATTATTAAAAACACATTTTTAGTTAAACTTTTTGTTAAATGAATATCATATAACATTTTACCATGACAACTTTAAAACAGTCTTTTATGCATATATTTTGTTAAACCCTTGTCTCAGACTTTTGTCAAACCAGCCGTAAATATTTGATTACAGCCACAACACTGAATTTTACATTATTTCCTTATTTTTATACATATGTAAAATATGCAAATCAATGTTTTGTTTTTGTAGATTCATAAGCAAACCATCCAGATGTTTTCAATACGTTCAACGTATTGAAAAATATAAAATAATCAACAAGACATTTCGGTGTCCATCCAAACACCATCAGTTGTAAAAAAAATTACTCTGGCAAATATCCACAAAAGTCACATGATCAACAGACCTATAACGTGATAACTATTTTTGTCTTATAAATATCAAACATTCATTTTTCCATTAATCATAATAATCCAGTGATATTTTTGTCTGACGACAGCCAGTGCTCCAGACAGAGATCTGATCTGATCATCATCAGTCTGTCTGGATGACATGAAGAAACAGAACAAACTGAGACTAAATCCAGAAGAACTGTGGCAACATCTCCGAGACGCTTCAAGAAACCTCCTGCAAAGCTCTACAGTACTGTTAAAAGATTTAAGCACTTGTGTAAAAATGCTGTAAAATGAGGATGCTGTCAACCATCAGCGATTATACTGACTTAACCAAAGTCTGCCATAAATGGAGGATCAGCACCTGGAGACAACCTCTACAGCCCTGAACGTCAGTGGAGTCTAGGACACATAGATGAGCCCCAGAGACAGATCTCCAGTGAGGACCTCGTCACCTAGACATCCATCGGGGAAAGACCCCTGGAACCAGTGGACCACTTACACTCTGACTTTGCTGCAGTTGGAACAAACTACTGATTCGTCTGGCCGGAGGGGAACTGCCCCCCGACTGAGCCTGGTTTCTCCCAAGGTTTTTTCTCCATTCTGTCACCGATGGAGTTTTCGTTCCTTGCCGCTGTCGCCTCTGGCTTGCTCAGTTGGGGACACTTCATTTCCAGCACAATCATCGACTTGATTGCACAGATATTATAAACTGAACTAAGCTGGACAATGCCATTACTAAATTCAATAATGAAATGCATTCAGCAGATAATTGAGTGTTAAATCCTGTCATTTTACATTATTGACACAATTTGCCTATTTTGATATTGTGCAGTGCTTTGTTACAATTTGTATTGTTAAAAGCGCTATATAAATAAAGGTGACTTGACTTGACTTGTCAAAATTATGTAATAAATTGATTTTATTTATCAATTAACTTCTATTAGCTAAATTAAATCAACATTTGGTGTGAGCATCCTTTGTGTTTAAAGCAGCGTATGCCCTCGGTGCACTTGCACATAGTTTTTCAGGGAGCTTTGCAGGTAGGTTTCTTGAAGCGTCTCGGAGACGTTGCCACAGTTCTTCTGGATTTGGTCTGTTTCAGTTTGTTCTGTTTCTTTGTGTCATTCAGACAGACTGATGATGATCAGATCAGATCTCTGTCTGGAGCACTGGCTGTTGTCAGACAAAAATATCACTGGATTATTACAATTATTATTCAGTATTTTTGATCAAATAGATGCAGCCTTGATTAGCAGAAGAAACTTCTTAAAAAAAAAATCTTACTGATCCCAAACTTTTGAGCGGCAGTGTATTATACACACACACATATATATATATATATATATATATATATGTGTGTGTGTGTGTATATATATATATAAAATGGAAATCCAATGTGTATGTGTGACTGAGGAAGACATTTTTTGTATTGTGTTTAACAAAATATAAAAGTATGTTCCCAGAAAATCCATGATATGGCCCACGTAACCGACATGCTGTATTTTAGTTTGAGTTATTTTGCGTCTGAGCTGGGTGCATATGCTCACCTGAGCTCGTATCAGAGCCTCAAAGCTGGGCTGAAAGTAGTCGATGCGGCTGTTGTAGAACTTGGGCATCTCGTCCAACAGCTGCTTGTTCTTCGCTTCAAAGTCTTCTCTGACGGGCTTCAGCTCTTCCCTGGCCTAAAAGCAAAACACACACATAATGCAGCAATGAATAAAACCAAGACTACTGCCTACTCCAGAATGACTTGCCAAATATTAAAGCATGCAGTTATGGTGTGTCCTTGGAATAATAACAAAAAAATTGTATGAGGCCAGGATATTTTCAAGGGTGTGGAGGTGGGGAAGAGTAATGTTGATGATGCAATCCCCACAGCGATCAGCACAGCGGAAGGGAGGGGAAAGCAATCTATAAGTGCTGACCTCTGCTACGATATGACCTGCTTTCTATATATGACACAGGCCGTGTGTAAATATGATTGCACACACACTATCAGTTCTCCTATCCTCGACGGCCCTGCGGAGTCCTTCAGTGTGTGTGTGGGCGACGGGCTGTACATGTATGTTGAAGTTTTCCAGGCATCCGTCTCTATCTGTTTGCGCATGTACAGTCCTTCAAGTGTCAACATATACATGCATAATGACCCAGAAGTGTGCAACAAAAAGAACAAACAATTATTGTTTGCTCACATTCGCTGGATCATGTTACCGTGCGCGAGTGAGTGAGTGTGTGTGTGCAAAATCCAATTATCCCGCAGTGCGTGTTGAGCGCAGCCTCTTGAAAAAGTGCAGCTGAGTTGAGAGGCTGTTTCTCTCGCGTGGGTGAGTTCGCTTGCATCTATACATGTGCTCTGAATATTTCTGTGCCCATCCAGCGCAGCTTCCTTCACTTGTTGCTGCGTGCTAAAAAAATCCCACCAGAACTGTACGCGAGTGGATGGATGATAATAAAACCCGATGACTCTTGAGGTCCAGCACACTTGACTACAAGCATCCACTACAGGAAGATGTATGAAGACTACAGAAAAACTGTGTCGTGTGAAGAGTTTCGTAGTTCAGGTGGATTTGTGTTTTTTTGAGCCCCAGTTAAAGTCAATATGAAGTCAAAATGGTGCTGCAAGGATGATGTTTTTTGGAGGTCGAAAACCAGAAATTAGCTTTTTACCACTTCCGACTCCTTAGTCTCAAGGTCAATGGTTTTTTGATTGGATAAATGCCTGAAATAAGGTCACTTTCACAGCCACATTGTGCTTGTAACCATGTTAGAAACCCAAACATTCAGGAAAATTGATATATATTTTTTTTGTTGTAAAGATAGAGTTGTTGGAGGCTTAGTAATGTGACTTTGAGGTCATGTGACTGTGGTGTCGTTTGTTTATAATGTAGGTTTAGCTCATTACTTCGGCTGATTGTATTTTAGCTTCAAAATTAAGTTTGTGTTAATTTGTGAGGAGTATCATGATGAACAAAATGTGTAAGAATCATAAACGTTTATTGGTCACAGAGCTTATTTGCTTTCATAACACACATTCCTGTTCTTATTGGAACTAATATCCCGTTTCACTCAGAAATACGGCATGTCATAGAAGTAAAATGAGTTCTGAGGTCTGATAACTAAATTGATGCAGATATGTGCGACAAAGGACAAAATTAAAATAAAAAATACAAGATGATCTTTGGTAATTTATGTTCTTAAATAGGGGTATGACAGGACGTAACATTGTGTTTATATGAGCATATGCTAATTTTGGAATAAACAACCGTACGGCAGTAATAGTGATCTACGACAGCGAAATATGGTGTTAACTCGATGCATATTATGTATTAAAAACAGCTGTATTTTGTCAGCAGTTATATGCCATGTGACCTTTTTGATATGTTTGTAGTGGATATGGTTTTATTATTCTATAGCTCCTCATACAGAAGGTGAATTTTAAGACAGAGGCTCAGAGATATATATAAAAAAAAAAAAAAACTTGTCCAAATGAACATTTCTAAAATTCACACTCGGAACAAACAAGCCTTAAGATATGATATTTATCCATATATAAGGAGCCAGAATAAACCTTGTGAAAATAAGCAACTATATGTGGTCTATTAAGGCAGAATATAGTGTGATGAAGGCAATGAAGTGCATGGTAAAATATTTGCAACGCATTATAGCAGCAGAAGGAATGAATGCCCCATCTTAGAGTTAAAAACAAAATAATCTTTTACAGTTGATTTACTGTAGATTGTGCATAAGCATTAGCGGGGTATGTCTGAAAAAACAAATCTGTAATTGTATTTAAGGGTTACATTTAATTTTAATGTGTCCTTGTTACAGTGTATTTACACAAATAAATACTGGGTAATATTCATTAACATGTACATATCAAAGGGTTATGGTTTGATTTTTAATTTACTGTTTATAGTAAATACATTTCATGTGTAACAAGGTTGCAATAAATTAAAATGTTACCAATTTGATGTCAATCTTTCCCTATTAAATTAGACAAGAGCTGTATGTTTTATCTACACAGAAAACAGCTACCTGGGGCGTTACCAACATGACCGCTGAGTGAACTAACTTCAATTAAAGGATTTCTGGTATTAGTAGGCGATAAGTCACTCATCGAATAATGAATGGCTGAAATTGCGACGCTGTCGGAAAGGAAGCCCTGCCTTAAATGGAAGAACTGGTTGTACCTGATGGAGTTTGACCATGATGGGCCCAGTCTTCTCTTTTTCTTCATATTTTTCCACTTTAGATTGGAGTCTCTTATAATCTTGAAGAGCCTGTTCCCTGCGTTTTACCGCCATGTTCAGACTGGGAAACACACTGCTGTACCTGCGTACACACAGCACAGACAGAGAACATGATCAGTGTGCACATAACACAGACATGCATTACAAGCGATATCATTAAAGGGTCACAGTTCACACAAAACTGAAAATTCTCTCATCATTTTCTGATCCTTAAGTTGTTCCAAACCTGAGTGAGTTTCTTTCATCAACTGAACACTAATAATTTATTTTAAAGAATGCGTGTTACCAAACAGTTCATGTTCCCCATTGACTTCCATAGTTATTTTGTTATGGTCATACTATGGAAGTCAATGGGGACCAACAGATGTTTGGTTACACACATTCTTCATATCTTCTTTTACATTGCACAGAAGAAACTTATACAGGTTTGGAACAACTTGAGGGTGAGACAATTATTAAATTATTTTCAGTTTTGGGTGAACTATCCGTTTAATAAGACAAAGACAAATAACAAGCAGAAAAATGTTGTATAAATTGTTCATAAAATCATTTGTAAATTTTCACATTCAAAGATATACACAGATATTTGCCATGTTTGCGTTATGTATGTAATGCCATGTAATACACCTACGTCATCCGCTGGAACGACACTCGTGAACGAGCGGAACATAAAAACCGAAAGCTAGAGATTACGGTTTATAACGTTTTAAATATGGTTAACGTTTAAATGTATGCTTACATTTATATTTACATTTAATCTTTTATCCAAAGCGACGTACAAATGAGGAGAATAATAGAAGCAATCAGACAATCGAGAGAGCAAAAGTATATAAGTGCCATGACAAGTTTCAGTTAGACTAGACAGTCAGCCTCTAAAGGAATTACCCCAACAATTAGCTCATTGATTTACAATTACTAATATCAGTTTATCAGTTTTGAAAACGCAACATGAACACTTGCCTCTCTGCTGCCCCCACCAGCTCTGGAGGAGCCACTGCATTTTCACAACAGGTTGATAAAAAAAAATCATGTAGTGTGTATGAGGCATGCTTGTCTGAGGTTTGCATTTATTGTTTGATCTTAGCATGGTGGCCACAATGAGGGAGCGACCAGCCATACTGAATTTTCTAGGAGTCTTCATCTTATAAGTTCACATCATTTAAAAAATATCTGTTCATTCCTTTAGGTGTTAAACTTGCTTTCAGCGAAACACTACAGTGTTTCATAGTCTACGTGGAGAGGGAAATCAATAGTGTGTGTTGAACACAGCAAACCACAGCGTTTGTTTCATGACAAAAATCGTTTAAATAATGTGATGAGGAGGTTCATGCAGTATTAGCCCATTTTAACAGGATCACTTAATTACAGCCACACAAATGGCACGGAGGCATTTCACTTGGATTCTTTTATTGTTTCTTTTCCAAATGAAAATATAATCTCTGGGTGAGAAGCCTGGTCTCAGGAAACTAAAAATAGTAAAACTCTAAACTGTAACTTAGCAACAGAGTCTGCCGCTTTGGTTTGAGGCCTGACTGCGTTTCGACTTTGCATCGCCTGGGAGCACTGAGGAACAGTACAAACACATGACCCACACCGTTTTGTTCTTTGTAACTACTGAAAAAAGCAACATACTTTGCAAAAGCTACAAGACTTGAAGTAGGTGGACAGTTTTAGGGTCAAGGAGCTATAAATGTATGTTCTTATGTGCATTATTTGGGGGATTTAGGTGAAGAAACTGTAGGTCTTCTGCAGTTGACGCATCTTCAGTAGGAGAAGATGCGATGCATAAAGTGGCCTGCGGTTAAACTGAAATGCCAACGATGCAGCCTAAATTGTTGACTTTTATTGAGGTTGGTTGGTAACTACAGAGTCTACTTGAATAAACCAATAATGAAATTATTGGTCACATTAGCCAGATGTTTCAAGAAAATTATTATGAAAACACCATGTGAAAAAAAAAAAAACATCTCAAATCTTCAATCTCTGACGGTTATTTAACATTGAAAAAAATACATTGTGAAATCATGACATTAATAGTGATGATTTTATTCTTTAAATGTAAAAACGAGTTAAAAAAGTGTTTTATTATATCATTCCAGATAGTTATGATCATCTTCAGCTGCTTTCTGAAGGTTTTAAGGGAATATTCTACATAAAGCTGCGAGAGGTGATCCTCATCTGTCAAATTAGTAAAGAAAGTGAGTGAGTGAGTGAGTGAGTGAGAGAGAGAGAGAGAGAGTGTGTGAGAGTGTGTGTGAGAGTGAGAGTGAGAGAGAGAGAGAGAGAGAGAGAGAGAGAGAGAGAGAGAGAGAGAGAGAGAGAGAGAGAGAGAGAGAGAGTGGCTTCACCAAGCGGAGCTGTGTTAAGACAAGCCCTAAAATGTTTCCCACAGGAAGTAAAGAAGGGAGCGGCACAATATCACTGTGGCAACGTCACAGGACCCAGCCCCACAACCCACACGCATGCTCTATGTATAAAACACCTTGGCCCAATGACTCTCTTCTTAGTACGAATGTCAAGTGTGACAACTGGATAATACATCATGCGAACATAATACTACCTTAAAATAATCAAATCTAGCAAACCCCACCAAAAAAACTCAAACAAAAAACCCTTCCCTGATATGCAAAACTAATTTTAAGAGAAAAAAAAAAAGCATCAGAATTAGATTTAAAGATGACTGATGGATAAAATAATAACCATCAGTCATCAGTGATATTCCACTTTTTAAATGATTATTTCTAGCCATTTTTGATCATTGATCAAGTTTTTTTTATATTTTTTTTTATGATTTATCAGTCAGTGATGTATTTGACCAATTCAATAAAATAATAAATGTACTACATAAATATGCATGATTTTTCCAGAAATGGAAGACACACATTCCATTGATGAAATGAAATGAAATAAAACAATGAAATGAAAACAAAACAATTTAAATGAAATGAAATGAAAAGGAAATTGAATTTGGCCAGCTGGATGCATGCATTATGCTCAACCATAAGATCAAATTTACGATGATCAGTTCATTTAAGATGCATACTTTTTGTAGTCACTCACAATAAGCACGCGAAATAAAATTGTAAAAAAATATGTAAATAATATTTTAAATCTAAGCTATGTCGAATATAAAAAAATAAATACAAAATTATAAAATAATTTTAAAAACTGTTTAATAGATGGCTTTATCATCAGTACATTTCCTCAAATCACACGCCATTAGTAGGCATGGTAAAAACATTAAAAGGGACAGTAAGAGTGAAGTAGAACAAATGTACATTTTTGGGGCAATGACAATCACATACGCACAAGCATCATCTATTCTACATCACCCACATTACATCACCATTATTGGTGAAATAAAAACTTGATCATGTTACATGGAATATTTCCAGGTGGAATTTACATCAATTGTCCCCTGAAAGCAGGTTTAGTGCCTGCTCTGTCTATAATGACAGTTCACGGGAAGTAAGCACTAAGTAAGTTGTTCTTGGAAGTAAGTGATCTAAAAACACTCGCTGTAATATAGATGAATGCTTCAGACGGACTAGAGGACGCCCGTCTGACTCGGCACAACCCAAACACACGGTCATGTGTCCGGCCCGTCTAAAAGCTCTCTTGATGTTTGACTGAGCATCCGCATGACTGCACACACACACAC
Source organism: Schizopygopsis malacanthus (assembly GCA_027474115.1). Lineage (NCBI taxonomy): Eukaryota > Metazoa > Chordata > Actinopteri > Cypriniformes > Cyprinidae > Schizopygopsis > Schizopygopsis malacanthus. The sequence goes on from CM049881.1 coordinate 6,534,767, forward strand.
TTACGCTCCACCTCGCTGGTCGGCTGTATAATTTAACACCCGTCTCGTCTGGCTACGGGTGTGGTGGGCGCTTGACAGAGAATGGCAGAAATAACAGTTGGACGAAATCGCAGTCGGCTGTTTGCAACAGCGGCGCACACACACACACACACACACACACACACACACACACACACACACACACACACACACACACAGCTACGCGAGCCAAACCAGAGTCTGGACGGGATGACCGCTGCAGCTACCCGTGCTCTGTCCGGGACAGCGTAACAGTACGTCTGTGCAAGAGTTTACAGAGTTCACTGTACTGTGGAGTGTAACGCTGGGTGCTGTGTCATGCCTGAGAAGCGAGGCCTTTATTATAGATCTTCTGTTTCGAAAAATCAGATCCACGTGTTTGACAAGCCCTGTGTCTCTTTTAAGCAGCACAGGAGACTCTAAACACACAGTATGGCATCTCTCTGCTTGCGTTTGACAATGCCAGGGTGTTAGCTGTAGGGTGTTACGTACTGGCCCAAGTCACAAGAGCCCACCCAAGTCTCTATGACATTCTGGCTCGGGCCACTCCTTCAAATGTATGTTTATGGGATTGTTCCACCCCTTTTACAGTCTAGAAGGTGAACATCATAAAGGGATAATGCAGGAAAAAATTAAAGTTGTCATTATTCATTTATCCTCATGCCAGTCCAAACCTTTCTTCAGCACAGAACACAAAATATGATTTTATTATTGCATTGTAATTTTTAATTTTATCCGTTTTGTTTTTGTGTTGTAGTTTTTTTAACTGTTTTTTTGTTGTTATTTTTATTTTGCATTTTGTTGTTTTTGTTTTATTGCGTTGTCATTTTATGTTTTATTTGTTTTTGTGCTGTTGTTTTATTTTTGCATTGTGTTATGTTTTGTTTTATTGAGTTTTATTATTGTGTTGTCCTTTTTAAGTTTGTATTTGCTGTGTTGTTTTTATTTTTGCATTGTATTATTTTTCTGTTTTATAGGGTAGGTTTTGCTTTGTATTTGTTGTTTGTATTATTGTTGTGTTCTTTGATATTTTATCATATTTTTTTTTACTTTTGCGTTTGATGAGTTGTTTTTATTTTTGTTGCATTGTTCTTGGTTATTTTTGCATTGTGTTTATTTCATTGAGGTTGCTTTTATTGAGTAGTTTTTTGTTTTATTTGTTTTTTTTTTATGTTGTAGTTTTTTTAACTGTTTTTTTGTTGTTATTTTTATTTTGCATTTTGTTGTTTTTGTTTTATTGCGTTGTCATTTTATGTTTTATTTGTTTTTGTGCTGTTGTTTTATTTTTGCATTGTGTTATGTTTTGTTTTATTGAGTTTTATTATTGTGCTGTCCTTTTTAAGTTTGTATTTGTTGTGTTGTTTTTATTTTTGCATTGTATTATTTTTCTGTTTTATAGGGTAGGTTTTGCTTTATATTTGTTGTTTGTATTATTGTTGTGTTCTTTGATATTTTATCATATGTTTTTTTTACTTTTGCGTTTGATGAGTTGTTTTTATTTTTGTTGCATTGTTCTTGGTTATTTTTGCATTGTGTTTATTTCATTGAGGTTGCTTTTATTGAGTAGTTTTTTGTTTTTATGTTGTGTTGCTTTTGTTAACATTTTTGCATTGCGAGTTGTTATTGTTTTGTTTGTTTGTTGTGTTGTTTCTGTTTTACGTGTTCTTTTTGTTTTTGTGTCGTTTGCTTTTTTGTTGCTTTTGTTTTGTTTTAGTGTTCTTTCGAATTTTTGTCTGCGGTTGTCTATGCAATGAAAGTCAATGTGGTCCATGTACATACAATAACAGCTGAAACATTATTCAAAATACCTGTATGTTCAGAGCATGAATGTAATGAATTTGAATATTTGGCTGGATTGTCCTTTTAATTCTGATTAATTAAATGATTAAAATTGTACTATCTCTCTTCAACAGGTCATTTGGGTTATCATATCGTCCATGTCTGTAGCACACTGCAGGATGAGTTAAGCACCCAAAGCTGAACACACACTGTTGGGGATTTGAATAAAGCCTTACATATGAGCAATAGTTAGTTGTGTTTGCTAAGACAAGCATCGCTATTACTAATATATCTCATCATGATGACATATCAGAAAAGCTACATTCCATCTTGATCAACAAAGGTTTCAATGAACCGAGTCTAAACAACCTCCCCTAATGCATATCGCCAAACAGATATAATGGAGTGCTACTCGCACAATTCAAAACGGTTTCTGACTTCTGTTAGTGCAGACAAAACACACTCAAAGTGAGAGGCACACACTCACCTGGTTTAGAAATGAGTTATCACATTAAGAGATCCGACATCTGTCTGAAGCCATTAGAGTTTCAGCAGCTTTTCAGAAGGATCACATTATAAATACTTTCCTCCCATGAACACTGGGAGAACAAGGAGAAAGAAACGAGAAACGCTGAGCTATTCATGCACTAATGGAATCTTGTCTTTCATGGTATCTTGTCTTATGGCTGATTAAATGTGTTTTGGCGCAGCAGAAAACAAAGCCGGTGTGTTTTAAGGATTTCACTGAATGCGAGACTAAAAGAATGCTGTTTTGTTTAAAGCTAAACATGAGATTTCCAGCATGCTTGATATGGATGCATACTAAGTTTGAAAGAGTATGCTCTAAAATATATGTGGGTGACACTCACAAAAATGATGTCCAGGTCATCTTTCGACTGACAAATTATCTTGTGCATTAAGAAAACAAAAAAAAACATTAATGGGACCATTAACATTTTTCCATAATGACATTATCCTGTTATCCCCTTTAATACAATATTGTTCATATTCAATTTTTTTTATTTAAAGCTATCTTGAAAAATAAGCTTATTCTAAGGACCGTTAATAATTTTTGCAGTGACATTGGTGATACAGTCACATTATTTTCATGGCAGTTAAGCAGATTTCCACCCCATATTTCCATTACTGTTACACTGATCCTGGTGTTTTACTTTAGACTTTTTGATTTTATTCTATGAAGACTCTTACAGTATTTTACAATAATACAGTACTATTCCTGTTCTACAACATTTATACATTTAAATTAGCATACATTAAAGGAGGTGCAACAAATTTTGCCTTCATGTATAAATCTTCAAATAATAAATCTACATAAATATAATAAGATTGTTCTGGATATGAGAATGGGAAGAAAATGTGTTCAGCTGTCATGAGAATAACGTCAAAAACAAAAAACTTATGCTCACCAAGCTGCATTTATTTGATTAAAATTGTATTGTTTGAGCAACAGAGCAAAATAATAGGTAATAAGTAATATGTTCAAATTAAAAATAGGTTTCTTTTTAAAATGTATATTTATTTTAAATATTTTATTTTCATTTATGTATTTGTTTAATTTGAATTACATGTATTCCTGTGATAGCAAATTTAAATTTTCAGTCTTCAAATGTCAAATGATCCTTCTAATATGATGTTATTTTTAATCTTCTTTTTTTGAAACAGTGATACTGTGATATGTGAATGATAGATTAAATGACAATGTTAAAAACAATATAAAAAATGAATAATAGTTCTATTCAGCAAGGATGCATTAAAATGTTTAAAAGTGACAGTAAAGACATTTATAATGTTACAAATGATTTCTATTTCAAAGAAATGTTGTTCTTTTGAACATTCTATTCATTAGAGAATCCTAAAAAAATATGCATCACAGTTTCCACAAAAATATTAGGCAGCAAAAATTCAACCGATAATAAGAACCATTATTAATAATTGAGCACCAATAATAATTTATGATAACTGAGGACCAAATAAGCATATTTCAATGATTTTCAAGGGATGTTCTAAAATAATAAATTGAATGTTTATGTCCTAAAAACACTTTCTTTAAAGCATAATTATTTTATTTTGGCTTTGAAGTGAAACATGATCTAGATACTTATCAAGAATAGTGAGATTCACTCAAGAATCGGTGTTCAATATCTCAAGCAGTAACTTTCAAGCAGTTATATTTGTTATCTTGCGGAAGAGAAGTGATCAGCTGTGAGTTTACATGTGTGTATGCTGAGCAGGGTTTACTCTGCTGTTTAAGCCTCAACTGTGCTTATAGTATTTGCATGTACACGAGAGTGTGTGTGTTTCTGGGCTTGAGGCCACAGTAAGAGCCTACACACACGTCCGCCACACACCCACCAGCCAGCGGAAATGAGAACCATTCCATCCTGCCACCAAACACACACACACACACTCCAGCAGAAAACACTTTCTATCCATCTTCCTCGGACTCGCTGTCTTTCTTCACACACAACAGCTGTACGGCTTCACCAGAGCTGACCAAAACCTCTTTGTGGTCAAGGGTAAAGTAATAAAAAAACTATATAATTATTTCATATACAACTGAACACGAATCAACACATCCTTCAGGAACAAAAGTGGAGTAAGAAGTCCCTCCAAGAATCCTCAAATACACACGCACACACACACACACGCAGAGGCGTTTTTTAGGAGTGTCTCCACACCCACTCCTCTTCCTAGTTACTTTTTAAGGCCTGCTTCCTGTTCCGGCCCATCCCACGAGAGAACGGAGGCATGGAATAGCACTCATGGGGGCGAGAGAGGAGTGGAGGGGCGGACAGCCAAATAAACTTTCCTCCAGACACACTCTTTCATTCAGGACAGACCTGCAGCCGTCAGAGCATTTCTCATATAAAGCTCGGCGCTTTTACTGCGCGCAGCTGAGAGGAAGTCTGACGATCCGAAAGAGAATCATTAACACACCGTCCACATATTCATTAATTGCAGCAGCCTGGCTGTAGTTCTGTTACGCAATAAAAATATCGGTTCCGACTGAAATAGAATAGCGCAGATTTTTTCCACAGAGAACACGCAGATTGATTCCAGGTGTTTAAAGACAATAACACAATTCCAGCCAGCATTCATAAATATCTTCAGATCACACATATATGGACTGTTAATGAACAGTGATTCAAAAGGCATAATCAGTTCCAGGACAGATGTCCAGTGGAAGATGATGCCTCAGATGGAAAATATTTGAAGTTCAACATCAATTTTTTTCCATAAAAAAAAAGAACAAGGATTGAAACAGACAGATAAAGTAGCTCTGCTACAAATCCTGCCTCGTTGTCTACTCCCTAAATAAGCAGCACACTTAACCCAAATAAAAGCACAGGTGACTTTTACATCAGTTTCAGCAACAAGACACAAATACATTTACTTGTGAGACTTAAAGGGATAGTTCACCCAAAACTGAAATCTGTGTCATCATTTACTCTCCTCAAGTTATTCCAAACCTGTATGAGTTTCTTTCTACTGTCGAGCACAAAATAAAATATGTTAAATAATGCTGGTAACCAAACAGATTACGGTAGCCATTGACTTCAATAGAATGAAAAACAAAATACTATGGAAGTTAATGGCAACTGTCAACCGTTTGGTTACCAACATACTTTGATTTTTTCTTCTCCCAACGAGCACAATTTGGCATTATAAAAATTAGAACAGAATATTGTATATTAGAAGACTTATATTTTTAACACTTTTTTAAAGGGGACCTATTATGATACTTTTGACAAGATATAAAATAAGTCTCTGATGTCCCCAGAGTGTGTATGTGAAGGTTTAGCACAAAACACCCTACATATAATAATGAGTCCAAACGCGCTGTATTTGAGTATGTTGCTTTAATGCAAATTAGCAGTTGCTCCCGGAGAAGAGGGCGGAGCTTCAAGAGCTCAGCTCCTGCATTAGCAGTGCTAACCTTTGCAAATAAACATTCCACGATTAGTACAAGCCAGTTATCTTTACAGAAAACATACTCCGTTTCAAAGTCAGTCATCTGATTGTACTGTGCATAATATATCTGCGTTATGAATTACACCGACAGAGAGCACAATATGATACAAATAACAACATAGCTGGTCTCATGCTATCACAAACTTTATAAGTCCCACTCGTGATTATGAGCTCAACAAACTCAAGCGATGGGACTCACATTTCTTTAATATGCAACTTTTAAACACCACATTTATATTCGTGATCATTCATGAAGACAGCACTAGTGAAAACAGACAGAGACAATGGTAGCTTTAGCATCATTAGCCTTACATAGTGACAAGAAGCTCTTTCAGAAAGACAATTTGGAAAACAAACGAGATACTTACTTTGTTTGGAGCTGACATTCACGCACAAAGTGTTGGTATTGATCCCTACATGTATTGGGGACTTTACAGATTTTTTTTACGGGGTATTTCCTTAGACAATGAAACGTATAGCAAGTAATGAGTAATGGAGGCGGACCGCAGCTTCTCACTCAGGGCTGTGTCTATAGGGCAGCGTCACAAATGGGCGGGACTTTTTCCCCTCAGTGACGTGAACAGAGGGAGAATCTGAAACAGCTCGTTCTGAGAGACTGTTTATAATTTTTTTAGATTATACAACAATGAGTGGGTAGATTTTCACCATTACAGGCCGGAGCTTGGAGCTGCATGCATTGTGATGGCAGAAAAACACTGTTAACAAGTGGAGGGAAATTGGTAAAATCCATGAAATGAGAAATAAAAATATTTTTGTGCCTTTAGATGTCAGAATCGGAATGCAAATCATTTTTATAGAATACTATCATCAAAGATGCCATTTGAAACTAAACGCAGACATTTAAATGGACAGACTATGGATGAGAACTACTATGATTACTCTACTTTTAAAGCATAAATTTGATTTAAACAATAGGTTCACATAATATTTGCATATGCAGTTCATAGGGGACGTATTGTATTAGCCCTACATTTATGGCATGAAATACTATTTAAACCTATTACTATTAAAATTTTACATAACATTTATCTATTTTAGCCATAGACTGTAAAAATAAAAAGATGGACGACACGTCTACACTTTCTTCCAGTATAGAAAAGTGAGGATAAAACATCTATGGCCGCTGCTATCTTGCATCATTTGGAGCCCGAGAGGGATGAGAGGGATGAACTCTAAAAGTGCTGTTCTTTTTATTTGGTAAAACATGTATGTGTTGAAACGGCTAATAATAAAATGTAGTTTTGTCTCATATTCATCTTTTAATCATATTTGCACGTCTTGACTCCACAGCCAACAGAGCAATTTTGTCTATACTGTTCCAATACTTAAGGAGGGCACTGTATATATATATATATATATATATATATATATAAATGATTAGAACACTAGTATTTTCAGCAGCTAAAATGGTTTTAAGTCAGTTATTTTTATATTTTTCTGTAGTGTGTCAGAAGGAAATATCAGTTTACATTTCCAAACATTCATTTTTCCATTAATTGCAATAATCCAGTAATATTTATGTCTGACGACAGCCAGTGCTCCAGACAGAGATCTGATCTGATCATCATCAGTCTGTCTGAATGACATGAAGAAACAGAACAAACTGAGACAGACTAAATCCAGAAGAACTGTGGCAACATCTCCGAGACGCTTCAAGAAACCTCCTGCAAAGCTCTACAGTACTGTTAAAAGATTTAGGCACTTGTGTAAAAATGCTGTAAAATGAGGATGCTGTCAAAATCATGTCAAATAGATTTCTTCATCAATTAACTTCTATAAACTAAATTAAATCAACATTTGGTGTGACCATCCTTTGTGTTTAAAGTAACTTTTGCCCCTTGGTGCACTTGCACATAGTTTTTCAGGAAACTTTACTTACTTTAAGTAAGCCTCTTGAAGCATCTTTGCATCACAGAAATAAATTATATTTTAAATTATATTTACATAGAAAACTGTTTTTTTTTTTTTTTACACTGAAACAATATTGAGCAATGTATCTGTTTTTCCTCCCTGTATTTTTTATCATATAAATGCAGTCTTGATGAAGAGATTTCTTAATAATTAAATAAATAAAAATAAATAAATTAAATAAAAAAATTAAAATCTTACTGATTCCAAACTTTTGAACAGCAGTGTAACAAATTCATCCACTCAAGTCTAATGGATTACCATCATTACATTTACATTTATGCATTTAGCAGACGCTTTTATCCAAAAAAACTTACAATTGCAGTCAGGTTATACATTTTCATTAGTATGTGTGTTCCCTGGGAATCAAACCCACAACCTTTTGCGCTGCTGATGCAATGCTCTACCACTGAGCCACACAGGAACACCATGGCTGTATCATGATGGCTGTATGTGATTGGCTTCCATTCACTTGCATTGTATGGATTCATGGAGATTATTTTAATTTTTTTTTGTTTGGAATAAGGGGGAGTAACTAATAAGATCATTTTTGGGTGGCTTATCCCTTTACTCTATTAAATAGCCTAAATCATAAATTTTTCTAAATAGCAGGTTTCTAGTTTTTGGAAAAGAACCTGCTTTAAAATGTTGCAAAAAGAGCACTTACTTTTTCAAAGGGTCGATCCCGGTCTTCTGGATCTGATTGACCTTCATAAGCAGAAAAGAGAAAAACAAACACATTAGCTGAAAAAATAAATAGTTAATATCACAGCTGAATGACAACCATCACAATAAATTACATTGATCATTACGGTCAAACACAACAATCAAAATAAATAAATAACAACTGCTCAGTGAAGCTAATTGGCAGCAGGATCTGACATGACCCCCCCACGTTTAAAAGATCAACAGCTGTCGCCGCTCCCTTTCCACGCGAAAAGCGTTTGGCATTCAACTGAGAAGTATGGAGAAAAAGTTAGTGACGTTGTTTCTGTATTGTGCTCCTGGCCTGAGGAAAGCAGCGAGAAAGACGTGAATATTAATTGTGCAGTGAATACAAAAGCCTGGAATCGTCGAGGGACTGCACATGAAAGCGCAGGGTTGAAAACGCTGAAGAGGGTGGGCCGCCGTAAGAGATGAAAGTTCTTTGCAAACAAACATTTTTAACAATAACAGTTTATATTCCCCTCGTTCCTCCATGTGGTGTCAGGGCTGGAGAGGAGAAGAGGAGGAGGAGGAAGAGGAGAATAGGGAAGGGGGGTGTTTGAGTTAAACGGGTGTAAACGAACGTCGCATAGCCGCTTCGAGCCCCAAACCAACAAAGTCTTAAAAGTTGCCACACAATTAAAACCTTAAACTTGCAAAACATCATTTACATTGCAGATCTGAGATGCCAATAGGATGTGGTTGGCTGACAGAATGCTAACCTAACCTGGCAAACAATGCAAGAAGAGAGCAAACAGGGAACGTTAAACCAGAACAAGAAGAGGGAAGCCGACACAAGCTGACAGGCCCATCAGAGGATCGTAGCTTATGGAGCTAATCAACAACTCACTCGCTATTGAGAGCAGAGTCAGTCACTGAGAGCAAACACGTGATCCCAGAACAGAAGGATTCATTTAAGATGAGATAGCCTTCTACCAAATTACATCTTTCATCCACAAAGTCCAAAATAGCATTAACTAAATAACTAAAACACCTAAGGATGCTGAGTGATGATGATTATCCAAAATGCCTGCCAATGCAGCTCTTAAATAAAAAATAAAGTCCCCCAATTTACTTTTTTAATAAATGTTTCTAGTCTTGAGGCAAATTATTATATACTTAGGGTTAGTTGTAGCTGTAAATTAACTCCTTATTAACCTAACAATAAATAAACAAATAAATACATAAATCCAAAATTACTTTCTTAATAAATGTTAGGGTTAGTTGTAGCTGCAAATGAACTCTAAACCTAACAAACAAATCCCAAATTACTTTCTTAAATGTTTCTAGTTTTAATGCAAATTATTGTAAAATTAGGGTCAGTTGTAATTTGTAAATGACTTCTAACCATAACAATAAATACATTAAGTAAATACATACATACATAGTGATGTACATTTCTTGTACAGATATACAGTGATATTTGCCTTGATTTATTTTCTGCACACATTGCATCTAATATTTCATCTCAAATTTGCTCTTCATCAACACGGTGTAAAATAAGTGTATTTTCCCTCTCTCACACACACATGCACGCATGCGCGCACACACACACACACACACACACACACACACACACACACACACACACACCTTTTACATTTATAAATGACTTAAACACATTAAAAACTGATATCACAGTAGTTACGTCTTTCATTTTATAATGGATTCTCATATTCAGGCATATTCTATTTTTATTCAGGCATTTGACAAGCAGCAGGATTAAATTAAAACATAATAACCAAAGATGAACCTTAAAATCAAAGTCTATTTTTTTTCTCTGTTGAAAGAAGCGATGGATAGTTCAGGCAAACAAGAGGAGAAAGAAAGAGATAGAGTAGATAGTGGGAATGATGGGGAAATATATCTATATGATGAGAGAACAGCCTGAGGAAAACACTCTAGAGAGAGTGTGTGTGTGAATCAGAGGCCAGAGATCAACCACACACACAAAATACATAACACCCAAAAATACATACAATGCATAGCAACCCTGTAAAATCGATATTCCTCCCCACCATAGCTGCTAGTTACTAACCATTAAAACTCTACAGGCCTTAAAGCTGCTAAGATACGACTTAAAAATACCCAGCGCAGGCCTAGAATCAGGCTATACACTTAATTATTACCATACCATTTCCCTACCTATTCGCATCCACCCTGAGGCAATCTATCTTTCCCTCGACGGAGATGGGAAGACGACGGTTTAGTTATCTTTACATAATCACAAATATGATTTGCTTGGCTACTGTGACAAAACCTCTAAGAACAGGGGGAGTTTGTTGCAGGTTTGCTATGTGATTCATGAAAGTCGTATTAACCATTCAAGCATCCCAGGGTGGTAATTCACACCAGCACACTGCAAAATACAGAGCTGAAAAATCAGCTGTGCTAACATCTCTCATCGCCCACGGATAGAGCGCCGTTCGCTTGCCAAGTGCCCATACAGTAGAGTATGAGAAAACGGTGCTCAGGCGAAGAGGAGAGCGCTGTAGAAAGCATTTGGCTTTGGTGAATCTGACAGAGGGGTCAGCGGAGAGCAAGGATATTTGCATCAGGCTTCAATCTGCTATTTCTGAGATCTGCGGATTGCATTACAGCTAGAGGCACTCACGGTGTATTTCTCACTGGTGAATATCCACGACGTGTTTGACTGAGCAGCTATTGATGGCTTTGATTATCAGCTGAGGGCAACCATATCCAAAAATATGAAGTAAATTAAACCCTATCAAGACTACAAAAGGAACCATTTGCATTATGTAAATAGGGATCATGTAGTCAAACATAACAAACAAGCTTCAAAAACAAAAAACACCTCAATATCAGTCTATACGATTTTTGTGTTATATTGCAAGTCAGAGGTTACAAATTATTCACACTTAATCTTCCTCTCTAGTGAGCTTTTAACTCAAAAACCTGCAATCAAATAATTGAATCAGTGAATTAAACGCAAAAACTGAATCAATAAATGAATCATACATTTGAGTTTATTTTTTTGAATTAGTTCATCTGATTCAGACTGAACGATTACTTACCAATTAGACTGATTGGTTGATTTAAAATTCAAGTTAAGAGTTCACTGGAGTGGCACAGTATCACAGTGAAACATTTCAGTGAAACTTTGAAAATATATATACACGTTTATTTATTTAGACTCAGATTACATTCATTCATGTACAATGGAGAGAATCAGAGATAAACTTTTGTTCCTCAAAATGAATCTGAAATAATGAATCTGACCAAGACAAAGCTGATTTAACTCATCTGTTTCCTCTATTCGAGAACGCCGTGGCCTAGCGGTCAAAGATCTAAGCCGCTAACTACAAAGTCATAAGTTCACACCCCAGGAAAATAGTGAGCCATAAACTTGATGAATGTACATTTGCTTAAATTTAGCCTAGAATAATTTATATTCAAAATATTTTTTAATATAGTCTCTTTCACTAAACAAGCCTGCATTTAGTTTTTTTTAACAGTAAAAATGGTTATATTGTAAAATATTGTTAAAAAATTATTGATTAATATGAATAGTTGTTGTATTCATATGTTTATTGCTATGTATATATCTATATGCTTGTTGGTTGCCAATGTGTGAACAACTTGTAACAAACTTACCTGAGACCTTCCCTGACTTCCTAGTTTGAATGTTTAAATGATTTTTATGTGAAAGACGAAATAATGGGACAAATTTACACATGCTTTCAAAAGCCTCTCCTTCTGTTCTGACACACGAAACAAATGCTAATGTTCAGGTTAATGCTGCAAGAGCTAAGCGGTTCTGTAATATCAATGTGTCATGAAAAGACGAATTCATTAAAACTATAGTCTTACATCTATGTAGCCAAATCAATATAGTCTATGTCCAGACTCGGTCCTGCAGAGTTTAGCTCCAACTCAACACTCCTGCCTGGAGGTTTCTAGTATTCCTAGAAAAACCTTGATTAGCAAAACTTTGCAGGACACTGGCCCTTCAGGAGCAGGATTGGAGACCCCTTGTCTACAGTTTAAATATACTTTATAAATAAGTCGCTAGGTGAAGTTCACTTAACGGCCACCGGTGTCGCCATTAGTTTCTCAATTCTAAATGTAATTTACTTCTAGGATAGAGGCTAAACTTTCAGTAGCCATTTCTACAGTCTTCAAACTTATTTTCTCTGAAAGTCATAAGTTACTGATGTTTTACAGAAAAAAATCAGTGTAGCTACTTGCAGAAGATCAGTCTCTCTTCCTTCATTTTTTGATGTTTGTTCCAGCTTTGTCCACATAATACACTACAATATACTTAAACAATCACTGAGCTTTGAAGGGTCAGCAGAAAAAGCCAAAGTTAAGACTGTTTGAACTTTGCACATCATGTTACAATGCCTGACACTGGGAGTAGCGTTGTGGCTTGACGCTTCACCTCATAGAGTTCACTACATTGGGAATGCTGAAGGGCCCAGTTTCCAGGGCGGAGGTTGTAGGCGATAGACTAGAGAAGATGAGCGCTACTCTTCTGACATGCAGTCAGCACTGAGTGTATCGCTTAAGGGCTCTTAACCACTTTCAAAAGAAAAGACTGACTCCAATGTGGGGAAATGAGAGGGAAAAAAGGACCACAAGCAGCAGGAAATGGAAGATAGCAATGCAGAGATGGGACTCATTTAAAGATGCATGTGCACGCCGAGTGTGGAAGGGCGTGGGGTCTGCTGTGAGAAAAACTTACTCATACCCAATCTGCTGGAGGGAAGACAGAACGTACTTCTGCCAAAGTCAGAAACACAACTATTTCTCTCGGCCAAAAGTAGAAAATAAACACGGGTTAGAAGGATCTATGGTTCATTTTTTAGACGTACTAAACAGAGTCAAGTTATACATAAACATTAGCCAACTTCATATGTTCATATGGACAGTTATTGGGAAGACCAATATAAACAGCTACAGGGGAATAAAAACATTGCAAAGGAATTTGAAATTGTATGCATTTAAGGTATGGTCGCATTAGCAAAGTTCTGGCAAAATTTCACGGGCAAAAAGTTTGATTGTCGATTGTGAGCAAAGCAGAGTATGAAGTACAACTTTAAAGTCACTTTTTAAATCAAGACTCGTTCTGCTGGTCAACGTGGCCAATTTCCATTATCATCTTGTTGCGAAATCATAAAATCTTTATATGAAGTTTCCAATTGCGTGGAGTTCAATTGAAATGACTGTATTTTGGCCATAAAAATTCACTGAACAACAGTGATCGCACCTTAAGACTCAGTGCATTTAGTATTGCTGTTTTTAAGAAACTCATGCCATGAGCTCCACGTTAAGATGTTGGATAAAGGTTAAAATAATCTCTGAAGGTGGTGAGGAGAAGTCAGTAATGATTTGGATGGATAACCAAAGGCAGCATAAAAAGCTTGAGTTATCACCATTGTACCCTTAAACTTGTTACACTTTTAAAGGAATACTTCACCCAAAAATGTAATTTGTCATGATTTACTCAACCTCAAGTTGTTCCAAACCTGTTTATGTTTCTTCTGGATTTTATAAAGAAACATATTCTAGCCTTTTTCTGTGCATCATCACTTGATTTGGAAAGTGGGATGAGGTAAAAACGTATAGAGCATATTTGGTTCTCATTCCCAGTGTTCTAGAGACTTTGATGCATAATGTTGTTTTTAAGCAAGTGTGGACATTATTAAATGTTTTTGGGTAATGCGATCATGCTTTCAACTACCAATACAAGTGCAACACACACACATTTTACCATATTGGAATCCATTCTGCAGAATTCCACTGATTTCCCCCCACAATTAGCACAGAAAATATGGAAGCAAAAAAAGTGTACAGATTCTGTGTGGGCCTAGAGGTGAGTAAGCCAGATCTAGTGGCGGCAATATATGCTAAAAACATAAACATGTCTCACATTACCTTGCTTATTAATGCAAATGAGTATCACTGCCTAATAAGAGGCAGCTTACAAAGCCTAAATAATTCTGGATCGAAGTGGAGGCCGGAGCATATGATATTTAAAGATGGAAGAAAGTAACTTTTTCCTCATTAAAAAGTTTTAGCCATAAAGAAATTAGTTTTAATTAAGGAAAATGTTCACTTGCAATGAGATTTCACTCATATATTTTACATTGGAACGGGGAGCAGACATTTTGAGATCAGCCAAATATTACGCACTATTTGACACTTTCACTCACAGAATAAACAAATCCTGACTTGCTGCAAATTTTGTATTAAGGTATCAGTAACCGCACATTTTTGTGTGATTTCTGCATCCGAAGCACTAGGTGTCAGTATAAGTCTAAGACAACATATTGGCCAAAACAAACTAAGCAAAAAAGTACCAAGTGCATCCAAGCGGTCAAAGTTTGAATGATTAGACACTGCAGAGTTTGGTTGCTTAATCAAACACAACTAATCAAGGTCTTTGGGGATAACTTGGAATTTTATGCAGGTTTGTTTGATTAAGGTTGATGCAACACTTTGCAGGACAGTGGCCCTTCAAGATCAGAGTTGAATAGGTCTGATGTAGAATGAGGCTGGAATGGTATTTGGGGATATTTCACAGCTTTTGATTATCGGTTGGTCAGACTTTGTGCTGTGAGGGCCAATTCAGCACCAGCCTACCCAAGAAAACAATCTGGAAACACGCGTGAATCCGCAACTGGCATTTCCAGCTCAGAAAAAAACTGGCAGCATAACTGAACACCCATGAGCCATCAAGATGACTGATTTTAAACTGAATACTTCCACTGGGTCATGTGCCAGCCAAGCAACTGCCATTGAGATACATGGGATTGTTTAGTATTTATAATTCAACATAAGTCCATTTCAATTAAATGTCAAATTCATAAGAAGAGAAGAGGTTTCTTTTTTGGTGTGGAAACACTGTCATTTACAACTGAATCTCACCTTCTCCTGATTGAACGCATCCATTCTCTTCATGGCTGTATCCAGAGCATTCATGGATTCAAGGAAAGCCAGATCCTGCTCACACAACGGATTGCTCAACAAGTCCCCTGAGATCTTCACTGCTGCTTTAGACATTGCTGGAATACAAACAAAACCAGTTAAAATTCAGCAAAACAGCAGAAAAATGTCTGGGCAGTTAACTTTTTTTTTCATGTCTGGGACTTCAAGTCATCTTACAAACATAATGTATATTGGGTTAAAACAATCAGCAATTATCATATGCATAGGTGGCAAGTACTTAAGAGTGCTTAGTGGTTTCAAACATATGGCAAAATAGGACTCATGTTTATTTCTACACTAAACCACAAAAGAAAGACAGCGGAAGATGCTGGAATTGTTACTGTTAAAATAATAAAAATAACAAAATAATATATATTGTAATAAAAAAATAAAAACATTACATATTACAATAAATAAGTCCATTCATGTGTTAAGGGCATTTTCATACCTAAAGATAACACAATAATAATAAAAAATAAAAAAAATTAACAAACAAAAGATGGATGCATAACTAATAATAACAATAATACAAAAACTCATTGTGACTGTACATAGGCCAAGTGGTTTCGATAATGGATATATTAATAATATACAAATGATAATACTAAAAATAATGATGACAGCTACAAAAACAACAATTAAAATAACTACAATAATAAAAGTAAAATTATATTTACAACATGAATAATTTTGTGAATACATATACCTCCAATTTAAAATGGAAGTCATCCATATCCAGCACAGGGGGCCCGAAATGAAGAAACTTTCCCCTTTTTTCTTGACTTTGCCCCAATTAGCTCAAGTAAATCAAGTCTTTCCTGTGTTTGGGCTGTGGGGTGTAGAGGGGTGGATGTTTTATCTGGCTTCCTGCCTGGCGTGTGTCTGATCTGGATTGACGCTGACGTGCTCATCTGATCAGCATTCTGAATTTAAGCAGCTCTGGCAGGGAAGGCGACGGACTGTAATTGGCGTTGGCACTATTGAGGCATCAGTACACGATCAGAGCTCTTTAGTGAATATTCATCATCTCCGTCAACTCTCTAACGACCCTTTCCAACATGCACGGAACAAACTTGTGAAGCGGATCTACAAAATCTTTGTTCTTTCACAGGGGTTTTGCCTGGATTTGAAAGATTTCTGACCTGCCAACAGCACAGAAAGCATTTCGATATTCTGGGGCTAAATATTTTGAACTTTTGTTAACTTCTGGTCTCTGTCTATTGATAAAGGATGCACGTTTGACCACTGATGTGCCTCCATGTGGTGAAGGACTAATGCAGCAAGTGCAGCTCAGCTGTGTGGCGCACATAATCACAGCTACATGTGCAGCGCATCTGATTGACACCCAGCAAAATGTTCTTCCTTGTCATAGCTAGGCCATGGAAATCCCACAGAAAATTCTATGGAACTCTGCATTTACTGGTTGTCCCTTGCATAAATATTTTGACACATTCCAAGGAACATTCCAATATCAGTGCTGACAGACGCTTAAGTCATAATACCACAGAAAATAATTGACTCATATCTGAAACATCAAAAGCCACAGGGCTCAAAGGGCTCATGAAGTGCAGTTTAAGATTGATATATTGTGTTTCTCAGCATTAGTTTATACCACATTCACCACGTGTTTTTGCACCAAATAGATCCAATACTTGTTAATATGAGCACCTTCCTATCTTAATTTTCACTCTCAATTTGAGGGTTTGAGGGGGTGTTACCTCTAGGGATGCAACGATTATAGATTTTGTTGGTACGATTATAGTCTGAGGAATAATCACGGTTTTACGATTATTATTGATTTCACAACATAAAATCACATAAACTCTCTTTAGATAGTAAAGTGTTATTTATTGCTGCCTTTTGAAACAGAAATATGTAAAACCAATAATACGGCACAAAACTAAATACTAATACTAAAGAAAAAAAAGTCCATCTCTCCTATAATTGGAATTACTAAGGTGACATCTGCTCTAGTAAACATCCATGTCAGTATTTCCCTTTTGAAAATAACAAATGGAAATAGATCACAAATGTATTTGATGTTTTCATTTTGCATATTCTTTCTACATTTCTTTTGGACCTGAGGTACAGAACTTGGAAATTAATGACTTATGAATAATACTATAAAAGGGATGATAAATCACAATGTTAATTAAGTATTATTAATATAAGAATAATATTAATTGTATTTATCCCACAGAGGACACTGTTACTATTAAGGGGAATAAACTGAACTGTTATTGTAATCAACTGTCATCCATACTTATTCATTTTAATAATCTTTATTCATCTAATTTTACATATGGCCTCAGAAAATCATGTCTATTATTTTGGTTTGTGAGATTGAGATCTAGGAGGACAGAAACGTATTGTCATCGCTGCCCAGACTTTCATTAATAAAACAGCTTAGATACTGGATCGCTACATTATATTAATCAGCAAAGAGGGGGTAAAATTAATGTTTAAATAACTAATCTCAAATCTCCATTGTTTGTAGTGACGCGCAGATGCAGGTGGGCTAATTCACACACGCAACAGTCACATCTCTCTCTGTCTCTCACTTTCACTCTCTCTCTCCACACTATTTAATCTCTGTCTAGAGCGGGCATTCAGAAGTCTAGAGCTAACGAACTTCAGGTCAGCTGGTCCTTGCCTTCGCGTCGTGTATTAAAATAGTTTATTTCACAACGAGAACAGGATGGCTAGCCGTGCATTATCCCTCATGCATACTCTTTAACAGCAATTTTATGGCAATATTTAAATGACGTCCTGGTCATTCTTGGTGTACCCAAATTGGTCCCACACTATCGACTTCAGACATTCTCTGGTGGAAATAAAGGATCGCTGTTTGGTTCCTCTGTCATAGTTCATCTAGTGTGTGTAGTAGCCTCCGTGTCTCTGATAAGCACATCATTTTAAGATGATGCACCGCTCGTGTAACTGTTTTCGTTTTGAGCAAGTTGCAACAGTTCTGTTCCATGCAACAGAAACACTCGGTTTTTAAAGCGCGGTTAATAGTCAAATCGGTTAAATCGCTGCATCCCTAGTTACCTCGTAAAAAGGAATTAAACAACATCTGCTGTGATTGGCTAACTTCATCGCACCGTATCCAACCAAGTCAAATCAAGTCAACGTTATAAAACTATATAAATGCATCCTTCAACGTTATTAATATTGTGCTTTTTACAATTACAGATTGTGTCAAAGCAGCTTTAGACAGTATTAGACAGGAAAATAGTTGTGCGTTTTGATACTTCGAGATGGCAAGCGCTGTAATAGAGCCATTTATGTTTGATCCAGAGGAAAAAAAATACACTCAAAGCACTCAACCACAATGATTGAAACAGCTTTAACGTGGTAATTGCTTTTGCTTGCTTAATTGCTTAATTTTCAGTATATAGTGCTATTATTACTTGTCGTATTATGAAGCATGCTGCATGTACGCAGGTATGTGATTTTATTAATAACACTCAAACTATGAAACACTTCTTGTCTTAACAGCCTTAAACGCTGTTTTGTTGTGATCACAAACACGCTGTAAAAAAAGTATTTTCCTGCATATGCTTGGCACTGCCGCACCTTTCAATAAAATGTTTTTTTTTTTAAAGCAGCATGTTTAAACTACTTTGCAAAGCAGTCAACTGTGAAATGTGAAGAGCTAACCAAAACTTTATTTTTCACTCACTCAGACACATTAAAAATAAACTTCCAGCGATGCATTTCTAATGCTCAGATCAAGTGTTTGGAGATGCAGATTCTTTACATCCACTGACAGAACACACTGTAAAACCAAACAGTGAAATTAATTAAATCAAATGAGTTAATTTCACCCAAATAGTAATGACAGTTCATTGGACTTAAATGAAATAAGTTCTATAAACTCAAACTGTCGTTGTAGTAAGGTGAACTTAAAATGATTGCGTTTTCAAGTTCCCATGCATGCTTTGCATCAGACAACATGGAAAATAAATGAAGAAATTAAGTGCTATTTTGTGTGTTATTGCACAAGATTAAAATAGAGAGACATAAGTTAGTACTTACATGCTCTGTTATGTTAGGATTTACATAGGTTTCTGTTATGTTGGTTTAGTAGTGTTACCGTTGTGGAGAAGAGTAGAGTCAGTGGTTTGGTTGAGGACAGACAGCAAAACTTTAAAGTCTCTATATATTGCGTGTTGTTTGACTATTTACATGCAAGCGTCGCGAGTCTTTTAGATAACTACATTGGCACGTGACAGTGTGTCTGTTGCTAACTAGCACTTAACTATGAAGATCTGAAAGAATGTTCTGTTTATGGAAGCAAGTTGTATATATATAATTATTATGACGAGTGGGGTGGGATCATGGAAGCGAGGCTTGGCTTGGCTCCCATTGCTCTCAGCCATAAAAATGAAGCCCCAAACTTGACATAAAAATTAAGCTCTACTACTAACTAATTAAAAAAAAATCAGTTTTCCTCAAATGCTTTGAGTATTCTTAACTAATAGCAAAAACTTAAGGTTTTACAGTGCCTCAGCATCTTGTGTTTGATGGACAGACACGGCTCGTTGATTGCATACGGCGATGATGCATGTTAAGATGTGACGTCACAATTCTCCCCATTTCAAATCCATGTGTTTCAGAAGAGTAGAGACAAATCATTCAAAAGTGGGAAGTTAGTTTAGAGTTCTGAAACTTGCAGAATGTTTTTATTGCAGAATAACATATCAAGTGTAAACATTAACATTTTGATTCTACATTTCATGACCCCTTAAAACAATAGAGAAATCTGCATTAAAATAGTATAACAGAACTCACTTTCTGTGTACCTGTGATAAGGCCAGTCAATTTGGCAACTTTCACACTATATGTGCAAACATGACATGACAGTACATGACATAACTGTCTGTAAAGCACCGTTTAAAGGCTAGAATACACTACATGCCCTGATTTTCAATCTGGATGCGCCGACACTATAGGTGGAAAAAGTCAGAGACAGTCTGCAGCGCCAGCAGTCAGAGTTGATAGATTTCACAGAAAATAGCCTGATTTTTTTGCTTCAGACTATTTATTTAAGCTTCCATCCAGTCAGAGGATATTAAACATGTTTGGTAGTTTGAACTGATTTTAGAACGCATATTGTTTTCATTTGTCACGTGCTTTCATCCGAGGCACATGTTTCCGCGTGAGTTTGTTGTGTTTGGAACGACATGAAAAGTCTGGAAGTGTATGATGACCCTCAGTTATTTAGTGTATGATAAACCGTTTTTCCTCTGTAATTATTTACAAAGTCAGCAAGGGTATGATGACTAGTGTTTTACAATCAGTTCAGATTTTAAACTGCATCATCCACATAGAAAAGCGTTACTGTAACCGCAGTTTAAATTATTTTCTGTTAATCAGCATTGTGCAACAAACGTTGCTTTACTGGATGCAGGACATTCCTTTCAAAATTCTGTCATTGACCCAATGTGTAGTACTTTCAGCTCTGTAATACACATATAAAAATGTGTCATTAACGTTCACTGAATTCTACAGATTTATTGTTAATATCAGAGGAAAAAATACAAGTGAAAAATATGACAGCTCAATGTGTTGATGGAAGCTTATGCTGATTTTACCGCTTTACAACAGTATATGGCTTCAATTTGACATTAAAGCGGTTATATTTCGCTAAGAGTCAACATTAGCAGAGAGGAGAGGGAATCATCACAAACCTAAATCAGCCTCTGTGCTTTTCTTCATGTCTTTATGCAGCTTCTTCGTCTGTTCTTCCAACCTTAAAAGAAATACAAATGAAAAGTGCTATATTAACTTATTTTCAACGTTAAAATGTTTTCTTTCAAATTTAGCAAGAACACCTTCAGTTTGTCAAAAGTGACAGTAGAGTTTCAAGCCCATTCATGATTCCAAATTATATGACGAAAATCGGACTAGTTTTTGATTATTTTTAGAATTGCTTTTGACTTGACTCATTATCACACGGACTTAAATAATCTTGTACCATATTGATATGAAGATTCAAAGAGAAAGGATATATTTAACATTCGTTGTTATCAAGTCACCTTTATTTATATAGCGCTTTTAACTATACAAATTGTGTCAAAGCAACTGCACAATATCAAAATAGTGTATCACTAATGTAAAATGACAAGATTAAACGCCCATTTTTCAGTTAAAGACATTTCATTATTGATTCCAGTGATATCATCGTCCAGCTCAGTTCAGTTTAAATTGGTATCTGTGCAATCAAGTCGGTGATATCGCTGGAAATGAAGTGTCCCCAACTAAGCAAGCCAGTTATGTTATCAACAACATAAAGTTTATTAAACGTCACATTGCGTCAAGGTTTCTTAAACTGGGATTCATGAAGGGAACTGCAGTGGGTTTGAGAGTTTAATGAAAAGCTAATAATTAATTAAAACAAAAACAAAATCTCGTAAAAACTGATGCAATGTTGAAATGTTGAGAAAACGCTTCCTAAAATGTACTGTGGCCTCTAACATTTTGATTATAGCCACCTGACTAATGGCTGGTCTTTGTGTGAATGTCCACAAAACTAAGGCTTTCTGAATGAATATAAGCACTAGGGTATTTTAGAAGTAAAATTTCAAAGATAAAAAAAAAGAATCAGTAAATTATTAATAATTTATTACTATTGTGTGAATAATAGACCCATGTTATCAATAAAAAGGTAACTGCAGTCTGATTATAAGTATTTAAAAATATAATAATCTAATTAAGCTAAGCACTACAAGCAATATATTGTGGAATTTGATTGCTAGGGCATCGCTTTGCAGTTACTAAGATGTAAAAAGCCCATCCTCAATTGTCCATGATATTGCGGTTCAGCATCAAATGCTCATATATTTAAATAAGAGATAAAACAACCAGTTATTTTACTACGCTCATCTGCGGAGTATACATTCAGGTTTCTGTACAACAGTAACATTTCCTGAGAGGCAGAAGAGATCATTCACAGGGTCTTTCACAGTGTTGATCCATTCACACCCGCTGGGTGTGTTAACAACTGCAACTCGTGCTCACACAAGTGTGTGTTTGCGGCGCTGATGGGGGAGCTGTTCATTATAATCAATTAGGTGGAAAATTAGACCCGGACTGGGGCACTCCCTTGAGGCACCTCACACTGCACTTATCACAGCAATTAAGGAACCCGGAGAACGATGGTGAAATTGGGTTATTTAATTTATTTTTATTTTTGGCTGTATGACATAAAAGAAGAATAAAAAGGTGGAAAGAAAATGGTGTGGGAAAGTATATCACTTTTATATCAGGAATGCCGAAAGAATGAAGAAAAAAAACAATTGAAGAGATAAAAAGGAGGAGGAGGAGGTGGGGAATCATGGTTAGTTAACTGGCAAGAAATGGAAAGAGAGACTCCTAACAAGATGAGATAAAGGGTCCATTACGGTAGGTGTTAATATAGTAGCATTGGCCCAGCTGCTCCAGACGGCTGTCATGCGAACACGCTAGCAGCACGCCGCCTCCTAACATGTGAGTGGCATTTAGAGTTAGCGCAGGTTACAAGCCAACACATTAGCACCAAACCCCCACATTCTGACGGAGGAATACGGGGGGCAGGAGGAGGAGAACAGACAATGCTTTGGGGGGCTATGACTACATGTAAGTCCTATTTGCACAAAGTGTGAATTTTCTTGCCGAAATGCACAACGGCGATGTTAATAAAGCAATGAGCCTCTCGAGACAAAGTGCTTTTACTAATAAAGAATATTCTTGGACGTGACCTAGGGGATTTTTTCTCTTTTATTATTTGTTTCTCTGTTTCTGGATTAACATCCCGTGGTAAATAGGAATAACACAAGCTTCAGTCTGGATCCAACCCTTAAATGATCTGAGATGACCGAACACCTGAGAAGAGATGATGACAACCCCTCGGAGGACCTCAGAGGAAGCAACCATCAGCGATTATACTGACTTAACCAAATTTTGCCATAAGTTAATTATATTGAGTTTCTACAATATAAATCTATTTTAGAAACGTAATTATCCTGTGAAGTTGCTTCGCAACGATTGTATCGTAAAGAAGCACTATACAAATAATCTTGAATTGAATTGAATTAAAGGGATAGTTCACCTACAAATTACAATTCTGTCATTTGCTCACCTTCATGTTCATCTTCAAAACACAAAATTACATTTACGGAAGATATTGAGAGATTAAGAAACCTGAGAGATTTCAATTCCTCCAATTTAATGACCAGCAAGTTTCCAACTAAAATGTGATGCTTCAAAAAGCATCATAATATTTTTTGGTTTGGTTTACAAAAAGAGGGTGAATGATGTGTTGAATCAACTGATTTATGTGATCGCAGTGGATGAGAACACATTAAACCGCCATACATTGAAAAAAAAATTTTTTAAAAACAATGTTCAGTCAAAAATGGAAAAAAAAAAAAACTGCACAGCCACTGCAAGTTACACTTTGAATTAAACATGAAATATTAATTAGAGACATTCTTTATTTTCTTGTAAAACATACTCCAATAATGTTTGTTTACAACTTCGAATTATTTTTTTATTTTTTTAAACGTATGGCTTTGGAAAACGAAGAAAGTGTTTTGTAGTGTAGTGTACATGGTATAAAATTGTATTATGGAGTATTTCACGGTGTCTTTATAGCTTTTAGACCTGTTCACACCAAGAATGATACATATAAATGATAACTACACACTGCCGTTTAAAAGTTGGTATCAGTAAGACTTTTTACGTTTTTTAAAGAGGTTTCATATGCTCATCAAGGCTGTATCTATTTGATCAAAAATACAGAAAAAAAGTAATTTTGTGAAATATTATTGCAATTTAAAATAAAAGCTTTCTATTTTAATATAGTTTTAAAATATAATGTATTCCTGTGAATTTTCAGCATCATATGATCCTTCAGAAATCATTCTAATATGCTGATTTATATTCAATGTGATGCTTAAGGTTTTTGGGACCTATGTTACTTTTTTCAGGATTTTTTGATGAATTAAAAAGTAAAAAATAACAGTATTTATTCAAAATAGAAATTGTTGTGTCACAATTATACACTACTACTATTCAAAAGTTACTAGTTTTTACACTATCTTTTTTTAAAATAAATTAATACTTGTATTAAGCAAGGATGTGTTAAATAGATAATGTATAAGACTTTTTATTCATCAAAAGTGTCAAAGAAAAAAGAATCACACTTTACAAAAAAGTTATTAAGCAGCAGAACAGTTTCAACACTGATAATAAATAAGCATATGAATGATTTCTGAAGGATCATGCAACACTGCATTAAAACATTACAAACTTTACTGATCCCAAACGCTTGAATGTCAGGGTGTATCAGTGTCCACAACAAAGCACGAGTAAATTCGGTTAATGTTAAGCGCACTGCTTTAAATGCTGGAGCTCTTTTAACCAGGATTGATTCTGACTGGATCTCAATGTTTTTACTGTTCATCATTTCAGGAAAACAAATATGATGTGAAAGTGATTCCAAGCAATAATATTGTTACTCTGTGCCATTATCATAAGTATTTGTGTGGTGTGGACTGCTATTCTTTAATATTCAGAATGATTTTTACAACTATATCATTATAGTTTTTATCTATGGTGTGAATGGACATTTAGTCTTCGTTCATTGCAACTGCATGGAAAAACAATAACCAGCTCAATTGACAAAATATCTTCGTTTGTGTTCAACAGAAGAAAGACGGTGATACAAGTTTGGAACAACATGAGGGTGAGTACATTTTCATTTTTAAATCTAAACAAATGAATGAATGAATGAATATGGATCAATGTAGTGCACTCATCCATCTTCATTCCACCCCTGCCCCCTCGCTCCAGTACTACGACCGCAAAAGAGTTTGACGAAGACAATGGGGCATCATGTACTTGAGGTGTGTGTGATGTTGCGTAATCTGTGGTATTCTGATAGCAATCAAACCAAAGGAGCGGCCCTCTCAGACAAGAGTTCAGGCCCCTACATGTCTGTGCCCTTGCGTGTGTGATATATGTTTTTTAACTCCTTGTACTGGGACTCCACCTACACAAGCGAAACTAAGGCGACAGAGTTAGGTGAGGCACTAGAAAGCACATACGTCTCTACAGATGACCTCCGACCTACACACACATATATATATACTGTATATACATACACTCACACACACACACTATTGCATTTATTGTATAGTAAATATATGCTTTTCTTTTTCATTTTGGGGTGAAATATGACCTAGATATGTTTTTGACAGGTTTAGTGAGATATTACCCATTCACATTAATCAAACCCCCAAGGATCACATGGTCTATACAGTCCTGAAGTGTACTGGCTAGGTAGGGACAGGTCTATGCATGAAAATGCATATGGATTAAGGCTGGAGGTATTTCAGTCAACCTCTCATTTAGAGCTCTGAAAACCCTGTAAACATGCTTCCATTGTGTCATACACAAGAATCACTTAACTTTTGTCATGATTGGGGAGAAACCAATGATGCATCAGGGTCTCGTCGACAACGTCGCAATCCTTTGGAACACCTAGACTGGCGCCATGGTTTTGATCAAATCAAAAGGTTTCAAATCCGATGCGGATCTATTTTTAAAATCGATGTACTACTTGGGCTTGCTCTTGTTGGGAAAACAAATATTTGAGTGCTTGCTGTCGTCTTCTGCTGGGCGATTTCAAGCGAGCTAATGATACTCAGAAGCATTCAAAGCTCTGTGGGCAACAGAACACATCGCATAAAAATAAAAACAATGACATCGGACACGTCAACTTACTTTTGGAGCTTCTCATATTCCCGCTCAAAGTCCCTTTCAACCTGTGGAGAAATGGAGGAGACATGTAGAGAGATATGAGAAGAATGGATTGAAAGTCTCTTTAAAGAAGTGTGTGGGCAAACTGCTCTAGTTTTCTACAAGCTCTTTTGGGTGTGTAATCATAAAAACAGGATCTACAGGGCTGCAGAACCTAAGAGCGAGTCAAAAAACCTAAAGCCAGTAGACGAGAAAAGCGAGCTGATATCAGTTTGGGACATTTTAGCTATTAGGCGAGATCTCTGAAGAATGCCAAACGAGATCAAATGAAAAAAAAAATATTTAAGAAAACAGAACAAGCAGAATCTTTCATTTAGAAATCAGCAGTTGCAGGAGGTCCTGTAATTATTGCAGTGGCCTTCTGTTGCCACATTAGCTTGCATCCATGGCACCCTACCGCTGTGTGTAGGGGGTTAATGATGCCATAATTGCAGCAGTAGGGGTTCCTGTCCTGTGGTTCGGTGGGCAAAGTCTGTAAATAAACAATATTTGGGAAGGCAGGCAGTCGGAACCCCGTTTAGAGCCGTGTGTCCGGCCTGTGGCCTGCCCACTCATGGGTGACCATGGAAGTGTGGTGTAACAGGAAAGGAGGCGAGTTAGGGAACGATGTGATGAGGGGAAAATAAGAAAAAAAGATATGCTGATTGACCTCCCCAAAACGAGGAAGAGATCAGCACGCCCACTCACGGACACACAAGTGTACGGTGTCCACAACAGAGAGGCGCTTATGAACTCACAGTTGATCTACTCAAACAATGACTCAATCACAGACCACAGCACTGGAGTCAAATGGACTAGAAAACTAGACATTTGCTGGAGAGAATCTGAGCGGCGTGTGCCTGAGAAACTCCTCGTGCCCATGCTAGAGTGTTTGGAGGGGTTTTTAGATTGCTGCTGGTGCTACGTTGCAGCTATTGTAGATGTTTCCATACAGAATCAATTTAAAGGATTACATCCTCAAGTCTCCATGAACTTACACTCTCTAGGTGCTGTACAACAGTAAAAATCCCATTCACAATAAATTTTCAACCTTTAAAAGACTTATTGTGAGCTACGGGGTTTTAATCGATGGTATGTGATTTTGTTAAAGCCATCAGCCATATCATTACGACTTTAAATAATTGTTTAACAGCAGATTTCCAGGTGGAAAAACTACATTTCCCATGATCCCATAATCAAAATTTTTGAGGTCACACTTTATTTTGAGGTCCAATTCCCGCCATTAACTATGACATTTGCCTCAATCAACACTAATTTGATGCTAATTTAAAGTTAGTATGGTAGTTATTAAGTTTAGGTATTGGGTAGGGTTAGGCATGTAAATTATTGTCATGCAGAATATATGCTTTATAAGTTCTAATAAACAGCCAATATATTAATAATAGGCATGCAAATAAGCAACTACTTAATAGGGAGAATGGGTCCCTGTACCAGGGGTAGGCAACGTCGGTTCTGGAGTACCGATGTCTTGCAGAGTTTAGCTCCATCCCTGAAAAAACCTCACCTGTCTGTGGCCCTAATAATTCTAAAGACCTTGATTAGCTTGTTCAGGTGTTTGATTAGGGTTGGACATAAACTCTAGAGGACAGCGGCACTCCAGGACTGACGTTGCCTAACGCTGCCCTATACTAAAGTCTTACCCGGGTTTGTATTTCTACACAATTGTTATTTTGATTGTGTCTTTTGCATTGCTTCAAGGGATTGTAGCTCTTTCCATCATTAAAGCCGTTAAGCACACAGTCTTGTGCCTTTGTCTTTTTGTCCAATTTTACAGTTTTTGCTTCAAATCCAAGTTTGTAATGCTATGATTCAACTTTTAGCTGGCTGACATTCGTAATAGCTTTTGACTCCTACACAAATACTTTTTTTACAAATCAAAATGGGAAAACACATCACTTCAAATATGCAGTTACATCATTAAAACAATAAATGATATCAATCTTTTAAAAATCTTTTTTAAATTTATTTTCAAATCAATTAAAAATATATATATTTTAGTAAATATTGTGTACAATTGCATTAATATTATTTTATCAATGCTGTGCATGTGTTATACAAATTAAACTGTGTTATATAATATTTATCGGCTTTATACCAGCAAGATATTGGCATAATTAAAAATGTTTTAGAGTCTGGTTTGAAAAACAATCATTTTTTTGCAACATCATTTTGTGGAACAGAATTCACACTAATCAGTAAAAATGGAAAAAGGTAGAGAAAAGTCCTGTGGATTTCTTACCGTTTTCGAAACAATTTGTTTCCTTGGTTGTCCAATTTTGAAAGGAATCCTAGAAAAAAATAAATGCATAATTATAAGGTGGATCACATTTAGACAGAAATAAATTAATTCTGTACAATTATAATATAAAATGTAACTCAGTCCATTTTTATTTCCCAAAGGCGGCTGAATGCTTCATTTTAAGGTCATAGTATTTCATAGACAGTTTTGAGGTTCACTATGTAAACCCCAGCAGCTAATCAAATCATCTCATATGGGCCACATAAATCCATCTCAGAAGCTATCAAAGGCGGATGTGCATAATTAGAAGTGGCTGTCGCCGCTGCCACAAGTCTTTCTGTGGTCTGCCGGGGGGGAGATCACTACATGTGCACATCTTACACACATGCACTTTCCTGTGGTCTGCTACTGCAAGCGGGCATTCGCTCAGAGCCCTGCAGACTCAGGTCTTCACAGGATGCAGTCTCACATACACAAGTGTGCAACACACAGCAGCAAATCAATACCAACCACAGGTCACTTCAGGAATGAACCCGAATAATGACTTCACAGTCATACTCAGAATAGCCCCAGTTCGGTAGTGGTTCCACTATACATCACGATCAAACAAAGTAATCATAAAAAAGACTTCAAATGAAACTTTTACACATTTAAAAAGTTATTACAGAATAAAACAAGCTGTGTTTATTAAAGCATATTATTTGTGGTTTAATAGATACGTCAACAGAGAACTACCCTTTTTAGTTCTAGACTGATTCTTGTTGATATTTGAAAGATTTAGCTTATAAGCAGAGTTGGGGGTAACACATTACAAGTAACGTGTAGTTAGATTACTTTTTAAGTAACTAGTAAAATAACGCATTACATTTTAATTCACAAAACAATATCGGAGTTACTTTTTAAAATAAGTAATGCCAGTTACTCTGTTTTGGCATTTATTGACTGACAGCTCTTCTGAATGTTGAGAGAAATCAGGAGTGAGTGCAGAGGCGCTGTGTGAACATGATAGTTACTGTAGTTCTAGACTAAATGTGAACATGCATTTACTCATCTCACTTGTGCAAAAATAGATTCAGTATTCCTCAATTAATAACAACAGTGGAATGCAAACTCAGAATATGAGGCAAACCTGCAATAAATGTTAAACGACAAAAATATACTTTACGTATTAAATCCCATTTTATTATACAATGTCTTTCCTGCTGATCTTCGATGATTCAATTCAACCATATGAATCAGCTAAACTTTTTTTAATTGCTGACGAGTGTTGAACTTTCTTCTCCCGTGCATTATTAATGCAAGAACAGCAGCACAGCTGAAAGGTTTGTTTGAGCTGCGCACTCTACAGATGTGAATTCACATTTCCTTCAGCTGAGGCTTATTCTTTTCATTTCCGGTGTGAAAGAGTTTAAACAGTTGCCACAAATATAACTTTTGTTATATTAAAAACAAGCCCAGCCCAGATGAGAAAAAGTAACACAACAAATTGCTTTCCATAAAAATAAATTAAGTAACACAATTAGTTACTTTTTTAGTGACCAATGCAATATTGTAAAAATTAACCTTGCCTGACACTGCTCATATGAATTATGCTTTCACGAGTCAAGAAATATAATCTTTATTATTATTTTGGTGTGTCCAATCATTCTCTTTCATCACTTTTAATTCAAACAACCTTGCCAAACCAATTCATTGTCAAAATTTGGGGAATTAAGCAGATGTTAAAGTATGGTTTCCACGATGAAACTCACAAAAATCCTTTGCTTCCAGTATTTATATATTATATTTTTATATTTATATAATGGCTATAATTTTATGCATTTTCATAGAGTAAAGGTGCTGTAAAAATTGATTAGCAAATTTCCATGGGCAAAATCCAGTTAAGGATTCGACACAACCGAGAATTTCACATGACGTTGAAAGATTTAACCACGCAGATTTACTAATGGGTTCACGTTGTTAACGCAAAGCCTACGTGTTGACCAACAGCTTGGTTTGAAAATAACTTGACCGTGCTTCATTGATATGCTACTGACAGTAGAACATTCTTTCTCACAAAATCTGGCATGATATCTTATATTTTGGGCTTTCAGAATTCATTAGGACAGTAAGGGTCAGATAAGCATATAAATGAGTTCAGATCTAATAAAGTCAATCTTTTCACAAAGTCTGACAATCCATTTTCACTTTTTAGCAAACCTCAACAGATCCTAACACTGACACTAAGTCATCTGGGTGTGAAGGTATATTAACTTTGAACTGGTTTTCTTCCAATTAAACAAATGCAAAAAAAAAGACTGATACGCCTACATATCGTCCTTCAGTTAGGTCACAACGGTTGGTTTTGTCTCCTGATAAAATCTCATTCAAAGTTCAACTTGTTTAATTTAATACTTTGTGCCATTCTTTCTCACCTTTCCTAACCTATTTGTTTTATGTTGCTGTTGACTGTCAAGTTTAAAGACAGGAATACATCAAAATAATGCTGTTTGGAATTGAAGAACTTCATTCCGGTGATCTGACTTCTGACGTTGAATAGTAAACAATTCAACGGCTTTACAATCAATGACAGTCTACTGAAACCTGGTTTGGTTGTTGTATACCGTAAAGACATGTAAAAGCTCATCCTGACCCAACTGATGATTGAGTAATGTGGGCAGAGCAAGAATCTCTAGCTTGCAGCATGGTTCATACTTCACAAAGACATGAGGATGAGGTTTCAGTCGAAATGAGAATCGCCCCAGACTAATAATGGAGCAAACATATGTGAAGATTGAACAACTTCAGCTTATATCATGATGAACAGCTGCCAAGCTTTACAACATCTCATGCCAGATATGCTGGTCAGATCAGATCAGTTCTCTCAATACACATCACACAACTCTTTCACCAGACACTTACTGCACGTTTTGCTAGTAACAACAGTGATATATTTAAGAATGTACCAAGATAGGTTGAGTAATCATCAAAATAACAAGCAAATGTTCAAATGTTATACAAATATTTAATACAAAAAATACTATATTTCTTTCCGCAAGGATGCATTAAATTCATCAAAAGTGACAGTAAATATTTTAGTAAAAACTATATATATATATTATTTTTTAAACGTTGTTCCTTTGAAGTCTTTGAGCGCAGCTATTTAACATGTTCCTTGAGCAACACATATTAGAAATGATTTCTGAAGGATCACGTCAGTTTTTAAAAGAATTAAAATATTAATCAAGGTAGAATTATTTTTCATAATTTTAATTTACATGAACCAAATATACATAAATATTTACCTACCTACATATATTTTTATAAAAAACATTTTAATATGAAAAAAGGAGGGAATTCCCTGATCATTTATGAGTGATGCAATCAAATCGTGTCAAAGTTTTGAATCAATTAATGCAAAGCAGAGTTAGTGTAAGGACAAGGCTATGAAAAACTTAATATTGCTTAATTCTCAGCATGAGAGTATTCAATAAATCACCCAGCCCTAAACCTTGTATTATCTACAGCCTATCAGATCAATGGCGATCGTAAACAATAAACAAATAATATCGGTCAATGCTGATACGATCACATAACTGTGTATTCCTAATTGTGTGGGCTATAAAAAAAAACGCAGGATTGACACACCATTGAACCGTATCGTTGGGAATGACAGGCCTTCCAGACAAACTTGTTAATGTCCTAAAGCCGTGGCACAATGGCATCACGTTCCCATCTCCTGTTCTCACAACTTCCCTTAAGTGACGAGTAGCAATTAACCGTTCAACCGTTTGGCCCCCTTCTTTTCGGTCTCATGCGTTGTTTAGTAATTACACCTGAGACAGGCTGAGGTAGACCTGAAGAGAGAAAAAAACACAACACATTTCCACGGGTGCCATTGCAGGCACCTCTCTCACGCACACATCTACACACACTATTATTTATGTGACAGAAGTATGAAGTATGATTGATGGACAGCTGGGGATGACAGGAACGCGGCAATGCTGGCTGCGTCAAAGCAAAGGTGTGTGAGCTAATGAGACGGAAAGAGAGGGGTGTGAGGGAGCGTGTGTGTGTGTGTGTGTGTGAGAGAACTTGGTATAGAGGATAGAAATTAAAATAGAACAGTTGTATGTATGTATGTTTATATATGTGCACGTGTGTGTGTGTGTGTGTGTACTATAAATACATATACATACACAAACACACACAAACTGAACTATTGAACTGTGAATATAACTAAATATTTGTATACATTATAAAATATTAAATCACATTTTAATGATAAGACACAGCCCTGCTCCAAAGAACACAAATTTCACCTTTTGTAAAGCCTAAATCATCATGGAAAACTACAAGTCATCACCCACAGAACTTCCTGAAGTCCTACCGCTGACTCACCCCAAAAACAGTTTACTACTGCCAAAGATACATAAACAGCCATCACTCAGAACTCGGCAAGCACACACAAAAAGAAAAAGTAGACTGAAGTCAATTGTTTCATCTGTGTGATGACGTAGTGAGTTGCAACATCAAGTGATCTGTTGTTTCTCTTTTAATGTCGTCAGAAAGGTGAGTTTATCTCCGTAAGCAGGTCACACGTCAGTAAGGATTGCTCAACTAGATCTTCTATATGATTTGACAGAGGAAATCCATTTAACACAGAGAAGATGGATTTTCGATATGAAACAAAAAAATTGAGCAAGGCAATATTTCTCATTTTCATATTAAATAACTAAAACCGTTAAAATAAAATTATAATAAATAATGTATAGAAACATTAAAACAAAGAGAAATGCACAACATAATTGCAATAAGTTAAATTAAACTGAGTAAAAAACGAAAAGTGCAACAATATTAACAAAAAGAACATTAGTACACACATGCACTCGAATGTATAAAAATAGTTTAAAAACAAGGTTAAAAACTAATTAGGAAGACATTTTCTGTAGAAATTATTCCAGCACACTAAATACAAATCCACACAATAATTTTTAAATTAAAAACTATGACAACCCTTCATTTCTATCACTTATTTATGCCCACTATGGTAATAATGACAACATTTATTTTGTGTACAGAAAAAGATAAGTGATTAATTCATTCGTATGGCATAATGTGCCATAAAAATATAGCTTGGAAAATGAAAGCAAAATTCCTTTATTAACATTACAACAGACTTGTTGACAGTCCTTTCAATGCCAAAACTAACATAAAGCAAAACATATAGTTAAAAAACTACTTGCATGTCCGTTTCACAGAAAGTTATTATTTGACTTCGACTTCAGAGGATTGGGAATAAAGCACATGAGTCATCTAAACTGATTTTATGGTTTCTTTAAAGGTGCATTTTTGCAAGTCTGACAGCATCTGTCATCATTTACTTTCATTGTATGGAAAAAGAGAAGTACAAATGGGCTGATTAACGTCTTTTGTGTTCCACGAAAGTCAGTCATATGAGCCGGAAAAACAGGGGGAATATATAATGACAGAATTTTTACTTGGTGATGAACTATCCCTTCAAGATTAGCACATTAACACCAGAGCTGTAGGGTGTACTTAAGCAGCCTGCTTTACGTCAGGATGTCAAGGTTCTGACAGGAAGACATTCAGTGGGATGATTTTGTACTGTGGGAATCTGCAGCGAAAGTTCTTCGCATACAAGGCCATTTTTACATGCACCCTTATTTAAGCAAGCGGTCAGGCCGTAAGAACCCGATCCCATGATCTTGAAGAGGTCATGTGAAAAGAAGGAAGGAAACATCTTTAATTATGCCTTTTTGAAGGTACACTATTAACAGACTTATATAATAATTATAATAAAATATTTTCAAAAATAATATATTTAAATAAATAAGTAAATGACAATTATGCCTTTCTATATCGGATTGTAGCATGAACATTTCAAGTAATCTGACATCAGATATATTTAAAGAATGATGGGAAAATACCAGGGGTTTATTGCAGGAAGTTCCTGTCTGTGGTACAGTGAGAGAGAATATGAAATATTACTTATGGAGATATTGTTCACAATAGCATCCTGTGTGGCATCAGTTCATTTTGGTTTGCAAATTTGTGCATGATATCATTACAGGGATGCTGAGTACTGAGTTTATTATGTCAACCAATGGCGCCTGTTGGACATCAAAACAAGACGTAATGAGCAGTAATTAACCTTCCATTTTAATCTGTTAATTACAGTGTTGACCATCCAAACTCAGTGTAGAGACCGTGGACATCAGCTGCTGTCTGAAGAGATAACTGTCACATGATGGCCACTGTCAGAGTATTTTTGGCAATGTTTTGAAAATGTAGAAACTGTAAAACTGTGCACCTCAATGCGTTTATACGGTTAACATATACTCTCTAACAATGTCCTACTGACATTGAAATACAGCTATGAGGTGAAAGAAACGACATACAGCTATGTGGAGCAGAATTGTGGACCATTGAGTTTTCACTGTGGGCGGGATTTCCCAACCCGACAAAGCGAAACATTTGTGTGCAACACAGTAGTGGCTGGTCAGGAAACTCAAGATTAACATGGAAGGGTGACGCAATTTATGGTGTTATGTCTGGTTATATTGTAAGATCCATTTCGAGCCAAAACTGAGAACGAAACAAGAAAAACCTCTGTCACAGAAAGTAAAACAGCCTGCAAGAGATGCAGCTACTTCAGAGCTCGGTTATGAACAGAAGGAAAGTTACAATCAGCAAATGCACAGCCTTAAAAAATTCAAGTCAAACTCATTTTAAGTCACAGGTCGTACTTGACTAAACATCTTTTTGTGGGGGCTGAATATTTATAAAAACTCAGTGTTCCCAATAGAGTTTTCTAGAAGTCAACAACAACTTTACATTATAGCTTTAGTACTCAATATTGAATAAAACAAAAAACTAACTGGAGTTTATTATTTTCAGTCACCAAATGCCTTTAGACCATAAATGCATTATTAGAACACTAGTATTTTTACCAGCTAAAAATTTTTTTAAATCAGTTCTTTCTATCTTTTGCTGTAGTGTGTCAGTAGGAAATATCGGTATACATTTCCAAACATTAACTGTAATAATGCAGTGAGATTTTTGTTTGCACAAGGAGTCTGACACACAGAGATCTGATCTGATCATCACCTAGTCTGTATGGAATGATGTGAAGAAACAGACCAAACTGAGGCAGACTAAACCCACAAGACCTATGGCAACGTCTCCAAGATGCTTCAATAAATGTTTTATAGTTTATGCCCCAAATCCCAGATTCATAATTTCATCTGAAAAAGGAAGTTGTAAACATTCATGCTCAATGCCTGTCCTATTGGCCAAGTGATTTTACCTTTAGTATTAAAATAAAGCGTTATGTTACTGGTAATTCTGCAGAGATAGTGAAGAAGACTACATGATTCCTGTTGCTTTCATGTCGACTTAAAATCTTCTCCATTCACAGATGCACCGATTAATGAAAAGTGCCCTGTTCTGAAATCCAAGGCTTTACGCTATCAGCATGATCACAGACGCGCTAGTGACAGAAGCCTGAACAAAGCTTCGTTCAGACTTGCAGCAAAAATTACGTCGAGAACAGGCAAACTTGACTCACGCTATACAACAGCCCGAGCGGAGAAGCCAGCTAATGGTTGCTCTATCTGTTGAGACGGCAGTTTTATGCCGGGATCTTATCTACGAGTACAGAGACTCGGTTGACGGCAATTGTTGTCACAGCGACCCCAGTGTCAGAGCGACCGCGTCACTCTATCTAGCAAGAGGCCCTGTATGAATGCAGCGGGTCAGCCTGGCTCATAAAGGATCCTTTCACCACCGGCTCATTCGGGCCTTCACCCCAACACGAAGCGTACTGGAGTGGAAGCATCCTCTGCTGGCCGCTGACCTTTCAGTAGGGCTTTGTGACGCCGATGAAATTTCCGAAGTCGAACCTCTGACAATGCAAATGGTAGAACGTTTAATATGTCAAAAGGAAAATCCATAAAAGCAGTCCCCCTCTCTTCTTTGGATCAGACAAAGAATGAAGTTTTGACATTCTGTGACGTTAAAAATGCTGAATCGTTTCAGCCAGAGTGGCCAGAGAATTGTGACATTATCTCATTTTTGCATGTAGCAGATTGCTCTAGTGTGGTCATGAGCCAAAACAAATGCATGTCTGTTCATCTTCACCTCGGTTTGCAAGTTCATTAACATTATGTCGATGGTTCAGCCTGAAAACGGTGACCTTAACAAGCCAAGTCTGCTTTGCTACAAGCAGTGCAGTTAAAGGGATACTCCACCCCAAAATGAAAATGATGTTATTAATCACGTACCCCTATCTCGTTCCAAACCCGTAAAAGCTTCATTCATCTTTGGAACACAATTTAAGATATTTTAGATGAAAACTGGGAGGCTTGTGTGACTAGGGCTGAACGATTAATTGCATTTGCGATAATATCGCGATATTAAAAAATGCAATTTCTCAACCGCAGAGGCTGCGATTATACGGTCACGTGACACGCGAGAGTAATGTATGACGATCGTATGACATCCAAGTACGGCGAGAGAAAGCATTAGGAGACGTCCGCTCTCTTATAGCTCTCGCAGTACTTTGATGACACACACCGATAGGTCTAGCAGCGCTGCTTCAAGTCGAACACATCTAAGCAGTCTTCAGAGGAAACATCAAGTTGGCACGCTGTGTTGCCAAGTCCGCAGTTTGCCGCGGGTTGTTTTCGTGTCCGCGGGTCTTTCATAACATGCGGAATTGACGCGCTGCATGTAAACGATATCCTTTGTTGTACTTTCCTGTCAAAATAACGGAGTTCGTTTGGAATTCTTCAGCTTTTAAGAACTGCCGGGTTCTCCTGTAGTGGGCGGGGCTAATGCGCAAACAGCAATCTCATTGGCCAGCGCTCACCTATCATCATCGCTGTTTTGATTTCAGTGAATCAGTTCGAGCGAATGCAGACAACCTGATTAATATTCATGAACCCAGCAGCTCAATAATCCTTAGTGCGTTTTATATGGTTATTAATAGTAGAATTCGTGGTAGTTTTGTCGTCTTATCAGTATTATTTGTAGTTTTTTCCCCCTTTTTTTCTAGAAACACTAAATGACAAACAATATCTTAAGCACCACCACCAGTCCTACATTCAGACAACATGAAAAATATGTATTCATACATGGTTATTATAAAGTTCTATCATCAGATAATGCTAAATTAACATAATATCATATTATAATGTTTGACTGAAATAATCCATTGAATTTGATAGGTGTCTCTCACTGTGTCCCACAGAAACATTAAAATAGTGTAGATTAGTGTAATGTTTTATAATAATTTATTCTGTTTGGTGACAATTTCATTCATTTAACATATTTAATATTGGGGCATCCAAGTTATTTGACATATTTGAACCTTTTTTTATGTAAGTTACTTTCCCTGGTAATTAGTTTATTTTATAACGATGTAACTCAGTTAGTATTTGTGAGAAGTATCTAATATAAATAATTACTTTTTTTAAAGGTGCCCAACACTGCATACTATACAATGATTTATTGTATGTCTTTGATTAATAATGAATATGAAGAGAAGCAGGAGTATTCTGACAATATTTTTCATACTTTTCTGGACCTTGACAGTGATAATTGTTTGGCAGTCAATGGGACAGTCACAAGTCTCCCGGTTTTCATCTAAAATATCTTAATTTGTGTTCCGAAGACGAAATAAACTTTTACGGGTTTGGAACGACATGGGGGTAAGTGATTAATGACAGAATTTTCATTTTGGGGTGGAGTATCCCTTTAAGTTATGAATGCTTACAGTTAGTCAGCATGCCTATTTATTTATTGTATTCAGGGTTTATGCAGGTTTAAAAAAAAGTTATATTTAAGACCTTTTAAGATCTAAGGAAAAAAGTGAATGGAACAATACGTCAATAATATGATCTGTAAATGTCTTGTGTTTTCAAACTTTGAAGTGTTGCTACATCTTCCATCGGATCTACATAACTTTTTAATGTAATGTAGATTACATTAAGAAAACACGCACGCACGCACGCACGCGCACACACACACACACACACACACACACACACACACAAAAAGGTTCATAACTGTGCTTCAAACCACTGGAATATGGAAATAATCATAACTTTTACAGTACCTTCTGATCACATTACAAAAAACTGATGTTCGCTTTCCAGTGAAAATGTCAAAATATTCATAAATCAAGATACATTAACTTGAGAATCAAAATGTCAACAGGAAAACTCTTGTTTCTGGGCAATCGATCAAAATAAAGTGAGTTTATGATTAAAACGAGAACAAATATCAGTTAATGGGCTCAGAAAAAAATTACTTAATTCAAAGGTAAACGACTTTTAATACCGCATTAACAGAAACTCACTTAATTTTGTTCATTTTCTCAGAATGCGTGCATGCTACATTTAATGCTATAACTTGTAGAATGTACGATTTTCTGGTCTGATTGAATAACTTTTTAGGCCTTAATTTGTAGAAGAGCACATTCATTTTTTACCTTTTCAATCAAAATACCTTGATTTGCTCTCTGGTGACTGGCTTGAAGGAGACTAAATGACTGGAGAAGTCCAGTCATCCAATCATTTTGCCTCCTTAAACCCAGTCTCTTTCTTACAATCCACTACAAGCTCACAGTCATATACCTCCATCCAAGCAACAACCAACGAGAACCAAGTCCCCGCTAGATGCCGTATATTTTTTGAAAATCTGTTTCACTCAGATTTACATCAATATAGAATAAAAGGTTTGTCACAACTTTCGTTACATTTCGACTTTAAAAACAGACTTGCATATGCATCCACATAATTCTGAATGCTAGCTTTCAAATGTTACA
Source organism: Schizopygopsis malacanthus (assembly GCA_027474115.1). Taxonomy (NCBI): domain Eukaryota; kingdom Metazoa; phylum Chordata; class Actinopteri; order Cypriniformes; family Cyprinidae; genus Schizopygopsis; species Schizopygopsis malacanthus. Next base: position 6,574,021 of record CM049881.1, read on the forward strand.
GTAGAGGCCACAACGATTACAATACAGCACTATGAATTGCATGATGAACATATAAGATCAACCAAACTTACAAATCATCACAAATTCACTTTGTGCATTTGTTAAAGCACCATGGCAAATTATTATGTTATCTACAAACAAATCTGCCAAACCTTTGTAGTTTAATGGCAATGTCTTTCCCAAATTCTCTTACATCTTGATGAAAGCAAAACAAACTGACAAGGCAAAACTACACAAGTCGACAGTGGTCCATTGTGTTCAACCTAAAACAAATGCTTACAAGACTCTAGTTTCCTGGAATCCAGTGAAAGACAGACTGTTGAAGGGAACTACACTCAACAATAGGTTCTTCAATGGTTCTTTGAAAACCCCTCAGCAAAGAACCCACTTGTTATCTAGAGTCATAGCCATTATTGAGCTGCTACTGTATATAGTATGTTCTTTGGATTACTGTATCCAAACTGTAGTATAGTATGTTCTTTGGATTCAAAGTTTGTGATGTTACATTATAGGTTCTTCAGATCAGTGTAGGCTACTCATCTCTAAATACATTATACATTATTCATACATTTAACTTAGACGTACACATATGACAGTGTGCCCACATTTCATAAATAATACTTTTTTAATTAAAGTAGCTTAAAATCAAAATCAAATATCCTTTATTCATTATACAAACATTTTAAACTATATTAAAAGTGAATCATTAATACTTCAGAATGTAAACATCGTGTTTCCGAGGACTTGTGAGCTAACTTAGCTAACGTTACTGAGACGAAGGAAAGAGCTATGGGCTAACAAGCTAAATAAATTATATATACAGAAAAAAACAGGGCATTTAAAATATATGTGGATTTCTACAGATCGTTTTTAAGTGTTTATGTAACGTTTAAACTCATTTGTAACCTCAAGCAGTGTTAAAATACTGCTTCGCGAGCTCACTAGCCAGTCCACGGCGCTGTGTCAAAAGCTCGCTCGCTGCCTAGCTAGACACCATTTTAGTTGTATTCGACCGCTCGAAGTGTAGGCTAGGTAGGCAGCTCACTGTGTTTTGAAACGCAGTCTGCGACACTTCGCGTCATCAGAAAATAAACGCGTTATTATTATTTATTAACCCACATAAGCGTTGTCATACATACCAGCTCATCTTTTGCTCAAACTCAATCCAAATCAATCGAAATATAATCCCTTGCCTTCAAAACCATCGCCTTTTCAGCCTATAAGAGTGGGACAGCGAGCAGGAAGTAGAGAAGTTTACAGCAAGTCAGAGGTCGCGAGGATTTAAACTACGGCAAGCGGAGAGGTCAAACTACAGCCGCGCAACAGGTACCGCATGAGACATTCACACACACTGAGATTAGAATGCGTTTATGAAGACTATACGCAAACTAAATGATTGTAATGATAGACGATTTCTTAGTTTCTCTTAATAGTTGATCTTCAGCATTATTTATTGTCCATTATTTAAAGAAAACGTATAAGGGCTGTCGAATACATTCAATGGCCTTTACCAATATGTTCTTAGTATGAATAAACACAAATGAGATAATGTGGATATGGCTCAGGTAACTTGAGTAGGCTTTGCCCTTTTTAAGAGAATTCAATTTGGTAAGAAATTACATCGCTGATCTTTGTTAAAATCTTTGTTGCTGAGGACTAATTTAGATATTAAATAAATCTCATTATCTCATATTATTTAAATATGTCAATATCTTATAGCCTATAGGCCTATTCACATCAGGGACTATAAAGATAACCTCCCGGTTTCACAGACAAGGATTAAACCTAGTCCCAGACTAAAATGTATAATGAGCTGTTTCAACTGAAAGAAACTTGCACTGACTGATCTTAAAACATATCAGTGCCTTTGTTTTGTCTCAAGATGCACGCCACTAATGTATTTTTATAAGGAACTTTTGTAAAAATTACTTAAATGTCTAAATTGAACTATCCTGGTTTAGGCTAAGCCCTGTCTGTGAAACCGGGCCAACAAGTTTTATTAAACATTCAAATTCTATGATAGTCCACATCACAACTATATTGATAACGACACAGACGAACAATATAATTAAAATAACTTAAAAAAAAAAAGATTCTGCTGATGAACAACTAAAAAATTACAGCCAATCAGAATCCATCCTGCTTTAAAAATGCTCAAGTATTTAAAGCAGCAGAAATAGAGCAGTCCTTTGTTGTGGACACTGATATAAATTATCAATCTAGATATGATTATAATTACCATTCTTGTGAATTTTAAACGTTAAAAAGAAAAATAGTTATTCGAGAACAGCAATTGACTAACCTGAGGTAATAAAGCTGATTTTGCAAAATATATTTTTATTCATACAAAAATGTTTTCTACTAAACACCTACACCTTCAAATGTAGATGATTTATTTAATCTTTTCCAGTTTGTTGACACATTTGTTTGTTTTGTATATGTTCAACACACACACAAAAAAAAACACAATGGATTCTGTTGTATTTTATTCAGGTGTGTATTCAAGTACGCATCAACTGGAAAACATTTAATTTACAACAAAAAGAGAAGCCAAGTGAACATTTCCTCTCCACAAAAGGATAACATCAATTCATTTTGAGAACAATTAAGAGATTTTACCACTGGGCCTTACTATAAGGCAATGGAAGTTACAGGAGGTAAAAACGTATCAAAACATCCTTTCTTCTAGTGAGCCCCTCATACGCATAAACGTGACCACAAACAACTCTAAGTGCCTCCGTCTGATAAGAGACATGCAAGACATGCAGTAAGAGATACAGTCCTGTAGAAAAAGAATACGCATACCAAAATACAAAGTATATATTTGCACACTATAAACCGGAAACGTTATGAGAGTGGATGAGCATCAGTAAAGATGACTTTCTTCTTTCGCTTGTGTTTTTTTTGTAGAGGAGATGAGTCACTGATCGTGTACAGTGCAGTGGACAGCACATCATGGGCCGATGCTGAATGTTTACTCTCAGTCGGCCATAATGAGAGGGTTACAGGGAGCAAAATAATCAGGTAAACAACAGTGAATCAGGGCCTGCTTCAGTGCTGACTCGGGTCACATTTACATTTCTGTGCTGTCCTCTGTGCATATTGTTCCATGGCAGCCAAGCCTGCAACCCGGTTCGGCACAAACAAGGCTGTTCATCCTGGCTCTGATCCAAACCGGACAGTGAACAGTCATGCTGAGACCATGACGACGGGGGGGGGGGGGGGCTGGTTGAGTTGTGAGACTTGTCACGATGATATCATTTTGCCCCAAAAACGAGCTGCTTCGTATTTTACTACTGCACTGAGTAAAAATACAAAGTTCTTGATTAATTGCAAATGATACTGAAACTTCAACCATACATATAATTTATTTAACAGGTGGGGAGTGCTAATATTGAGCTAGTTTCTCTGATACTGTACTCACAGGGTCATATCAATTTTATTTTTGGCTATTCTAGTGAAATTGACTCGCATACATAAATGGAAAATATGGACATGGAAGCACTCAGCACAGATATACAGGTGCATGCAAGCATGCTCAAACACAAACACAAGTTTTCTGGAGGTCACGATTGCTTGTTGCTTCGGAGAACTTCATGAGGAAGACTTTAACTTGTTGCTAATAAAATCGGAGTCATGACGGATATTGTGTTTTATGTTAGAATCCCTTAAACACATTCGCCAGATGAATTTCCTTTGCATCTCTATAGCTTTTCAGCACACAGCTCCTAACGTAAAATGTTGTCTTCAAACTGAAGAAACGCACACAATTCCGTCGGGTACCGTATCTGATCTGTGAGAACTGCTTCGCTATTTTTACTGCTGCAGTTTGGTCCTGCATTCTGATGTGCCTTGGCACAGAAAGAAAGAAAATAACAGATAAAAAAAAATAAGCCAGAAGCTGTTTTGTATGTATTCCAATTTTAAAAACAATACTTTTCACATCATGTGTGCTTCAGAAATGAAGATATTTCTCTTAAAAATAAAAAAGAGCTGAGGAGAGATCTTGAACAGATCCCGATATTACAGAAACTGGTATAACTCAACATTTACACTCTCCTCCCTGAAATCTAATATGTAATATTCCCTTCTTCACTTGCATTGAGAGAGGTTAAGAGGTACAAACCTACTTGTGTACACAATTCTGACATTAAGGGCCATATCGATGCATAATTCAAGACAATAATGCCAATGTATACATTCAGAATGCCTGTTTAGCTTTCGGCAGATTTCTGCAGTATGTAGATGAGTTTCTGGATCAATATTTGGTTTGTATCATTTCCGTTTTGCACCCCGGATAAATATTGCATTTATTATTTTAACTCGGCTGATGAGCATTTTCTATATCGCCTATAAGGAGCTGCATTTTTTAATTAAAGGAACTGTCACATTTTGGGAATTAATTTTAATGGTTAAATGATTTATTTATATGTAGCTGTTCAAATTTAATCTTAAATATCACTATTCTATTAGTAATTCATGCATGACCAAACCAAGAGGAAAAAAGGGAATTCTGCCAGAAGATACGTTGCAGAAGTGGCTTGCCCAAGATGGCGAGAGCCTGCCAGAAATATGGTATAAAATGTGGATGATTCAATTTTTCTGGGAATGTAAGCCAGGAGTGAGGAGTGGTTGTATATGGGAGTTACGGACCTTATGGTTAAAACTATTTTGAATTATTGTTTCAATGTAAAGTCTTTTAAATGAAAGCTCAACATTCTGAAATTAGTTCAATACAACTGTAGTGTTTTGTATGCATAGTTTGCTTATAAGGTAATGAGATACACAAGTTTTTGCTTAGATTTTTTTCACCAAATAGTCTTACTGTTTATTCATTTATTAAACACATCATTCGGTGTGTCCGCAAGTCATCATTTGCAAAATTGCGCTAATAACAGATAATATTTGAGACTCTGAAGAAATGCTGAAGAATGCATCACATTTCACACTGTCAATAGTAATTTTTCCTTGCACACACACACACACACACACACACACACACACACACACACACACACACACTTAAAAAGCATTCTGCACAATGAACACAATCTCAAAAACAGAAGAAAGAAAGAAAACAAAAATGTAAACACACCCTTTGTTTCAACGTTCAGTCAATGTAAAATATAAGTATACGGGTGTTTGCATATGCATTAGCGCACACGCACACACACACACACACACATGCACGGACAAACATCGTAATACTGAAGGACATTGCTTTGTACGTTCCAAGTAGAAAACATGTAGTAATATGTTTCTATAATTGTCTGTACAAAACCCCCTCTCGTTCTCATCATTAATATTCAGAATCTCTAGGCATGATCCGGATATGAGTAACCGTGGAGATATACCACATTATGGTGCTGCCCCTTAGAGCAGTATAAATGTCGAAACTGTTCCCATCCAAAAACATCTTGAATGGCATGCATATAGCAGGCAGGCCTCAGCCGGTAAAAATGCAAAACAATGACTCCTAAGATCAATCCTGCCCAGTGGTGATGCTCGCAGGCAAGCATTACCATAATTTGGCTGATTTCGTTTTTGAAAACCGTGTGTACATTTGAGTTAAAATGCGTGCTGAATATATAATGTGCATAAAAAGGGACCCGATTAAAATTGTTGGATGATAAAAGAAGGAAACGCAACTGTCCAGTAAAACAATGACAATAAGGACAACAAAAGGACAACTGTCACATAAAAATAGTCATTTTTAGAGTAGTAATTCTCGTTGACACTCTGCATGGTTTGAATTGGATGCATATTGCTGTGGGTCTTCAGTCATGACTGATGCAATCTTTTCAGTACTACCAAAGACGTGATATTAGATGCATGCAGGGATACAGGCAGCAAAAACAGAAAGGCAAAATGTTTGGATCGGATCACCGTATCTCACTCCGCCAGAAGTTGATATGCAGAACTGCAGGTTTGGCCCATATATGCACTAAAAGAAGGGAAACAGGTAAAGGCCACAGCTGTCTTAATTTCAAGCTCTACTGTACTTGTGAAAGTGAGCCAGACTGTGTTTTATTGTCGTCGTTGTTGTTGTTTTTCGTTTTTTATTGCACTGAAAGTCCATTGCGGATAACAAATACCATCTGCAATCCTTACTTTTTGTATATAGGTATTTGGAAATGGTAAAATAACGCAACTGCATAATGCAACAGACCTTTAACTTCCACCTGAACTCAGTCTCCTTGAGCCTTTAGAGCTTGTAGGTTTTCCCCAAATTAACATTTGAAATAAAGATATTAGGTTAATACAAACAATATTATTATATATTTTTTTTAAATGGCTGCTGAATTTAAATGCATTTGGCACATTCTGTTGAAAAACAACAACAACAGAAACATTAAATAATTAACAATCGTTTAAAAAGACTGCAACACATTAAGCAAAAGAAAGTGCTCTTTTTTTTATCTGACAACTCATTGAAAAACCAAAATACAAGGACACAACAAAACAAACGAAAAGACTAAAATCTCAAGAGATTGCTCTGGTCCCCAGAGCTGAGAGTTGAACCCTTATGACTGCGCTGCAAGTGCTCTTTCTGTGGATTGACCTGACTGCTTGAACCATTGTCTTTGACGCCCTCTCGGTCCCGTCCATGCAACACGAGTCCACTTACTCTCCGCTCATTTGACCTAAAGCAATAGTGGCTACATAAAAATGCCACCACAATCAATGAAAACCATAGGAAACGGATGGATATAGTGAGAAAGAGCGAGTATAAGAGTCAAGTGTGTATATAAGAGGAGAAAGAAACCTTCTTTTTTCTCCTCAAAGTCTTACTTTGCAAGTCCATCTCATGCACACGTGGTGACGGTCATGATATTGGCACTGCTGGGTCCCGCGCTCCCACAGGAGCTGGGCGGAGAGGTGTGGCTCCCCCCTGCCCCAGCGCTACTGCCCTTGTCCGTGAGTTTCTTGTCTTTCTGTTTCAGGTGCACCTTGGCGTGCCTCTTTCGCTCGTCGCTCCGCGCAAACTTGCGTCCGCAGAACTCGCAAGAGAAGGGCTTCTCACCGGTGTGCGTGCGGATGTGCGTGGTTAGATGGTCGCTACGACTGAAGGATCGCATGCAGATGCGACACTGGAAGGGTTTGTGTCCCGTGTGGATCCGCAGGTGACGCGTCAATTCGTCTGATCGTGAAAAGCGACGGTCGCAGTTCTCCGCCGGACAGGCGTGTGGTCGCTCATGCACCGGAGTTTTGCTCGGCCGGTTGGGGTACTTTCTTGGTCGAATGGGTTTGAGGGCGAGTGTTTGAGAGGGTTGATGGTGTTGGGAAATGTGCTGTTGCCCACCGAGAAAGCTGGGATGGATCTGTTGCTTATCCTTAAAGGCTCGAATGGTCTCGAGGGGAGTAATGGGAGGTGGGTTCACTCTAATAGGGTCCATGGTTTGGAAGGGTTTATGCTCCATCACCCCTATGTCCCCCTGGTGATGGAAGAGGTTGTAGTCTGGGATCATGGAAAAGAGACTTCCGTCCATGCCCGGTTTGGAGGTGGTGTGGTAGTCGGTGCTCGGGTAAGGCAGAGACGAGGACGTGGCGGGGCTGTGGTGGAACGTCACCTGTTCTGGGTATATCTCGCCACAGGTTGAGTAGGCAGGAAGGGGTTGTCCGTATACCTGCTCCATGTCTGATGACTGGCCACCCATGCTGCCGCTCGACGAAGACGTCTGGGTGGTGATGTTGCCAGGTGACGGTGACACCCCCAGGATTCCCGCACTCACCAGACTGATGATGTTGTTGTTGTCGGGACACCATCCGGAGCCTCCGATGCTGCCGGATGGAGGGGTGTCGAATGCAAACTTGCCCAGGTAGGTGACGGTTTGCCCGCTTCGACCAGACTGGAAACCGGAGCCGTATTGAACTTCTCCGCTGCCCTTGTCGCCACCCATCCCCAAGTCCATGATATTATCTGTGTGACAGGGGGTCAGAATGAACACCGTCAATTCAGAATGCCACACAGTGAACAAAATTGGTCAAAGAAACTATGCATGAGAAAGTGATTAGTGGAAAGTTCTGCATCTACAGACAACGCTTCTAGGAGAATCTATACTAATAGGCACTAACTGACTACCACTTGCATGTTTATAACTTTATTCTTAAGTTGGTCTCGGAAACAACATTTTGGCATACCTCTGTTAATCACCTGTTCCAAAAAAAGAGAAGAAAGTGAAGCCTATCAGTCCGAATGAAGGTGTAGAGATTGACAAAATCAGAAATGCACAGTGATTTAAGATTCCAGTCAATATCTCCCACCACCCTCGCCAACTTATTGTCTTTCTGTCACAAAGTCTAAACAGCTGCTTATTCCGTTGTAGGACTGGAACTTATTTGGCAATCAGGCTTCTCCGTACAACAGGATGTCACGATTGACATCACTGTTACTCTTATACGCACTCGATCTCTCTCTCTCCCACACCTCCAGTCTTTTCAGAGAGACACTTGAAGGCAGCTCGAAAATTTACCAAACAAGATCTGATGTATTGTAGGCACTTCAATCACTTTTAATATGTCTGTTGATGAACACAAAACACTGCTGATCACAATGCATGTCTATGAATTTTACGTTTTATGACAGCTCACTGAGTTTAGTCTTGTACGTGCACTTACAGTAATCGCAGTGTGTACACCAAATTGTGGCTTACGGTAGAAACAAACAGACTGAAAATTACAGATGGTCCTCGCATCTGTTCAACACACATAAGGTACATGTGTGAAGAGATGCTGTGCTGCGTCGGAAGGAAAAGACGGGCAGAAATCAGAGAAAGAGAAAAGCATGTATTCCAGTGATAAGATAAAAAAACACTATTTATTTCATGCTTTGCCTGTCATTGCAGGATGTGTGTGGAGATGCATTTCACACACTTGAGTGTATCTTTTACAGGGGCGTTTGGTAGGACACTTTGTAAGGACAAGAAGGGTTTGTCACCTTGAAACATTGCGATAAGCAGTCCCACAGAGATAGGGTGAAGATTTAATAAAGTGTGCTGACAGGAAGTTCTCATGGAGTCTAAAATCTATAAATATATCTATATATAATCTGTACAAAAAAGTAAGTAATTTATATATCACAACAGTGTGTAACCCTATAACCTTATATATATATTTTTTTTTTTCTATTTGTGTATCTATATTATGTAACTTATTTATTTATATAGCCTATTTTATTATTTTTATAATTGAGAGGAAGTATGTATTTTAAAAAAAAATTGAAGAAAATAAAAGACTCAAGAAAAGCAAGAAAATCTACTTTTTGAGAAATTGTTCTCAAAATGTTTTATTTTTCAAGAACTCACGCATTTGATAAGATATTTGTATTTGATAAGACCTAGCATTTGCAGTCAGAAGTTGGCATTCACATTTTCATTTTGATATTTTAATAAACGAAACGAGGTCAATACTCTCCCGCAAGTGTGGGAAGCATAGCCTCTATTGACCTGCAGAGTGAAAACCACATCAAGAGCTGTGTGAAACTCCATCAGTATATACATCAAGAGGACGAATGATCTTATGCTTTCACTCTCGATTATAATCTACTATATTTCGACAACTCTTCACCTGCTTTTCTTTTTTTAGGTCGTAAAATGATAAAGTTTTGATAAAGAAGGCTAATGACTTTACACTGAGGTAAAAATCCCTCTGAGTGTGGGGTTTTAATTGATTTGTGTTGATGCTTTTCTTTTTACATCAACTACTTACGCTTTCAATTAAATATATTTGATATTTCAAGAGAGAGAGAGGAGGAAAAAAAATACAGCGACATTAAGAAACAAATCTAACACTTTGATAACCTGACTGGAAGGAATTCCTCAATTGGCACCAGTATCTTAGCCAATAGTCCGTTTTAATTTATTTTGTAATGTTCACTTGATTCTAGGCAAAAATAATAGTCCAGAAAATACTTGTATTTTATTTTCTATGTGGGGAGAATATTTAAAAAATGACAAACATTTTAAAGGGTGCGCGAATAAAGTGAAAAGAATACAAAGAACACGTGATGTAAAAAAATCAGGTAATAAACCTTTCGGGGCTAAATAATTTAGGGATTTTAATTTCACGTGTTTTCACGAGTGGCCCGAGCTTTTAAGAACAGTGCGCATATAAACGCCCACCCGCACGCGTGGAGGGTCAGAAACAGGGTCACTACTGGATAAAGCACTGACTAATCAAACCTTTAAATAACACAATAACTAAACATTATATCTACCGCAGAACAGAATATAAGACCGGCGCAATATGAGAGAACCCAAAATGAAGAGTTTTGACGGAAATAAAGCGCTCGGTGAAAAACGAAACGGCTTTTGTCATTATTTGACAGGATTCGTATTCAACAAATATACCTTTCACGACTTTGTAATGTACGAATTGGGAGTAATACCGAGGTGTTTCCGCGTGTCCCGTGACGCGTGGGCTCGAAATGATACCTATACCTGATATTACCTGTCCGGTTCACACTATATCACGTGACTGGAACATTGTCACTACTCTCACACACTTTTTTTATAATATACAATTTGGCAACAAATTAAACACAATTTCGTCGCAGAAGTCCGTTAAGAAATTCGTCTATTAAATCATACATTACTTTAGCCTAAATCAAGGTTCTCATTATAATGTGATGTCATAAATACATTTTATAATAATAACAATATTATAAAATAACAAATCGTAAGTGATCTCATACATTTATTAGGCTACATATCCATGCAGTTCGTTATTATCAATCACTAGCCTAAATACGCTGCACAATCCGAATTAAGAACATTTGGAAAACTGTAGCCTATGAGGGGTGTAATGCTGGATAAGTTAGTTTCTGAAGTCTCAAATAGCAACTGTAGCAGTATGAGGAGTTATGTTACTAAACTACTGTAAGCACAGCAGGCGCGCGTTAACAGGTGCTGCGGGGCTTCAAGACAACTGATGCCGCGCGATGCAACTCTAACCAGCCGGCGTACAACATCCAACAACAGCATAGTGAGGAGCCAGACAAAACTTTTCTCCCTTACCTGTATTCATCTGCGAGTAGTGCGAAATAGATTCCGGGTTTGTGAAAATGTTCATAGAAGTGGGAATATCTTCTTCTGGATAGAGACTGTCAGGGATGGTGTTGATTAAACTGCTCATGGTAATAGGGAACTTGTCCGCTAGTTTACCTGTCATAGCAGTTATTCAGTCTGTCATTAATGAGCACGCACAGGTGTTCAGTCCCGATCAAGCTCCAGTCTTCTGAAATCTCTCTAAAAGCCACAGAAAGAGATCTCAATCCCTTTGGAATTGTATCCGAGCGCGCGACGAGTAGCACGCTGACGTCTCCTCACGAGGATGATTGTCGACTGTTTTGTGTTTGGTTTCTGTGAAGTGTTATTGTCTCTGGATGAACAGAGAGAGAGAGAGATGTTGGTGGTGGTGGAGGTGATTGCACAAGTGTAGCACTGCTCACTCTGTTGCGAGCGCAGGGAACTCCAACGCTTTCTTGTTCAACGGGGGGACGGAACAACTGCGTGACGTAGATGACCATATATGGACACACAAAGCTAGACGGCCGCTCGACGTCACATGGAAGCTCCTCATAGTGGAACATTAGAGTCGGCAGAAGGAAGATAAGCGCTCAGTGGAGCAGTGAAGGGGCATTTTCATCGGGTTGGGTGACAATTGGACCCGGCGAAGAGTAAGAAGTGTTTTAAAGACATATTGTGAGCATGGATGTTGCTAGATCTGTGAGAGCGCATGACTGTTTAAAGCAGGAAACTTTTACCTGTACTGCACTTGAAGCTGCATATAGCATGAAAAAAGCATTTACACACTGTTTAGTGCAGAAGCAGAATAAATGCATTTGCGAATACAGTAGCTAATAATATTATACAATTATTTGTTTATATAATTATAAATATAGACTTTAAATAATTAGTCTGATGAAAATATAAAATTATGAAAAAATAAATAATCAGCTATAAAAGATACAATACGTATGCTTTTTCGTTACAATCGAAAAAAAAGGCTGAAGAAATACAATTAAAATAAATAATATTTTGACACTAAGACCACAGTCGCTTTACTCACCTGCGTAAAGATCGTAAGAAGGGCATTTTATTCAATTCTCCTGTATAAGTGTCTAAATTTACTACTTTAATTCAAAAATTGTATATATATATATATAATTATTATAGTATATTATTTATTATGACTGAATACATTAGGTTACACCAACATATCCACTTTACAATTCATAATGGATTTATAACATTGCTATTTAAATATGCAATTGCCTGTCAATTTACTAGTACTTTTCATTTTTCGTCCTTTACCTTCTCTGTCAATAAATAAATCAATAGTTATGTCGGTCTATCCATAGGCCTATATAAACACCTAGCTCAACATAACACAAATTGCACATTAAGTAGGCTATCTTGATTGTAAAATGATTTAAAATTCTATGGGTCACCTGTTTTTACTATATTCTCTATATGGTCAGTGTGGGCTGTCAGACTGTCCATAGAAAGGTCACAGATCGGTCAGAATATAATATCACGAGGATGGAGTCTCAACAGTACAAACAGAGACTGTTCAAAAGCGTTCAACAGTTTGTGTTGTGAGTTCAATAAAAATAAAAGCCCAAATTAATCATTTGTAAACGTCAGTTAAGTGTAAGCAATTGACTGCAACAGATGATCAAGACCAGGAGAAGCACCGGTAACTGTGTCTGTGTTGTACAAAGACTGTAACTGCCAGAGAGTTAATCGCTTGTAAATACTGCAGGCGCGCGGCAAATCTGTAGGCTTGGCTTTGGCCTCAAGCGCCAAGTTCGCCACTGAAGTGGAAACTCCAAATAAGGCCATGATCCGGCCACGCCCCTCGCTGTCTGTATTTGGCTCGCAAGGTTCCGGTTAAGAGCGCTGCAAAGTGGAAAAGCGATCGGAACCCGCAGCCATTAAAGGAACCGCAGAGGGCAAAACGTCATGGGTCATGTTTCACCAATTTAGAAACCAGGGAGAAAATATCTTATCTGAGACTTTTAGAAGAAATGAAAACTGTCCCTTGTTGCAGATGGTTGACTTTGTTTATATATTGTTAGGGAGAATAACAGTGAAGGGGAAACACAGACCCTGCCAGTCAAATGCTAAAGATATAGGACCCCTGAAACAAGACAACACCTACAAAGCAAATGGAGAAAACATGTTTTTAAAAATAAAAATAAATAAATAATACCGAAAATAAACAAAAATAAATTAATATTATTTTAGATTATTTTAAAGTATACTATACATGGCACGGTTACAATGCAAAATAAATAAATAAATAATATTGTAGATGGCTGTTTAATAAAAATTATACTATGCATGGCATGGTTACAATGCAAAATAAATAAATGAATGCATCAATTAATAAATTAATAATTTTAGATGCTTGTTTAAAATACACTATAAATGGCATGGTTACAATGCATATAAAAACAACAACAATAATAATAATAACAATGATAATAATAATAACAATAACAATAATATAAAAACATTAATAAAAAACAACAACAACAATACACCTTGCTATATATTATTATACAAAGAAGAAAATAGAAAACGATGACATACTTGTCTGTATGTAATCCAATTAGGAGGCCAGGGTGGCCCATGAGATTTCCCACGTGTCCAACTAAAATCCCTCACTCCTCATCCAAGCCAATCACAGGCACAGCGCTCCTATTACCCACCGGGAGTAGAAATCCAGCCTGCCATGCATGCGCTGAAATGCTCAGAAGATGCTGATGCAATAGACAGAGTGATGAGGTAACAATTTGTACCTGAGACCCGGTTGACATGTGTACGTTGGCCTCGAGCCTAATAAATTATGTACCAAAAATGTGTTAAAAATAATAACTTCATACCCCCCTCCACTCCAAACCAGAGTCCGACGTTGCTGTTATAAACAGACACGATACACAGCACAAACTTTAGTTACACCGCCACAAAACCTATTATCTAATATACATTTTGGACAATTTATATCTACAATTTTATAATTGAAAACCTCACAAAAATAATAATGATACGTAAATAAAAAAATAAACTTATAAACTTAAAGTATATACAAATGCCATTTGATATTTTATTATTAAAAAAAATAAAAATTCCGTCATCATTTACTCACCCTCATGTTGCTGTTCCCATTGACTTCCTTAATTTTTTACATACTATAGAAGTCAATGGGTACCGTCAACTCTTTAGTTACTCACATTTTCTAAATATCTTCTTTTGTGTTCAGCAGGAGAAAGAAACTCACACAGGTTTGGAACAACGTGAGAATTTTCATTTTTGGGTGAACTGTCCCTTTAAGTGTTGAAATATTTTCAGGCCATATGCATATATCCATATAAAGACAATTAATTGACTGCATCCATCCATTCAACAAACAACTCCCTCAATTAACCTCATGGCGTCCCCAGTAATCCCCCAAAACCGCACGGCTGCCAAATCAACAACACTCCATTCTGAACTCTGGAATTATCCGCCTTGGCAATTGATACATAAACAGTGTAGTTGTATTAGCTGACAGATATGGCCTAATGAAGTAAAACGGAGTGTGTGGGAGGGGGTCTGAATCATTCTGTGTGTTCTGGGGGCCACGATAAATAAACACACAGACTGACACACACTCGAGGGGGACTCCAAAGGCTAATTTCTACTCAATGTTCAAGATGCAACGTGTGTGTAGGTGAGCTGCTAAAATGACGCTGTGAATCTGTCACCAGGGGAATCTGAAGGGGATCTCCCCCCACTCCCACTTTATAGCCCAGACATGAATATATGATCTGATCCAATCAGGATGGGAATGTGTCATTGCTCGGGGAGCCAAGAATGTTGACAATGCAACAGGCCGTCTCTAAGGTACACTTGATATCTGGTGTTGTCACATTAAATGGCCGTGAATCAGTACTCTCGAAAGATGTGCTAAAATTAGGCCTTTCTATTCAGAGACAAATTCTGTAGCATCTGTTTATGTAAGTATACTTTTGTAAATGAGAACCCTGTCATTCATACCAAATGAGGAAATATACACATACTTCATTAGCATAGTGGCAACAAGTACTGAAAAATAGAATGGAGACATTTGAATATTACTTTTTATAGACCAAAATAGAGGAAGTAATCACTCTATTTCCACTGACTGAACCATGACGTGTGCCAGCACTTGTGTATACTGATGATGGGGCTGTCAGTGTTCATTCAACAGTACCAAACAGAAATGTGCAAAACAAACAATGATTTTCATATGGCTGATATTTGGAAACATAACCTTAACCGAGTGCTTCTCAACGTTTTTGACCCCAAGGCCTTCCATTGTTTAGTACTAGACAACAATTAAGAATAACAATAAAACAAATGTTGCTCACAATTTCTACTCTCTTAAATATATTACAACTTGGCATAGTTAAAAAATCAATAATATTAATTATAAAAAATCCCAAAGAGTTTAACATTTTAATAATTAACATGACTTTTCCATGCCTAAATCCACAAATGGAGCTTTTTAAACAATAATTCCCAAAGATAATTTTATTTTTGTTTGAATTATTAAATCACTGTGTCTGTTGGTTTCAACAGAGGAAAACATATATTTGATCTGAAAAACAGAACTATTTTATTTTAAGTACTGTACATCCACACTACATCAATAAACATAGATTGTGCAGAAAAGACAGAACAAAAAAACGAGTTTCAAAGTATTTCATTATAGAACTGATTGCTGCTATCCATAGCTCTACAATATCCACAATATCTTAATAAGCAATGTAAGGTAATATATTAATATTACTCAGTACTTCAATTTATAATTACACTGTAACAAGGACACATTAAAATAAAGTGTAACCCAGTATAAATCATGCTGTACTTACGGCGATACAGACATTTTTCACAGCAGTCTTCCTGGAATGCAAAACTGAATCTCCAAAGACCTTCAGGTTAGGTGACCACAAATAAACAAATAAATACCCTATACATAAATTCTGACATTTCTAAAGGTTCGTCCTTACGTAGCTGTTTTAGTGGAAAATCATTCTGCCATTGACACTTTTCTCCTCGGTGCCTGATCCCAACTGTTCTTTCAGGGATGCAAAACAGACAAGGGAATTCCCTTTGCATAGGAAATGCACAGTCTGTCAGGGCACTTTCCTAAGGAAAGCCTTTTCATGGAGTCCAGACCGGAAAAACTGCCCAACACCTGTCGAGCTCCGCTTGTGTTTTTATTTCCGCTACTATTATGAGCGAGTGCACGCTGTACAATGAATGATTGACTGGAGTTTGACTATGGAATGGTTGCAGGCTGAAAAGGACTCCCCTCATACAGTTTGCATATAGGGATTCTGGGGAAGCGCTCGCTTATCCTAGATCTTGATCTCGCTAATTTCAATATGCGGCGGAAAAATACAAGGCCGCAACGGGTGTGTAATCAAATTAATTGTGTGTCTTTCCAGGCTGTGCGAAGGGCATTTCCAGTACTGTTCCTTGTTGCTATTATATACCAAAGCCGAGGCTTATTCCTACGGGAACATTGTTCATATAAATAATGGAACACTTATCTAGGGACTGTCAGATGGTACAATAAATTCTGTACTGTACAGTGGTTATGGAACAGGGATGGCATGCAAAGCAATGGTAAAAGCATGTGTAAAAAAAAAACTAACATGGGATATACAATAAATGGGATAGAAAAGTCATATTTGTTATTAATGTTTAATTATGAATAAATAAAAACTCACTTGAAAGACAGCAACACACACACACACACACACACACACACACATTTATATGTATGTATGTGACCCTGGACCACAAAACCAATCATCATAAGTAGCACAGGTAGATTTGTGGCAATAGCCAAAATTATCGATTTTTTTTTATGTCGAAAGTCATTAGTATATTAAGGATATATTATTAGGAATAGTACATTTCCTATCATAAATATATCAAAACTTAGTTTTTGATTGGTAATATGCATTGTTAAGGACTTCATTTGGACACCTTAACAGGCGTTTTCACAATGTTTAGATTTTTTTGCACCCTCAGATTCCAGATTTTCAAATAGTTGTATCTCGGCCAAATATTGTCCGATCCTAACAAACCATACATCAGTGAAAAGCTTATTTATTCAGATGTGAAATGTGAAATTACACTTATGACACTCTTACTTAAAATCTGAAAAATTGACACTTACTAGTTTTGTGGTCCAGGGTCACATGTGTGTGTGTGTGTGTGTGTGTATGTGTGTGTAAATATATATAATATACAGTGTCTCACATAAGTGAGTACACCCTTCACATTTTTGTAAATATATTATTATATATTTTCATGTGACAACACTGAAGAAATGGCACTTTGCTACAATGTAAAGTAGTGAATGTACAGCTTGTATAACAGTTTATATTTGCTGTCCCTTCAAAATAACTCCACACACAGCCATTAATGTCTAAACCGCTGGCCACAAAAGTGAGTAAACCCCTAAGTGAAATGTTCAAATTGGGCCCAAAGTGTCAATATTTTGAGTGGCCGCCATTATATTCCAGCACTGCCTTAACCCTCTTGGGCAGAGGTGCAAAGAGTACGAAAATATTCTACTCAAGTAAAAGTACCATTACATTAGTGAAATTTTACTTAAGTACAAGTAAAAGTATCAGTCTAAAAATCTAACCAAGTAAAAGTAAAAAGTGGCTCATTTAAAATTTACTCTGAGTAAAAAATGTTACTTAGTTACATTTTTACAGTGGGAGGGACGAAAAAATGAGAAAAATGAGCCAAGGGTGTCAAACTCAGTTCCCGGAGGGCCACAGCCCTACACAGTATAGATATAACCCTAATTAAACACATCTGATCCAGCTAAACTAATCATTTAGGCTTATTTGAAAACTACATAGTATGTGTGTTGGAGTAGGGTTGGAACTAAACTCTTTAGGGCTGTGGCCCTCCAGGAACTGAATTTGACACACCTGGGATATGGGCCTATAAATCTCAAACTAGTTGTTTTTAATTAAAGGAATCAGTTAATTAGAATAATGACACATTTGACCTGTTACCAGGCAAATTAAATCAGTATCAACAAAATTCATCTTTGCAATGCAGAGGAAACAGAAGCTTCATCTGAAGTGGCATTTAGATGTAGCCTATTTACACACTGTTTAAAGCAGGACATGAATGCATTTAGCCTGCTGTTACAAATGCAGAAATAATGTTTTGATATATAAGACATAAAATGTTGAATACTCATTTGAAATTATACATTATAATAAAAAAATTGAAAAGATACTTTACATGTGAAATTAAAACCTCCGGTAGGTGTCACAAAGTTACTGTTAATAAGTGAGTAATTGTGATTGAACGGAATCATTTAAACGGTTGATTCATTCAGGAACAAAACCTCATCATGCGTCAGAGATGCAAAACTGTGCTAGGGTGGCTGTGTTTGGAATAATTTTTATCGAAATAGACCAAAAGCAGACAATATGGTGTCTATAACGCAAGTCTCTTAATTTATTTATTGTATATTGAACTGTTGTATAAATATATATATATTATATGTAATCATGCTGATTCTTGGAGAAATTTACTATTGATTTACTATATGAAATTATATAAATATATACATTTCTGCCCCTATATCTTGAATTCTGTGATCATTCTAAATGCATTTTAACAGACTGAATCACGCAGTGAAAGAACGCACTCTAAATGCTTGCGCACACGTGTTAGTCTAATCTACTAGACTTCATGGCACTCTGTAGAACTGTTTTGTTTGGTTTTTGGCAAAATACTGATAATGTCAAATCATCATTAAAACAACAATTACGATATTATCGCAGACGATATCGCACACCCTGCACCACTGTATATGTCTAATTTGTGCACACCCTTTTGCTAAACTGTTAAAGCTTAATTTTAACCCCCAATGCAATGATGTAAGTATTTACCTTACCTCTACATGCTTGCGAAGGGTTGATGTCGATATATTATAAGCTGCTAGTTTGTTCTCACTAGGCAAACACAGCTTACACTGCATAATAGAGCATGAATATATGGCCAGGGGTTCACTTCATTTCCTTCAAGCTCAACTTCAGCAGAATACGACGGGGTTTGGTTTTAAGCTGGGTCTGCACCATAACATCTGTCTTGTCCGTCTGCCTCTTTCTTGTGATTTTAGCGCCAGTTTATTCTCCAGTCCATTATTTACTGCAGTAGTTTCCAGGGAGTAATTTTTACACAGTAACTTTTTTACTCAGTAATGAATGTGTTTTAAAAAGTAGTGAAGTACAATACTTCAAACTAAATATACTTAAGTAAAAGTAAAATTACAGATTTTAAAAGTTACTTTAAAAAGTAGAAGTACACAAAAAAGCTACTCAATTACAGAAATGAGAGTAAATGTAATTCATTACTTTCCACCTCTGCTCTTGGGCATGGAGTTCACCAGAGCTTCACAGGTTGCCACTGGATTCCTCTTCCACCCCTCCATGACGATATCACAGAGCTGGTGGATGTTAGAGAGCTTGCGCTCCTCCGCCTTCCATTTGAGGATGCCCCACAGATACTCAATAGGGTTTAGGTCTGGAGACATGCTTGGCCATTCCATCACCTTTACCCTCAGCTTCTTTAGCAAGGTAGCGGTCATTATGTTGTTGGAATGGGATGGGGATCATGCTCTGCTTCTTCAGTATGTCACAGTACATGTTGGCATTCATGGTTCCCTCAATGAACTGTAGCTCCTCAGTGCCGGCAGCACTCATGCAGGCCCAGACCATGACACTCCCACCACCATGCTTGACTGTAGGCAAGACACACTTGTCTTTGTACTCCTCACCTGGTTGCCGCTGTCACGGTTCATGGGTTCCCGGTCCCGTCCTCACCGTGTCTTGTCTGTATGCGTGTGCGTATGTGTGAGCAGGTGTCTGTGGGTGCGTGTGATTGAGGCTAATTCGCTCCAGCTGAGAGTCATCACCATTGGGCTATATCAGTTCCTGTCACGCTCTCTCTCTTGTCAGATCCTTGCAGTGTTTGCGGTCGTCGTTTACGGTCCGTTCTGGTTCCGCGATTCCTGAGCCCTGCTGCTTCCTGGACTCCGATCGCCGGACCTTTGGCTGCCCATTGCTTCCCTGCGCTACCCGCCTCTGCCCTACGGAAAGCTCCGTTTCTGCCTACGGAAAGCTCCGCCTCTGCCCTACGGAAAGCTCCGTTTCTGCCTACGGAAAGCTCCGCCTCTGCCCTACGGAAAGCTCCGTTCTGCCTACGGAAAGCTCCGCCTCTGCCTACGAAGAGCTCCTGTTTAGTTTCTCGCTGTGTATTTACTTCTTGTAATAAACTCTCTTTTCCGCAACTGAATCCTCCCGTCTTCATTGTGACAGAAGGATCTGACCAATCTTCATGGATTCAGCGGAGACTCGTGGTTTGCAAGAACTGATATCCGGCAACAACGCTCGTATGGATCTCCAGGAGGAGAATATGTTGAACACCGGACGAGCTGTGCAGGCGTTAGTGGCGCAGGTGTCCAAGCTCACAACCCAGGTACAGTTACTAAGATCACCCGCTGCGCCACCCACACCGCCTAGCTTTTCCATCCCCGGGAACCACAGCCCTCAGCACGAACCTAGACTCCCTGCACCGGAGATGTATGCCGGAGATCCTAATCTCTGTAGAGCGTTTCTGACGAAGTGTTCTCTGTTTTTCTCGCTCCAGCCACTGACGTTTGCCACAGAAGTTTCCAGAGTGGCACTAGTGCTTACGTTGCTGTCAGGAAGGGCAGCATTGTGGGGAACGGCGGTGTGGGAAAATCGCCATCCCTGTTGTTCCTCGTTCCACTCACTCTCTCAGGAGATGAGGAGGGTGTTCGATCGCGCGCTGGTCGGGCGCGAGGCAGCGCGCATGCTGGCCGATCTCCGCCAGGGGGAGCAGTCCGTTTCTGACTATTCCATCCAGTTCAGGACCCTGGCGGCAGAGTGTGAGTGGAACGAGAAGGCGCAGTGGGACATGTTCCTGCATGGGCTGGCCGACCGTATCCAACAAGAGATCGACGTGGTGGAGTTACCTCTCGGGTTGGACGAACTTGTGGATCTGGCCTTACGCGTGGATGCACGGCTTCAGCAACGCGATCTTCGCGGTCGACACCGAGATATCCTTTCTTCGACACCGGCGATACGGTCGGTCACTCGTCGGTTGACGAACCCATGCAGGTGGGTAGAGCTCGGCTCTCCCGGGAGGAGAGAGATCGTCGGAGGATGAGGGGGCTGTGCCTATACTGCGGCGCGGCTGGCCATTTCCGGGCGAGCTGTCCCGTAAAAGACCAGGCCCGACAGTAGGTCTGAGGCTACTGTCGGGTGGGGTATCTCTCAACAAGACCTCATCTACTACCCTCCTCCCGGTGAGGTTGCAATGGGCAGCCGAGCGACATGAGGGGACGGCGCTGCTAGACTCCGGAGCCGAAGGCAACCTGCTGGACATTTCCCTGGCCCAACTCCTTCACATTCCCTTGGTTCCCCTCCGTCACAAGATCTCTGTCAGCGCCCTCAATGGACAGTCACTTCCCCAGATCAGTCTCTCCACGGTACCCATCACCCTCGTCACCTCAGGCAACCACTCAGAGACCATCACGTTCCTCGTCACCCACTCACCCCTGGCCCGGTGGTGTTGGGTCACCCCTGGCTCACACAGCACAATCCTCGGGTGGATTGGGGTCGTAACACCGTGTTGGAGTGGAGTCGAGCCTGTTATGCCTCTTGTCTTGTGTCTGCTGGTTTTTCTGTGTGTGATTCTGTGTTGCAGGAGGAGATGGGGAACCTGTCTAACGTGCCCGAGGAGTATCTCGACCTGAAGGAGGTGTTCAGTAAGTCCAGGGCCGCTTCTCTCCCTCCTCATCGTCCCTACGACTGTGCTATAGACTTAGTACCAGGTATGTCTCCGCCTAAGGGCAGATTATACTCACTTTCTGTTCCGGAAAGGGAGGCCATGGAGAAATATATTTCTGATTCTCTGACAGCCGGGTTCATCCGCCCCTCTTCTTCTCCAGCGGGGGCAGGATTTTTTTTTGTCGCGAAGAAGGATGGTTCTCTGCGACCTTGTATTGACTACCGGGGCTTGAACAACATCACGGTAAAGAATACCTATCCTTTGCCGTTGATGTCTTCAGCCTTCGAGAGGTTGCAGGGAGCATCCATCTTCACTAAGTTAGATCTTAGAAACGCTTATCATTTGGTTCGCATAAGAGAGGGGGATGAGTGGAAGACCGCGTTTAATACCCCCAGAGGGCATTTTGAGTATTTGGTTATGCCTTTCGGGCTCTCTAACTCTCCCGCGGTCTTCCAGGCACTCGTCAATGACGTGTTGAGAGATATGGTCGATCAGTTCATATATGTCTACCTGGATGACATATTGATTTTTTCTTCTCTCCAGGAACATGTTCAACACGTCAGACGAGTGCTCCAGAGGTTGTTAGAGAATGGGCTTTTTGTCAAGGCGGAGAAGTGTGCGTTCCATGCACAGTCGGTTCCTTTCCTGGGTTTCATAGTGTCGCCGGAGGGAGTTCGCATGGATCCTGACAGGGTTAAGGCTGTGGTAAATTGGCCAACCCCTGATTCCCGCAAGGCCCTGCTGAGGTTTCTGGGGTTCGCTAATTTTTACTGGCGTTTTATTCGCAATTTCAGCCAACTAGCCGCTCCTCTGACCGCCTTGACCTCCACCAAGATGACGTTCAGGTGGTCAAATGCAGCCGAGGCCGCATTTACCAAACTCAGAGGCCGCTTCGTTTCGGCACCCATTCTCCGGGCCCCTGATCCCACACGTCAGTTCGTGGTGGAGGTCGACGCGTCAGAGGTGGGGGTAGGTGCAGTGCTATCCCAACGGGCCACCTCGGACGACAAAGTGCATCCCTGCGCGTTCTTTTCCCATCGACTGTCTCCTGCCGAACGTAATTACGACATCGGTAACAGAGAGTTGCTGGCCGTCAAGCTAGCGTTGGAAGAATGGCGTCACTGGTTAGAGGGTTCGGGGGTTCCTTTCATAGTTTGGACCGACCATAAGAATCTTGAATATATTCAGTCCGCCAAACGTCTTAACTCCAGGCAGGCTCGTTGGGCACTATTTTTCGGACGTTTTGATTTTTCCATCTCCTATCGGCCGGGTTCTAAGAACATCAAGCCCGATGCCTTGTCACGCATTTTTGACATTTCGGACCGCCCGGTGTCTCCCGAGTGCATTATACCTGAGAGATTGTTTGTCTCTGCAGTCACTTGGGAGATCGAATCGAAGGTCCGCACGGCCTTGGAAGGGGTAACGCCTCCGCCTGGATGCCCAACGGGCCGGTTGTTTGTGCCGGAGGGGTTACGGTCCAACGTCATCCAATGGGGTCACTGTTCCAACGTGGCTTGTCATCCAGGAATCGGTCGCACCATGTTTTTGATTAAACAACGATTCTGGTGGCGGGCCATGGCTCGCGATATCCGAGAGTTTGTTTTGGCCTGCTCAGTCTGTGCTCGGGGTAAGACTTCCAATCGACCTCCAGAGGGGTTACTTCAGCCGCTGTCAGTCCCTTCGAGACCCTGGTCCCATATCGCGCTAGATTTCGTCACTGCCCTCCCACCCTCCCTGGGTAATACGGTTGTTTTAACCGTAGTGGACCGGTTCTCGAAGGCGGCCCATTTTATTCCCTTGCCCAAATTGCCCTCAGCCAAGGAGACAGCGGCTACGGTAGTTGATCACGTCTTTCGCATTCATGGTCTCCCGGCAGACGTGGTTTCCGACAGGGGTCCCCAATTCGTGTCCAAATTTTGGAGAGAGTTTTGTCGACTACTGGGGGCGACTGTGAGTTTGTCTTCTGGGTTTCACCCTCAGACCAACGGTCAGACTGAGCGGGCCAACCAGGATCTCGAGAGGGTGTTGCGATGTTTGGTCACTCAGAATCCCACTTCCTGGTGTCAGCAACTTTCATGGGTTGAGTACGCTCACAACTCGTTACAGGTGTCGTCCACGGGCCTCTCGCCATTTGAGTGTAGTTTAGGTTACCAGCCACCTCTTTTCCCTAGTATGGAATCCGAAGTCGCGGTCCCCTCTGCCCACGCCTTCGTCCAGAGGTGTCACCATACCTGGACGAGAGCCCGAGAGACTCTCCTCCGGGTGGGGGCGTGCACCAAGGCTAAGGCTGATCGCCACCGGTCGAAGCCTCCCGTCTACGTCGTTGGTCAAAAAGTGTGGCTTTCTACCCAGAACATTCCGCTCCGGTCCGTGTGTAATAAGTTGGCTCCCAAATTTATTGGCCCGTTTCCTGTCACCAAGATTATTAGTCCGGTGACAGTCCGCCTCAAACTCCCTCCTGCGTACAGGAGAATTCATCCCGCGTTCCATGTTTCCAAAATTAAACCCGTTTTTCGGTCTCCCCTTAATCCGCCTACTCCGGTTCCTCCCCCGCCGCGACTCGTAGATGGGGAACCCACCTATTCGGTCAATCGCATTCTGGACTCGAGGCGGAGGGGACGAGGTTTTCAATACTTGGTGGACTGGGAAGGTTACGGTCCGGAGGAGAGAAGTTGGGTTCCGGCCAGGGACATATTGGATCACTCCCTTATTGATGATTACAATCAACAGGTAAGGTCGGCTGGGAGCGCCGAGAGGCGCTCCTAGGGGGAGGGGTACTGTCACGGTTCATGGGTTCCCGGTCCCGTCCTCACCGTGTCTTGTCTGTATGCGTGTGCGTATGTGTGAGCAGGTGTCTGTGGGTGCGTGTGATTGAGGCTAATTCGCTCCAGCTGAGAGTCATCACCATTGGGCTATATCAGTTCCTGTCACGCTCTCTCTCTTGTCAGATCCTTGCAGTGTTTGCGGTCGTCGTTTACGGTCCGTTCTGGTTCCGCGATTCCTGAGCCCTGCTGCTTCCTGGACTCCGATCGCCGGACCTTTGGCTGCCCATTGCTTCCCTGCGCTACCCGCCTCTGCCCTACGGAAAGCTCCGTTTCTGCCTACGGAAAGCTCCGCCTCTGCCCTACGGAAAGCTCCGTTTCTGCCTACGGAAAGCTCCGCCTCTGCCCTACGGAAAGCTCCGTTCTGCCTACGGAAAGCTCCGCCTCTGCCTACGAAGAGCTCCTGTTTAGTTTCTCGCTGTGTATTTACTTCTTGTAATAAACTCTTTTCCGCAACTGAATCCTCCCGTCTTCATTGTGACAGCCGCCACACACGCTTGGCACCATCTGAACCGAAATAAGTTTATCTTGGAGTCATCAGAGCACAGGACATGGTTCCAGTAATCCATGTCCTTTGTCTACTTGTCTTCAGCAAACTGTTTGCAGGCTTTCTTGTCCATCATCTTTAGAAGAGGTGTCCTTCTGGGACGAACAGCCATACAGACCAATTTGATGCAGTGTGCGGCGTATGGTCTGAGCACTGACAGGCTGACACCCCTTCAACCTCTGCAGCAATGCTGGCAGCACTCATACGTCTCTTTCCCAAACACAACCTCTGGACATGATGCTGAGCACGTGCAATCAACTTCTTTGGTCGACCATGGCGAGGCCTGTTCTGAGTGGAACCTGTCCTGTTAAACCGCTGTATGGTCTTGGCCACCGTGCTGCAGCTCAGTTTCAGGGTCTTGGCAATCTTCTTATAGACCCTTTTAGGGCCGACGTCACAATTGCATCACAGCACTAGCTGTAGACAAAACAAAGCGAAAACTGGAGGCGGCCAATTCAAAACAGCGCAGATTCGTCTACACAAGTAGCTTAAAATATCATCTTGTTGTGAATGTTGGGTGCCCGAATCCATGTACTAGAGGCTTCCATTTAAAATTTTAACGCATACCTTGCTGTCTCTGCCAGACAAAAAAACAATGACAGCTGTGGTTAAATGCAATAAAACGAGCGGACTGGACAGAAACATCATCAAAGCATGATCGCGCTTGCGATAAAGTATTGTCTTTTGTTGTTATGTGCGCGTCTGAAGATTTATTTTTCTTGCATCTCACGACTATGCTGTGTGTGAAATAATGTCTGTGTGCATTTTGTGTAAAACATCAAACTGACAATTTAAATGCTTAATCATCTGTAAGTGTATATACATTGTTGTGATTAATTGTGGCTGGAATAATAATGTAGCTGTAAAAATATTTGCCTGCTGACATTAAAATACAGCTTCATGACTCTAGATAGACACGTTGAGTTTGCCTTTACTGTACACATTAGATGTGAGTCACTCAACCGGAGGTAATGTTAACATAATCCTGTCAGATCATCTAAAGTAAAAGTGTGCCGGTCGGCCAATCTGGTTTCTTCCATTAAAGTAAACATTTTCAAATAACAATCTCGGTCCCGGACAGTGAGTGACCGTACATATACAGGTTAAATCGGAATTTCTCCTGAAATAAAAAAAAAACAAGCTAACAAACTTCACAGTTAGCGTTAGTGAAGCGGTCAGGGAGACTTTTTCTGTCTCCAGTTAAGCTCCGCCCACAGAAATACGTCACAATGTTTACTAACAGAAAAAGGGTCTATAGTCTACGCCATCTTTATGTAGAGCAACAATTCTTTTTTTCAGATCCTCAGAGAGTTCTTTGCCATGAGCTGCCATGTTGAACTTCCAGTGACCAGTATGAGAGAGTGAGAGCGATAACACCAAATTTAACACACCTGCTCCCCATTCACACCTGAGACCTTCTAACACTAACGAGTCACATGACACCGGGGAGAGAAAATGGCTAATTGGGCCCAATTTGGTCATTTTAACTTAGGGGTGTACTCACTACATAAAATGTAGTGACGTATGGTGACCCATACTCGGAATTTGTGCTCTGCATTTACCCATGCTATGTGCACACACACAGCAGTGAACACATACACACCGTGAACACAGCCGGAGCAGTGGGTAGCCATTTATGCTGCGGCGCCCGGGGAGCAGTTGGGGGTTCGGTGTCTTGCTCAAGGGCACCTAAATTGTGATATTGAGGATAGAGAGAGCGCTGTACATTCACTCCCCCCCACCTACAATTCCTGCCTGGCCGAGATTCGAACTCGCAACCTTTCAATTACGAGTCCGACTCTCTAACCATTAAGCCATGACTTCCCCACTTTTATACATATTTACACTGTTAAACAGGCTGTAAACTCACTACTTTACATTGTAGCAAAGTGTAATTTCTTCAGTGTTGTCATATGAAAAGATATAATAAAATATTTACAAAAATGTGAGGTGTGTACTCACTTCTGTGATATACTGCATATATTAGAATTGTTGGTAAATATGATTAAAGAAGGCTGTGAAAATAAATGTGAATTGTAAATCCTTTTGATCTTTTATTTTAAAAAAAAACTGAAATCTAAGCTTTCATTGGAGAATAATAATTTAAAATGGGGGGAAATATCATTATGAAATAAATGTTTTTTCTCAAATACACGTTGGACATAATTACTGGTACCCTCTAGAAATTCTTATGAGTTAAATATATCTGAAATATATTCCCATTCATATTCGCAGTTTTGAACACTCCAGGGTGATTATAAACATGACATTATGTTCCTGTTTCACAGAAATATAAATAGGAGGGAAAACGAAGTCCAAATTCCAAATTAATCATCCATCACAATGTGAAAAACCAAAGAATATATTTCTGATGTGCAGCAAAAGATAATTGAGCTTTAAAAATTAGTGAAGTGTCTTTAAGAAAAGATTTAAGAGCAGTGAAAATTCCCATTTCCACCATCAGGGCAATAATTAAGAATTTCCAACCAACAGAAAATGTTAAGAATCTGCCTGGAAGAGGACGTGTGTCTATATCGTCCTAATGCATGGAAGAAGGAGAGTTTGAGTGGCTAAAGACTCAAGGATAACATCTGGAGAATTGCAGAAAAAGGTTGAGATTCGGGGTCAGAAAACCTTAAAAAAATTATCAAACAGCACCTACATCACCACAAAAATGGTTTCACCAAAAAACAATCTCCAGGATATTCAGTTGAGTTGTCAGACATGACTGGGACTGGCTTCTATGATCAGATGTAACTAAAAAAATTGCCTTTTAGCAGCAAACACTCAAGATAGGTTTGGTTAACACATGGATAAAAAGTACCCCATGTGTACAACGAAATATGCTGCTGTATTTTTGTTGTTGTGGGCCTATATTTCTGCTGGAGGTCCTGGACATCTTGTTTAGACACATGGCTTCATGGATTCTATCAAATACCAACAGATAAAAAATCAATAAGTGACTGACTCTGTTAGAAATCTTATAATGGGCCATGTTTGGATCTTCCAACTGGACAATAATCCAAACACAAACCTCAAAAACAACACAAAAATGTGTCACTGAGCACAAAACCAAGCTTCTGCTCTGGCCATTCCAGTCCTCTGACATGAACCCTGTAGAAAATGAGTGAGGTGAACTGAAGAGAAGAAGCACCGTCATGGATCTGAATCTAAAGGGTCTGGAGAGATTCTGGATGAAGGAATGGTCTCTGGTCTCTTGTCAGGTGTTCTCTAACCTCATCAGGCATTATAGGAGAAAATGTAGAGCTGTTAAACTGGCAAATGAATCTTTCAAAAAGTATTGAATAAAAGGGTGCCGTTAATTGTGTTCCAATGTGTATTAGAGAAAAACATTTATTTCATAATGATGTTTCCCCCCATTTTAAAATTCTTATTCTCCAATGAAAGGTTAGATTTTTGTGAATTTTGTAATGTCTGCAGTTCAGATTAGTCTAAAAATGCAAATTTAATCTAAATTCCCTGGTCTTTATCAGTATTTAATAACTTTGAGTTGCGATATATTACATCTTGCTCGACAGTTTGCTTTGCATTCCCAGAAAATTAGCAGTAAAATGCAATAAAATGTATATTTAATAATCTATATATGATATATACAGTAATATACTGTCACACACTTAGTAGAGTCCACTGGAGGAAGACATCCACAGAGCAACAGGGGCAGCAGGTAGGTGATGAGACAGATGAAGAGCTTGTAACCTCGAGACCAGACAATGAGTGTTTAGAATGAGTGCAGTCTTATAGAGAGCTTGATAAGTGGCAACAGGTGAGGAGGATTCCCTGATGGAGGTCAGGTGTGAGTGATTATGACGGAGTGCAGGTGAGTGGCCAGAGGGTTGCTGGGAAATGCTGTGCAATTGAACTGGTGACCATGACATTACTGGCCCCTCCCGGAAGGCGCGTCGCCGTAACTGTAACATCGGGGGGGATGGGGGGCTCTGCCCGTTCCGGGACCAATGACGAAGTAAGGAGCTCGGGCGGCCGTGGCGGATCAGGTGACTCGGTGGGCCATGGTGGCTAGCCCCCCCCCCCCCCTCAAAATTAAATACATACACATATATATATATACACACACACACACACACATATATACATATATATATATATATATATATACACACACACATATATTACACACATATATATATATATATATATATATATATACAGTGGGGCAAAAACGTATTTAGTCAGCCACCAATTGTGCAAGTTCTCCCACTTAAAAAGATGAGAGAGGCCTGTAATTTTCATCATAGGTATACCTCAACTATGAGAGACAAAATAAGAAAAAAAATCCAGAAAATCACATTGTAGGATTTTTAAAGAATTTATTAGCAAATTATGGTGGAAAATAAGTATTTGGTCACCTACAAACAAGCAAGATTGCTGGCTCTCACAGACCTGTAACTTCTTCTTTAAGAGGCTCCTCTGTCCTCCACTCGTTACCTGTATTAATGGCATCTGTTTGAACTCGTTATCAGTATAAAAGACACCTGTCCACAACCTCAAACAGTCACACTCCAAATATGGCCAAGACCAAAGAGCTGTCAAAGGACACCAGAAACAAAATTGTAGACCTGCACCCTGGGAAGACTGAATCTGCAATAGGTAAGCAGCTTGGTGTGAAGAAATCAACTGTGGGAGCAATTATTAGAAAATGGAAGACATACAAGACCACTGATAATCTCCCTCGATCTGGCTCCACGCAAGATCTCACCCCGTGGGGTCAAAATGATCACAAGAACTGTGAGAAAAAATCCCAGAACCACACGGGGGGACCTAGTGAATGACCTGCAGAGAGCTGGGACCAAAGTAACAAAGGCTACCATCAGTAACACACTGCGCCGCCAGTGACTCAAACCTGCAGTGCCAGACGTGTCCCCCTGCTTAAGCCACATGTCCAGGCCCGTCTGAAGTTTGCTAGAGAGCATTTGGATGATCCAGAAGAGGATTGGGAGAATGTCATATGGTCAGATGAAACCAAAATATAACTTTTTGGTAAAAACTCAATATATGCTAGTTGCATCCAAAGAACACCATACCTACTGTGGAGCATGGAAACATCATGCTTTGGGGCTGTTTTTCTGCAAAGGGACCAGGACGACTGATCTGTGTAAAGGAAAGAATGAACATGTATCGTGAGATTTTGAGTGAAAACCTCCTTCCATCAGCAAGGGCATTGAAGATGAAACGTGGCTGGGTCTTTCAGCATGACAATGATACAGTGGCTTCGTAAGAAGCATTTTAAGGTCCTGGAGTGGCCTAGCCAGTCTCCAGATCTCAACCCCATAGAAAATCTTTGGAGGGATATGCCCAGCGACAGCCCCAAAACATCACTGCTCTAGAGGAGATCTGCATGGAGGAATGGGCCAAAATACCAGCAACAGTGTGTGAAAACCTTGTGAAGACTTACAGAAAATATATATATATATATATATATATACACATATACATATACACTATATAAGTATAGTAATATATATAGTAAGGAAACTATATGTGTAGTATTGAGTAAATAAAAAAAGATAAAATCACCCTCAGAACCTTTAACCTTCATAATCTGACTCTTAACCTATGCGGTAACCAGACATATCTCATGGCTGATCTACTTTCACTACCTGGTGACCTTTAAAAGTATTAATTAATCAGAAAATATGTACTTATTTGGCTAGTGCAGCATCTCTGACCTTTCTGTTCTGCCGATCCTTGAGAAGCTTGTGGAATTGAGCTTGGTTTTGGTGTGTGTGTGAGACCACTGAAGTCTGAGAAAATAAACAAATGCAAACAGGACAAACTGATCAATGCTCTGCTGAGTTCATGCAGGGGACATGGTGAGACTCACCAAAGACTGGCTTAACCAGCCGGGGCACAAAGACCTGCAGAAGCCCTGTGTGTGTGTGTGTGTGTC
Organism: Schizopygopsis malacanthus; assembly: GCA_027474115.1. Classification (NCBI taxonomy): domain Eukaryota; kingdom Metazoa; phylum Chordata; class Actinopteri; order Cypriniformes; family Cyprinidae; genus Schizopygopsis; species Schizopygopsis malacanthus. The sequence continues at coordinate 6,605,209 of CM049881.1, forward strand.
TGTCTGTGTGTGTGTGTGTGTGTGTGTGTGTGTGTGTGTGTGTGTGTGTGTGTGTGTGTGTGTGTGTGTGTGTGTGTGTGTGTGTGTGTGTGTGTGGGGGGGGGGGGGGGGTCGAGGTATGTGAGAGAAATTATCTGCCCTTCTGTGAAAGTATGAATGCATGTGAGAGTGTGCCAGAGCGTGTGTGTGTGTGTATGTGTGTTAGATGAGACACTATTGCCTGCTCAATTAAACCACTAACTTACATTGATCATATCCACATCAAAGTACCTTCCCTAAATCCCGGCCCTTTTTCCAGACATCTGGTGTATTGATATCAAACTGTCCTCCGAGACAGAAATGCTCAAGTGAAGCCGATAGTTTTTTTTCCAGAGAGGAGCTTTTGTGACCCAGCCTCACACACCCCGGAGTGAAGCGGAGAGGGATTACATGCTATAGACATTTTGAATCGCTTACAGACTTCACACAATACAGCTCTGCGATGCATTGTAATCATGTATTATGATGCACAATACAACAATTAATAGTTTGTATGATTTCAACTTTGCATACAGTAACATATGGCTCAGTACCTTGTTTATGAACTATTACTTTTTTATAGAAATTCTGTAACAAGTGAAGAGGGATTACACGCTATAAATAAATTCTAAAATAAAATTAATAACTGCAGCAAAATCAACAACAATCATATGATTCTGAACAGATTTTTTTATTTTTTACATTTATTAATTATGAGTATATCATATTTATTTATTCATAATTATTATATATTTAATATTATTATTTTAATAATGATACACACCAATAGTATTATTGATAATAAATATACAGCTGTTAATAATAACAACAACAATAATAATAATAATTTGGTACATGCCACAATAAATAAATTAATACTATTTTTCACTCAGCGTTAACTAAACTTCATTATTAGTATTACATTTCCTTTTATACTTCTCCTTTTCGAATGTAAATATTTTAGAATATATTTTATTCTTTTGTATTATTATAATATAATTATAATGTATTATTACTGAAACACATGCGTTTAATACATTTGTATAATTATTATTGCAATTATTATAATTATTAAGTGTCACTCTTGATATATGAATTAATATACAAAATTTAGATAAACACATACTGATCCCTATATAACTGTACAGTATGTAGGATGCATGGTATAGTACTGCAATTGCTGTGCTATTGTAAATATATGTCTGAGATAATTTTAAACTAGTTTTTGCGGAATCGTCTGCCTTTGTTTTGCATGTCTATAATTATTACATAAGCTTGTTCAGAAATAGCACTCTATGAAAATGCGTTGCCCAATATAAACTAAACGTTACTCGGGCGAGACAAAACCTGCTTGTCTGAGAAACCCAGAGAGGTGAATTCACAAAAAGTTCATTTTCCTTTTATTGTGAACGTGTGAATACGTAAAACCACAATGATAATAATAAAAAGGCTCGGGGTGAACCTGTGCCCCTTCTGTCTGTCCCGAAGTAATACGCGGAGAGTATTTTGGTCGTAATTCCACTGCGGCTTCCGGCTGATTTGTGGCCTCGACACCCTCAAGACACCCCCCCCTTTACTTCCTCTATTGGCCCTGACGTACTTCCTGCCTCCAGTTTGACTCTTTCCACACACTCTTTTAAAGTGTGACAGCGCTGAAGCCACTCTCACACCTCTGTTTCTGTCCATCTGTCTCGAGCTTACATGTGCGGCCTGCAAATTGGCACGAGGTCATCATGTTCAACCTCCAGTGCATGTCTGACCTCAGAGACCCAGAGAGCGCAAACAGCATTACTGCTGGTCTGTGTGGTATTGAGCTGTCTGGAAGCGTCCGGCCTGCTCTCGCTGCCAAGAAAACAGGAATGCAACACTACGGCGGTTTGTAAGTGAGGGTGGGTTATGTAAGAAAGCCAGGGAAATAGACTGTCCATTTCAGGGAGAATCAGGCAGGCAGGCCGTGGGATAATACGCTGATGAGCAGCCGTAGTGGTGTGTGTGAGTGTACACCTGATTTGACTGTATTTTGTCTATGTGATCTGGAAGTATTGAGTTCTGTATTAAAATCTGTTGAGCTGCCCACCTAGATGGCATTTTAAGGCATTGAAGTTGCATTGTCGAAGCCAATGGTTTTTCTGAATGTTTGAAGGCTGGACGTTGTTTCCTCATTTTAACCAAAGCTTGCATCACATGTCCTTCGAGGAAAAGCCCATCCCAGAATACACCGCAAAAACTCCTTCCAACATGGTGGATGAAAATATCTTTGGTGGATAGAAAATATATTTAATTCAAGACTCAAATGTGTTGGTAACATCTACATGTTATTATTTTAACCAATAATTGTTTGCACAACATATTTTTAGGCTTATAAATGTATCACTTCGTTAGCTTAGCAACATGCTACCATCAAACTGCTGGAATCCCTTGAGGAGCACATTATTCGACTAAAACAAAGAGCACGAATTGAACAATTAAAGGTATAGTTAACCCCAAAAATTGAAAATGATCTTATGATTTGCTCACCCTCAAGCCAATCCCAGGTGTATATGACTTTCTTCTTTCAGACGAATACATTCAGAGTTCTATTAAAATGGCCTGGCTCTTCAAAGCTTTATAATGGCAGTGAATGGTAGGTGAGATTTCCAAGTCCAAAAAAGAGCATCCATCCATCATAAAAAGTGCTCCACATGGGTCTGAGGGGTTAATAAAGGCCTCCTGAAGCAAAGTGGTGTGTTTGTGTTAGAAAAATATCTATATTTATCCAAAAATGTATAAACCGTAATCTCTAGCTTCTGCTAACTGTCATGTGCATGTTCATGAGAGAGTGGTGTTCCTGCGTATGACGAACGGATGTAGATGTAGCATAAGCTCTGGAGAGAATATGCTAGTCTCGCGAGAACAAAGTTTTGTTTACAGCAAAGGAAAACCAGTCTCCTCTGGGCTTGGCTAGAACGTTACACATGAACACACTGCAAAGACTACATCTAACAGTGCGTGAGAGAAAATAACTCTCCAGACCAGCAGGTGGCAGTAGTCTATATTTGTCACCTTAAAAAATGTCAACCAAAACTAGGACTGCGTATATACAAAGCATAAACAAAGCCCCTCTTGCTTACCATTTTGAATATCGATCATATCTATAATTTTCTTCATTACAGACAGCCATGTTGTTATGAAAATATTTGTGTATTTGCATGTAAAACTATAACAGCCTTCTCTGTGAGCACTCTTAACTTTAAGTACCTTTTAAAAGTACCTTTTTAATAACTGTCCAAGTTGTCATGCACATAAAGGTCAATTTTTTGTAAACAAACAAAAAAGGGAAATCATGGCCTAATGGTTAGAGAGTCAGACTCGTAATCCAAAGGTTCGCAGGTTCAAGTCTCGAGCTGGAAGGATTTGTAGGTGGGGAATGTACCCAGGAATGTACAGCGCTCTCTCCACCCTCAATACCACGACTGAGGTGCCTTGGAGCAAGGCATCGAACCCACAACTGCTCCCCAGACGCCGCAGCATAAATGGCTGCCCACTGCTCTGGGTGTGTGTTCATGGTGTGTGTGTGTTCACTGCTGTGGAATGGAATGCATAGTCGATATAAAAAAACTGGATGACAAATAATTTCTTACTACTTAATTATCGGACCTAAAAACCACACAAGTAATAACCTAGAACACGGTCTCACATTTGATGGCTGCTCTCTCGATTCTTAGTCATCAGTCAGGAACCTAGGTGTGCTGTTTAATAGCAATCTCTCCTTTGACAGCCACGTTTCTAGCATTTGTAAAACTGCATTTTTTTCATCTTTAAAATATATCTAAACTGAGACCTATGCTCTCATTGTCAAATGCATAAATGTTAATTCATGCGTTTATGACCTCGGGATTAAGGTTATTGCGCCGCCTCTACTGCCGTTATTGCCACAAACAAACTCACAACAAAGAAAGGAGACGGAAATGCTTTATTGGGTGGTTGTTACCCCCAACAGCAGAGACTGCATGCTGTAATAAACAAACTACAGAGGGTCTGTAAAGTGAATTATCAAAATGCAGCAGCTTGTTTTTTTTTATTTATGTGATGGTTTTTATAGAGTCCTTACTAGAACCAGTACACTTATTCGAAATATGACCACAGAGGTAAAAATTAAACAGAAGCCCGGTTATGTCAGGCTTTTTCCTTCGGCGTCGTGCCACACTGCACTGGCTCCGAGAGGAACCTGTATTCAACAGACAAAACTGCTATTTTGTGGTTGATCAAAAATGTGTGTTTGTAAACAGAAGTTGCGTATCCTTCGCTGGCTGTGCTGATTTAAATCTAGCGGGTTGACTTAGAGGAGGGTCTCGTGTCGCAAGTTCATGACGCTTGATTTTTCCGGCCAAATTACAGAGTTTACACGTCACTTGTACGGTACGGCTCGATGGAACCTCGACAAGATAAAAAAGTTCAGGTAAGGTAATACCCTGGAAAACCCCCCAAAATACGACCGTGTTTACCATGCATGGAAAAGGCCATTAGTAAACAAACCAGTCCAAATGCAGCAGTAGAGTTGACAGGAATAACCATTAGCCCGGCTAATGCACTGCTCCCTATTAAACATCATATAGATTTTAAAATCTTGTTAATACTTAAAGCCCTGGTGGCTTAGCTCCTCTGTATTTGAGCGAACTCCTATCGCATTATAATTCTCCACGTCCGCTACGATCTCAAAACTCTGGCCGTTTGATAATATCTAGAATATCAAAATCAACTGCGGGCGGCAGATCCTTTTTCTATTTAGCGCCCAAACTCTGGAACAATCTACCTAACACTGTTCGGGAGGCAGACACACTCTGTCAGTTTAAATCTAGATTAAAGACCCATCTCTTTAACCTGGCATACTCTTAAAACACTAATACGCTTCCAAAATTCAAATCCGTTAAAGGATTGTTAGGCTGCATTAATTAGGTCAACCGGAACCGGGAACCCTTCCCATAAAACACGATGTACTTGTTACATCATAAGAAGATTGACATCTACGCAAATATTAGTCTGTTTCCTTCTTATTCCGAGGTCACCGTAGCCCCCCGATCCGGTCCTTATCCAGCCCAGATGATCACTGCAGTCACCAGATCCAGTCCGTATCCAGATCAGATGGTGGATCATCACCTAGAGACAACCTCTACAGCTCTGAACGTCAGTGGAGTCTAGGACACATAGATGAGCCCCAGAGACAGATCCCCAGTGAGGACCTCGTCACCTAGACAGCCATCGGGAAAAGACCACTGGAACCAGTGGACCACTTACACTCTGACTTTGCTGCAGTTGGAACAAACTACTGGTTCGTCTGGCCGGAGGGGAACTGGCCCCCCGACTGAGCCTGGTTTCTCCCAAAGTTTTTTTTCTCCGTTCTGTCACCGATGGAGTTTTGAGCTTTGGTCGCCTCTGGCTTGCTTAGTTGGGGACACTTCATTTCCAGCGATATCACTGACTTGATTGCACAGATACTATTTAAACTGAACTGAGCTGGAGGATGACATCACTGAATTCAATAATGAAATGCCTTTAACTCAAAAAAAATTCTATTTTGATATTGTGCAGTTGCTTTGACACAATTTGTATTGTTAAAAGCGCTTTACAAAAAAGCGCTTTATAGAAATAAAGGTGACTTGACTTGACTGAGTGTGTGTGCACTTTGGATGGTTTAATTGCAGAGCACAAATTCCAAGTATGGGTCACCAACACGTACTGGTTGTATGTCATATCACACGAGTAAAAAAAAAAAAAAAAAGGTGTTTGTTTGTTTTTTGTGGAGCGCTCCATAAGTTGGGATTTAGGACCATTTAGGAAGTTCCATGATTACGATGGTGGCTTTCTATGTAGGCAGCACACTACATGTCAGATATGTGAACATGTGAGATATGTGATATTACATCAAACACATTCCTACAAGTTACAATTCCGACATGAGGAAACAACACAATTCATATTGTATTAGTTTAATATTCACTTAAATATGAATGTGCCTAAATACATGAATTCTTGTTATAATATCAGATTCGGGACAGAAATGAGCCATAGAGTGTGTGAAGGCCAGAGGTCAAAGTTGAGCAGCAGGCTGGAGATGTTCTAGTCCTTGTGGGTTTGGGTGAGGAACTGAAGTGAAGCCACTGGTCCCGCCAGACCAAACCTCTCAACAAATGCTTGCAGATCCCAGTTACCTAGAAAACCAACAATAAAGCCTTTCATTGCTCTTGAGTGTGACTGTATGATTCTGTCCCACTGTAACATAAACGGACTACATGAAAATAACAACAACCTTTCTATATGACCCACTCCAACATCCCATATCAATCAGCACAGGACAAATATGTGCTCTTCAAAATATTGAATCAGTTCTTTCAAACTTATTAGATGATACACAAGATGATAACATTTTTTTGATACATTTTTATAATTTATAAAAAAAATGTAATTTAATAATTAGTTTGAATAAATAAATAAAGGCATACATACATAAATATTAACATTATATTTGATTATTGTTTATATAATATGTTTATTAATTTATTGTTATATAAAATAAATTACGTTATTATTATTATTCGATTTTTTAATATTGCTATTGTTTTTATTTATCGATGTCCTTTACATAAATAAATCAGTAAAACAATGATTATTTATTTTGTGTTATATTGCTACTGTTATTTATTTATTGCTGAAGAAAACAAACAAATAAATAAACATTATTATATTTTGTTATTATTCCTGTTTTATTACTTTTTTGTTCCTTTATTGCTGTAAATTAATACATTAATGAATGAATAAACAAACAAACAAATAGATAGATAAATGTGATTTAAATAAATAAAATATTTTGTGCCAGGTGTTGGCTATTATTTATTTATTTGTTCATTGCTGTAAATTAAATAATAAATACATTTAAGTTATTATCATCATCATCTTCATCATCGTTATTAGATTTTGTTATTATAGTTCTTATTACTTATTGGTTTCTTTATTGCTGTACATAAATCAATAAACAACAAAATAAATAGAAATGAATACATATAATATAATAATGTAATAAACATAATATAATAATGTGTCAGGCAGCCTTCCTGTAGCTCAAAAGTAGAGCATAGTGCTAGCATCTCCAAGCACATGGGTTTGATTCCCCGGGAAAGCGTGATCAAATTCCTACCTTGAAGACAATGCAAGTCACTGTTGATAAACGCACCTGTCAAAAGCATACATGTAAATGCAGCTAAATGTAATATTATCCTCCCCCCCCCCCCCCCCCCACAAGATAAAGAAACCACATGAACGTTGTTTTGCACTATAATAGTGTTTATACTGATGCAGGCTTTTGTCACAAAGCTCAACCCACTGTCATTTGCATCAGGTGTAACAACTGTGTCCCTTTCACTATTATCTGTACTTTTCACAAGTTTTCCCGTGACTGAGCTGCTCCGGCTAAACATTTCAATATAGTCATTACAAACTGTAATTATGTTTAATGAAGAATCTTGTAATGGCGCACGTGTCTCGGGGCCTTGGTGGGCTGTGAATCACTGCGAGCGTCTCATCTCTAAATAAAACACACAGCCTGTCACAGTGCTGGAGGTGGCAACATGAGAGAGAGCGTTTTGGCAGGACAACCAGATAAATACCAGACGTAACTCCGGCTGCTATGACAATATCACTTCTCCAATTCCGGCAATAACCACATTCCTAAAAGCAAATGCGAAATCCCATTTGGAATAAAGCGCCAGCAAGCTGCGTCCAAGACTGAACATGTAAAGTTCTGAATTTGGAGGCTCTTGAATTGTTTTTTATTTGTCACATACACAATTATACAGAGTATAACCAGCAGTGAAATGTGTTCTCTGCATTTAACCCAGCCAAGTGCACACACACTTGGAGCAGTGGGCAGCCGACGCTGCGGCGCCCGGGGAGCAGTTGGAGGTTCGGTGCCTTGCTCAAGGGTCTCACCTCAGTCGTGGACAATTCCTGCCGGAGCCGAGATTCGAACCCACAACCTCGGGTTACAAGTCCAACGCTCTATGCATTAGAGCCACGACTGCCCCAAACCCATGTTCTTCTGTGTATATCAAGCAAACTGGTAAAATCTTTATAAAACTAGACAAAGTCTTTGAGATATTTAGAGAGGTTTGTAAAACAGACAAATAAATAAATAAAATAACACTTTGTCCCTCCAACCAATCAAAAGAATATTGCAGAACAAAAGCAAAACAGCAACAATTTCTTCCGCTAGCTGTGTGCACAGACAAACACGCGGCCGAGGCGGAAATGCTGTAGTGGTGAGGAGGGAAACCCCGTCCGTGCACACAGCACAGTGCACCACATCCTGGAAAGATCAAATGTGACTCTGTGTGTGTGTGTGTGTGTGTGTGTGTGTGCTTGTTTGTATGCAAGTGGGTGTGAGAGTTTGCAAGTGTGATTTTAAAGGAAAATGTCATAGTTGCTTTCCATCGCTTCTTGTGGCTTTATAGCTCACCAGACACTGTCTATGAACAAATATACACATCTAACATTACATTTATGCATTTAGACAGACGCTTTTAGCCAATGCAATGTCATGGTACAGTATATTAGGAATTAAACTCGTGACCACAAAAGTTGGCTGCCTTGCACTTGTGAAAAAGCAGTGTGATTAAAGGGATGGTTCGTGGGAAAATTAAAAATCTATCATCATTAAACTCACCTTGAAGTTGTTCCAAACCTGTATGAGTTTGTTTCTTCTGTTGAACATAAAAGAACATCATGAATATTACTGATAACCACACAATTCTTGGTAGCCATTGATTTCCATAGGATGGAAAAAAGTACCAAGGAAGTCAGTGGGGACCAGAAACTGTTTGGTTACCCACATTCTTCAAAATATAATTTTTCATGTGTGTGTGTGTGTGTTCAGTAGAAAACGAAACTCATACGGGTTTGGAACAACTTGAGGGTGAGTAAATCTTAACAATTTTTCTTTTTAAGTGTACTGTCCCTGTTCACTTGTAGTGTAGTTTAAAAGTATATATTTTAAAAAATCTGTACTCGCAGATACAATAATATTGAGATAAAATTTGATAAAATGTACAATTATTAAGCTTTTAGACATACACATTTTTTATATTTAGTTTTTAATAATTTAGTTTACCACAAATGCTCCTAAGTACATTCAGCATTAACACTTTAACCATATTTATTTAGTTAGAATTATTAACTTACATAGATATCATACTTAAGTGGGTCAAAAAACTTAAGTGGGTCAACACCAAGCCTGCATGTATTTGATCCAAAATACAGAAAAAGCTGTAATATTTTGACTATTTAAAATAGCTGCTTTCTATTTGAATATATTTTTAAATGTAATTTATTCCTGTGATCAAAGCTACATTTTCAGCATAATTTCTCTAGTGAAAGAAAATCATACAGGTTTCAAATCCCTTAAGATTTGATCAGTGACGATTTGAGCACAACTAATAGAAACTGATGCGAGTGCTGATTGTGAGATAGAGAGGTGTGTGTGCATGTGACTCGTGTGTTGTGTGTGAAGATGTCAGGTTTCTCTCTAATTGAGTGTTAGAAATGGAGTAAAGTGACCTGGCATTATGAGGTCATGTGACCTTTAGGCCTCTGGACTTGAGAACATGAGGAGATAATGTTCCGCCTCTGCAGATCACAACCCCTGTTTGACCCCACTACAGCTAGGGCAACACACACACACACACACACACACAGTCTGGCATATGTGGTTTACGGGGACTCTCCATAGGCGTAATGGTTTTTATACTGTACAAACTGTATGTGCTATTGCCCTACACCTACCCTACACTTAAACTTAGTCCTCACATGAGACTTTGTGCAGTTTTAGATAAAACAAAAAACACTATTTAGTATGTTTTTTTAAGCCTTTTGGTTTACGGGGACATATGCTGTGTCCTCATAAACCACCTTCATGTTGTAATACCCATGTTATTATACACATTTGTGTCCTTAAAAACTATATATACCAGTCTCTCTCTCTCTCACACACACACACACACACACACACACACACACACACACACACACACACACACACACACACACACACACACACACACACACACACACACACACACACACACACACACACACACACACACCTGGCAACTAGCAGACACTCATCATCAGATGTAACACATAATCAACAGGCCTCATGCAAAGGAGCCTGAGGCTATGCTCTTTTTTATGTTATTTTTTTCAATAACAACACTAAAAAGTAATACAAAAAATGTAATGATAAAAAAAATATATATATATTTGCTTATTCAGCAGTACTCCTGAGCAGAATGAAGGCATGTCTAGTCACATTTTAAAAAATGTACACAAAAATGGCACAAAGCAATGCAGTGGTCAAAGACATACAAGTTCTGTCACAAAACTTTAGATGGTGCAGGCCGAGGTTCTAACTCAATGTGATATATTCACATCATCATTCACATGGCGCAGCTGATTGGTTTCTTTAGCTAGTGCTTACCGTAGCAGTTGTAGCGCTCTTCAGAAACCCTCCACCTCCCCAGCTCCTCCTGTATAGATTTCATGTATGCTATATATGGGGGTTATTTTATATCTATGTTCAGCAGCAGTACTTCTACATGCTCAGAGCAGCATGTCTGTGGATGTATTAGCAGGAACAAGTCTCTGTACTTGCTCTGCCGCAGCAACGTAGCAGCTCTATTCCGCCAAGACCAAACAAGGAGAAAAACTGAAATAGCATTTTTTCCATACTCGCCTACAAACAAATAAATGCCACTTGATTATGTTCTACAAGAAAATACTATGACGGTCGATGGGAACCAGAAACTGTTTCTTCTACTCACTCGAGACATTACATGTTCATTGTAAGTCTATGGAATTTCTTCACCTGTTTTATCATTTGAAAGGTGAAAATTATAAGTCAGATTGTTTTCAAGAGAAGTAGCAAACTTCTCAACAACACAGCTGATTGACCGTAACATTGAGGTCTGCATGACAAAAATATGCACGATGAGTTCATTCATACTATCCATAAGTATGAGCAATATTATGGCAGTGGTAGCAAACATCGCTAATGCAGACGGATCTAGATCAGGAGTACGAGTCTCCACCAACTGGACTGAATCACAACCAGTGAGTCACAACTAAACTATGCGTGTATTACGACAACGTGACATCAGTTCAATCCAGCGAGTAGGGAAGTGTGTGGTTGACCTGTTTATGTGCTGCTATAAAAATCGAGACATCATTCAATGTATACAGCTCACAGTTTATTCAGGACTCAAAAATATGCCGACGGGGAAGCCCCGATGTAAGCTGTGGTTAACTGGGGAAATAGCCCATCAGTTTTGTCCTCTGGCCTCTGTTGGTATTGGTAACAGGTTGTTGACAGCTCTCGCTCGATGTGATCATGGAGTCAAGGGGGCGGAGAGTATTGGCTAACACGCTGATTTACAAATGCACTAAAAATAGCGCACATCTTTGTGTGTTTGGGTTAATTTCGTCTCTTTCCATTCCTCAATCTGTCGACTCATGGAAAACAGAGATAGGAAGTGGGGAGCGATGCGACACTTTCTTCCTCCGCTCGACTCCACCCTTTCTTGTCTGTCTTGTGATTTGTGTAATACAGGAAACACAGTCTGTAAGCTTGGTAAGATATATTTGTGTTTCGTGAGGCACACGTAAGGTATGCACTGTTGACAATGCGGCTGGACAGCATTAAAGGAATAGTTCACCCAAAAATTAAAATAGTCTAAAAATGTACTGACCCTAAGGCCATTCAAGATGTGTTTGTTTCCTCATTGTAACAGATTTGAAGAAATTACATCAATTGTTCAGCAATGGATCCTCTTCAATGAATGGGTGCCTTCTGAATGAGAGTCCAAACAATTGATAAAAACATCACAATAATCCACACCACTCCAGTCTATCAGTTGAGTTCTTGTGAAGTGAAAAGCTGTATGTTTGTAAGAAACAAATCCATTATTAAGTTTCTTCTCAAATCAAAATTTACCAACCTATATGTTTAGAACCATTTTGGACTATTTTTACTTGTAAAATGTGCTTGATCTTTGCATATTTCTCTCCTGATTTAGACGAGACTGGAGGAAGCAATTCTATATTATGGACTAGTATATTAGTAAGTTAAAAAAGTCTTGATGGATTTGTTTCTTACAAACACACACACAATCAATGTTAATTGATGTGATGTGGTGGTGTGGATTACTTGTGATTTAATCAGTTTTAAAGGTTTTTATCAGCTGTTTGGACCCTCATTCTGATGGCACCCATTCACTGCAGAGGATCCATTGGTGAAGGTGATTTAATGCTACATTTCTCCAAACCTGAATAAAAAACAAACTCACCTACATCTTTGATGGCCTGATGGTGAGTCATTTTCAGCATATTTTCATTTTTCCTTCACTATAAGATTAATGCAATATTAATTAATTTACAATAAAATAATAATTTAAGGATTTTAGTCATTTTCTATTGGAAAATAATAGAGACAAAATCTAAATGGAGAGGGCTACTGGGATCAGAACATGTTGGATGTCAAATTGGAGCCTGAATTTCCCACATAAGCAACACGGCGGTCTATAGTATGTGACAACCATTAGTAACCACTAAATATATTTGTGACTTCATAGAAACTTCATGTTTTTGAATGACTCAAAGGGCAAATATGTTTTATGGTGTAGTTTATGGTGTATGGTTACAGCATATACCAGCAGGGGCTAATGCTATTTTCAACTGCTTGCTTTATTTTCACCAAAGGAATAAGAACTGCTATGACTTTGGGCAGACTTTTTAATAGTAAGTGGCTGTAAAGTGTGTTATATAATGTCAATTATATAATTCTAGTCCTGATTTCTGAATTATTACTTTTGTGGTAAAAATGTTTAGTAACATTCCACAATATTACTGTTTTTACTGTATTTTTGATTAAATAAATGCAGCCTTGGTCAACATAACACACTTTTAAAGGGTGTGTGTGTGTTTTGTAAAGGAGCTGAAATAAAGATATCGTGGTATATCTGGTGTGGGCATTACTGAATCTGGAGTCTGTAATACTGACGTGCTTGCAGGAGGTGTCTGTCTGTGTGCGTTTGTGAGAAAATATTCAGGAGTTCTTGCTAATGTATACAGAGCTAATGCTAATGTATACAGAGATTTGTCAAAAAGGAATAACGGTAGCAATCCACTCCAGCACTGCTGAATCTCATCGTCACTCCTCATCAATCTCCATACAAGAAAGCTGTCAAATGAAAAAGACTATATTCTGCACCTGTGTAGCATTTTATAGCCAAATTATAATATTACACTGAAGAAAAAATTGTGTAAACAATTTTCACTCAGAAGCTGCTAGTAAATGTCACAATTAATTATAAAGAAACCGGCACATGTTGAATTAAACATGAAATTAGCAGAAACACTGAAACGTACACAAAAATAATCTTTAACTTAAAAAAAAACTTTACCTGAACCTAACACATGTGTTATATGTATATTTGTAATAGTTGCATTTTTTATATGCATGTGTATGTGTATATATATTTGATTTGTATTATCTGTATTTACGTTCTACTTTCATAGGTAACTCAATGCTGCGTGACTTCACGCTTCGGGAACGATATACCAAACACGCCAAGCTGAAAACGCTGCCTATCTGGTCCAATAATGAACCAACAACATACGGTCAGTTCAAAGAGACAAGATTTGGGAACCTGGAGCCGTATCAACGTCAAGGTTGTAAAACTTGACAAAAGTGTGCGGAGAAGACCATTCTGCCGCAACACAAATATCTTCCAGGGGAACCCCTCTAAAAAGAGCCTGAGAGGAGGCTACGCCCCTAGTAGAATGCGCCCAAAGACTAAGAGTTGAAGGGAGGTTCCGCGCCTCATAAGCCAGCGAAATGGCGTCCCTCACCCAGTGAGAAATCCTCTGCTTTGACGTGGCAAGCCTGCGGCGGCCAGCACCAAAACAGACCAATAACTGGGAGGATTTTCTCCAAACCTTGGAGTGATCCACATAAAGCTTCAATGCCCTGACTGGGCAGAGCATGTGGAGTCTCTCATCCTCACTTGAAGTAAAGGGAGGAGGATGGAAAGAGTGAAGCGTGACCACCTGAGATCGAAACGATGTAGACAAGACCTTGGGAATGTAACCCGGCCTAGGCCGCAGGGTAACTTTGACTAGACCCGGGGCAAAGTCCATGCACGTCTCACTAACAGAGAAAGCCTGCAAATCTCCAACTCTTTTTAGTGATGTAAGCGCCAGCAAAAGAGCAACTTTAAGAGTCAGTATTCGCTCCGAAGCTGACTCTAGGGGCTCGAAAGGGGCCGTCACTAGGCCTTCGAGGACGACTGACAAGTCCCAAGAAGGAACTGCCGTGGGGCGAACCGGCCTAAGGCGTCTCACCCCAGGCATAAAGGCGGAGACCATCCAATGTCTCCCCAAGGGGATCTCATCCAGCTCTCTCCGAGCTGCAATGGCCACTACGTAAACCCTAAGGGTGGTAGCAGCCGTCCTTGCTGTCATCCTCTCTTGCAAAAACTTCAGCATTGGACCAATAGGGCAGTTGACTGGGTCTATTGCTCGAGTTAAACACCATGACTCAAAGACACCCCACTTGGAAGAATATAGCTTCCTAGTAGCGGGGGCTCTGGCACTGGCGATGGTCTCCTGAACCTCGACATTTAAAACATCCATCACAGCCCTTGGCCCTGAATGGGCCATACCCACAACTTCCAGAGCTTTGGTTGGGGATGCCAGATCCTGCTCCGGAGCTGGGACAGTAAGTCCCGCCTGATCGGAATCTACCAAGGGGACCGATACAAGAGGGGAGTTAACTCCGAGAACCAAGTCTGGGAGGGCCAGAATGGGGCTATGAGAAGGAGACGGGCACTGCTCACCTTTACTCTGCATAGTACTGCCGGAATCAGCTTTATTGGCGGAAACGCATACAGCATGACATTCGGCCACGGGTGGGCGAAGGCATCTATGCCCAGAGTCGTCGGGGAACTCAGGGAGAACCAGAGCGGGCACTGGGATGACTCCTGAGAAGCAAAGAGGTCCACTTCCGCTTTGCCAAACAGATCCCAATCTGGGATACTGTCTGATGGTTCAATATCCATTCTCCCGGCCTGAGTTTCTGTCTTGACAGAAAGTCGGCCGCGAGGTTCAGTATCCCCGGAACGTGAACTGCCCTCAAGGACAGGAACTTGTACTGGGACCAAGGAGAAGACGGTCTTCTGGCAGCAAGCCTGTCCAGGGTGCGCGACCGTGAACCTCCCTGACGGTTTATGTGGGACACAACCGCCATGTTGTCCGTCCTGACTATGATACGATGCCCCCCGAGGATGGGGAGAAAATACATCAATGCCAGGAAGACAGCCCTGAGTTCCAGGCAATTTATGTGCCAAGAGAGGAACTCTCCTGTCCATTCCCCGCTCGCCGGTCTGCCTTCGAAGACCGCTCCCCAGCCCGTCATTGATGCGTCCGTCGTGACCATATGGCGACGGTGAATCGCACCTATTCTTACCCCGCTCCGAAGAAAAGCGGGGTCCCGCCATTGTAAAAGGGGTCGAGAGCAACCGCGCGACACCCTGATAAGGCGAGTGGCTGGTACAGTGGGGTGTAACCTCAGCTCCTTTATCCACCAAAGGAAACGGCCTCATGTGAAGCAACCCTAGGGGCAACACAGGGGAGGCCACTGCCATGAGGCCTAGCAGCCTGCGGCATGAACCTACAGAGACATGCCGGCCTAGCTTGAAGCGGGCCAGATATGCTGTAAAATTGGATATCCGGGCAGGAGCCAAACGGGCCTGCATCTGAATGGAATCCAAATGAACCCCCAGAAACAGGGTTCGCTGAGATGGGAGGAGCACACTCTTCTTGGCGTTCATCCTGAGGCCAAGAGAATGGATGTGGCGTAGAACAATATCTCTGCGACGACTCACTAACTCCCTGGAGTGAGCCAGAATGAGCCAGTCGTCCAGGTAGTTCAACACACGAATGTCCTGGAGCCTCAAAGGGGCCAGTGGAGCATCCATGCATTTCGTGAATGTTCTCGGCGCCAAGGCCAGGCCGAAGGGAAGGACCTTGTATTGGTAAGCCTTTCCTCCGAAGGCAAACCGAAGGAACCTTCTGTGTCGCTGAACGACCTGAATGTGGAAACACGCATCCTTTAGGTCGATAGTGACAAACCAGTCCCCTTCATGAATCTGAGACATGATGGTTTTTATTGTCAGCATCTTGAACTTCCCTTTGTAGAGGGAAAAATTCAAACGCCGTAGATCCAGAATGGGTCTCAGGCCGCCGTCCCCCTTCGGCTGAAGAACCCTCGTTCGATGTCCAACTGCAGTATTTCCTCCATCGCTCCTTTCTGTAGGAGGGAGGAAAGCTATAGCTGTAGAACAAAAGCCTTGGAGGCGCTGTTTACTACCGTCAGTTAAACCCCATCGAGGCGGGGGGATTTTCCCCAAACTGAAGTGTGTAGCCGGACCGAATTCTGAGCAGCGGCACCCTCCGCCACGAAGGAGAGCCCTTGGCGTCCTTATCCGTGTTGATGGAGTGTGAAGTGCTGGACTGACAGGTGGCCAGCACGGGGTCCGAACGCTGCAGGGGAGAACCGACTGTGTCCCCACACACGCGGCCCGCTGGTGGCGAAAGGACGGACTGCAGCGGGGGAAAGACACGCGTCCCCCAACTGCCAGACCGAGAATAAATGAGGATGAACTCGTTCTGCACGCCAAGCCTTGAGGGGTGGCTGTGACAGTTTTGAGTGAGGAGAGCACGTTTGAAGTGGGCAGAAACGCTTTTGCGGTCTGACCTCGCCTCGCAGCGGTGAAGCGGCTCTCCTCGTTTCGACCCAAAGGTCAGGAACGACCCGGATTGGCCGAAGCGGCAGGCCTATAGGGCCGCTTCATGTCAACCCGTCTGCGTGGGCGCTGGCGGGGGAAGGATCAACCACGGGCTCCCCAAACCGTAGTTGGGGGAGGTTGCGTAGCCTGGGCGCCACTTCAGCACAAAAACGGCAGCTTCCTCCACTCATTTTGGAATTTACACCGCTAAGAATCCGCTCGTCGAGTTCGAAGAGCGAGACTCGCGGGGCTCGTCGGGTCCAATCCAGCGCGAGCTTATCAGTGGCGCGCGAAAGCACGTCCACGAGCTCAGAATAGGCCGGTGAAGGCCGCGCCTCCTGACCGCTAAGCGGTAGCGCATCTGCTAAACTAGGCCCGAAATCCTCGGAGTCGGGGGCTGCAGTTAGCAGAACATCATCTATCCCGAAGGAAAAGGTATTTCACGTGCCCTCGGGCTAGGAAACAGATAATCCTGCGTGAATTCAACTGGTGAAGCAGGGGCTGGTAGATGCTGTAAGCAAGCTCTTTCCAACAGCTTGCTTTATTTTCACAGAATGAATAAGAAATAAACGGGAAACCTGCATGCACAGGTCGTTGTGTGGCGTGGCAGGTGCTGTTGGACTGTTGGACTGTATGGTGAAGCTGCGTCGCACCCTGGTCAAAGAGGTTTTGATTAATGACTGAATCAGTTAGTGGGAGGAAGACTCATGTGGGTCCATTACTACACTGCAGTGCTGCTAATGGCTTCAATTACAGCCCAGTAACCAGTGCTGAGCTCACACATTTCTGTTCAAGTGGACTATGAGGCGGTTTCTCTCAGGAGTCTTGATGAACACGCATGTGTCCTGTAGAACTGAGAAAAGGAGGAAAATGTTAATTAATTAGCAAAATGTACAGTTACAGTTACATATCTCATCTCCGTGGGACTTCTAGGACAGAATCACACTTTTATGAATATATATATATATATATATATATATATATATATATATATATATATATATACATCAAAACTCAATGGTCAGAAAAATTATGTCCTTTTTCCTATCTTGACTTGTTAGACTTGTGGTGTTCCTGATCACAAATGACTGGCCAACTATTTTTTGGGGGAATTTCTCATTATGTTATATTATTAACAAATATTGGATTAAATCTCTTATTGGATTAGGCCGATTGTATAGTGAACATTTTTACAATTACCTACAAACACTTGTTTTTACTTAAAAACGAGGTGTATAAGCTCTAATCAATGAGGCCTACAATCAGTTCACCAAGGTTACATTTATTTGATTAAAAATACTGTTAAAAACTGTAACATTGTGATATATTATGAGAATTTAAAATAACTGGTTTCTATTTGAGTATATTTTAAAATAGAATTTATTCCTGTGATCAAAGGCGAATTTTAATCATCATCACTCCAGTTTTTAGTGTCCTTTACATGATCCTTCAGAAATCATTAATGTGCTGATTTGCTGCTCAGGAAAACATTTTGAGTATTATTATCAGTGTTGTGCTGTCAACAGTTGTACTGCTTAATCTTTTTCTGGAAACCGTGGTACATTTTTATATGGTTTATTTGATTAGAAAGCCCAAAAGAGTAGCATTTTTTAACCTTGTACATTTATTTACTGTTGTGTTTGAGTACTTTAATGGATTCTTGTTGAATAAAGGTCAACATAAATATTTGAAGAGTACATATTAGGAGTTCCGCAGTGATCTATCATGTTTCTTTTAAAAGTAACATTCTCTCCCACACTGTGTGATAATTGTCACGTGAAATGAACTAGAAGACACAAAGTTACATTAACATAGCCAATGAGGTTTGAAAGTCTTTTCACATTTTCAAGCATATAATAGTAATTGCCCATTGAACATCTATGTTCTCAGTCTCCCAGTCGCCCTGTCTTAACAGATCTGAGTCAGTGTGAGTAGGCATGATCTGTGCAGCAGCAGAGAAGTGCTGACTCGGAGATGTGCTGCACTGATTACAGACTCTCTCGTTTGAAGTACTCACACTTCAAAGACCAGCGCTTGACTTTCACTCGGCTCTCATTGTCTTAGCCTATGATGCTCAGCTACAACTGTGTTTTATATATATAACCTCACTGATGTAGTGCGAAGGCACAGAGTTCATGAAGTATATGGACATACAGACACTTTCCTGCATTGAAATTTCCTGCATTGACGTTAATTAATTCGCACTGGGATCTGGATATTTACGATATCCAACAACAGTTAGAATTTTGCAATGATATTAAGGCAGGATATCTTGATACATACATTTTTGACATTGTGGGGAAGGCCTGTGGTCCCCACGAGGGAAAAAAAATATATTAAGAATAATAAATTATATTTATCTGAGTGAAAGAATGCAAACAGGTTTTTTGTAAGGGGTAGGTTTAGGGAACAGAAAATATAGTTTGGTCAGTATACAAGTAATAGAAATCTATGGAAAGTCCCCACTACCTAACATACGTGTGTGTGTGTGTGTGTGTGTGTGTGTGTGTGTGTGTGTGTATGTGTGTGTTTGTGCACTGTAAAAAGTGATAAGTTGGCTTATCATAAATAAAATCGAGGAAACCCATTGCCTTAAAATTATTAAGTAAATAATAATTACAAAAATAAATTAAGTGAACTTGACAATTCACTTAAGTTATTGTTTATAATTATTATTATTTACGTAATTATTTTATTACGTTAAGCCAACTTATCACCTTTTACAGTGTCTGTATTTAAAATATTTAAAATTACATTCCCAATTTTTTATTAAGTCTCTAAAATATACTTAAAAAAATAAAATAAATATGAATTTTATTACAATTAATATAATATATAAATGTAAATAAATTATAAAAAAATAAAATCTAAATCGTTAATTTTATTTCACTTTTTGTTACCAATATATATATATATACGGTTTTATTTTCATTATTAGATTTAGTTAACTATAATAAAGCAGTTTTTATAATTTTTATATCTAAATACTTTAGATATTTAATAATGTCATATTAATTAAGAGAATACATTAGCGTCTGACTATATAAACAGCTGCCTGCCACCGCATCTGAGATTTCTTCGAAGGAAGCAACCAAGCGTGCAGCTCATAGCACGGCCAGGAACGCAGTACTCGTTCCCATATCTTAGGGAACCGAGGTTCAAACCGGGTACGTTCCCTTTCGATATTTCACTCGAGAAATCGACGCTTAGTATGGGAACCAGTCCAATCACGCTATACGACTCGAAACCAAGACTCACGTGGGATTAGGCCCAGGGGAGTCAATAGAATACACCAAGGACGGGGTGAGCCTTGAGGGACATCTGTGGCCTGGGTGTCGTCCCGAAGTGATACCTGACGTCCATATAGTTATGGACAGACCAAGCAAAAAAAGTGTTTGAACTATGTTGGTCAAGTGACTACGAAAGATTGCTACTTAAGCAGAAAGGACTCTGGCCTGCAAGGTGGGGACATCCAGGATGTAAAACCTTGCAAATGTGGACGACGAGGACCAGCCAGCCGCCTTACAAATGTCTGAATGGACACCCCGCTGGACCATACCCAGGAAGAGGCGATGGCTCTGGTGGAATGGGCTCTGACTCCGATGGGGCACTGCAACCCCAAGGAGGAGTATGCTAATGGGGATAGCATCCACTAACCACCTAGAAATGTTCTGCTTCGTAACAAGGCCACCTTTAGCGCGGTTACCGAAGCCATCAAAAAGCTGTTCTGACTTTCTGTACGAGGCAGAACACTCAATGTATACTCTCAGGGCCCTGACGGGGCAGAGCAGGGACTCCTGGCTGCCCATCGGGGGGAGAAACATGGAAAGTGTTATGACCTGGGCTCTGAACGGAGTTGAGAGCACCTTAGGTACATAACCCAGGCTTTGTTTTCTGGACGACCTTGGAGTCGTTAGGCCCAAATTCCAGGCAAGCAGGGTTGGATGGAAAGGGCCTGCAGGTCTCCTACTTGCTTGACCGACGCCGGTGCTAACAGCAGGGCATTTTTTTAACGAGAGTACTCTGAGGCTCGTAGATTGCAATGGTTCAAACAGGGGCCCTTTTAGGGTCCTTAGTACGGTTGGTAAGTCCCAAGGTGGAACTGTACGAGGACGCGGGATTTCCTTCTCTTGGTGCATTGTAAAAATTGGGTTACAGCACTATCTCTGCCCACCAATCGGCCAGCAATAGGGGCATGGAAAGCCACTATGGCTGCCACGTAAACTTCGATGGTGGATGAGGGACGCTGTTTAGTCAGCATCCCCTGCAGAAATGAAAGAACCACTGACACATCGGAGGTGACCGGGTTTAAGTCGCAGTCTTGACACCAAGCCGACAAAATGAACCATTTCAGAGCATAGAGGTGTCTGGAAGACGGGGCTCTAGCTTCTGCCATAGTGTTTAGGACACGCTCTGGTAGGACGAAAGGCTCCCATCGAGCGCCACACATGCATAACTCGGGTCGTGGATGCCATATCGTGCCGTTTGCTTGAGAGAGGAGGTCCCATCTCAAGGGGATCGGACACGGGGCTGCTTTCAGCAGCTGGAATAGCTCCGACACCCACGATTGGTTCCTCCAGAGGTGGGCTATTAGAATCAGCTTGTGCAGCTGTTTCCTAACTCACCTGAGTAGCTGCGGTAGCAATGCAACTGGGGGGAAAGCATAAAGTGGAAGGCTAGGCCATTCGTGGGCCAGGGCATCCGTGCTCTTTGTAAAAAAGATTGGGCAGTGAGAGTTGTCTTCGGAGGCGAAGAGGTCTACTCTAGCTCTGCCAAAGACTTCCCAAATTCTCTCAACCGTGAGCGGGTGGAGCATCCATTCCTCTGAAGAGACATTGTTCCTCGACAACATGTCTGCTCCTTAGTTCATTTTGCCCGGCACATACGTCGCCTTCAGTGAGTGCAGATTGTTCTGAGCCCACACAAGACGGAAGTTCACCAGCGTGCAGAGTCGCTTCGAGATGAGGTGATTTATGTATGACACCACGGACCTGCTGTCTGAGCATACTAGCACATGGTGAATGTCTGGCAGGAAGAATTGACACAATGCTAGCATTTCTAGGCAGTTGATTTGCAGGCCCGACTCCTCTTCGGACCAAAGGCCGAAGGTTTGTTTGCCCTCGCACGGTGCTACCCAACCCTTGTTGGAAGTGTCTGTCGTGACAACCTTCCTTCTGTGCACCGTGTCTAGGATCATGCCTCGTTTTAGCCAGAAGGGGTCCCTCCAATGGGCCAGGGCTGATACATAGGCCCGAGTCACCGTTACGCGGTGGCGTCCGTGACACCAAGCTGCGGATGGCCAGAACTAGATGGGTTGCATGTGAAGCAGACCCTAATTGGAGTACCGGCGAAGTCGCTGCCATAAGGCCCAGCATTCTCTGGAAAGTTTTGAGTGGACGGGCGGTACCCTCCTTGAAGGAGGCCGCGTGGCGCTGAATTGTCATGGCTCACTCCACTGAGACAGTTGCTGTCATCTGCACAGTCGATAACTAAAATCGTTGGCTGGGTGACAGTATTCTCTTGGCAAAGTTGACCCTGAGCCCCAGGCAATCTAAGTGGCTGAGGAGGAGGGTCTTGTGGGATGTCGAAAAACCGCCTGCGACTGGGCCAGAATGAGCCAGTCGTTGAGGTAGTTGAGTATGTGGATTCCCATCTGTTGCAGAGGGGAGAGAGCCGCATCCATGCATCGTGTAAAAGTGCGGGGAGCCAGGGACAGCCCAAAGGGCAGGACCTTGTATTGATAAGCCACCCCTTCGAATGCGAATCTCAAGAATCGTCTGTGATGGGGGGCTACCGGGATGCTAAAGTACGCATCTTTCAGATCCAGCGGCATGAACCAGTCCCCTGGGCATATTTACAGGAGGATCCGTTTCAAAGTGATCATCCTGAACAACCTTTTCATCAGGGCGTAATTCAGGAGTCTAAGATCTAGAATAGGTCGCAGGCCGCCGCATATTTGGGGACAAGGAAGTTGCGGCTGTAAAACCATGACTCGCTCTGGGCTGGAGGAACGGTTTCTATGGCTCCTTTTTCCAGCAGATTCATCACCTCTGCGCGGAGGACTTGAGCGTTCTCGCTTCGCACTGTGGTGGCGAGAACACCGCGGAAGCAGGGTGGTCTTCGAGTGATTTGGAGTGTATAACCACGTCTGACCGTAGTCATTACCCACGTTGACACACCGGGGATGGCCTGCCAGGCCTCGGCTCGCGTGGCAAGGGGTTGAAACGGCTGTGCAGACTGGCTGCATAAGGGCAGGACACTTGTGGTAGGCAGAAAAAGTTTTTGGGATTAATAAAATAATAAAATGATATTAAATACATAAAGTATACAGGTACATCTAAAACATTTTTTTATATCATGAAAAAGGTCAATATTTTTGTCATTCATTTCAGAATCCCCCCCCCCCCCCCCCCCCATAAATTATATAGATTCATTACACAGAGTGAAATATTTCAAGCCTTTATTTCTTGAAATTTTGATGATTGTGGCTTACAGTTAATGAAAACCCAAAATTCAGTTTCTCAGAAAATTTGATTATTACATGAGATCAATAAAAAAATTCTATTTTAAACAGAAATGTCAGGCTTCTGAAAAGTATGTTCATTTCTATGCATTCAATACTTGGTTGGGCCTCCTTTTGCATGAATTACTGCCTCAATGCAGCGTGGCATGGAGACAATCAGCCTGTGGCACTGCTCAGGTGTAATGGAAGCACAGGTCGCTTTGATAGTGGCTTTCAGGTCATCTGCATTGTTGGGTCTGGTGTCTCTCATCTTCCTCTTGACAATACTCCATCGATTCTCTATGGGGTTCAGGTCAGGCGAGTTTGCTGGACAATCAAGCACAGTAACACCATGGTCATTGAACCAGCTTTTGGTACCTTTGGCAGTGTGGGCAGGTGCTAAGTCCTGCTGGAAAATGAAATCAGCATCTCCATAAAGCTTGTCTGCAGAAGGAAGTATGAAGTGCTCTAAAATTTCCTGGTAGATGGCTGCGTTGACTGTGGACTTCAGAAAACAGTGGACCAACACCAGCAGATGATATGGCAGCCCAAATCATCACTGACTGTGGAAACTTCACACTGGACTTCAAGCAACATGGATTCTGTGCCTCTCCACTCTTCCTCCAGACTCTGGGACAGTGGCGGCTGGTCAATAGGCTTCAAGTTAGCTCTCTTTAACATGTTGACAATAAGTAAAAAATATATTGCAAATATTAACTAAATAAAATCCTTTAGACATAGTATTCTACTGTTAGTTATATTATAATTTATTTAAAATCTAAAAATCTAAACTATATTTATTTCATATTTGTGTGTGGGGCGCCGGACTAATGAGTGTATATGTAGGTACACAAACTTTTCAAAAGCATGTGATTTGAGGCTAAGCTCTAATTGGCTTGTTTCAACTTGTCCTTGGGGCGCAAGGCTCTGCGCCCCAAACCCTCCCCCTTTTGTTGTTAGAGCGAATCCATATTGTTTTTATATGTTTGGCCTCATGTGATTGGACCGTTCTCAACGACTCTCATTCCACTCAGCAGAAGCTCGTCAGTTGACAGACAGGTACTAATTAAATGTGGAAGCAAGCGCAATATCTCGAGATGAAAGAAAATTCGGTTTTATCTTTACAAAAATACCCATTCACAAGGCATTCGGATGAAGAAAAAAAAGGATCAAGGAGCTTGGACCAGATCGCCTGTACTTTCAGTTTGTTTGCGCCCCCCCCCAATTTTTTTTTGCACCAGCCGCCACTGCTCTGGGACCTTGATTTCCAAATTAAATGCAACATTTTCTTTCATCTGAAAAGAGGACATTGGACCACTGAGCAGCAGTCCAGTTCTTTTTTTTCTTTAGCCCAGTTAAAATGCTTCTGACAATGTTTCTGTTTCAGAAGTGGCTTGGTTGCCCTTTTCCTGAATATGTTTGAGCATGGTGACTCTTGGTGCACTGACTCCAGCTTCAGTTTACTCCCTGTGAAGCTCTCCCAAGTGTTTGAATCAGCTTTGTTTGACAGTATTCTCAAGCTTGCGGTCATCCCTGCTGCTTGTGCACCTTTTCCTATCCAAGTTCTTCCTTCCAGTAAACTTTGCATTTAATATGCTTTGATACAGCACTCCTTGAACAGCCACCCCTTTCAGTAATGACCCTCTGTGACTTACCCTCTTTGTGGAGGGTGTCAATGATCGTTTTCTGGACCATTGCCAAGTCAGCAGTGTTCTTCATTATTGGGGTTTCATTAACAAGAGCTACCCAGAATTTCTACTATATGGATGGTCATTTATTGAAACTCAAATGTAAATATGCTAATATTTTGAGATACTGGATTTTTTTACTTTAATTAGCTGTAAGCTCTAATCATCAAAATTAAACAAAAAAAAAAAACATTTTGAAGGGTTTTACTTTACATGTAATGAATCTAAAATAAATGAAAGTTTCACTTTTGAAATAAGTTACAAGAAAAAAATAACTTTTTCACGATATTACATTTTTTTTTAGATGTACCAGTATATGTGTTACATTATAAATTTAACATTTCATTGTTGCAGGTTTGTGTCATATGCTGCGTTGCATTTTATGGTTTTAATTTATTTATTTTGAGAAATACTGAATATTGTTTTGTGCTTCACATATATTCTAGAACTACAGTAACATCTTATTCCTGATTTCTCTCAACATGAGGACAGGCCAATTATTACTTTTGTCAATCAATAAATAGGAAAAAAAGTAACTGGCATTAATTATTTGAAAAAGTAACTTAGATAATTTAATGTGTTTCTTTACTTGTAAAAAGTAGTCTGATTTCATAACTTGCGTTACTTGTAATGCGTTACCCCCAACACTATTCAAAACAACAATAGTAAACTAAACTAAAACTTATTTTTAAACTTATTTAAAAATAAATAACTTAAAGACATATTATTAAACAATTATTATGTCATGACTCTTCAAAATGAACAGCTGTGCATCATTTTAAAATAATAGCACAATATACTTCAATAAAGAGTTCATAATATTTCAATTCACAACTTGTGTGTCACAGGTAAAGCATCTGAATGAAAGCAGGGCTCCCACACACTCAACGCTGAGAGTGACAGTAAAAATATCCCTCTCTGAGACAGCTACACCGGCAGCGTGTGTGTGTGGGCAGCGTGAGTGAGTGAGTGAGTGTGGGTGGGGGGGTGTTTAGGGAGAGTACAAAGCAGTGGGTTGTACGCCCTGTGTTTGAGTCTAAAGGCCAGCATGCAAACGTGTGTGTGAACAGACGCCGGCGTGCCAGCTGGCAGCTCAGGACGCCGGGCCCTACGTGCCCATTTGCCACCTCCGCTTGGCTTGACCCGTGGCCTGTGAAACCCCTGGCACCGAGACGGTCATTGAGAAGGATACAGGACGCAGAGGAGGCGTGGGGATTCCCCACCAACACACATTTCTCATACCCACTGCCGCCCGCATGCCACCCATCGGCAATTGTGTAATAACCAGCTGTCACTGTCCTTTGCGTGACCCACATATCTCTTCCTACCCACACACACAGCCGAGGCCGAACGGCAGGCATGAAGCGCACCTCTTCCTGTATGCTTGAAGATCAAAGCCCGGGCTGAAATTGAGTTGAGCTCAGTGTCAGGGGAAATGGAGAATCACCATTAGAGCGCTGTGTGACGAGCGAGGAGTCGGGGAAGGGAAAAATGATCATTAGATGTCTCCACACCCACAGTCAAATGGTCCAAACCCTCCAATTAGATCAATTAGTCAATGCATGTCAGCAGAACATGAGAGATGGGGACCGGTTACAGGCCACACACAAATCAAACACACGTTATGTAGATGGGACCACCACATGGATGCAGATGCGTTCAGTTATTAGTGGAGTTTGTTCATGCAAGCTTCAATTCATTTATTTTTATAACGCTGCATACATTACAGAATGTTCCAAAGCAGCTTCACATTAATGAACAGTGAAATATTAGGGTACACAGTAAAAAAAATTATATGACTAAAAAGTTATGACATGTGATTTACATTACTTTAACTCCTCAAAATAAGTTAATACTTTTTTGATTTTATTTTAAAAGTTGTCCAAGGTTCAACTCATTGTTAAGCCTTTTTAATGTAATTTAAGTTGAAATGACTTAAAGAGCTAAGTTGATTGTACTTAAATTGAAGGCAACAACTTATTTTTTATTATTATTATTATTATATATATATATTTAGTTTATCACTTTAGTTTAGGGACCAGTTCTTTGGTTTAGAGACCAGTTCTAACATTGGTAACCTCGTTATCCCTCTGGTATTGTTCATTTGGGGGTCACACTTGTATTGTGCGCTGTCAAAACTGACCGAACACCCAAAATGTAATTTTTTTTTCAGTTTTAGTGTGTCTTAGTGTGTCTATTTTGCACTCTTGATATTTTAGAGTGTCACCCCTTTATTGCTGTGCACTCTTTTTTTGCATTGTGAATGCTTTGTAGATTGTACACACAAATATTTATATTTTTGTATCTTTGCCATTAATTTTCCATTCATTTCCAATGGCAATATTTTTTGACAGCGAACAACACAAGTGTGACTATTTTTTTAGGGCCATTTAGCTTTTTCAAATCAAGTCCAGAATTTTTTTTTTTGTGGTCACATAGCAACTGCCATAAGTCACTAAGTTTCATACCATTCTGATGACGAAGCGATTTATTCGAAATATATATAGATTTTTTTCGGTCTAAAATGACCGGACAGCATCAGAGGGTTAAGTTATTCTTGCTCTTTCTCTATTGACTGTTTTGGTGCAGTGCTATAAGTTAAGACTTTGTTCTAAATGTTAAATGTCGCCCATGTTGGCAGTTAACAGTTGAAATGGGTACTTCATCCCAAGTTCAAAATATTGGAGAGAGTCATTTTTCTCCTACCCCTTCTCCTCAGAGGACATCGCTTGCAAGATTTAGGACAAGAAACAGGAACAAACGCAATTGACAAAAGTAGGTAACGAGCCTTACATTTGAAGTTAATGAGGTGTTTTATCAATGTTTTAATATTCCTCTGGTCATACAGATTTTTAGATGTATGCCGAGGCTTTTTAGGTCGGGTATGATTTGCAATCTCAGACCCAGTTCGTTTGCTGGCTATCATGGCAACATTTCCCTGTTTGTTCCACCAACTGGCAGCTCAGGGTTTTGAAATACCATTGGTTAAACTGGCAGTGGGCAGAGTCACACAGACTAAAAGAAAAACAGACATTCCAACATGGAACGCACACCTCAAAGCAGAATAACTGTCTGTAGCATTGTTTATCAGAGAAACAAGTATGTGAACTTAACATGTTTCCTAAATATCTGCAAACATGTTATGGTATTTTGTATGCTTTAGTACAGACAAAACAATTATTTGCAGCACCTTTAACCCAGAGTTTAGAAATGTACAGTGTGAAATGCCATCTTATTCCATTATACACAGCTAACTGTTAATAATAACTGTCATCCCCATGTAAATTATGAGCAGCGTGAAATGTGAAACAAGAGGGATTTTGCTTCATATTCCACACTGCTCATAATTTACCTGGGGTTAACCATTTAGAATGACCCAGGGTTAACTATATCAAGTTTAAATAATCTGTATTTGTGCTATGAACATGACTCATATCTCAAATCATGTGGCTTGTTTGAGAAGGTGTGATATTAGCAGACGAAACTTAAAAAATACAAATAAATAAAAAATACTTTCAACAACTATTTTGACTTGGGCCAGTAAGGAACTGCCTTCCAGAACAGCCTAGCAACCACCCACACGTTTAGAACCATTCATATTCTCTGCAAACATCTAGTTTAACATTTATTTTGACATCACACACAAGTACTTCTAATTAATTATATAATCTCTGGTAGATTGCAGACAAAAACAAAGGCGTAGTATTATTGTTAGTATGCATTATGCATGAAGAGGGATTGTAATATCTTCCTATTTAACTTTTTAGGGCTGATACAAAAAGACTGTTGCAGCAATTTGATCAGAATACAATAGACTCACAGGAAATGACTGGAGGGGTCCGCTGATGACATCATTTTGGCCTGATCAGAGCCAATGAAAAATACTAATGAGGAAATCAAATTAGGTATCAAGATAACAATATATATTTTGGCAAAGTCAGATGTGATTTCAGACGGGATTAGAACAAGAGCTGGACAAAAATCATTATTTGTTTGCGTATTTTAGTTTTAAATAATGTAATACTACAAATGACTGTATTAGGATGACTTCCAGTCTGCATTGTGTCCTGATCCCGTTAGAGATACTATGTGTAATAAAGGCCAAATGGCCATAAAACTAAATGGCCTAGCAGTTAGCATGTGCACAAACACATGAAGCTTCAGCGCTCATGTGAGCAAAACAAGTTCAATTCTATCTTACAATGTTTACGCTTTCTTTACAAATCATTTTCTGTCCTCTCCACATTCTCTGCTATAAAAGAAGCAAAAGTCAAAAAAGTAATCTCTTACAAGTGAATCTGTGTTTTGCAAAAATCTGTTGATAAATTATTGTATCGTTTGTGTTTCTGCTGCAAAATGCTTTGTAAAATTCAATTCAGACTGGTTTGCGAATTGCGAGAAGAAAATGTCTGAAGTATAAGATATTTGCTATTTTGACCCTCAGAATTCAGTTTATATCTCGCATTTGTGACTTTTTTCCCTCACAAATCTAAATTTACATCTCACAATTTAGTTTTTGCTATTTTTTATCTCACAATTCAAACATTTTGCTCAGGACAAAAAAAAATGTATTACAAGAAAAAGAGATATAAATTCTGACTTTTAATGAAAAGAAAAGTCAACATTTTGAAATCAATTTAGGCAGTTACCTTATTGATAAAGTGATCCATCTGTCTATCTATCTATCTATCCATCCATCTTATACACATGAATAATAGTTATCATGGTAGAAGTGGAAGGGCAGGTGTATGCTGCTGGATACACACTGAAACACAGTTCCTAAAGCAGACACACCAAATGCATTTACATTTCCCTGATTAAATTGACTCACTTAAGTCCGATAAGCTTTGGAAACTGTCTTGGCCCTCAAAGATCAAACACTTTCTATAATGCATAAGGCCATCTGTACAGGAAGCCACATAGGCAGCTGAAACCTACAGAACCTTTCAGTAGGTACAAAGACCAATGGAAAAGCTTGATTAGTAATTAAGAAAACTAGTTCAAGTAGTGGCTGGTACAAGTACTGAATGTGACAAATAGTGTCATTTGACAAATGCGACTTAATATAATTTGCTGTTTTTGAAACGCGGTGTTTACTGTCATCATGTACTGTATAACAAGAGAAGAATCACTTGATTATGTCAGTCACGAAAGCAGGTCACAGTCTCTGTAAGTGTGCGAAGTATGAATTTTTTGTGAAAAGCAGTATGATACATATAATAATAATAGACTGTGACGAGCAGAAATGTAACAGGTAAGAATATATTAGTGTGTGTATTTAGTCTTCAGTATTATTGGTACTTCACCTCTTTTATACGATCAATCATTCAAATATAAAGGTTAAATTACAGAGCAATTACATAAAATATAAATTAGAGGGAAATGCAAATGTCTTGCTCTGCGGTATTTGTCATTTCATGTCGAGATGTTAATTACAAGTTGTGCTGAATGGCAAGACCGATATTTTCAGGAAAATCAAAAATAGGTGATCACACAGTATGCAAGTGTGTTTGTGTGTGTGTGTGTGTGTGTATGTATGTGTGTGTGTGTGTGTGTGTGTGTGTGTGTGTGTGTGTGTGTGTGTGTGTGTGTGTGTGTGTGTGTGTTAGACATGTATTTCAAGTATTAAATGGATAGTTCACCCAAAAATCTAAACCTATGTGAACTTTTTTTCTTCTGAACACAAAAGCAGAATTTAGCACAATGTTCATGCTGCTACTTTCCATAAAATTAAGAAATCTGGCTGTCAAGCTCCAAAAAAGCACAATACAATTCGGACATTAGTTTTGTTTATTAGGTCTGAATGACTTGAGGGTGAGTACATGACCCCATACTTTTTGGGTGAACTATCACTTTAAAATGCATAACCCCATTGTGTGGTTACCCCGTGAGCTGTTCTCATGTGGGCTGAGGGACAGGCTCTGGCCTTCAGGCTGCTCAAATATAAGAAACTGGTAGCGGTGGAGTCCAGTGCCTTGGGGTGGAGTGGGACGGGTGTATGCTAAAAACAAAGAACAAGCACACATCTCTTTTAGAACTCTTGCAGAGTATTCATTTAATTGTCACCTACTGTAATCTATTTTCAAATGTTTTGTCACAGAAAAATAGACTGAAGAAAATGTGCTTCTCCACCCCATGCTGTAGTAGGGTGTTTTTTGGGAGGTTACTAGAGCACACCCAGCCTCAGATGGCACACCCATCAGACAGACGCCCAAAGCCTGCTCACGGCTCATCTGATGCACACTTCACATTTATTCTGTATACTTTAAACTGATTGGCTAGTTTTAAACTTTAGGGATTAAGAGCAATTAGGATTTTAATTAAGCCGCCCAGAAAACAAAGTACCAGGTTGATACAACAAGTACTTTTAAATAGGAAATAATTGCAGGATTTGCCAAAGTTTAGAGGCACCACATTTTTGTGCAGATATGAATATTGTACTTTGTTTTCAAACTTACATTCAAAAGTTTAAAATGTAAAATGCTTACCGAGGCTGCATTTTATTTGATAAAAAATACATTAAAAACAGAAATATAGTGAAATATTATTACATTTCAAAATAACTGTTTTCTATTTGAATATATTTTAAAAACATATTTTATTCCTGTGATGCAAAGCTGAATTTTCAGCATCATTACTCCAGTCATATGATCCTTCAGAAATCAAAATATTTTTTTTTTCAGGATTTTTTGATGAAAAGAAAGTTCAACTTTATTTGAAAAATACATATTTTATAACAATGCAAAAGTCTTCACTGTTCCCTGTCAGTCGGTCACTCTCCACATCACGTCGGATAACCGACGAATTGGGATCTCGCTTAAAGAGACCAATTCACTTTGAGTGTAAACTAAACGAGCCAATGCACATTAGCATGCGGTTATTGCATCCAGCTGCCGCTGATCACAGCGTGAGTATAAGTAGGCAGCAGGTGCATCGCGTATTCAGCTTTTTGTTCGGAGGAGTCTTCTGGTTTCTCGGGGTAGCTTGTGCTGGTTCTCAGTGCCCTGCCCTGGGTGCCTCTCTCCCGGAAGTGCATAAGGAGCTTACAGGTCGCGGACGGACCCTTTTACTGCCAGAAACCGACCTGCTAACTCCTCCTCCCTCACCACCCTCGGTGGTGCAGCTAGGGGGTATATGGGGGTCCCCCCAGTGGAGCGGTCGGTTGCGATGCAACTGTGTCCTTATACTGTCTCCACCCGGCAGGGCAAACCGTGCCTCCTCTTCCGGGCCTGTATGTACTCATCTGGTCTCACCGGCGATGCTTATGTGGCCTGTGGAGATGCTGCCTCCACCTTATGCTACGGCGTTACTGCAAGTTCTTCAGGCTAAAAGCACTGAGGGACATGCATGGGGGTGTTCACGATCCAGAAGTTCTGAAAGAGCTCTGTACCGCTCCTGACATCATGCCACGAGCGACGAAGGTTATGGCACGTCTCTGGGTTGTGCGATGTCCACACTTGTGGTCCAGGAGCGCCGCCTCTGGCTGTGTCTGATTGACATAGGATGCCAACAAAGTTCGGTTCCTCAAGGTTCCTGTGTCCCAGACTGGCCTCTTCGGCGACGCAACCGGTAACATGGCCAAGCATTTCCCAGCTGCACAGGAGCAGACTGAGGCGATCCAACATGTCCTGCTTTGGCGGCCAGCTGCTGCCTCTCACCCGTCCGCCGGTTGCAGCGCCCAGCCTGCTCATCGCTTCTCACGCACCACACCTAGGCGTAGGTAGGCCGCCCCGTCAACTGGCAGTGAGCGGAGGAGCAAGAGGCCCCGGGACAGGCGACCCAGAGAGAGAGGGAACTGCTTCGGCAGAGGGTAAGTGCTCTCCTCTCTCCGGGTGGAATGGGTCTGTTGTTTCAAAAATCTCGACAGGAAGCGATTGTCTCTGTCTCTGGGTGAGAGAGATAGTCATAGAGTCATGGATAAAATCTGGACCCCACTAATCCTCCCTCTCGCCGGCAGGCAGCAGTGGGCGGTTCAGGAGCGTCATCAAAGGCTCTACTCTGCCAAACTATGGAACCAGGTAAGCGTGCACCGCACACTCAGACCCCTCCTCGGTCCGCCACGGTCCGCCCGTGGTCAGACCTTTCGAGCTGCGCTCCCCGAGCTGCGCTCCCCGGAGAGTGGAGACTCCATCCCCAGACGGTCCAGCTGATTTGGAGACGTTTCGGACTCGCACAGGTAGACCTGTTTGCGTTCTCCAGAGACTTCTCTTTGCCAGATGTTTTACTCCCTGACGAGGGAACACTCGGCACGGACGCGCTGACAAACAGCTGACCGCGGGGCCTTTGCAAGTATGCATTTCCCCAGTGAGCCTTCTCGCACAGACACTGTGCAAGATCAGGGAGGACGAGGAGCAGATCCTGCTCGTGGCGCCATACTGGGCCACTCGGACCTGGTTCTCAGAGCTGATGCTCTTCGTGACAGCCCCTCTTTGGCAGATTCCTCTGAGGAAGGATCTACTGACTCAAAGACGGGGCACCTTGTGGCACCCATGTCTAGACCTCTGGAAACTCTATATAAATATAGAAATTCTGATCAAAACACATCTGACATCTTTTTTTTTCTACACAAACTTTAGAGGTTAGTTTTAATTATAAATATGGTTAACTTTTATCAGTCTATTATTATTTAATGATGGATTATTGCTAATCCCACCCCTAAATGGTGTGCAAACACAAAACAAACTGTGATTGGTCGCTTAAGATGTTAGTCAGATTGTCTCTTCTTGTCTGAGTGGGCGGTTCTTGGCCAGAAAGTGCTACATAGTGGATCTGACCCTTTGCCATCTAGTTAAAGGTCTGGCTACACAATACTAAAAGATCACACGTTTAATATTTAAGATTAGAGGTTAGATTAACTCCAATTATGCAACTGCAATAATAATACATGCATATTCAAGCAGAAGAAACACTCACCAGATAGTTCAACAGCGTTGACATCTCCTCTTTGTAGTGCTTCCCCCTGCAGAAAGACACATGAGAGAGTGTTTATGAAATACAAAGGCACTGGTGTACATGCACCATTGTCTCGTGTTCATTGCTTTTGAAAGAAAACAACAAGAGCCCCGGGGACATGTTGTGATTTTCTCCTTCATTCATCACCGAGGGCTACACAGCTTAACTGCGGCTCAGACCCTCTAGGAGCCTCACCTAACCCGGCTTAAATGTGTCGATGACGGGATCCTCCATATTTAATATCCCCAGACAAAGCCAATTCCCGGGTAAATGAAGTGAGTGATTTCAGAATAGCAAATTCCCATATTATTAATTGTATATTAAGTTTCCGTTGCCTAGGAACAGAGATTCACGCTGAGCTTTCTATGAGTTGATTTTTTTCCTCCCCAAAGGGCACTCCTATATTTATCGTGTTTAAACCCATATCCTCAAGCAGATTTAATGCCGCACAGTTTTCACTGTAAATAGCCCACTGGAATGTTTGCCTAATGGATCTGATTCCTCTGTGCCAAGGCTGTAGATTACAGTAGTTTAGACTGCTTTGCTTCATACAGTAGCCCTATAAAAAAGATAAGGAAGCACAATGAAAAAAAATACTGAGAATCTGCTCAAAACCTATTTTCAATCGGAAGTCCCCACTGATAAATGCCTAGCATGGTTTGTCAGCGTCAGCAGTCTGTTATTGTCAATCAAGCAGACCCTGTCATTGAAACACACTGCCCCCTACAGGACCATGGGGGAACTGCCGGGACAGGGCTCACCTTTTACTTCAGGTGGGTCAGGCAGGGATGCGATAAAAATGTGGTGCAACACTGTGCTTTACTGCTGTCATTTCACATCGTAATTTAGTAATGCGGGCCTATTCATTAAACATTATGAAATATTATTTATTAAAAAAAGCAAATATTACAAGATAGGTGCTTCAGGAGTCTCCTTTGAATAACACAGTAAAAAAAATGTCTAAATATATATTTATGCTTTTAAAATTCTATTTAACACCGTTTGGCTCATTATGATTTAATGTCAATGCAATTTACTTCTGCATTTTGACATTTACATGTGAAAAAATAAAAAAAAGTAGGATATACTAGATTTTATCATTAGACTGGATGGTATAGTTGTGTCTATATGACAGGTTTACTCATAAGCAGAGTAAGTTATTATAGTTTGATCAAAGATTATGAACACTTCTTTCCCTGCTGTAATAACATGCACGAAGGATTCATGCACAGTGAGAGAAAACTGCATACATTTTTATATTATGGTGACTTTAAATATCTGTTACGAGAAAAACCTGGCCAAGAAAAGCAAAAAATAGACATAAACATCATAAAAATACTTACATAAATATATAAAAACGACATCACGTAATTATAGAGTCTACAAATGAACCATGAGCGATTACATCTTGAGCTATAATGATAAGTATGACAGATGTAATCCATGCAAAACAGGGTTATTACAGGTAACTACAAATAAAACCATAAAAAAAATGTTTTAAGTTAACTGAAAATAATATGCATATTATAATTATATTTATATCTAAAATATATATCAACAAATATTAGATTTCTTATTTTGTTGCTGGAAATAGAAAAACAAATGTTAACTAAATATGAAAATGAAATACTATATATATATATATGTATATATATAATGATAATGTATGTATATATACATAAAAAATTGAACAAAAATGACAAAACTAAAATGAAAATCTAAAAATAAAGACTAATTATAGTATTAATAAAATACCACTGTATAATAATAATTATTATATCTCAATACTTAAGTAGCACTGATATATACGCACACATATGCTTATACTACATCTGAACATAAATATGAGTTGTTTATGTATTGCATATATATTGACCTTCAGGAAATGAGACGGTGGGAAAACAGCGTCAAAGACAAGGAACTTCACAAAGCCACTTTGCTTAATTTGCAACAATTAGATTCAAAGTAAGAAGCGGCTTTATTAAGAAATCCCGATGAGTAGCGCTGCCGCGTGTTCTTGAGCTCTGTCGTCATGGCAACAGGTCATCAACAGTGATGGGAGGGTGAAGCGCTTGGTCTGCTTCAAATATCCTCACTCGCCCCGTTACAGAAAACCAGCGATCCTTTGTGCTGATATATTTTGGGGAGAGTGATATTCACACTTCGCAACAAGCATAGCATTATTAAACATCAGTGAACTGATGGGCATATTGCGCACAGATGGCAGCATACTACATTACTAGCATGTAGAGCCACTTTAGAATGCCAAACATCATTAAAAACCTGTTGCATTATAACGCTAGAAGAGCAGTACAATCTCTGGGGATGTTTGAGACTGAAATGGGACCCAGAATGTGTTTGACCCGTTTGAGCCTCACACCAGTGCAGCGGGAGGGAAAAGAGTCACACCTATTTTTCATGACATTTACACCTGGAGGACCAGCATTCACTGATAGACGTGATGTACGAGGAACTGCAAATGCAGACAGTTTGAGTGAATGCAGCCGAGGTTTATTGAGGATCGTATATGTTCAGATCAACTCTACTGTCCATTTCCATCAAATGTTGAGAGGTTAGATGGGACTGTTCTTCAACGAATTATGACAAACTTGAATGCTCCAAGGACTAGACAGGGTAACAACTCTGTCATTTAATCATCCACATCATTAAACGTATATTAATCTTTTTCTTACGTGAAACATTAAACGTATATTAATCATTTTTTTCTTACTGTCAAACTGAGTGAATATTTGAAGACCATATCCACTATCATTATATGAAGAGCTCTTTTCCAAAAGCTGCTCATATTTTGCTGTGTCTGAACCTATTACTGCTCCATAATGTTTCAAGCCAAAAACAAGGCAGTTCTTTTCGCAAAATCCAAAGTATCCACAATTTTGGATATTTTAAGTATCCAAAAAGTGCTGCATTTTGACACTACTGTAAATTATAAGACTTATGAAATTATATGATGAGGACACTAAATAGTCAAATCACACTTGGTGCTTTTTTTTATAATTTCAGACCACTTCAGTCTCCATTTACTATCATTATATGGAAATCAACAACAGGATAGTATTACTTTTTTTTATTATTTGTTACAGAGAAAAAGCAAGTCATACAGGTTTGTGAGTATGCAGATGAACAAATTATGACAAATGTTTATTTATTTACTTAAAGACATGAGATTAGAGGTGAATAGACTACAGAAATCATCATACTTCCCCGGTTGATTAATCACAGTACATTAAGACAAATGTTTGTATTACAAGTTTTCTGAGATGTTATCCTTAATCATGAAAATGAGGCATTGTCTAATTAAACAAAATAATTTGCATTAATGTCCAGAACAGAAATCTGAATATTAGATAAAGCCATGTTCAAACTTCTCGTTTAATTCTGTCGACATATTAAAGGTTTTTACACAGGG
Source organism: Schizopygopsis malacanthus (assembly GCA_027474115.1). Lineage (NCBI taxonomy): Eukaryota > Metazoa > Chordata > Actinopteri > Cypriniformes > Cyprinidae > Schizopygopsis > Schizopygopsis malacanthus. The sequence goes on from CM049881.1 coordinate 6,642,667, forward strand.
GATTTTAGATAACTTTTAATAATGATTGCCAACTTTTTTATCAGTCCACAAATCAGAAAATATGGTTATAAATAAATATATTTTCATCATATATTTACGCGCACACACGCTCGGAAGCACACGCACGCACACACACACAAAATGTTTTATGTACGTATATAATCATCTTGAGAAAATGGTCTCTAAAGATTTGTACTGAAACTGAAACCTAAAGATGCAAATAGGTAAAGTGAAATAAAAGAAACACCTTGTATGTATATTTTGAGGGTTTTCTTTCCAGGAGTCAGAAAACAGACAAGTTATGTATATGCAAAATAGGCCAAAATGCATGAAAAAACTAAGATTTTGCATGCATTGTCTTGCGTTAAAAGTGTTGTTACATGAGGGAAGAATAAATGAATAGGATACACATTTAATCTGCAACGAAAGTCTAATGTGAGTCCAGTGTGTGACCGTTTCAAATAAAAGCCATTCATACAGAGAACACAAGACAACACCCCTACACAAACACGATCCTCAAAATAATAGTGATTCTGAATCAAAATAACAGCTCTGGGGAGCCATTCTCATCATGAATAAAGTCGATGACTTAACAAATCGGTAAACAGCAGATCTACTTCAGTCAGTAAGTGTTTTTCAGAGTCACGTGGCTGTCTTTGAGGGCTCTTAAAATTCTCCACAGCGAAGAAACACAAAAGCACATCACCAGTTTGTGAACAAAAAGGGTTATGCACACACATATTTAACTAGCAGCGGGGCACTGGGGCAGCCTGTTCTGCTTTCACTGTGGGTAGCATGTGGTTCACAGGTTGTAAACCCAGTTGAGAAGAGGGTTTTATTCAAACGGTGAGGGCAACAGTCAGTGGCATTAAATTCATGTTCTGAAAGTCTGATATTGCCACAGTTGGCCTCTATTCATTCCTGCTGGCGCAGCTCAGTAGCGGAAGGCTTTTGTTCAATATCACTGGCTTCAGTTACACTTTCAGTTAAACAAAGGAAATATTCGGTCTTTCTCAGAATGAATTGAGACAACATCTCACAAAGCATTAATATGAAAACAACCAGATTGATTGTGCATCTGATCAGATCTCAGCCTCGTCTCCGTCCATCATGCATGCAGCTCACATCTAAAGCAAGAAATGCCTTTAAAGATAACGGGAATAAACACTGCAGTGCCAGTTTTATTATGAGAATTATGCTTTGTGCAGCTTATTAGCCTTAACATTTATGATAGGCTCAATGATACATGAATTTGTGCAGAATACATTTATTATGATATATGATAGTTTTTATACAGAACTTATATAAATAAATTAATATGTATAAGTTGTATTAGTATTAATACATACTTATTCATAGTCGTATTTGTTTGTTCTTCTAGTTTTTGTGTCGCAAAATCTATTTCTGATTTATTTTAATTTATATTCTGATTTGTGTAGATTCTTTTATTTAATTTTTTATCATTCTTTTATTCCTCTATATGTGTGACGACTAAAACAAGCATTGCAAGCATTTCATGCAGTTGTGTGAGACAAATAAAATGTGGAATTTGAAAATTATATTTAATAAATGAGATTAGATAAATGATATTGAACAGATTTACAGATCACAACAGCACGTAAGCACAATAATAAATAGCAAATAAACCATTTTGTAATTTTTTGTCTGTTAAATATTACTTTTGATGACAATAATAATAATAATATTGTATTATTTTACATATTTTGAAGAAACGGTGAAAGGTTATTGCCCTATCATCCATACAACATCCACAATCCTATAATAACAATAAACATACTAATCACACCTTACTCAGCTCAACAAGGCACATAGTGCAGTGTGAGTTACATACCACAGTTTATTCATTAGTGTTAGCGATTTGTTCAGCACCTCTAGTTAAGCTGCCACTCAAGATTTTTGGCACTGAGATCTAGCAGGTCCTACAGGAAATTCTAATTCACAAGATGCTGCTCTAAAACACAAGGCAACGCACCCACCAGATCTCAGGGGGGTTTGGAGATTCATTATGCCTCAGCCTCAGCAAGCTGGAGCCTCTAAATGACCGGTTTTCTAGGATTTCTAACAAACTTCCAGTTACAGTAAACTTATCCAGTATTCTGTCCTACTGAACACCAAGTTCCTCAAAAACTTTCCCTCATGTAGGGTTACTGGAGGAACAGTTCAGTGCTTGATTGAACTGCTCTTTTTGAAGGGTTCGAGTGGTTCTCCTGTGGTTCTGGGCTGCTGTGAGAATGACATTTGAACTTAAAGCTACAGCTGGGGAGGAGAATGATCTTGTAATCAACGACTGCTTGTGTAAAGCACACATTAACATGACAGAAAGCAAGACATCAGCAGGCTTTAAATATGCACGAGTTTCAGTCTTCAGTAATTCTAAATCTGTTCCTGTTCTCGGCCTCGGCCTGATTCAGCTCAGAAATCACACCTGCTGAAACCAGCAAGTTAACCATTTCTGGACATGTTTTACATAATGAATGTTAGCCTATTTGACTAATTACTTAATAATTGCTCGTGTCATGATCCAGCAGGCAGATGAGTGAGATGTAATCTGGCACTACTGTGATCAGAAAGCACTAGATGCTGGAATATGTTCAAGAGATAACAGCTGTTTAACTGCACATTACTGTGCTTAAAGTTACACAGACAGCAAGCGTTTCTCTGAACCGTATCCAGCAAAGTAGTTCCCCGAGACTGATGTTGAAGTTGACTAATATTGTTGATATGCTGCTTGTGTTTATCCTCATGCACTTAGCTTGCATAAAAGTGTATAAAGGTTTTTCCCATTATGTCTCCTTTGATGGACTCACTACAGGTATTTCAGAGGAAGCCTAGCAAACAGTACAGATACTCCCATAGACTGGCCTGGTATAAAATATATTTGGCGAGATAATGGTTCATTTGCATTATTAGTGTGCTCAGTACATATCTCTATCACATTCTCTCTTTCATTTGTAAGAGGGTGAATATTCATGCATCATTACACTCTAAAACCAGCAGAAGAGAAAACAGTTGTTTCCATTATTCTTACTGTAGATTACTCATTACTCATTCATTTTTTGAGATACTTAAATGTGTATAAAGTGATTATATTGTGACCTGTTCACAAGATAATATTATCTATTATATTATATATAAACTACCTTAGTTTAAAGTCTTTAAAAAAACACATTTATATTGTGATTATAATGGTGACCTCTCTTCACCAGAGTGCAAATCTGCACTTATTATTATATTATATTACATTTAAATGTATTTATTTAGCAGAAACTTTTATCCAAATCGACGTACAAATGAGGACAATGGAAGCAATCAAAATTAACAAAAGAGCAACAACAGACAAGTGCTGAAACACGTCTCAGTTAGCCTAAGAAAACATATAGAATATAAAATGTTAGAGGCCTTTTTGCTTTTGTTAATTGTATAAAAAAAATATAAAATATAATATAGAATACAAAAAAGATTAGAAAAGCTAGAATTAGTATTTTTTAAGATTAGAAGAATAGAGAGTTAGAGGGTCAAATAAAGATGGAAGAGATGTGTTTTTAGCCGTTTCTTGAAGATGGGTAAGGATTCAGCTGCTGGGATTGAGTTAGGCGGGTCATTCCATCAGGAGGGAACAGTTAATGAAAAAGTCTGTGAAAGTGATTTTGTCTCTTTGGATTGAACAATAATTTGTTCACTTGCAGAACGCAAGCTCCTAGAGGGCACATATTATATTATATTATACATATACCTTAGTTTAAAGTCTTTTAAAATAACTGAGATGCTTAAATGTATATAAAGTGATTCTATTGTGACCTGCATTTCTATATTGAAATCTGCATTTATTGTATAACTTGTCTTACAAATGTGATCATTCATAATACACTTGAAAGCACTGTTGAAACTTCCTCTATGAAATCACATGATTGAAGCTGATTCTGAATACGTTTTTTTAAACCCCTTAAACCTCTTGTTTTTACTATTGGGATTTTAAGACTTAATTAGAGAGTTAGACCCCACCGACCCCCCGTAATTCACACTCAACGGGCTAAATTTTTGTTGCTCATAAAACAGACTTAATTTTCAATGAGCAAAACAAAATGTCTTATTTCGTTTTTCATTTTTGGGGGTGAAATATGACCCGGATATGTTCTCGACAGGTTTGGTGCGATTCACCCGAGAACAGCGAGTCTCCGGTTCAGTTCTTGAGCAGTGAGAGAGAAGAGGTCCTGCTGGGGCAACAGCGTAACAGACGGGAGAGAGAGACGGAGAGAGAGAGAGAGAGAGAGAATGGCAGATGGTGTTCACAGCTCTATTTCTGATACTGGACCTTCACCATGAGCCCGCTCCCCTCCCCCGTTCATCCTCACACTCCCTCTCTCTCTCTCCAAATCCAGCCCTTCCTCTTCCTAAACGCCCTGCTCTCCCTCACTCGTGCCTACAAACCCTCTGACATTTTCTTATCTCTTTTTGACTCTCGTTTTCTTGTCATTGTGCCTCAACATTTAATCTATTCCAAAGAGCCGCCATTCTCCCATTCATCCGGATTTAACGATTGGCTTTTGTTGTAGAGTCACTCTTAGATGTAGGTCATGTGATTAAATTACATAATCCCAGCGCATGCTGTTAGAATATGCTTTCTGGCATGTATTTAATTCAGTTCTTAAAAGGTTAGCAGCATCACAGCGTTGTGCTGGTAAATAGCTTACATCTCCTTTTTGTTGGGTTTATTAGGGGATTATCTGGCTTTTGTCAAAAGATGTTATCTTGGCAAGGAAACCATTTCATTGCGATGCCTTCCAAAGTCTGCGTGCTTTAAATCGTTATTTTTCAATGCGGTTGTATTAAATTAATTCTGAACCCAGAGCGGTAATTGAAATGAGTGCCGTTTCGGGCCCAAGTGCGCGCTGTGAAACAGTTCACTGTGATCTTATGCTCCACTAACTCTCCGCGCCTCTAAATTAACTCACCCGGTGTCTTCATCCACTCGCAACCCGACCACGCGACCTCCCGAACCCAGACCGCAACAGTTACCATAGAGATAGTCATTACCTCATTACTCACCTCACTGGCCTTGCAAATTACAACTCTTAAATCCATTAGAGCACATTTATTTAGCAGATTTATTTCAGTTAGATTTTAAATGCAGACGAAGAATTCACTGGGCAAAACTGCTGGGCAATTTAAAATAATTAAAAAAATGTTCAAACTGTAAGCAAGGCATGGTTCACCAAAAATGACAAATTCTGTCATCATTTACTCACCCGTATGTCATTCTAAACCTGAATGACTTTCTTTTTTCCGTGGAACACAAAATATGATATTTTGAAGAATGTTGGGAACCAAATAGTTTTGGTTACTATAGACTTCCAAATGGACAAAACATTAAATGGAACTCAATGGGAACTAAAACTCTATGGTTACCAACATTCTTCAAAATATCTTCTTTTGAAATTCATAAAGTTATGGATGACATGAGAGTGAGGTAAACTATCCCTTTAAGGATTTCAGCCTTGTGTTATTTTCAGCCCTAATATAGTGGCCTGCTTTCTATTTGATATATTTTTTTTTAAATATAATTAATTCCTGCGATGTAAAGCTGAATTTTCAGCATCATTACTCCAGTTTTCAGTGTCACATGATCCTTCAGAAATCATTTGATGCTGATTTGATGCTCAAGAAGCATTTCTTACTGCATTTATCAATGTTGAAAACAATTGTGCTGCTTCATATTTTTGTGGAAAACGAGACACGTTTTCCCCCAGGATTATTTGATGAACAGAATGTTCAAAATAACAGTATTTACTTAAAATGGAATTCTTTGTCTATCTAGTAATGTTTCTTTTTTTATCAATGTATTGTGGTTTTGCTGAGTATTAGCATCTAGTAAAACAACAACAACAACAAAAAAACAATAAAACTACAACAACAAAAATATGAAAAGGTATCATTTATTGTAACAAAACCTTACAAAAAACTAAAAATTACAATAAAAACTTGAATGGTAGTAAACTGTATATATACTAGGGGTGTTACAGTACATGTATATTCATACCGACAATTTTGGAAGTAGAAGTTAATTTAAGAACTGCATTATGTGCAATTTACATGTTTGCATCCATTTTTTATAGACTGTTGATTATTATATTTAAATATAAATAGTAATTATATTTAAGTTTGGGCTCTTTGTAAGCTTATAGTAATGTAAAAGGGCTCCCCTATAGTTTAGAGCATATGCTGGGTTTATTTAAAGAAAGAGCAATTTGTTCAGTAAACCACTGATTTATAAAACAAAGCAATTTTATGTTTAGTTTTTTTGCTCCCTGCTGTACCGAAAACATACCAAACCATGACGTAAAAACCGAGGTATGTTTAATCAATTTTTTTCCTACAATTAATGATAACTTTTATAATTTATATTTTTAAAAGTGTCCAAAGTCACCAACAAATATATGGCCATATTATTCATATAAATAGTAGAGAGGGTATAGGAAAGGATAATGGAGAAAAAGTTAGGACCACATATGAAGCTTGACAACATTTATTTTATAGTGAAAATAACTAAAAATGAACTAAAATTACTTAAAATAAATACAAATTATGTACAATTAAATCCAATTTATTGTTAATTAAATTAAAATAACTATTTACCAAATTAATGAATAGTCAGATCTGCAGTCTAGTATGTACGCACATGCTCAGAGTCTGCCCAAATAGTTAATTATAGTAAAGCATAAAGAAAGAAATGACTACATGTTGAAGTTAAACTCAATTAGAGGGAGCAGAACAATTCTCAACAGACCACTTAAAGGGATAGTTTACCCAAAAATGAAAATTCTGTCATCATTTACACATCCTCAAGTATTTCCAAGAATGTGGGAAACAGAGCAGTTCTGGGGCACCATTGAATTCCATGGTATTTTTTGTCCTAATATGGAAGTCAATGGGGCTCCAAAACAGCCTGGTTACAAACTTTCTTTAAAATATCTTCCTTTAAATACTTTAAGGTATTATAAGGGTGAGTAAATGATGACAGAATTTTCATTTTTTGGGTGAACTATCCCTTTAAGCCAATGTACTGTATCAGTGATCGTAACAGAAAGACTCTAGGATGGTCGTGTTTGGACGGAGTCTACCTGAGAGAGTCACTGCTCCATTGACCCTCAGCTAAATTAACTTATCAAACAAGTCATTTAGAGGGTTAATAAATGTCATCAAAAGTCAATTAGTGTGGTTAATACGATGAGTTTGCTAATACAAACCGTGCATTTTATGACGTGAGCTTTTTAAGTGAGAACACCAAGCACTGGACTGCTTGACACTCCCCAAAACCCACACACATCTCTGCAGGCCAGGCTTGAGTGAGTCTCCTTATTAACCCAAATGGTACTTTATTACTCACACCACTAGCTAAAGAAACAATCACCCATGACCCATTTGAGCAAGATGCCAAAACATTACCTAACTGAAATAGGCAGGATATGCTTGGACTCTTTACGGGATCCTGAGCAAGGAGAACATTGAGAACCAGTTACTGGTAAAGAAGCCAATGAGATGGGGGAGGATTATGTCTGTGAAATTCAATAAATGCTAATTAGGCTCTCATGAAGCCTCACCAGCCTCGATCTCTTCATCTCTAGTGCTAGTTATATTACAACAGCTAGTTATATTTTTTATAATAAATTGTTTAGTATGTTTTTGAAATTAGTTTAATTATGACTGATGAAATGTCCTCATACAACACGTTTATGTTATTATATCAGTGTAGTAGCCATGCTATTATACATATTTGTGTCCTCATAAATTACATATTTATACACATTTTTGGTTTTATAGAATGATCATTGATGTTAATATTCTATTGTCACTTTTCGTTTTCATTTAATTTAAATCCTAAGGAGATCAAGTTCAAAAGAATACATTTATATTTATAAACATGTAACCAGCAGGCAAAATGACGTATACTTCAAATTGGAAATGTACACCAAATATACAGGATGTTTGCTAAAAGTAATGTTATCAATGGAAAATATACTAATGTTTTGAGGAATGATATATGATTTTTGAGAAAATTTGGGACCTTTCTAATTGTTCTTAAAACATGCTAACAGCAGATTAAGGGGCTTTTCACATAAAATGTGTTTTTCCTTTCCACCACACTAGTGTTCTATTGTTTTTTACTATGTAAACACACACTAGATGGGCATATTTTACCAAAAGGTACCCGAAGGTTCCCAAACTTCCTCAAAATATAACTTACTTTATCTTTTCCAATGAGATATTAGTTACCATTCCTTTCAGCCAATGACTCAAGCCAACGCTCGAATTAAAAGAATTTAAACTTATAAAAAACTTTGCATCACGTCTTAACATTTTTAACCGTAAAAAAAAATCTGTCACATGGAAATGCACGTGTACAAATGTGCGGTTAAAATGTAATACAAAACAACAGAGAACACCTTGCAAAATATATATCCGCACTTATGTAATCATTTTCTAAACCGTCCCTTCTTATTCTGTCTTGTAGGTGTTATCCGTGAATTGTTTCGTGGCTGCAGGAGAGAGAGCAAGATGATTGTGCTGATGAGGGAAGCCCCCGGACCGAGTTCCCTAGGTAACCCTGTGGAGATTGGGCAGAGCGGGGGGCGACTGATTCCTGACTCATTTGGAGGGAATCCTGGAACACGGCTACTGCCCACTCCCGCACACCCCCGGCTTCATCAGCAAATAAACACACACTCACTGAACCCACACGCCTGCAACACACTGTCCTTCACACACACACGCTGGCATTTCATCCCCTAGGCAGCAAGGGAAACCCTGAGTGTGTGTGTGTGTGTGTGTGTGTGTGTGTGTGTGTGCATGTGCATGTGTGCGTGTGTGTGTGTGTGTGTGTGTGTGTGTGTGTGTGTGTGTGTGAGTCATACCTGCACAGATGATAAGAGAGATACAGTGAAGCTGAGAGTGAAGTGAAGTGACACTGATAAGATTTTGCTGACTAACAGGAAGAGTGCGAGGCAGATGAGTTTGTTGGAGGAGGCGTTAAAATTGGGATATGCTTAACTGACAAATTATCATAGCTTTTCTTTCAATATGACAACATAGATATGGTACCATGGCAATATTTACCATTAAACATTAAAGGGGTCATATGACATGGCTAAAAATACATTTATTTTGTGTATTTGGTCCAATGCAATGTGTTTACGTGGTTCAAAAAACACATTATTTTCCACATACTGTACATTATTGTAGCTTCTCTGTGCCCCGCCTTTCTGAAACAAGTAGATTTTTACAAAGCTCATCGTTCTGAGAAGCGAGGTGTGCTCTGATTGGCCAGCTATCCTGTGCGTTGTGATTGGCAGAATACCTCAAGCATGAGATATAAATTTTAGGCCCCTCACCGTATTTTGTTGGTGTTTCCCAGCGAGATAAGATTAAACAATAAAACCCATTACAAACAAGGCATTTGTTGCAACCAGTGGGGGTACATAATTACTGATTATAATGACTCATACTGTCTTTTTACATGTCGCGTTGCATTGTGCTGCGTAAACATTACCATGTCTGCATTTGTGTTCGGAGAAACGACAAACAACAAACATTGCTCTACACAGCTCAAAACTCGCATTTGAATCATCAGTAGCAGAAACGTATACTTACAGGCTGTGAGTTAGAAGCGTCAGACTGTCCTTTCAAAGTTGGAATTGCCCCACTCTATAGAAACAGTCTGTGTGCAAGCCTGCAAGCAAGGCTACTCTCCTGCCAGGTTCAGGAAATAGTCCTCCATAAAATGCGCTGCACACACTCTAATATTTGGGTTGAACTGTTCTGGAACAGTGTTGTAAATACAACTTAACCACTGATTTCTAGTTGTGTCCTCTTTTTGAAGCCAAACAAAGTAGTTTTGCTTTCACAACGAAACACAGCGTATCCACAACATGGTAGTTGGCGATGTCACTTTCTAAAACACTACACAACATGTGCACATATGCATTCTTCTAAAAAGCGTTGAATACAAACACTCAAGATGGCAAAAGCATGCATACACATGATGTCACTGTTTTCGCAAATGTGCATTTCTTTTGTGAGACAATAATAGTATAACTTTCAAAAAGTTGCACTTTGAAACTCGTTTTTAAAAAATTGTGTTGATGTAGGCTGCAAGTGTGTATAGAACATTTGATTACCTGATGAAAAAAATACTAAAAAATTGTATTTCAGCGAATGAAATATATTCAGAAGTATAAATGTAAAAATACAATTAAAGTACATAAAAAGTAACATTTTAAATTGCACTTAAATATTAAATGTAGAAATTAAGCTGAATTGGGCATGAACATTACAATACTGATAACATTATTGGTTCTGCCGTGTCAAGAATGCAAATTTTCACTGCTGTTTACCATTTTTGATGTGCATAAGATTGAAGATAACAAGTACTTTTCATGCCAAAATAAAAATGAGGAATTGTGCTCCACAGGGCTCCTGGGGGGTTAATAAAGGCCTTCTGAAGTGAATCAATGCATTTGTGTAAGAAAATATCTATATTTAAATCTTTATGAACTGTAATCTCTAGCTTCCGCTAACTGTCGTACGCATGTTCACGAGAGTGGCGTTCCAGCGGATGACGCAGGATATCTATTCAGCCCTCAATAGCCCGCCAAAAGGGAAGGGGCGTCTGGCTATATATTCAGCCGCTCTAGCCACTGTGCTCAGATTTCTTCTCTTCAGCGACAAACTCCCTTCTTCGCTGACTCTTCACTGACGCCGGGATCCGCCATTGAAATGCCTCAAGCAGCCGGATTGGACCTCTCGCTGGACCGCTGCGCTCAGCGGGGCTGATTGCTCTCACTGTGAGAGTTTCAGTCTTGCTTCTCTGCGCTCAAGGATAGCTTTCTTCTCAGAAAGCGACTCCACCCCTTGCGCTCTCCCGTTTTCTTCCTCCCAGGGACCTGTGAGGAAAAAACAGCGGTGCAGAGGATTTGAGCAGCCAGTGACTAGCGAGCTCGCATCGGCGAGATAGATGGCGCTCACGCTCGGCAAGACGACACAACTTCCCTAAGCGCCAAGGATCCCGGCCCAAGATTGCCCTGGATCCGGTGCCTAAGAAGTCTTCCTGATCAGCCAGGCAGAAGGAGGCGGGGCCCAAGTCTCGCTATTGCTGGACCACCCCGCAAACGGCCTCTCATATGTCTCTCGCCACCTCGCGGAATGCTGGGTGCAGAGGAAAAAGTGTTTTCGGTTCCTCACTGGCCCGCTATGGCGCCCAGGTGTCCGACCGCTGTGATAGCAGACAAAATAAAACACAAACATTTTCAAAAAGAAAGCAAGCTTCCTTTTCTGCCTCCCTTAAGCATCCTGCCATTATGCAGCCAGTCTGCACAGCCGTTTCAACCACTTGCCACACGGGCCGAGGCCTGGCAGGCCATCCCCGGTGTGTCAGCGTGGGTAATGAACACGGTAAAACGAGGTTATTCATTCCAATTCGCTCGAAGACCACCGCACTTCTGCGGTGTTCTCGCCTCCTCAGTGCGCAGCGACGATGCCCATGTCCTCCGCGGTAATGAATATGCTGGAAAAAGGAGCCATAGAAATCGCTCCTCCAGCCCAGAGCCAGTCAGGCTTCTACAGCTGCTACTTCCTCGTCCCCAAGAAAGACGGCGGCCTGCGACCTATTCTAGATCTCAGACTCCTGAATCACGCCCTGATGAAAAGGCCGTTCAGGATGATCACCTTAAAACAGATCCTCTCGCAAATATGCCCAGGGGACTGGTTTATGTCGCTGGATCTGAAAGACGCATTCTTTCACATCCAGATAGCCCCCCATCACAGACAATTCTTGAGATTCGCATTCGAAGGGGTGGCTTATCAATACAAGGTCCTGCCCTTTGGGCTCTCCCTGGCTCCCCGCACTTTCACACAATGCATGGATGCGGCTCTCTCCCCTCTGAGACAGATGGGAATCCACATTCTCAACTACCTCAACGACTGGCAAATTTTGGCCCAGTCGCAGGCCGTTTTGACTTCACACAAGACCCTCCTCCTCAGCCACTTAGACTGCCTGGGGCACAGGGTCAACTTTGCCAAGAGCATACTGTCACCCAGCCAACGGGTATCATTCCTGGGTACAGTTATCGACTCGGTGCAGATGACAGCTACTGTCTCAGCGGAGCGAGCCACCTCGATTCAGCGTCACGCGGCTTCCAGCACCGCCCATCCGCTCAAAGCTTTCCAGAAGATGCTGGGCCTTATGGCAGCGGCTTCGCCGGTACTTTGGCTGGGTCTACTCCGTATGCGACCCATCCAGTTCTGGTTGAAGCAGAGGGTTCCAGTGGCGGCTTGGCATCACGGACGCCACCACGTAACGGTGACTCGGGCCTGTGTATCCACAGATCACTACAGCATGTGCATGAAAAGGAGTCAATAAAGTCTTTTCGACTACAAAAACTACCCGTTGTGTTAATCAAAAATAAAGAACACAAAAACATATCTGGTTGAATGAATACTCGTCTCTAAACCAAAGCATGCACTGAATCTGAATGCTGAAATCCTCTGATGATGATTGAAGGTAAACAAATCCAATAGTCTGATAGCAAGAGTAGCATAAACAATCATCAATCCGAGTTTCCTTAAAACATAGAGTTGCAATTATTTAATGATGCTTTGTCCCACGATGAGCACAGAGTTTTGGTGAAATTATTTCTTAGTCCATTGATGAGGCATTGAAGGTAAAGAAAACAACTGAGAAACTGCACGGGTTGATTTTATCCCTGGTCATCCTTTACTACAAAGTTTGTATATACCACTTCAGGCAATATATATAACTTTTGAGAATGAAGCGCAGATGCGACAGGAAAATAATGTATTAATGCACTGCAAACGGCGAAGGCAAGTCACCAAATTTCAAACTGTCAACAAACACTTCCTCATCCTATAATGCACAGCGCAGTTGACTACGGCAGTTGGTTTAGTCCAAAAATGTGCAGTTCTTTTAGCAGTTGGGTCTGTTTAAGGTCGGATCGCGTTCTCACCACAAACGAACCGCTCCAGGGTTCGTTTGAAAACTTGTTTGGTCCGCTTTTGGTGCGCACCCGAGTGCGATTGCTGCATTCTCACCTGCCCAAACGAACCGCACCAAGAGGGAAAACGAACTCTAGTGCGATTCAACCGAACTAAATGAGGCAGGTGTGAAAGCACCCTAAGTGAACTGTATAAATAAGTTATATAATAAACATGTATTACTGTGTAGCTTTCCTGTACTGGTAAATGGCGTTAGCAACGCCAAGAATGGGTTCGTCCCAGGGAAAGCAAGAGCTATAAAATAGAAACTGTACTTGAACAATGTAAGTCGCTTTGTAAAAGCGTCTTACATAAATGTAAATGTAGTTAATATGTAATAGAGCACAATACAAGATGCATAATGCTTGATTAGATAAATCACAAATCATACAGGTAATGTATATATTCAGTGTGGTTCTCTCTCCGTAATTGTAAATATAACAGTGGACAGTGCTATACACACATAGTAAAGTTGAGGAAATGTAATTTCTTGAGCCTCTGTGGTTCTTTGTGTGGGGGAGGATGAGGTTGAAATTTGGTGGTCAGGTCTAGCCAATTAAAAATGAATAGCAATTAAATCACTATTAAAAGCTATTATGAGGACTCAACAGGCATGTAATAATCCTTAATTAGCTCAAGGTCACTTGATGTCTTAAGGAGCTTCAAATGACATTAAGAACGAAATCTGTGGGAGGTTTTTGGGGGTTGTGTTCGGCAATAACCTCTCTTTATTCGTGAACTTTAGGATGAGTGACCTGGAAAAGTGTCGTAATGGCACAATACATACATTAATTAGATATTAAACGAACTATGTGGATTTAAATAAACTGTAGCAGAAAGTTCCCGCAAAATTAGCATTTCCAATACTAACGTGTGACTTCGAGAGGCATTAGGTTCAATACAGTAAATCAGAACTTCAAACGATATTAGGATATCACACTTCAACAGGACTCCTACCGTATAACAGCGCAGTCTTTTAAAATACACCAATCAGAGTAAATTGGATCGACTCTGGGTTTTACACACAATGTCTCTCTCTGTAAAGAGGCACTACTCAGTGAATCACTGCAGTGGCTGTTTAATTCTTGTATTATAATTGAGATAGAAGCAGCTCAGAGGTTATAGAAACTGCTGGGGAACCAGGAGCACTTCACTGAGAGGTTAACGAACCCCGCGGCCCTCTGGGAGATGGAGTATGCTGTTAATTTGACGAACGTGGGAAATGAATGCTTTTATGCTTTTATTGATGGTGACCAGAAAACGGCCTTTGCGGGAATGAAAGGTTTTTAGTCTTGCAGCCGCTCGTCTCACTGCGGCAAAACAATGCGGCTGAATGCATTTGTTTGAAGAAAACTAAGTACATAATTGTTTTGACGGTAATTACAGGGGCAAAATGTTTCTTCATTAATCCCCCCTTTTTTCATGGAAATCGTACAATGAAAACATACAGAAGTGTGAGTGCCACACTGTATTACATGTTTTATGCAATGAATGAAAAAGTTACCTGCATATTATATCGAGGGGGTCTACACAGCTCAATCTCCAGAGAAGTGAGAACTTTGATGGACTCTATCAAATTAAAACCAGCTAACATTTGATAGCAAATATATTTAAAAAGGCTAATTTAATATTTAATACTATATACATTATCTATCTATCTATCTATCTATCTATCTATTTATCTATCTGTCTATCGATCGATCTATCTATCTATCTATCTATCTATCTATCGATCTATCGATCTATCTATCTATCTATCTATCTATCTATCTATCTATCTATCTATCTATCTATCTATCTATCTATCTATCTATCTATCTATCATCTTTTTCTTTTCTTTATTTTTTTGGGGAGTGTAAGCCTTAAAGTTACGGTAGCAAAAATACTAAATATATACATGTAATTATATGTCAGATAATTAACAAAATATATATACAGCCCTTTTTAAAGATATTTAAATACACACAATTTTTTTTAAATTATATGTAATTATTTAAAATAAAATATAATTATTAATGTTATAGGGTTTATTTAATTATAATGTTCAAATAAATATAATTGTAAATGTATTTATATAATATATATATATATTAGGGGTCATTTTATAGAGATGAGCATTAAATGTACAGTAGCAAAAATACAAATAAATATATAATTGTAAATGTTCTACTATATTTATATACTATATATATATATATATATATATATATATATATAATTTTATATAATATAAAATTGTAAATGTGTATTTTAGTGGTACAATAGCAAAACTACGAAATTCGCATTTATATATATATAAATGCGAATTTCATAGTTTTGCTATTGTACCACAAAAATACACATTTACAATTTTATATAATTATTAAATGGATCTAATAGGATTAACAATACCACTTTTACATATATTTAAGTTTGCATTTTATATATATATATATATATATATATACGTGATATGTTTGCGCTAATGTACCTGATATACAAATATATTTACTTACATTTACTTATACGTAATAAAATATATAGGCCTATTATTGATGTAGTCGGATATATTGAATATTTAAATAGCAAAAATTCTAAGTGTACAAAGACAAGGGTGAATAATTACAAACTACAAAATTATTTATTTGTATTGTTATTTTACATGGTTTTGTGGGTTGTGTGAGTTGCCTGTGGGCATTGCTGTGTATTATGAGTGCTTTTAATTAATGAGTTGCTGTGTGGTTACATTAGAGTTGTTATGAGGTGGATGCCTATTAGACAAAAAAAACCTACTCGCTAATCACAAGATCCTACACATCTGTCCCCAAAAAGCTATTTAATTTGAGCCATTATTCAGATCTGCAGCACAAGCAATGCAAGTCATGCACCAAAGTTTATCTTTATTTCAGATTTCTGTCCAAACGAATTATACTTGTACGAGCCAAACAAAAAATAAACCACTGAACAATATGTAACAGCAGCACAGCGTTAACAATCTGACCACGATGGCTGCTTGCATTCTGTTTATCACTGTAAAAACAGTCTTTTTCTGTGTTCATGAAGTGAATCTCCCGGGGACGTACAGCGCCAGCGTTCGAGCTGCATAACGACTCTCTTAACCTTTGACTTCATGTGTTATTCTTACCTGAGAGCGCTGCTGCGTCTGTAGCTAACGAATAATATTTTTTTTAAACGAGTAACATCCACATCATTTAGAGCTGCGAGCTGTTTATGTTCCTTGACTGTCGGACAGGCAGGGGAGCAGGGGAGAGAGAGAGGCAGGGGCTGCAGGGGAGGAAGCAAAGAGAAGAGGAGGGGGAAGAGAAAGAGGGGAGCGATTTAATCCCCCCCAAAGGAACTCCCCTCTGAACCCCGTATCGTGAACTCGCAGGCAAAACTCGTCGCCATGGGCAACACCACACACAATGTGCTGTCTTTTTAATTTAATCAGCTGTGAGAAATCTATACCGAAGCGGTGAGATAGAGCAAGAGGGAGAGAGAGAGAGACAGAGATAAAAAACAACGCAACAGGCGAAAATAAAAGCTAGTTGCTTGACTAATTGTTGCAGTTCAGAACAAGACAGTGGGAAAGGCGGTCTACAGGCCGTGATGGTCATGGTCAGTGCTCTACAGTTGTGTAAGAAATGCTTTAATAGCTTCATTCAAACTCATTTCAGAGAGAAAAAAAATATTCCATAGCTTGAGAGGCTAAATAAAATAAAGGTATTGGCACCTATGGTTTCATGAAGAACCTTTAATATGCACACTCTTAGAAATACAGATTCTTCATTGACATTGCTGGTTCCATGAAGGACCTTTGACATTCATGGAATTTTTTTGGAAAAAGGTTCTTTAGATGTTTAAAATGTTCTTCAGACTGCACTTTACACAGTAAAAAGGGTTATTTTAAGACCTGTTCACTAAAGCGTTCTTCGGGGAACCCAGAATGGTTCTTCTATGACATCACTGTGAAAAATATTCTTTTGGAACTTTTACTTTTAGGAAAGCATGGAACCTTTTGATTGCACATAGCAGAATATTTATATTTTTTTAAATGCTCTTCCCACTAAGAAAAAAATATTTTACACTCTTAAAATGAAAGGTTACAAAACAATGGGAAACAATTTTGGTTCCCCAACAAACCTTTCAGGTAACAGTTCTGTAAAGAACCATGTTTGAACATTTAAATAATCCGAAGAACCGTTTTCCTCCATAAAGAACAAGTGTGCAATACAAAGATTCCATGGAAGTTAAAGGTTCTTTATGGAACCATTGATGCCAGTAAGTATTTTTTTTATTATAAAAGTGCATTTCAAAATCTAAAGAACCTTCTTCTACTATTTACAATTTCCATTGATGTTAAGATAGATAGATACGTTTTATTTGCCCTTAAAGAGGAAATTCATTTTCACAGGTCCTTCATGGAACCATAGATGCCAATAAAGCACCTTTATTGGGCGAATAAGATTAAATAGAGATGTTCCAGTATGTATCTTCTCCAAAGAGTGAAAATGACACCAGTAATCTCACGTATCTCAGAAGTGATCTCAGCAGTGTCTCAAATGCGGATTTGTAGGAATCAGAATCAGAATGAGTTTTATTGTCCAGGTATGTTTACACATACGAGGAATTTGTTATAGTGACAGAAGCTCCACAGTGCAACAGAATGACAGTGACAGGACATGACACAGACAACAAAAGAACAATATACAAATAGATAGTGTACAAAATGGAAAAAACACAATATACAATACAAAAACACAATATACATGTGTGGTGAATAAATACAGTTCCACATTTAAAAATTATGTGTGACTGTTTCTGTGTCTGGTCTGATGGCTGTTTCTCATGTGCATATACTTTGGGGTTTGTCCCCCCCCCCCCAAAATGGAAAAAAAATAAGCCCTCCTTTTATATGTGTGGTGAATAAATAGGAAAAACAAGGGAAACAAAATGACCACCCCCCCTATAATACGCCGGCTTGCGGTGTGAAAAAACCGCTGTGTGTTCCATGTTTAAAAGAAAGAAGCAGGACGAACAGGCGGAATTCGCCTTTTTTTTTCAAGTGTTCGTGAGATGGATTGCTCGGGGAAAGAAACTGTTTCTCACAGACCAAGGAGTGTCTGGTCATTCTGGTGCTCAATGGAACTTAAATAAAATATCTGTGGACCCCCCCAATTCTAAATTCCAAGAACGCAGAGAACGGACTTGTGTTCTCGTGGAGCAACAGGAGTATAGATCTAGAAAATGTTGATTTCAGAATCTGATTGCAGACGTTGGCCGTTTCTCAATATGCGTTCTTCAGCGATCTTGCGTTCTCGTTCTACGTCATCATCGACCGTCGAAGTTTTCAACCGTCATCGACCGTCTTGCCAGGCTTCCTTGGAAGAACGAACTCGGAAGGATGCGAGAACAGAACGCATCCTTGTGAGAATTGAGATGTACTTCTTGCTTAACTGACCATCTCAGCATAAGCAGTGGCCAATGAACAATAAATATAACATAACATTACAAACAAATGTCATAATTATTCAAAAATGTCATACTATTATAGATATTATTGTCATATAAAGTTTTATTTTACAGTGTCATATGTTAACTACGACTATGTTAAAATTAATTTTAATATGTCAATAAAAATACAGCAGACTTTCTCCGGGTCTTATAACTTTACTAAAATTAAGCAAAACAAAACGCTAAATGTTTACTTTCAAGAGCCGTCAAGTATTTGCGAGAGCGAGTTTAAAGCTTACAGGCTTCCGTACAACGGCTCGATTCTCTCAAGTCTGCACTGGATACATCCTCGATATCAAGAACATATCCGGGCACTTTCATGCATACAGAGGGTACTAGCGTTTTTGAGTGTTGGAACTGAAATTCGACGGTTGATGATGACGTAGAACGAGAACACAAGATCGCTGAAGAACGCATATTGAGAAATGGCCAACGTCTGCAATCAGATTCTGAAATCAACATTTTCTAGATCTATACTGATACTGCCAACAATTTAATAATTTGTGTCTGCTTTTAGCTTTAGGAACTTTAGAAGAAATGTCCAAGATACAATTTAGACTATTAGAAATAATGGTTTCAAGGTTTTTACAGCAATGACATAGAACCAGACCAGATCCTCCCTTTACGCACAATACGCAAGCTACGTAGGGGCCCTGGAACACCTTGCTCCCAAATATGTTTTCATTTTCCATTTTAGTTTTTTCATTAAAAACTAGTTGAAAGCGTACGGAGCCTCAGAAGCGATGTGCGCTGTCCGCGAGCGTGATTCGAGACGGAGTGAAAGACAGACAAATGCGTTTCATCCATGCTTTCAACCCAAATTCCCCCACCCCCCCGCACGCACATGCGTGCCGACGACCCCCCACTGATATCTCCATCTAGAACTTTTAACATTCATAGAAACTTTCCAATGCAAAAAAAGGTTATTTAAAGTGGAAAAAGGGTATTCAGATTCTTAAAATTATCCTCATGCTAAGAAAAAAACAAACACTTCTTTTAAGAGCTGCTCAACGAAAGGTTATTTGGGGATCTTCTATGGCATCACTGTGAAAAATCCAGTTTGAAACCTTTATTTATAAAAGTTTAAGACATTAAATGGATCTCATTTGTGTTATTCTTTTGTATAGGAGAAGGCAACATTGTGCAAATTATGATGCATGGTAGCTACATTCACAAATATGTTCAATTATTCAAAATAAAAAGTGTTTAGTATTTTGGTTCAAGCATGATTCATAAGGCCATGTTATGTCTGAATTGAGTGTGCTTTGTCCAAACATGAGAGCCCTTCTAAATCCTTTGAAACATATAAACACATCTTACCCTCTCAACTCACTTAAAATGCTTACATTTCTTATTGTCTGACTTTTCATATTTTTTGCCATCAGCGTTTACAAGAGCGATGAACTCTGAATTGAACCGCCTGCAGTTCAGATCTGAGTTGAGATTTCATCTGCCCAAAAATGTTGAACTAGAAGTGGTTCTTATTTTTACAGGAAAAAAGCAAACATAACATAAAAGTCGGCTAAAAAAAAAAATTGTTTAGTTCTGAATCAGCAAGTATCGCTCTCTTCTTTCATGTCAGAGATCAAGTGTACTTCCTCTACCTATGCACGGTAGGCAGCAAGCTTCATCCCACACATGCTATATATTACAATGACAGGAAATAAGGCTGCATGGGTTCAGTGCAGACTTCCTGGTTTACTGTGATTCCAATTCATAAGCTTTTGAATAAATCTATTGAATACATTTGATTCTGATATCATTTCTATTTAATTGGGTATATTGTATCTATAATGTCCATACTGTTTCAGAGAGCAACGTTTCCATTTTTGAAGTGAAATGTTTCTTGCATCTTTTTTTGGACCACATTCAATACAAATTCAAATAAAATATGATGGTTCTGAAGATTGATTGGCACAGGGGGACCTTCTAACTCGATACAAGAATATACATTTTAAATATTAAAATAAGTAAACAAAATAAATAAATAGATCTGGAGGTTGTAGGAGTCAATATCGGAATCATTTGAATGTAAATATTAATACAAACATTTACCTAGCCTTTTCATTTGGTAATATGGTATATTGTGGTAATGGACATGCACTGTATTGTTATCGTGGACACTTCAAAATACTGTGAATAATTCTAGATACTAGGGGTGTAACGGTACACAGCTGTCATGGTTCGGGGGTCACGGTTCGATAACTTAATGTTAAAACATATTTTACTCAAGAGGTTTCAGGTAATTTTCACAAACAATCACAAAGAAACCAAAAGTAAAATATTGAATTAAACATGACATTTTGAGGCAGAAAACCTGAAACTTGTGAAATCTATTCCTATAATCTTTCTTTTATGTATAACTTTAAAAAAACTATTGTATATCGTGCAGTTACATGCTGTATACAGTGCAATTTTTTTCCTGACATCTGTTTGTCATGGAGAAGAAAGGACGTCGAACTTTAATTAAATATTTTCAAATAGCAATTCAGATTTTTGTATTCAGCACCACCAAATACTTAAAGACGCTTAAAGACACCATTAATAAATAAATAAACAAATAAATAGTTTACACTTACATATTTTAACATTTTAACCTGGATTACAACATGCTAGCCCAGAAAAGATGTCTCTGGTTGAAAATATTCTGTCTTTATTATTGTTCTTTATAATTGTGTTCTTGTGCACTTTCATTAGTTTGACACATTTGTTTACTTAATACATCTGATTGCGTATTGTTTTATTGTATGTTCTTGTTATTATTAGAAAAATAGGAGAAGAGGAAAACTTATCTTCTTATAACTTTATCTATTCAATCTCTTTTTGTAATGTAACCCTGTGCCATGAAAATACTGTACACCGAAGTAAATGTTTCAGCAAATACTGTGATATGAAATCTGCTACCATCAGGTGCACATTTTATAACCTAATTATTTCTCCAAGACTGAAAACGTTTTCTTAAAAGGAAGATCTAAAGCTTCTCCTGAGAAAAAGACCGCAGCATACCCTGTGGAGTTTCAGAAGAGATCTCAAGAATGTTTCAGACTAAGCTCAACACAAACGCTGACATATGAAAGCAAAATGCAAGCCCGTATTAAGCGTTGTTATGTGTCCTGAACTAAGAAAGAATTATTGCTGAACAACATCTTTCTTTCATTCATGAACTTCAGGGAATCTGTTCCACTCAGTATCTTAGATCTTTCTCACCATCTAGCTCTCAGACTATATACTTCTCTGTTTTTGTCCCTCACATCAAGAGGAATTCTCTTGTCCCAACTACAGTTTGTATGTGTGTGAATGAGAGAGAGAGAGAGAGAGAGAGAGCGAGAGAGAGAGAGAGATAGAGAGAGAGACAAAAAGGACAGCTTGTGAGGGGGTTACATTGTCTGCAGCGACGTCTCGGAAATCTACTCAAGGGTAGAACAGGATTTGGAGCACAATGGTTGTGGGTGTAAAGAAAGAGGGCACGTCTTACAAAGACGAGGTGTCTTAAAGTGTAAAGCTTCAGCCCTGGCGTGGATGAGCTTCAGTCGGCTTGTCTGCGCTGTCTGGATTGCTGAGAGGTTTTTCCCTATCTCTGTCTGTTTTCATGGAGAGGATGTTCATTGCGGATAATGCTGTGATCAAGGGAAGAGGACACTCAAATGCTCTGGAGATAATAGGCATTAGGCATTTAAACAGAATGGCACTTCCTATCAGCTCTTGTTATGGATGACTCGAGAAGCCATTTTGAAAGTTACCCTAAAAAAAACATTAAAATTATAAACAAATTCTGAATAATTCATTATCAATAACTCAAAGCTCTGCTTCCAAAGACTTGTATACATCACAGATCCAATAACAGCCATGTGATGGACAACACGTTTCAAAAGTGTGCACTCTTTGTGTAAGCCTTTTTTTCATAATTTTTTTACAATATGGATTTTATGCATTATATATTTGTCCAAGACAAATATTGCTTAAGAGCCTACTGTATATATGCTCACCAGGGCTGCCTTTATTTGGTTATTTATTTACTGACATTGCATATTATCTTTTCTGTTTTATGATAATTTAAAATGAAATTAATTAATGTGATACTCCTTAATAAATAGAACGTTTGAAAGAAAAGTTAATTTTGATCAATAAACAGATGTACATTTATATAGTGTATTGTGTAATATATATATATTCACACACACACACACACACACACACACACACACACACACACACACACACACACACACACACACACACACACACACAAATGTCATTGCATGATACATTAATATTGTTTAATTTTGACTGTAACATTTTGAAAACTTAATTTTATGTAAACAAAACCGAAAAAAATAGCTGCACGTGAATTGCTGTACTTTCAGAGTAGGCTATGTGCTGGATGTGATGAAGATCTTGTGGATTAAACATATGAGCGTTCAGGCATGTTCCCAGGGGCAGCACTTTCAGGGGAGCACCATGCAGGGCCGTATAAATGCTTTCAAATAGTGGCGCATGACCACGAGTCAGCTAAAATCAAACTTTGCATCTCCTCAGCTCCCACAGTATTATGAGAGAGCAAAGTATTATGATGTGGGCCAGGCTTCGTTCATCTAGTTTAAAATGAATACTCATAATCTCACTCATTTATTTGTAAT
This sequence comes from Schizopygopsis malacanthus, assembly GCA_027474115.1. NCBI lineage: Eukaryota > Metazoa > Chordata > Actinopteri > Cypriniformes > Cyprinidae > Schizopygopsis > Schizopygopsis malacanthus. The sequence goes on from CM049881.1 coordinate 6,665,862, forward strand.
GCTACATGCAGGACCTAAAACTAACATTTTGCCACACCTGCCATTGAAATTTGTCGGATACAAATATTTTTACTGAAAATTTATTTTTTTCTCTTCAGAACTAAACTTTATAACTCGCAATTGCAAGTTTATATCGCACAATTCTAAGAAAAAAAGATAATTGCAACTGCAAGAATAAAAATCTGAATTTCAAGTTTATTTCTTGCAGTTCTGACTTTATAACTTACAATTCTGACTTTATAACTCGCAATTGCGAGTAAATATAACTATAATACTTCTGAAATGCAAAGTTTTTTATAATAATAACATTATTTATAATAAGAATTTATATTTATTTATTTAGCAAGCTTACACACGTTAAGCCATAAAGCTTTGATTTTGGAGAAAAACCGCAGAGAAACTTCTCTTTTGAAATGCTTCTCCTGTTGATAACAGATTTATAAACCATTCTCATTATAAACCTGGAAAGATTTTTGGCATTTTGCATTTTCAAATGCATGTTATAAGCAAGTCAAACTCACAGCGCTTGCAATGGAGTTTATGAGGAGCAGCATTTACTGTGAACTGTGTAAAGATCACAGCACTTCACTCTGAAACAGGCCACATATCAGCTTACAGATTTATATATTTACAACAGTTTTTGCAATTTGATAATCGCACTAAACCATACTGTGTTCTCAGGCACTGTTAGAATTAATTAAAAAAGCTACCAGCCAACTGGCGAATAACACTGTTTCATATACTCACCACGACTGATTTTTACTCACATTTGCCACTTGAAGAGTGTTAATTTTAGACCCTTGCATGCGTTAAAGTATGGAAATATGCATATTTGTACTGACTGGCAGTTACTTTGGCAATCCATTTCATTTTGTATGTGCATGTGATCCAGTATAAATATATTCCAGCTCTAAAAAACAAAAAAACTAAAACCTTATCTAACCCTTTCACCCCAAATATGATGCAAGAACCCCCTTCCCCTAAAATTATTAAAAAACAGCTATGTATAATAACATGAGAAAAGCATCATGCTAATTTCAAAACACAATAACTACCAAAACAATTATAGACTGAAAGATACGCACCGAGCAAGATAAAAACTGATTTCTGTATCCATCAAATATTTGCATACTAATCTTTTAGCACGCATGCTGTAAGTCTGAGTGAGAAGAGCTCAGGCTGGATGATCCGTCTGACTCATGAGGGGGAGAGCGGGGGTAGCTGTGCTACCAAAAGTCCTTTCCTGTGTGGCACCTCAGTTAGCACACAGTCGCAACAGAGGCTTTTGGTTGAGAGGAAAGTGGTTGTTATAGCAATAACAGAAGGTTGGAAGGGTAAGCGAGGCGAGTGAATGGTGAGCGTGGATGGAAGACGGAGAGGAGGATTGTTACATAAGACACAAACAGAGAGTCAGAAACCAAAGCAGCCCACATGACAACAAGGGCAAGCAACGTGTGCTAACAATGACAAGATCACAGCCTCTCCATACGCCTTACACGTCCACACAAATAAATACACGACCGCAATCAGTCATTTAAAGTGTCCTCTCGTTTATGCGCAGAGAAACATGTGGACGAAATATCCTCGAAAAGTCTTCAGATAAAATCAATTCAACTTTAAAAGAGACCTAATATACTGGATGGATGGATGGTAATTATATTTCTAGCTGTTAAAAAAGTATTCTGTGTAAAATGTATTAATTAATCACAATTATTGTTTACATAATATTATAACAATTCTTAATACCAATTATTATTTAAAATAAGTTATGGACATAATCAGCTAATATTTGACAACCAGACTCAAAGTGTCAAAACTTTTAATAATGAACACATAATATACATTATTTGATAATTTTTTTGTGTGTGTGTGTGTGTGTAAAAACATTTTCTTTCTTTAAAAACAAATGCCACTTAGTATGTTATTTTGTTATGTAATATAATAAAAGTTATATATTTGAATTGTGTCTCTACTGTATGGATTTCAAACCTTTATATAGCCAATGAAGCACTGATGGACAGACGGGGGATGCTGTAATTGCCGGTGAAGGCCTGTGCACGCTTGACCTCGGTGCATGTGAGTGAGTAGGTGTGCATATGGAAGGAGTGGCGGGTTCCTGACCTTCATTCAGCAGCAGCTGCAGATGGCCTCACATGTTAAAGACCTATTGTCAGCTCTGCTCGCACTATCCAATAGGGATGTAGTATAAATAGACACATCTGAGCACAACAATCCAGCGCTAGCCTCACTAAACTCAACAAACAGCAAGTTTGAGCTCTGAATTAAAGATTGAGTTCTTATTTATTCATATATTGAATTTTATTTGTGAAACAATGTAAAAATAAAAAAAAGGTTAAAAGGTTCGGTCACACTTTAGTTTGGGGTCCAATTTTCATTATTAACTAACTGTTCACTATGAACTTTTTCTCAATGAACTCCCAACTTTCTGCTTATTATTAGTTAGTGATGTAGTTGTTAAGTTTAGGATTAAGGGATCTAAATATGCTCATGCAGAATAAAGCATTAATATGTGCTAATAAGCTACTAACAATGAGAATTGGACCTGAATTGTATGATGAATTGAATATTTATTTATTGTTATAGTTTTATTTATTAATTTTTCACCCATTATTTTTTATATATATTGTAATTATGTAAGAAAGAAAACTAATAAAAAGTTCTGAATTAAAGTTTGAAATATTTATATATATATATATATATATATATATATATATATATTGTAATTTATGTGAAATAAAAGAGTTAAAGGATTTACTTGAATTATACTTTATAATTGGTTTAATTATTTACTTGATTATATATGAAAACATATAAAAGATAATGCTAAAACAGTGAAACCTTCTGGAACTGTAACCAGATATGATTGATACTAGTATATATGTAAATTGATAAGTATATCTGCATTTGTTGAAAAAGTTGTCAAATGAATCATTCAGAAACCTCTGACAGGGTCTAAATGTGACGCAATGCAACAAGAGCTCACTGGGATCCACTGCGCCTGATAAATCCTAATTAAGACACAACCGAACAATTGCAGAGAGAGTGATGGATGTCGACATGTTGACGAGCATTTCATTTTCACAGCTCGGGAAAAACCTCGCAAACACATCATGACCTCACACATCTGCATATCTGCTAAATATGGAATTAAAATCACATTAGACAAAAAAGGAAGAAAAACAGACTTCGCCGCGCTCCTGTGCGGCGCCCACCGTCTCTCGGAAAGATACAGGTGGCTTGTAAGGTTAGCGGCGCACGTCTGCAAATGAACTACTTCGCTGGATTTTTTTCCAACGAAAACAACAAGCCCTGCATATGTCGGTAAATCTGTCGGGCTGGGCGTTCGTGGAGAAGTGAGCGGACCAGTGTCGACGTACGGAGTCTCGGATAGCTGAGAGAAAGGGCAGCAACACTCATCATTAACAGGGATGAGATGCACTCGGGTACCTGCGCCCCATCTGCACCCCCAGCCGTCACAGATGTTCCCCAGGCGAGGTGTGAAGCTCAGAGACATGGGAAAGAGAGAGAAAGTGTGGCAGGAAAAATAAAAAAGGAACAGTTGTCTAAGTGTATAGAGGAGTAATTCTAAATAACAGTTGTTGTTGTTTTTTTCCCATCTGAAACGGTCCTTAGAGAGTAAATACAGTCATGAGTGAGAACTACCCGAGGAGACATGTCTGTCAAACTGAACTGGATTGTGGAAAATTATATGGTACACCCAGTCTCCGTGGACACAATAACACGTCAAATGGAGCGGAAAAAGTAAATTGACCCCGTTTACTTCCTTAATACAGGTTCTCTGTCTTATTGTGAACGACTGAATGGTGCCTGTGTTATTCCACTGAAAAAATTCAGTCTTTATAATCTTTCATCAAAATATTAACTAATAGTCATCTAATCATTGCTTTAACCTTTAATTCCAGGGAATACACACACGTTGGGTTTCCATGTATTATGGGCACATTTGCATAATGCTTTTTATACTGTACTATTGCCCTACACTAAACTTACCCCTGACAGGGAACTTTCTGCATTTTTTGATTTTCAAAAAACTTAATTCTGTATGATTTATAAGCTTGCTTCCTCATGGGGACGAAAAAATGTCCCCACGAGGACAAGGCTTTTGGATATTGCCATCTTTGTGGGGACATTTTGTCCCCATGACGTAAGTTTTACCAGGACCACACACACCCACCCACGCACCCACACAGCCTACTGTTAGAGCAGTAATGCCGCCCACGACGCTCACGTTTAATATTAATAGTCCAATCTAAAAAAAAAAAAAAATGACAAATAAGATTTATTCATAGACTACCATTTAAAAGTTTGGAATCTTTTTTTTCAGTTTTTGAAAGAAACTGACTCTTTTATTCAGCAAAGGTGCATTAAATTTATCAAAATGACAGAAAGACAAGAATAATGCAATAAAAAAGAACAAAAAAAAACATCTTCAGATTTTCTGTTTATCAAAGAATCCTTGGAAAAAAGCATATTGAGCAGCACAGTCATTTTCAACTAATAATCATAATAATAATAGATGTTTCTTGAGCAGTAAATCAGCATATTATTATGATTTCTGAAGAATCATGTGACACCAGAAAGACTGGAGTAATGATGCTGAAATTGCAGCTTTGCATCGCAGGAATAAATTACATTTTAAAATTTATAAAAATGGGAAAAAAGATTTGAAATTGTTTTTTTTATCAAATAAATGCAGACCCAATGAACACAAGATTCCAAACAACAATCTCACTGACCCCAAACTGTTGAACAGTAGTGTACCACTGACTTATACATTTAAATACACCTCTTCTATGATGAACATGATCCAATGGTTTAAATTTTTTTTTTTTTTACAGTGGTAAAACTGTCTGGTTATCAGAAATAAAAATGCCACATTCATTTGATACATTTTAAAAAGAAATCCTCAATTAGTTGTCTAGTCTTATGTTATTTCTTAGAAAATCAGTAGAAGCAATTTGAAAATTATTGATAATTAAAAATGATAAACATCTGAAAATGTTGTGTGCCAAATCAGAGTTGTGGTGGGCCCAAAAAGTAACGTGGTGCAACCAACATGCTGGAAAAACAGGAAATGATATCAAAGAGAGACACCTGAAGACTCTCATTTCTATGTGCTGAGATCAAAACGTCTCATAAATACCACATCAATTCACCTTTTATGACAAGGGTATTTTAATTACATTTGTAAAATGTCATGTGGTGCAACTTTCCAAAAACATAAATGCATGACAAACAAAGATATGCATGTTGTTTAACAAAAAAAAATATAATAATTTGTTGATAATGGTATGCATATTTTGCCATCACCTGAAATATGTCAGATTACATAAGTAAAATGGCTTGGGAATGCCATCCTATATTGACTTTAAAATCTAAAAATAGAAAGTATCTCACTCAATGGGACGCACACATCTCCCAAGACAATAATGCACCGCCGGCTGCTGAGACCTTACACTGTTTTCTGTTAAACAATAATAAAACAGTTTCTGCTCTGGCTTGGCATAACAAACTCCTACAGATCACTGTCTTAGTGACCCTAAAGAGGCTGGGAGTCAATTACAGAGCTTAACAGCTTCTTCAGCTAAGCACGGATGTGCACATGAACACACGGGGAGAGAAGAAAACACTCGCGCTTGACACGCTGACTTCCAGAAAAGCACAGTCCACTAAGGGAAATAAATATAATCCAATCAGCAGTCAAAGGACATGCAGTACAGGCAGAGCTGAGTGTCCCAACATGCACTCGAAAGACAAACACGCACAGCTGCTCCGAAAGCATTACAATAGTTTCTCTGTCTGTACAAGTGTGTTCTCTCCTGAGAGTCATGCTGCTTTAAAGTGGCTGGATGCTGAGGTATTTCCCTCCAGTGTACCGTACCTCCATCACACACCATGTACTTCCAGCCTCAAATGTGATGTAACAGGGTTAGGCTCTATCAACAGCATTTGTCAAAGATAACAGATTACCACAGAATTTTTTTTTTGTCCTTCAAATCAATCAATCAATCAATCAATCAATCAATCAATAAAAAAAGGTACAGCGGGTTTAAAGGCCAAAATGTAAAATTCATATTTTTGACCACTTTTTAACGCATATTGTATCTGGTCTCTGATTAAAAATAACAGAAATGGCTTTATGGTGTACTTAATACTTACAATATGAACTCGTCTTAAGGGGACAGTTCACCCAAAAATGAAAATGTAGTCATTATATATTCACCCTCAAGTTATCACAAACTATATATGTTTTTTTTTTTTACTGCCAAAAAAAAAAAAAGAAAATCAATTAAATGTTGGTAACCAAACAGCTGACAGTAGCCACTGACTTCAATAACTTCAATAGTGTGTGTATATTGCTATTCATTTAATCCAGGTATTTAAAATGACACATTGCATTATATCACTAAAGCTAAACATGCTCAATTTATTTTTTTTGCTATTTTGTACAATGTTAGAAAGTTTAGTATCGCACAGCACAGCCATAACTAAACAATGGTGCTGCTACATATTTTATGTTGTTTGGCGAATTTTTGCTGGTTATTTCAATTAATAATCCATGCATTTGAGAATTTCAAATGAGGGAGAAATATTTCCCCAAACAGATGTTGCAACAGGTTCAAGTTGGTCACGCATTTGCAACATTGACAAACATTGGCCTTTTGGACTTTGGGCATTGGACCTTTTTGCCCTCAAACTTTTGCTGAAATTTTACTAATGTAACTGCACAAAATATTATATAACTTACGATACGTTTACGTTACATTTTATATAAATAATATAAATAAATTAACATAAATTGAAATTATAACTGTGAAAATTTATATTAAGACATTGAACCCAAAGCATTCCTTTAATATCTGTCTGTTAGCGATTAGCATGACAAAATTGTCAAAATACTCTATTGTGACTGAGACTCATATTCACTCATGTCCGGCTCTCTAAATGGAGAACAGTGAATAGGAGGGTGTGTGTGTGATTGAGAGAGAGAGATGAGCGTATGCGGGTGTGTCAGGGTCAGTTTGGACTTTGTGAAGGGAAAAACACTGACAATGACATTCAGTCAGGCCACACAGACACAACGGCCCCAAAAACAATTTGGGCACTTTATTTTCACTATTATCAATTAGTAAGAAACAGCGTAGTATGTGCATAGATTTTCATGTGGAATTTCACATGAAGGGGAAAGATTTCCCTACAGATTTCGCAACAAGTTCAAGTTGGTCACGTTAACCACAAAATCACAAAACTGCTTGGTTTTAATGTGATTTCTGTGTGAAAATGTGTTGATGGCTTTGCATTATAGAAAAGATCAAAGCAAGTGACATCGGTAAATAAATAATACATTTTTTTATGTATATTTCATTTAAACTTTTCATCATATTTTATTTAAAGCCCTGCTTAATATATTGCTTGTTTAGACATTGTTTCTAGAAATGAAGACAGAATACTGATTAAGAACATGATTTTTTGGAATGGAAGAGAACTTGAAATCAATTCAAGTGTTTATAAATAATAATTATAATGTTGCAAAACTCCTGTGCAAGATTACCATTAATAATTATTTGATTCGCCAACAGCTCTTGGGTGATGTGATACTGCAATCTGTGGGTGGACTATTAGGGTGAAAAGTAAATAAGGACTTTTCACCTAGCGGTTTATTTACATAAGCAAACTACTCTATTTCGCTAATGACTCTGCCTTTTGTTTCTGTCGGTAGAGCAAACAAAACATCCGCTTTCATGTGCGGAGAAAGAGAGAGCGAGAGAAAAAGATACTGAAATTAGACAGAGCAAGACATAGGAGCTTTGTGATCTGGAGGAAAAGTCCGTTAGAGGCAGAACAAGCTGTTCGGGGATTGTTTTTTGGTAGTATTCCATGAGCAGGAGGGAATTGAGAGACAGAACGGGTCAGGCGGGCTGAGTGCGGAGCTACAGGGGCATTTCAGCTCCCCATTCCCCTCTTCCATCACCATCTGCTCCAACAGAATTAATAACTTCATTACCAATTCAATCTGCATCGGCTTCCTTAAATGAAAAAATTAAATAAATAAAAATCAACAGGCACCCGCTGTGGAAATACAGTAGATACTTTGGTTCTTTTCACTCTTAAGTGGTACATATTTTAACAATGGTATTCATAGTTCAGACATTAGTGTCGTTTGCTAGTGTTCGTCTACCTAAAAGATCACACTTTTTATGATTATCTGTTCTCTAGATAGGACTCAGATACCTCCTATAATTAACATTGGGATGTGTTTGCCTGCTATATTATAAAATCCTAAAAATTCTAACTATTTTCTGTCAATCACAAAATCAGCCAACAGATACGTTGGGCGGAGCTCTGTATGCAAATCATGAATAAAAATGAATAAAAAATGTAACAATTCTAAAATTATTCCTAATATTATTTTTGCTGAGATATCTTTGTCAAGGAGTACATTTAATTATTCATAAAGTGTGCACAATTTAAACATTTTTGTTTCTTTGAAAATGTATTTTCAAGTCTGAGGTAAATTCTGCACAATGATATTCAAACTAGTTAAAACATTAATATTATAATTTACATTACATTTAGTCATTTATCAGACACTTTTATCCAAATCGACTTACAAATAAGGACAATGAAAGCAATCAAAATCAACAAAAGTGCAATGATATCCAAGTGCCTATAACAAGTCTCAGTTAGCTTAACTCAGTACACATAGCAATGTTTTTTATTATATAATAAATAAAAAGAAAACAGATAGAATAGAAAGAATAGCGCAAGCTAGTGTTAGAAGCTTTTTTGCTTTTGTTAAGTGTATACTAAACAAAAAGAACATTAGAATACAAAAAGATTAGAGAAGCTAGTGTTAGCTTTTTTGTTTTATTTTAAGAAAACAAGAATATAATTGAATTAGAATAGAGAGTGCTATAGTTAGAGGGTCAAATAAAGATGGACGAGATATGTTTTTAGCCGATTCTTGAAGGTGCATAAGGATTCAGCTGCTCGGATTGAGTTGGGCAAGTCATTTAATTTAAAAGCCTGTGAAAGTAATTTTGTGCTTCTTTGGGATGGCACAATAAAGCGAAGTTCACTTGCAGAACGCAAGTTTCTAGAGGGCACATAGGTCTGAAATAATTAATTTAGATAAAGGGGTGCAGAGCCAGTGTTGGTTTTGTAGGCAAACATTAATGCTTTGAATTCTATGCGAGCAGCTATAGGTAGCCAGTGCAAATTTATAAACAGAGGTGTAACGTGCACACTTTTTGGCTCTTGCTGCCGCGTTCTGGATTAATTGTAAAGGTTTGATAGAACTGGCTGGAAAACCTGATGAGAGAGCATTGCAATTAGTCCAGCCTGGAGAGAACAAGAACTTGAACTAGGAGTTGTGAAGCATGTTCCGAAAGAAAGGGCCTGATCTTCTTGATGTTGAATAAAACAAATCTGCAGGATCGGGTAGTTTTAGCAATGTGGTCTGAGAAAGTCAGCTGATCATCAATCATAACACCTGGGTTCTGGTACTTTTTGAAGAAGTTATGGTTGATGTGCCTAATCAGAGTTCTGTTTGGGCAAGTTTCAGTTGAGAGAGATGGTCCTTCATCCAGCAAGAAATGTCTGCTAGACATGCTGAGATGCGAGCAGCTATCGTCAGATCATCAGGATGGAATGAGAGGTAGAGTTGAGTTTCATCAGCATAACAGTGATATGAAAAGCCATGTTTCTGAATGACAGAACCTGGTGATACCATGTAGACATAGAAGAGAAGTGGTCCAAGAACTGAGCCCTGTGGCACCCCTGTAGTTAGATGTTGCGACTTGGACACCTCACATATCCAAGTTACCTTGAAGGACCTATCTCAGAGGTAAGACTCAAACCATTGGAGTGCGGTTCCTGAGATGCCCTTTGCCAATAGTTTATTTATTGTTCTTGCTTCCACTGAAGACTAATGTGTTATTTAAAGTTATAGTATTTCATATTACAATGCTAATATATAATGCATAATTACATTATACTATATGATATTATTTATATGTAATATTATAATATAATATTTTTATATTATTATTTGATCATATTGAGTTCACAATTTGGGTGTTCTTGTTTCTTTTGAAAATGACCCGATCACATGATATTACACACACACACACACACACACACACACACACACACACACACACACACACACACACACACACACACACACACACACACACACACACACACACACAATAATAATGTTTGTTTAATATTTGTTTAATACTATACTATTACTAATAATTATAATAATGATCTATCTATCTATCCATCCATCCATCCATCCATCCATCCATCCATCTAATATTGTAATAATATACATTTAATAATAATTATAATAATAATACATTATAATAATAGTATAAAAAATAGCTTCATCTGTAAGGGGCCAAAAAACAAAATTAACATGCAGAAAATATTAGATTTTTATGCCACAGCCGTGACGCATCATATCGCATATAGTTAGGACATTTTGTCCATCTAAATGTTTAGAAAAGATCAGCACGCCTCCACATGATTAGAGCTCTCATTCATGTTTATATATAAGTATAGGCAATATTATTAGAGATGCTTGCTTTAACAAGCAAATATTTTAGCAGACTGAGAGATGTGGCTTGTACTGAAAAGACCAAAATGCACAAAATTAGTGATAAAGTGGAAAGCTACAATAAATATAATCATGATCTTGTACACAAAGTGACAATCCAAAGCCTTGCACTTATGAGGTAATCACGCCAGTCAAGAGCTCTTGAATTGCGATGAAAGTCCCAGAAAACAGTTAACAGGATATTGAGAGGCATGAATGGTTGGTTGGAGAAAAGCAGGACTGGTCAGGCCTGAGCCAGGAACAGTTCAAGTGCAAGAGCGCAGACAGGTTGCATGGTAACTGTTGGATGAAGAGCCGAAGAGCATAAGATGATGTGTTACTGAGGGAGAAACGCTCTGCACAATGACAGAAATGTGTGGAGTGGGCTCTCTGGTTTGCGACAAGTGCCAGAAATCTCGAGTGGTGACTGGAGATGGCGAATGACTGCGAGTGGCGAGTTGGCAGCAGTACGGGAGGAAGGGTCCATCTGCACACATGCTGCCAAACAGAGGAAATGACAAACTAAATATGGTTCCAATAAAGTGTTAGAAATACCTCCTTCAGATGGACAAAGGTCAAGGCAAAACTTGTATGAGCTTTGATGACAAAATCACTAATTAACACAAGATTGTATAATAAATTGCATTCAAGAGAATGCATAAATATTTGTATGTCAGCCAGAGGAGGTGAATGAATCAATGAATGAATGAGATTTGAAAATAGATGCTGCTTGTCCATGCAAAAGTCACCGCCATTATGCTAGGATGTTTAAAGTAGTTGCTAGAGCATTTCTGAGAGGTTGCTAAGATGGTTTTGAATACATTGCATTTTCTTTTAATGCAAGCCTAAAAGGTTTTCTTTGGCTATTTTATTGTGTGACCAAGCAAAACTGGTCTAAACACTAAAGGTGCAAACAAAACCCAACGAAATTTCAAAATAAATTTAATTTTGTGGGTAAAAAAGGTTATTCAATGTCAATAGTGTAGCAATGCATGATGCATAAAGCACAGATGTCAATGCCTTCCTATTGGTCAACATGTTACCATACCGAAATATTTTTCACACTAACATAAAACTCCTGATCAAACAGATCCCTGAATTTTGACTGCAAACTTTCACTGATCAATGGTAAATCTGACCAAACAATTTGAGGTGTCATTCAAGTCTTATATTCATGTCCTTCATGACGTGTTAAACAAGCTTAAGTTGAGGATCTCTGTGTGAATAAACAAGCATATACCATAATAAATACGGCAGCAGCCTCCACTGTCACAATTGATTCGTTTTTAATTTAATTCGTTTAAAATAGATTTCACTGTCTTCTTGTCTGGTGTAGACAAGTTCCATGTCATGTATGGTTTTATCTACTGATTTAGCTATGATCACTGAATGAGCATCGTCTTGTTGTTCCTTTACAATAGCTGTTTCCATTACAGATTTGCACAAAACTAGAGCAATATTTAAAATATCGATAAAAAAGACAGCGTTTCCGTTAACAGATGTTATGAGACTAAAGCATTTTTTTTCCCCTCTCGCAATAAGTCATGGCAATGGATTTCGGTAGGGATATGTATATTGCAGCCACTGCACTAGCCATTATATTTAATAGAAGGAGACTTATGCATTTATCTTTACAAAAGCAACGTGAAGAGATGCTTCTGGGGCACTTCTAAAACATGTCGGTGCGTGGCTTCTAAAACATGTCGGTGCGTGGCTGTTTTAAACACATTAATGGCAGCAGTCGGCCACAGACTTGGAGGTTATAGAGTGACTTTTTACGCCGCATAAAAAAAATTGATCATGTTTTGCAAAATATAGCTGAAAAACCACCTCATCGACCTTAAAACCTTTGTTTTGCAATATATCCAAAATTGATGCATTTCCATTATCATTTAAATTAGCAGATTAATTTTTTTAATCTAGCTAGATTAATTTTGGCTAGATTAATCTAGATTAAAATGGTGTCGGAGCCAGAATATGTGTGTACTGCAGTGTAAATAAGGGCTTATCTCCTGTTTCCAAAATATCCAAACATTAATGAAAATAAATTATGCAAAGGAAGCCCTTTATTCATAAGAGGTCTGAGATCGGCCACAGATTAAGTGTTTCTTGGTAATTTCACAGGTTATACACACAGTACGTGACACGGGAGTGAATTCTCAATCATAAAGCGCATCCTGTTTGCTTAAAAGCGACGTTGTTATTTTGCACACAAATACGTACGAAAGATGTATTCCATTGACCAAAAATGACATAAAAAAAAGCCTGTTGCAGCAAACGCGCTTCCACACAAACACTTCAATAAATTGTTAACATTTTACATGTAAATGCTACTACATACATTTTCAGAGGAAAAGCATATTTGAGGTTGATAAATATATTGCCTGTATTACCAAAAACCACCTCATGCGACCTTAAAACCTTTGTTTTGCTAGGTATAATCCGCGCTATATGGAAATCACATTTGTAGACCCAGCTCCCAACCCAACTTTGAGAAAATTAACGGCGATATTTTTTTTATGCGATAAGATTTCCATTAGGTGCCCACCACATTTAAATTCAATTTCAATGTGCAAAATTTGAAAGGTAATAAAAAAGCAGCTAGTGACACTTTTCCAATACCTTCATTCTCTGTGGAATGAGCTGTCAACCTCATACTGAACTACTGAGATCATCACATCTTTCAAGAAGCAAGAAGACACCTTTTCTGCCAACACTTAATCTTAAACCAATGCATTACCTCATCTTTCTCTTGTCTGCTCGTGGCATTGTATACTGTAAATAGTGTTAACTTGACTCTATGACAAATTTGTCACTTGTGTCTTTTAAATTCATAAATGTAAATGAGTTCAAAGTTCATAAAGTGGACATAAATAGGAAGTACAAGATTAAGGTACTGAATATGAAGCACTTCCATTGTGATAAAAAAACAACAGATAAGAAAAACTTCAGTCAGATCTATTTGACATATTCCAAGAAATATAATTATCTACTCAAGTTGCAGCAGAATTCTAATTTAAACATAATTTTTAGTAAAACTACGTTACCTGAGCTATATTTCAATAACTAATAAAGCTGTGCTATTATTCTGCAAACACAGAAAAAAAGTTTATATATCGCTAAAAACAATAGCAGCGATACCTATACAGGAAAAACTAAGTTAAATTACACACTGAAGTCCATTATAGGTGAACAACAGATAATGAGATTTTTTTGCTTTTAATGCACCTCCATTTTTAGTTTCTCATAAAAATTATAAAATAGTTTATACAATATAAAAAGAGAGATGTAATGTTTCGACATCCCATGAGTCAAAGCCAGGTTAGCATGGAAACCAAAACGTGTTCTCTGACATGAGTTTGGATAGAACAGTGAAAATGAAAAACAACTTTTGCTCTCCTATTGTGTTTGCATGCAATACACAAAAGACATTACGTTTGGTTGTATGGGGGAGTAATAAGCCAAATCAGGGTTGTAATTTAATTTCTAAAAAAGGAATTACAGGGCAGATTTCTAAATAAGGTGTTGGAATGAGAGGGAAATTGTTCATTTGTGTGGCACCTGCTTCAGTCTGAAGCCCAGGAGTATTCCAGGAGAGATAATTCCACACATTCACACAGGATGTTATTATAACTTCGGCGAGGTTAGAGGAAGTCGCCGCGGCAATTACTCACCTCCCACCAGCCTCATTAAACCTCTGACCAACCACGGCTCCTCATCATACACACAGAGCAACGAGACGGCCAATCAGGGAGCAGACAGGCGGCATGCCGCCACCCACACAGTGACAGGGTATTGAGAGGTTGTCTGTCTGAGCACCTGAAATACATTTGTTTATTCACAATGTGTCGCCTGGCCAGACGGGGAGGAGGCTCGTCTCTTCTCTGCGAGATGGAGAGGAGGGCAGGGCTGAACTAGCGCTGAAGGCGGCCTCACTTCCAGGGACTGTGATCATATGCTGCTTTTAGCAAATGTATCTGTATGGTGATTTACAAGTAAAACGCCTGCTGAATGACGGAGTGTTGCTTTTTGTAGCTGTAGGATCATCCTTAGTGCTATTTTATACATCTATCCTGTCACGAAACCACAGTAAAATTGTACAATTAAAGGAACAGTCTACCCAAAAATGACAATTCAGTTATCATTTACACACCGATGTGACATTTCAAACCTGATGGCTTTTTTTCTTACTTGCAGCATAAAGAGAGATATCAGACAGAATGTTCAAGCTGCTCTTTTCCACATGATGAAAATTAATGGGGATTGGGGTTTAAAAAATGACCCAAAAATGATTTAAAAAAAGTCCTTTGTGCTCAATTACATCTATCAATTGTGTGATTTGTTTATTGCATTTGTTACCCCAAATCAGCATGGTTATTGTAAAAAATATATGCACTCACTGGCCACTTTATTAGGTACACCTTGCTAGTACTGGGTTGGACCCCTTAGCCTTCAGAACTGCCTTAATTCTTCGTGGCATAGATTCAACAAGGTGTTGGAAACATTCCTCAGAGATTTTGGTCCATATTGACATGATAGCATCACACAATTGCTGCAGATTTGTCGGCTGCACATCCATGATGTGAATCTCCCGTTCCACCAAATCCCAAAGATGCTCTATTGGATTGAGATCTGGTGACTGTGGAGGCCATTTGAGTAAAGTGAACTCATTGTCATGTTCAAGAAACCAGTCTGAGATGATTTGAGCTTTGTGTCATGGTGCATTATCCTGCTGGAATTAGCCATCAGAAGATGGTACACTGTAGTCATAAAGGGATGGACATGGTCAACAACAATACTCAGGTAGGCTGTGGTGTTTAAACGATGCTCAATTGGTACTAAGGGGCTCAAAGTGTGCCAAGAAAACATCCCCCACACCATTACACCACCCCCACCAGTCTGAACCGTTGAGACAAGGCAGGTTAGATCCATGCTTTCATGTTCTTTACGCCAAATTCTGACCCTACATCTGAATGTCGCAGCAGAAATCGAGAATCATCAGACCAGGTTATGTTTTTCCAATCTTCTATTGTCCAATTTTTGTGAGCTTGTGCGAATTGTAGCCTCCGTTTCCTGTTCTTAGCTGACAGGAGCGGTACCCGGTGTGGTCTTCTGCTGCTGTAGCCCATCTGCTTCAGGGTTCGACATGTTGTGTGTTCAGAGATGGTATTCTGCATACCTTGGTTGTAACGAGTGGATATTTGAGTTACTGTTGCCTTTCTATCTAGCCAGTCTGCCCATTCTCCTCTGACATCAACAAGGCATTTTTGTCCACACAACTGTCGTTCACTGAATATTTTCTCTTTTTCAGACCATTCTCTGTAAACCCTAGAGATGGTTGTGTGTGAAAATCCCAGTAGATCACCAGTCCGTCTGGCACCAACAACCATTCCACGTTCAAAGTCACTTAAATCCCCTTTCTTCCCTGTTCTGATGCTCGGTTTGAACTTCAGCAAGTTGTCTTCACCACATCTAGATGCCTAAATGCATTGAGTTGCTTCCATGTGATTGGCTGATTAGCAATTTGTGTTACCAAGCAATTGAACCGGTGTACCTAATAAAGTGGCCGGTGAGTGTATATCAGTTGAAATTTAAACTTTAAAAACTTGGCAGCTTCAAATAAAACAATTTGAAGAACTAAAATACAGAATACTTATATACACAGAAGTATATAATAAAATGACAAAAATTTGAACACAATTTTTTATATAAACTTAACATATGACATATCTTGCCTTGTAATATTTGGATATGGAAAAACATGAAAGAGACGTGAAATATCATCATTAAATATCATCTTTTTAATCACACAAAATGATAATATGATTTAAAAAGACTTGGAAACAGTGTACAGATCTTATCTGTAGGCTACTGTTATAGCTATCATTCACTTTCACTGTGAATGAAACAGCAGCGTGAACATTCTGCTTGATATCTTCTTTTGTGTTCCAATTAAGAAAAAAAATCATACATCTTTGGAAAGACCTGACACTGAATAAATGATGACATAATTATCTTTTTTGGGTGAACTGTGTGAATGCCTTATATATATATATATATATATATTCCAGTACAATCAAGTGTAAAAAAGGAACAACAGTCATAGTAGACCTGTTGCACTACTATGAACTGACATGCAATCATTCCCGTTTCACAGGAGAACCATTCGCCCACATGATTGTCACATATGCTTCTAAACAGAAACACTTGAATGTGAAGAAAGCAAAAGTATTCTTATGAACCTAATTTTTTGTAACTTGTGTAAGAGACACAAGTAATTTTTCATATATTTCATATATTTGTAGTTACAAACTTTATTGGAATCACTGGGCCCCCCTATGAACCAATCGGACCACAGCAAGAAAAACTGAGAAAGAAAGAAAGAAAGAAAGAAAGAAAGAAAGAAAGAAAGAAAGAAAGAAAGAAAGAAAGAAAGAAAGAAAGAAAGAAAGAGCATGTAATAAAATTGCCTGCGAGATTAAGAAAGGATGAAATAATATTGACTTAATATTGAGCAATTAAAGTGTGTCTCATCCCCGGTTGTTTAAACATGGCGTCCCCATGCACAGCCTGATGAATCTGCCACTAGATCCCGCCGGAGCAGAGCGCTGATGACTAACATGATATTTTTACTCAGTAATTATGTAACTCATCGGAAACGCAGCACAAGTGTGAAGCACATGGAAGGTGCAGATACGGTCCATGCGATCCAGGAATTGTTTGCCCACCAAAGTGTTTCTGACACCTTTTGCTTTGCACATTATGTCCAGGATCGTCCGTGCCAAAGCGCTGCTTTAAGCAACCTTTATTTTAAGGCTTTGTTCTTGGTAATATTCAGATTAAATACTTTGACTTGCATTAAGAGGCTTGAAGATTAATTATATCAAAGAAGAACATTCATGAAGTCACAGAGGTTATAACAAGTCTGTAACACATCAAATTAGGAGGAGACAGCATCTGCGTTTCAAAGACGTTTTTGGGAGATGCGACATACCTTAATGTCAACCAGTAACCAGTGTCTCCAGTAAGCGCGAGAGGGTTTCTGATGACTAGGAGCATCAGGATCCACCATTAATAGAGTGTATTTAATTTCCTAAAAATAAAAAAATGAACAAGAAAAAGAGAAAGAAAAAAAGAAAGGTTATCTTGTTATCTTATCTTGCTAGTTACAAATGATAAATAAATGTGAAAAAATGAATACATGAATAATTATACAGTTAAGCATAAATATACAAAAATATTAAATAATATAATAATAATATAATATAGCTACCACAAAGAGACCATATTTATTTTAACAGTTGATCTATATTAAAAAAAAATGATTGTTGAAGTTTGGTTACATCCTTGATAGTAATGTAATAATAGTTATGCATTAAATAATAATTGCATTACTTGTGTTTTGCTTTTTGTTCTCATCATAAAGTTTCACTTTCCTCCTGCTATTTCCTTTAGAAACATCAGTTACTTTAACTATCACTGAAAACCCAGCAAGTGACGTACGGAAGAAAACTTTAATTAGTTACTGATATTCTCAGACCACCTTCCATTCTCACACATTCACCAAATCACAATCTGTCTGCAAAGTTTTCTTTACTTTCTCTCTCTCGTTTTTATGAAAAACACTTCTCCATAAACAACCTGGCACATATTTTGGGTGCTACACATTAACAATGACTGACCAACTTAATTGCTCCAACTACTCATCTTCGCAAGTCCCCTTAAAGTTGAAGAACTGGGAGAGCAGATTGAATTATTGCGTGAGCACATTTGTCATCCCTGGTGCCGAGCCCAAAATCTGCCAGACCATATGATAGCGTTATTATTATACGCCTCTCTGAAGAAAACAGTGCTGCCAATCACAATTGTTGCCATGCAACAATAGCCCCTCCCCACAACATCAAGACTAAGATGGAGACAAAACGAAACACTGTATAAATTAAACCCATATGGCATATACAGGAAAATAAAATTAATTACAGAAAAGACAAAGTGACAACAACAAAAATAAAAAATAAATACAGTTACAATTCAATTAAAATAAAATAACCAAATATTAGGTTCCCATTGTAAAGCATATAAGTATAAATTATTATACAAATTAAACATATTACAATAAAGTCTTATATTAAACAGAGGTCTTTTAAAATGATTTTTTTTTTTTTTTTTATACACATTTTTTTAATTGTTTTTATTGTTGCAGTCCCGGAATACTGTTTTTTGATTTCCTCTGCAGCCTCAAGACAATTTATAATCAACTCCAATCATACAAGCCTATGTTTAAGCAACTAAAGCATGAAAATAAAAATCCCAGATTTTCTAAGGTCTCTAGAGCCTAAATCCTCTGCTCACCTGACACAAAGCAATAAGCTCAAACAACCATAAGCCTAATAATCGGATGATGTTTAAGTTTAAGTGATAGCAGCTCCAGGCGATATTCAAAGAGGCAGAACAATGCTGCCTCCTCCACGGGCTGTCACTGTAAACCCTGACTGGATCTCACTGATCTGACCCCCCGTGGACAGATTAAATACCCTCCTCAGACCTGTTGCCGAAAATCTGAATTTTATCCAAACAACCATGATGAAGGGCTGATGAAACCTTTGGAAGTGAATAAATTAGTAATACTTGCTAAACCAGCACTTAAATAAATCTCAGGAGTTTAATGTTGCACTACATACACCTTTAATCGTACAGTCATTGGGTGCTCATCCGGGATATGGAACATAATACATATACATAGTACACAAATATATTATGTAAACAAAAACTTTTAGTTTGAATGCTATTAATCGTGATTACTTGTTCGATAGCACTAAAAACACAAAAACATTACAGATTACAGAACAAGTGACAGGTCTATTGAGCTTACAATTAACACTTATACTTAATGCACAGATCTATTTTGACATAAATTGACAAATAAATTGCAATATTTGACACACAGAACACATTAGAAATGGGCGATATGTGCATAAAAATATATCACGATAATTTCTGGTATTTATTGTGATAACGATATCAATGACGATAATTCAAGGGATCCACTATGCTTCCACTAAAAGACTAAGAATTTTATTTAGAGAAAGGTATTATCTTTCCTATTTTTTCCAAAAGTGGGTGTTGTGAGTGAGTATTATGGAGTACACATGTAATGTAATGACTGTTTAATTCATACTGGAAGCCAGAGGGCGCCCTCGCACAGAAATTCCACATAAGCGTTGCATCGCAGAAGTATTAAAACTGATGACGCTCCAGGAAATCCCTAATATGGAAAAAATAGACAAAAGCATGCAGTTATCGCTGTAGCTAGAGAAATTTTAACTGATGCAACTTGAAGACGAACATATGATTGCGACAATATATGGTATATCTTTGTTCTACAGGCAATCTTGGCAAGTATATTTATAATGCAATGCTAACCGACAACTTTATCACTGTATATACAGCCGTGGAAACATATTTTATCTGGGAGGTGCTGGGGGCTTGATGTTGTGGGGTGGTGCCATGGTGGGGGATTTTAAACAACATCCTAAAATTAAACAGCCCAAACTCTTATAGATGAACATACAAATTAATGAAGACAGAGTTATGAGAATGACTATATATGTATGCCTTTGTCATTTTAGCTCAATAATTTTTATTTTATATTTCTATTATTGAAGGGGATTTTACTTAAGTTTTGGTCAGTTCATGCACTCACTAAATGAATTCAAGATTCAAACTATGATTCAACTAATCAGAAACAACAAATTGCAGATTTGTACATGCAAATTAAATAAGAGATTCATTCATCACACACTGCTGTCAGGATTGTGGACTGTTTTGCTCACCATGTTTTTCCTGTAACCCAGTTTTTCCATCATGTTGATTGTTAATTTGATTCCAGGTGTCTCGTCGTCTTCCCCAATTATCCTGTGTTTAAAAGCTCTAGTCTTTCTGTTAGTGTTTGTCGGGTCTACTTCGTCGTGTGTGTGTGTCTCCAGCTGGTTCCTGTATGTATTATTCTGGATTTGATTATATTAAATACTGTTGAACTTTATTCTTCGCCTCCTCCGAGCCATCGTCGCACAGAGTGACAGTGCTGAGGATCGCCGCGGAGCCAGAGCCAATGATGACGTCAATCAAGGTGCGAGAGCCGGCAACAGAGCCTGCCACGTGGAAGAATGCAGCAGACAGTGAGAGCGTAGAGAGGAGCTCCGCCCCCTGCATCGTGGCTGAGGGTGAGCTGAATATACAGCTGGGACTGTTGGACATGGAGGGGGATCTGATAGACTGAGAGACTGATCTGGAGATTGAACTGGCCCATCTCCTCTCTCCGTCGTCCCCGCTGGTTCAGTCCAGCCCTCTGTTTCTGGTTCCCTTGCCCAGCCCTGAGGCGGCTCCCGATCCTCCAGTAGCTGCTCCTCGAAAATGCCCTCCAGTGCCCACTCCTCGAAAAAGCCCGCCCTCCTACCCACTCCAGCCTCCTCGACCACTGTCGTCTGGTAGCCCCTCTGCTCGCCCTCAGCCCACCATCAATGCGGTGCGAGCTTGGCGGGACTGCCATCCTCCAGCGTTGCCGTGGTTGGAGTTTCCCCTCATCTCCGCCTCCAGCCACGAGGCCCGGACTCGTCCTCTGCCCGTTGACCCGCCGTCTCCACCATGGCTCCTAGCTCCCTCCTCTCTGTCGTGGCCCATCTGCCCACTAGCTCTGTTGGGCACGCTCGTTCCTCCAGCTCCGCCTTGTTCTGCGTCAACCAACCTGCGCCTTGGGACTTCACTCCTCCGGCTGCGCCTTGTCCCTTCGTCCCTCTGGCTCCGTCAGGCTCCTTCATCCCCTCAGCTCAAGCTCAGTCCTCTGTCGCTCCGGCTCCACCGCGGCCATCTGGATCCCCATCTCCGCCTCGGTCGCCGGCGCCATCTGCTCCGCCTTGGGCTCCTCCTCCACCTGCTCCGCCGCCGTTGGCCGGCCCCCTGAAGTCGGCGGCCATCTCTCCTCCATGGCTCCTCACTCCATCAGCTCCACCGTGGGCCATTATCATGGCTGTGGCCTGGGTCCTGCAGTGTGCCTCCTGCTCCGGGTCCCTCCTGTCTCTTTCCTGGCTCCTCCCTCCTTCGTCGCCTCCATGGTCTCTGTCTGCCGGCCCCCTCACGGGCGCCCGTCCTCCTCCTGAGTCTCCTCCCTAGTTCCCTCATGCCCTTCCCCTTTGGATGGTACTACGGTACGAGTACACACCTTCCGGGAGGGGGGGCGATATGTCAGGACTATTTTGTGTGTTTTGCTCACCATGTGTTTCCTGTAACCCAGTTTTTCCCTCATGTTGATTGTTAATTTGATTCCAGGTGTCTCGTTGTCTTCCCCAATTATCCTGTGTTTAAAAGCTCCAGTCTTTCTGTTAGTGTTTGTCGGGTCTACTTCGCCGTGTGTGTGTGTCTCCAGCCAGTTCTTGTATGTATTACCCTGGATTTGATTATATTAAATACTGTTGAACTTTAGATTAATGATACAAAAATAATTTAGAATGAGTATCGGAATGTAGTATCAGGCTGCAACATAAAATAAAAAAAGGTGAAGGGGATCTGAATACTTTCACTTTTTTCAATTGTGTTATGTTGCTGTGTGTGTGTGTGTCAAATATTGCAATTTATATGTCGATTGATATACTGAAAGAGATCGGTGATTGGAGATTTGTGATTGGCTAAAATACTCAGCGCTCCAGCACGTTACATTTGTAAACATGCATTTGAAAGCTGCCATTTATCAGCAGATACCGGAAGTACCACTACCTTTGACAACACTACTTGTAAATGTTTACATTTTTCAGTGATATAGCAATTAAGCAGTTGAGATTTGCTAAACAGTACATACCATTTAATTAATACTGTATGCATGTATGCGGGTAAGGTTGGACCCAGTCTCATGACAACATGTGTAATGTTTACTTTCAAAAACAGTGTGATACTTGCATGTTTTAAATGTGTGTATATATATGGACGGGGCCATGTACATTGAAAATGGGTCGTTAGGGCCAGGGCATTGAAAATGACCTTAATCCCATAGATCGTGGATGGGCCTCAAAATCTTAATATTCCAGCATGACAATGACACAAAACACATGGCATGTTTTGAGAAGGGGTCAAGGCAACAAAGGTTCAAATAAATCTATCATTAAAATTATAGTGGCCCTTCAAGAAGAAGATTAATTTTTTTAATCACATTATGGTTCTGGAGTGGCCTAGCCAGTCTTCAGACCTTAATCCCATAGAAAATCTGTGGAGGGAGCTGAAGGTTCAAGTTGCCAAACTTCAGCCTCAAAATGAAGCAAACCCGGCAGCTTAATGACTTGGAGAGGATCTGCAAAGAGGAGTGGGACAAAATCCCTCCTGAGATGTGTGCAAACCTGGTGGCCAACTACAAGAAACATCTGACCTCTGTGATTGCTACTACATACATCCAACATATTTGAGGTTGATGAATGATAGGTGAAGGGTTTTGCCACCAAGTACTGTCATGTTTTGAGAAGGGGTCAAATACTTATTTGACTCATTAAAATGCAAATCAATTTATAAATTTTTTTTTTTGTTATTGTTGTTATTCTGTCTCTCACTGTTCAAATAAATCTATCATTAAAATTATAGACTGATCGTTCCTTTGTCAGTAGGGAAACGTACTATGATAATTGGTGATGAAAATCAGCAGGGAATTAAATATTTTTTCCCCCACTGCTTCTTAAAAATAAATTTTCCCTATATATATATATATATATATATATATTTCTTCGTATATATATTACGTTTCGTTGTTTTTTTCGGCTTGCTCCCTTTATCAGGGGCTTCCACACAAACACTTTGCCACAGCGGAGTGATCTGCATATTTGAGGTTGATGAATGATAGGTGAGTGTTTGGACAGATGATTTGGCACATGTTTTACGACAGGGAGGGTATCCGGCGTAAAACATATATATATATATATATATATATATATATATATATACTGTTATAATTTTTTTTTTTTTTATTATTATTATTTTTCCAATGTTGCACACTTGTCTGCTAAACATTCATTGTAAGTGAATTACTATAAATGTCTTTAATTGCTTTTTACAAATTGACTGACAAGTTGTAATTATATTCCATGGTAAGTGACAGCATGTCACAGATACTGTCAATAGGGCTAATGTTGTATTTAAATGCAAGAATATTCCTTTAATAATTTGACTAGAGTACTTCAATGTACATGCTACACTGTACATGTATATCATGCACATACGCTTGTGTGCAGTTTCAAAACTTTCATGATGGTGAATAGGTCCAAACTTTTATTCGTTATTCTGGTCTCAACAATCATATTATTGTAACATCAATACACTAATGACATTCGGACCTATTTTCAGTGTTTCCCCTTATAAATGTGGAGAAAGCACATGCATTATGTGGGTGTGTCGCTGGAGTAGAGAAAATATGTGTGTATGTGTATAATTAATGTGCATTTAGACAGCTGGAGGAAGCAAATGCAGAGGAAAGAGAGGACAGGGAGGGAAGGTGTGAAGAGATGTAGACTTCCCTCCACCAGCTGGGACAGGGTATGGTTTAGGTGTACTCAAATACAATATAATATCTTACTATTTGTGGATTAAAGTCATTTTCATTTGTCTATCATGAACAAGTTCTGATCGTTGAAGTGTCATGTACACCAACAATGTACACGACTACAGCAACATATTTCCACTTTCTGAAGAAAGAGTCCCAGGCTCAAAATCAAAACTTTGATTGTTGTTTCCTTTGAGAGATTTCACAATAATACGTTGTATACTGTATCATACACTATAATGCAATTATTGTAAATTATACTCTGCTGGAGCCATGGCCTAGCTGTTAACATGCTTCAGATCCCCCGGGGGGGGGGGGGGGGGGGGACCAGTTTAAGGACCAGTCCCTGGTGTGTTTCAGTCTTGGGCTTTTTCTTCGGTGTCATAATAAACCCCGGGAATTCATATATTTTTTTATTCCTGTAGCCTCTTAAAGACATAGTTCACCCAAAAATAAAAATTTGATGTTTACCTGCTAACCCCCAAAGTATCCAAGATGTAGGTGAATTTGTTTCTTCAGTAGAACACAAACCAAGATTTTTAATTCAAACTGTTGCAGTATGTCAGTAATATAATGGCAGTAAATGGGACCCATGGCTTTGAGAGTCAAAAAACAAACAAACAGATAAAACCAAATTTAACCCTGCGGCTAGTGACGATACATTGAGGTCTTAAAATACGAAACAATCAGTCTGTGTAGCAAACTGAACAGTATTTATAAAATTTTTACCTCTGATCCACTGCAGTGTCCAACTGTCCTGAGCGCGTTCACATCAGCCGGCGCATGACTGTGTAAACAAAGAGTGACATATATGCGCGACAGATCGCCTCCGTGCATGCATCTACAATGCCAGAGCACGTTGACGTATACGTATACTGATCATTTTCGCGACAGGCTCGTGTCGTGTTGCACCGCAACTGTTAGAGGCTATCTGCACCAGATGCAACCATTGCCAGGGCTCGAAATTAACTTTTTTAATTGGTAGCACTTAACTCGTCCCTTCCTCGACACTCCGGTTTCGTCAGGCAGCCTGTTTGGACCAGCTGTGGAGGGCTTTGCTGAACGATTCATGGAGGCTCAGAAGTCATCTCAGGCGATGCAACACTTCCTCCCTATGCGCATCAGCTCTTCCTCTGCTTCCAGTCGCCCTAGACCTGCGCTGACTCAGCAGACAGCTAAACCAACGCCAACCGTCCCGGAGCCCTGACCTCCTGAGGTTCGACGAAATAGAGGGCGCTCATGCTCGGCATGACGCTACCCCTTCCCGAAGCGCCAAGGACCCCAGCCCAAGATTGCCTTGGATCTGGCGCCTCAGAAATCCTCCTGAAAAGCCAGGCAGAAAGAAGAGGGGTCCGAGTCTCACTACCGCTGCACCACCCGCAAGCAGTCTCTATTGTGCCTCTCATGCAGAGGAAAATGTGTTTATGGATCCTCACACATTGTCCGTTGGTGTCCGACCGCTGTGATAGCAGACAAAATAAAACACATACATTTTCAAAAGGAGAGCAAAAACATTTTTCTGCCTACCATAAGCATCCTGCCCTTATTCAGCTAGTCTGCACAGCCGTTTCAACCCCTTGCCACACGTGCCGAGGCCTGGCAGGCCATCCCCGGTGTGTCAACGTGGGTAATGACTACAGTAAAAGAAGGATATACAATCCAATTCGCTCGAAGACCACCGCGATTCCGCTTCCAACAAGGGTTGGGGAGCGCTGTGCGAGGGCAAACCGACCTTCGGCCTGTGGTCCGAAGAGGAGTCGGGCCTACACATCAACTGCCTAGAAATGCTAGCAGTGTGTTAGACCTGTCAATTCTTCCTGCCGGACACTCGGGGACACCATGTGCTAATACGCCCAGACAGCAGGTCCGTGGTGTCATTAAATAAATCATCAGGGCGGCCTCGTCTCGAAGCGACTCTGCACGCTGGCGAACGACCTTCTTGTGTGGGCTCAGAACAACCTGCGCTCACTGAAGGCGACGCATGTACAACCTGGATGTCCCCGCCTTGCAGGCCAGAGTCCTTTCTGCTTAAGTAGCAATCTTTCGGGTTCACTTGACCAACATTGTTCAAGCCCCTCTTTTGCTTGGTCTGTGCATAACTATATGGACGCCAGGTGTCACTTCGGGTTGACACCCAGGACACGGATGACCCTCAAGGCTCACCCTTTGCTTGGTGTATTCTATTGACTCCCCTGGGCCTAATCCCATGTGAGTCTTGGTTTTGAGTCGTTCCGCGTCATAGCACGGCGTGATTGGACTGGTTGCCATACTAAGCATCGATAACTCGATGGAGTACGAGTGAAATATCAAAAGGGAACGTACTTGGTTACAATCGCAACCTTGGTTCCCTGAGACATGGGAACGAGTACTGCGTTCCTGGCCGTGCTATGAGCTGCACGCTCGGTTGCTTCCTTCGAAGATATCTGAGATGCGGTGTCGGGCAGCTGATTATATAGCCAGATGCCCCTCCCATTTTGGCGGGCTATGGCGGGCTGCATAGCCATTGGCTCGTTCGCCACTGCCGTGCACCGCCGTGCACACAAACCGATCACGTGCAGTTATAACTGCGTGATTGAAATAGGCTTCAGTTGAAGAGGTAAAAATATTTTTTCACATTCTAAGCGTCGATATCTCGACGCAGTACTCGTTCTCATATCTCAGGGAACCGAGGTTACGATAGTAACCGAGTACGTTTGTGTTCTACTGAAGAAACAAATTCACCTACATCTTGGATGCCCTGGGGGTAAGCCGATAAACATAAAATGTAAATGTTTGAGTGAACTATCCCTTTAAGGCTGGTTTACACAGTTCTCTATCATAGGTTCACTTACGCTGCGTGAAAGCTCTTCACGCTTTGGGAACGCCCTCTGGCGTGCCGATTGTCTGAAGCCCTTGTAGAATCACGCCAATTCATTGGCTGATGGTGCGATGCCGCCCCTGATGCACTCACGTCGTCAGCTTATACCGGCGAACGCGTGATCTACTCCTCACATTTCTCTGCCTTCACGAAGCGGCAATACTGCCCTTCTGTTGCAATTTTTCTGGCCAAATATTACATACTTCGGACACGGATTCTTCGTTTGCACTTCGGTGACTGCTTACAGTGGAACTTTGTTCTCCTCGCGGTGAAGTGCCATGGAATATCGCCGTTGTCAACCGCCGTGTGCTCGATTTATCGCGAGCGATGACCCGCACAGTAAGTGTGTTAAATGTTTGGGGTTTTCGCATGCACGCGAGTCGGTTTATGGGATTTCCAAATGCAAATTTAGCATAAATCTCTGTCTCAGAACCCTCCGCTCTCGGCTTGAGGTGTTTGAAAAGGAGTCATCTGTGTTTCCCCGTCGCGCCCCGGAGGCCTCCGCGGCCTATCGTGAGTCCGCGACCTGGGGTTCGGATGTTGAGCTCGAGGCTATGGAGAGTGAGCAGACAGGCCTCACCTTTTCTCTCCCTCCCTCTCCCGAGCACGTACACGTGATTTTCACCGGCTGAATTTGCGCATCAATATCTTTATCCTAGCCTGGGGGCACGTGACACCGTTGCCTTCGGGCTAGATGATATACTGCTAACAGCAGCCTCTGACTCCGAGGATTTCGGGCCTGCCTTAGCGGATGCGCTCCCACCTAACGGCCAGGAGGCGCGGAAGGCCGCTGTCTACTCTGGGCTTCGTGGACGTGCTTTCGCGCACCACTGAGAAGCTCTCTCTGGATTGGCCCGACGAGCGTCGAAACGCGACGTTCCTTAGCGAATTCCAGTGAACGGAGGAAGCTCCATTTTTTAGCGGATCTCCCCGAAGCCTTTTTCCTCCCGCCTTTCCAGCTGCTGACTTCACCAAACTTGTGGGTTCTGTGGAGCAGGGTTGAACTTGTGGGAGGAACTTTGGCCTCCCACCTTTCACCCTCTGCCAGTCTCGTTTTCCAACTCAGTGACCCCTTCCGCCCTCGGAAAGTCCTACATCGCGGCCGGTCAGGCAGGCAGCCCTCCATACGGGCCATCCTCCAATACCAGGCGGACTCCAAGGAGATGGATGAAGGGACTGGTCTGATCCAGAGGCTGTGAAAGAGCTGCGCAGGAAGCAGCCTTGAAGGGTTTCCTCCATTTGTGGCGAATCTCCTGAGATTTGAGAAGGAGATGGTGTTCCTGCTGCACCCAACGTGGCGGAGAGGTGGTTAGCTGCTGAACGCCAAGAAGAGTGTGCTTTTGGGGTTCACCAAACTTGTGCCCGGATATCCAATTTTACAGGTTGGCCCGCTGTGGAGCTGTAGGTACCTGCCGGGTTACTTATGGTAGCGGCCTCTCCTGTGTTGCCCCTAGGGTTGCCATAGGCCGTTCCTTTGGTTGAAAGAGTGGTTACACCCCACTTACCAGCCACGACGGAGCATCAATGACAGGCTGGGGCTTACGAAGGCAAACCGGCGAGCGGGGAATGGACAGGAGAGTTCCTTTCCTCGCATAAACTCTGGAACCACCTTTCTTTGATGTATTTTCTCCCCCTCAGGGAGCAACTTTCAGAACGGCAATATGGCATCCCACATCCTGGAGGTTCAGTCGCGCACCCTCAGGCTTGCTCGCCGTCTTCTCCTTTGGTCCCCTCCTTCTTTGAGGGCAACTACGTTCTACCCGTGGCCATGTAGGATGCGTTTCCCCAATAAAGCTTCCGCCCTGCAGAGTATCGGTCTTCTTCTCAAGCCCCATTCTGGTCCCAGACTTGGTTCTACACTCCCCTCGCGGCCTTGGGAGATTCCGTCACCTGCTGTCCCAGCAGGCATGGCCCTCAACCAAAGCCAGTTGTGGGTATGGCCCATATGGGGAAGGCCTTGATTAATAATCCTCGAGGTTCAGGAGAAGCCTAGGGGCCCCTCCTAGGAAGGTACTCTTCCAAGTGGGGTGTCTTTGAGTCCTGGTGTTTGGCTCGTGCTAGACCCAACTGCCCTGTTGGAGTGCTGGAGTTTTTGCAAGAGGATGAAGGGGCGGGCTACCACTGAGGGTTTATGTGGTCTGACTCGGAGAGAGCTGGATGAGATCCCCCTGGGGAGGCATAGGATGTGCCTTTATGCGTGGCGTCAAGAGCTGCGCAGTTCCTTCTTGGGACTTATCAGCGAAGGTCTAGTGATGGCCCCTGACTTAGAGTTGGCTCTGACTCTTAAGACTCTTTTGCTGGCGCTTACATCATTGAAAAGAGTTTGAGATTTGCAGGCCCTCTCTATGAAGGGTGCCCCGGGTCAGTGGCCGCAGGCTTGGTTACATTCCCAAGTGCCATCGTTTTTGTGTCACACTTCACTCTTTCCATCCTCCTCCCTTTGCTGAATGAGAAGCTCACTGAGATTCTGTATGTGAGCTCCAAGGTTTGGAGAAAATCCTCCCAGACTGGTGTGTTTTGGTGCTGACTGCCGCGGGCTTGGTCAAAGCAGAGGATTTCTCACTTAAGAGACGCCTGCTGGATGAGACGCGGAACCTTCCTTCACCTCAGTCTTTGGGCGCCCAGGGGCGTGGCCTCCCCTCTCTTTTTAGAGGGGTACTGGAGGATATTTGTGTGGTCTGGTCCTCTCCGCACACCTTTTGTTACAACCGACTTTGAGAGTTCTCAGTGGTGAACCAGCCGTATGTTGTTGGCATTATTCGGTAGTCAGTGTTTTTAGCTTGGCGTGTTTGGTATATCGTTCCCAAAGCGTGAAGAGCTTTCACGCAGCGTAAGTGAACCTATGATAGAGAACGTCTCGGGTTACTCGCGTAACCCTTGTTCTCTTAATAGGGAACGAGACACTGCGTTCGCTACCAAGCTCCTTACGCTGCCGACAGGTTTCTTTTCGGCAGAGAAATCTGAGGAGTAGATGGCGCGTTCGCCGGTTTAAGCTGACGACGTGAGTGCGTCAGGGGCGGCGTCGCGCCATCAGCCAATGAATTGGCATGATTCTATAAGGGCTTCAGACAATCGGCATGCCAGAGGGCGTTCCCAAAGTGTGAAGAGCTTTCACGCAGCATCTCGTTCCCTATTAAGAGAACAAGGGTTACGCGAGTAACCCGAGATGTTTTTTTTGCTTTTAAAAACACAAGACACTGCAAAGGAATGGGGAATAAATGCACAGCCTTAAAATGCGTATTTAAACATTCAACTTATTTGTTTTTAGAATGCTGTGCCATTTGCACGCTTGTGAGTGTAATGGTCAAACACATCCATCTAGCAAGTTTACATTGAAAAACATTTGAAAAGCAACACGGTGATATGGAAAAACATCAGTGATGTCACAGTTTTCTTTGTTAGAGGCCAGTAAAATTTTGGGGTCACAAACCAGGATTTGGAGATCGGTCTAGGGTTTTTGTTGTGTGTAAAGTACAAGAAAAGGAAATATCTTGTGTAACAAAAATAAGGTGAACTTTTAAAACAAATCAAAAAACAAATAAAACATAAATTCATAAATCAAACAAATAAATAAATCTCTTTATATGAACAAATACTTTACCTGTGCTTTTTTTTAAACATGTTTTTCTTTTCTTTTTGTTTCAGCATGTCCACAAATTCCAACATTATGCTATAAACTACATAAAAGAATGAGAAGGCAAATTCACTCTCTGACAGCAGGTGGTACTTTTGGAACAGCCGCAATACAACTTTTCATTTATTACTGCTCTAAACGAACATGTGCTGCGCTTATAAACACTACTTTAATATGCATTATACAGAGGCAAGATGAAAAAATATACCATCAGTCAGTCAGTTCCCCTTGAGATATATTCATATAAAACCCCACCCCTAATTGTATCATGATTAATTTAACATCCAATTGAAATCATCACATATTTGCATTGATTTTAAACTCGGGTGCATGGTCACATCCCTATTACATGGTCTTTTTCTCAAACAGTAATAAACAATTTTTTGTTCACAATATGATCTAACAAGATGGCGCCGAGGATGGCAGCCGTGTTGCGAGCTCCGGGAAAACTTTGCAGTTTTTCGTATGTTTTATTTGTTTTTTTGTTGTTTTGCGTGTTAGATGTTGTTAGTATAACTGTCTACGATAGAGACACGCTTTTAAACATTGGTTCCTCCGTCGCGCAATGCAAACCTGACTTTGAGTTCTTGAATGCCGGTGGATTGTTCACAGACACCGCATCAGAGTCCTTTGATTGGGTCGCGCAATCGAGGAAACGCCGCCGACGCCGAAAAAGAGGAAAAAGAGCTGGCGTTCTCGTCAGACTGAGACGCCGTGCTTTCCGACATCCTCTTCCAACCATTTTACTGGCCAACGTTCAGTCACTGGATAACAAACTCTGTGAATTGCGGGCGCGCATCTCATACCAACGAGAAACAAGGGACTGCTGTGTTATTTGCCTCACAGAAACCTGGATGTCTGCTATGGTTCCAGACTCAGCCATCGAGCTCACGGGCTTCTCCGTGCACCGCTCGGACAGAATGGAAGAGCTCACAGGGAAAAGCAGAGGCGGGGGTGTCTGTTTCTATATTAACAACTTGTGGTGTGATGAAAGGAACATACACTCTATTAAATCCTTCTGCTCCCCTGATCTGGAATTTCATACGCTTCTGTGTCGACCATTTTGGCTACCGAGGGAATTTACAGCGATCATAATCACGGCTGTTTATATCCCCCCCCAAGCCAACACAAACCAGGCACTCAAGGAACTGTACAGGAATATAAGTGAGCAGGAAACCACGCACCCAGATGCAGCTTTTATTATCACGGGGCACTTTAATAAAGCCAACTTCAGAACAATAGCTCCAAAATACTTTCAACACGTCACCATCAACACGCGTGGAGATCGTACACTCGACCATTGTTACTCCCCCTTCCGGGACGCATACAAGTCCCTCCCCCGCCCACCTTTCGGCAAATCGGATCACTCTTCCGTTCTGCTCCTGCCTGCTTATAGGCAGAAACTGAAACGTGAAGCACCCGCCCTCAGGACAATACAATGCTGGTCGGACCAATCGGACGCAACACTTCAGGACTGTTTTGATCGTATTCAGATTCCGTAACATGTTTCATCAGGAAGTGTATAGATGATGTAGTTCCGACCAAAACAATTCGTATCTACCCCAACCAAAAACCGTGGATTAACAGCGATGTTCGATCTGCCTTGTCAGCGCGGACATCTGCCTTTAAATCCGGGAACTCTGACGATCGGAAACAAGCCAGTCACGATCTCAGGAGATCCATCAAAGCAGCCAAACGAACATATAAAAACAAAGTTGAAGAACATTTCAACAACAATAATCCAAGAAGCATGTGGCAGGGCATTAACAACATCACAGGCTTTAAAGGGAATAAACCAGCTACTGTGAACATTGCCGCCTCTCTACCGGACGAGCTCAACACCTTTTATGCTCGGTTCGAGGCTGATAACACCGCCCACACAGAGAGCGCTGCCGCGGCTGCTGCAGAAGAGGTGAGTCCACTCACGCTTTCTGTCGTGGATGTAACCCGATCCTTCAAACGGGTGAACATCCATAAAGCTGTAGGCCCATATGGTATACCAGGCCGTGTGCTCAAAGCATGCGCTTTCCAGCTAGCCGGGTTTTTTTTGTGGTTCCCGCATGCTTCAAAAAATCCACCATTGTGCACATACCAAAGAAAAATAAAATCACATGCTTGAATGACTGGAGGCCCGTTGCTCTGACACCCATCTTCAGCAAGTGTTTTGAGAAGCTCGTCAGAGAACACATCTGCTCTGTGCTGCCTGCTTCACTGGACCCACTACAATTTGCATACCGCAGTAACCGTTCCACAGACGATGCTATTGCCTTCACCCTGCACACTGCTCTCTCCCACCTGGAAAATAAGAACACCTATGTGAGGATGCTGTTCGTGGATTATAGTTCGGCATTTAACACCATAGTGCCTGCCACACTGGTTGCGAAGCTCCAGACTCTAGGACTGAACAGATCTCTGTGCAGCTGGATCCTGGACTTCCTGACAGGCAGAAGTCAGGTGGTCAGAATGGGCAACAACACATCATCTCCCCTGACCCTCAACACTGGTGCACCGCAGGGCTGCGTCCTCAGCCCACTCCTGTACTCCCTGTACACACACGACTGTACAGCTACACACAGCTCCAATGTCATCGTCAAATTTGCTGATGACACAACGGTGATAGGCCTGATCACCGACAACGATGAGACGGCCTACAGAGAGGAGGTGAGTACCCTGACTAAATGGTGTCAGGAGAACCACCTCTCACTCAACATCGACAAGACCAAGGAGCTGGTGGTGGATTACAGGAGACAGAGCAGAGAACACACACCCATCACCATCGACAAGACACCTGTGGAGCGGGTTAACAGCTTTAAGTTCCTCGGCGTTCACATCACCGAGGATCTCACATGGTCTGCTCACACAGATGCAGTGCTGAAGAAGGCACATCAGCGTCTCTTCTTCCTGAGACGGCTGAGGAAGTTTGGAATGAGCCCCAGAATCCTCAGATCCTTCTACACCTGCACTGTGGAGAGCATCCTGACCGGCTGTATCACCGCCTGGTTTGGAAACAGCACCGCTGGCAACCGCAGGGCTCTGCAAAGGGTCGTGCGAACTGCCCGCCACATTGTTGGAGGTGAGCTTCCCTCCCTCCAGGATATCTATACCAGGCGGTGTACAAGGAAAGCCCGGAGGATTAACAAAGACTCCAGCCTCCCGTCCCACAGACTGCTCTCTCTGTTGCCCTCAGGGAGACGTCTCCGCAGCATCCGATCCCGCACTAGCCGACTGAGGGACAGCTTTTTCCCTCAGGCTATCAGGCTAATGAACAGTCAGACATGACCCACCCTACAACACACTCCCACTCACACAACATGCCATGCACTGCACTTTAACACAGTTCTACCGGACTACACGCACACACTGCACTAACACATCTGCTATCACTGGACACCATACAAAAAGCACATCCACGACACTGCATATGCATAATCTGTTGCACCTTTGCACAACCATCTGCTGCTCAACCAATCTGCTGTTAATTTATAATCTGTTGCACCTTCACATTATTACTATGTATAGACTACATAATGTATAGATAGTGTACATAATGTAGATGTGTACATACGGTGTATAATGTGTAGTTGATAACTAAGTATGTCTTTATAGTACACTGTGTGTACTGAGTATATGTATGTGTATTTTGCACATTGTCTTCTGTACAGTCTGTCAATATGTACTGTCCATATGTACATTTGTAAATATATATATTTTTTTTTTTGCACTGTCTGGAGCACGCTCGTAAGAATTTCACTCACCAAGGCACTTGTGATGTGGTGATGTGACAATAAAAGTGATTTGATTTGATTTGATCTATACCACACATAGAAAATAGTTAGAATTTTCATTACCTGCCAACTTTAATGTAGATGCATTACCTCATACACACTAGACTTGAAGACTAACTAGTCCATACAATCAACTGAATTGTACAGTACTACGGACAATCCTAGCTATTTATAGTTTCAAATTTTGGCATCACACCACAACACCAATGAAAGCTCACATCAGGGGTTCTGAATCCTGCCTGGAGGTCTTTTGAAGACTGCAGTATGATAGGAGCCATTTGATATGTATGTGTTATAGCGAGAAACAGGAACATGGGACATAGAACGTGCAACATAGTAGGTCTGTCTTAAAATGCTCAGCATTAAGTCTGAGGCATGCAGCCTGACCCCTTTGACTTGGCAGTCAGTGTGATGTTACAATCTTAAACCTATGATAAATGTCTCACTTATTAAATTGTGAAAATGGAAATCAATACCTTCTACCAAGAATATACAATTAATATGCTTTTCAAAAACAGTTTTTGAAACTGTAGCCTGGAAGTTAGCTTTAAGTATCAGTCTTGTAGTATGCAATTTGATTTCTTCGCATGGGCACTATTAACATTTTACTTTTTATGAGCAATACACTATGTAAATAGGGTTATTCCAGTAAGAAACTGTGACAAACAAGTAGGTAATGAAGGAATGGGAAAACAAAGTTGCTAAGATGAAGAGAGAAAAGAAGTAGAGAAATCAAAGCCCCATTGTGAGTTTATAAGTTCATGGTTTATCCCTGACCCGATACCAAGCCATGTTGTCCATTCAAAAGCCTATAAATATCCATTCGGCTTTATCCTTCCCTCTCTCTCCATAAACACACACAGACGACCATAAACACACACTCACCACACCAACACACACTTGGGACCCGCAGCTAACGCAACACAATCAATCCCAAATCCCTCTTTAAGCAGTGAAAACACTTGAACTGGTTGGGTAATTAACAGGTATCTGTGTTGTGATTAAGATACAGAGACGGCTTAAGGATCATCGACTGTAGCTTAGTGCAAGGTTAGCCGATCAATGAGTAAATGCAGGGGAAATTGGCCCATTAAAAAGAGCACCAGTTGAATACTGATCTCAAAATTTGAGAACAATTACATCTAACAAATGGTGCAAAATGTTTTCAAGATCTTAAAACCAAGCAAACCTAGACAGCATATTTTGAAATTAAAAAGACCCAAAGTTGATTGTTAAAATGTGCCAATGAGCTTAGACACAGACAAAACAAAAACAATCTACATTGCATTGTGTATGTGTCAATCAACTAACTAGCTCCCCATTACATGAATCAGTAAATCGTGAACACAAAGGACATCGATGCACCAAACATTAGGGCACTCATGATTTAATGACCTGCAAGATTGTATAGAATATTATAAATGTGCCACCAATTTGCCTAAACTTAAAATAGTTATGAATTGTCATTATTGTGTTGGCAAGACTGACAGGGCTCAGCGCTGAAATGTAACAAGCAATATTCTTCTTGGATCCTTTACTAATGTGCCGTTTTGTAAAAAGTGCTCAATTATTGATAAACTCTTTCATTAATGTAACAGTATTTTTTCTGCACATTTATTCTTGGCTCAGTCTTCACATAATCATTGCACAGCACTGAAAATTAAGGAGCAGATAGCAGAACAGTGACCACCCGAGGACACTTGTAAACAGGTGACAGTTTAGATGTGTTGGGAGACGAGATACAAGAGGATGGAAGAATAAGGAGAGAATCAAGTGAATAGTATTGGAAAAAAGACAAATTGATTCAATAGGAAGAATGAAAGACAAAGGAACATGACAGAGGAGTATAGCGGAGGTTTGGAGAGGAGGGCTGGTTTGGGCTGCTATCAGGACAGGGGATGGGGCCGTTCTCAGGGGTCAAAGGAGTTTAAGGTCAGAGCAGGGGCAGTAATTGAATCCAGTCTGCAGTGGAAAAAGGGACAGTGGAAATGCTGAGATTAAACTGGGACAGGAAACACACACACTTAAACACTGCTTCGCTCTGTCCTCATTTCCCACACACACATATAGGTCACTGTCTTAAAAGAGAACATTTAGGGTTAGGAAAGATGTCCCTTACTGTCAATGCTGGTCTGTACCTTCAGATATCTTTGCCTAAAGAGTGACTAAAGAATTAAACCGAGACACAGGACAAGCTTCATCTACTAAAAGTGAAACACTGGCAAATTATAACTATAAACATTTTACTCCAATTAGTATAATAATCTAGATCTTTATTCATTCTTATATATTATTTAAATCTCACAACCAGGGCTGGTGAATTTTTTTTATTCGTCATTATTTACTCACCCTCATGTTGTTCTAGACTTTGTATGAAGTTGTTTTTAGTGGTCTTTTCTAAGAATCTTTATAGAGCTTTTTTTTTTTTCGATACAATGAGTAACTAAAATACAAAAAACAATTAAACATTAAGACAGACACTGTATATAAAAAAGCATTTATCAGCATTTTAAGTTCTACATACTGTTAAAATCAAAATTAATTAATTTAAATTTACAGCAAAAAAACATTAACTAAAATAATATTTATATACTAAAAATCTGTTTTTAACTTTATAATATACTAAAAACAACCATCTGCAAAACTGCAGGTGGAAATGAGAGAACACATGTAGACTCAAATTTCACCACAGATGGCTTTTTCACAAACTGAACTAAATAGTAAGATGTAGTAAAAATGTGGTTTCATAAAATATTCTTAAGTAAAATAGTAGATTTTTTTTGTGGGAAATTAATCATTTAGATTAATCGATAAATTAGACGATGGATTAATTGAAATAAAAATAGTCGTTAGTGGCAGCCCTACTACATTATGAAATCCTTTTTTTAAAGCAAAAGTAAAAAGTGCAAGAAGCAAGTGTCCAAATCACTGAAATCAAAGCTCGGTATTATAGTGTAAGAATGACAACATATCCATGTGGTCTAGTCTAATAATACAATTATAATAAAAAAAAAAATCATTTTTACGGTAAGGAGTATTTACCAGAATTGATTTAGGTGAAAAATGTAAATGTGCAATATTTCTGAAAAAAGAAAGAATGAAAAAACACTTTTTAAAAATATAAAATCAATTAATTGGAGATGCTTTTGATTAATACAATTTAATGGAACCATTAAAATTGAATCCAGAAAATAACGGAAAACAGAATTTGGTACAGACAAAACTGTAAAACTCAATTATTTAGACAGGCTTTTTGATTTAATAAAATTTAGAAAAATTAAAATGGAAAGTATAGAAAGTATAGACAAATTAAAATGGAAAAAACTGAGTTTGGTACGGAAGTTCTAAGCGGCCATGCATTATTATAATTTTTCTGTTTTGTTTTCTCGTGATCACGGCTTAATTTTCTCGTGATCTCGACATAACGAAAGTTGTTTTGTCGTTATCACGACTTAATTTTCTCGTGATCTCGACATAACGAAAGTTGTTTTGTCGTTATCACGACTTAATTTTCTCGTGATCTCGACATAACGAAAGTTGTTTTGTCGTTATCACGACTTAATTTTCTCTGTGTATTCGGCATGAGAAAATGCTATAGAAGCAGCATCATCGCAGCATCATGGATGATTGTATTCGCTTTTACTTTTGATCAGGGACTCACTCAAACTGAAATAGCTCTGTGTATGTCAGTGATTGACGACTTACACATAAGTGTTCGACACTTGAGAAGGAGGCTGTCGGGTCTGCAACTTTATCGTCAAAGACAATATAGCGACCCTGAATATAGCGACAAAACAATTTTCGTTATGTCGTGATAACGACAAAACTACTTTCGTTATGTCGAGATAACGAGAAAATTAAGTCGTGATCACGAGAAAACAAGACAGAAAAATTATAATAATGCATGGCCGCTTAGAACTTCCGTAGTTTGGTAATAAAACGGATTTCATAGGGCCCTATTATTATAATATTTTTTGGTGGTAATAAAAATAGATGTAAGTGAACAATAGCTTTTAAAATTACTTAAAATACATATATAATAGCAATGATGTATCAATAATTAGTTCAAATAAAGTATCAAAAACAAGAAATCATATGTTTTAATTGAACAAAACTGTTAAAATACATAATGTATTATAAACAATAGAGCTACTGTAGATTACGCATTACAACAAAGGCCTGCAGGGGACGCCAGTGGTCTGATGATTATATTTACACATTACTGCGTGATCTAATCCTTGTTTAATATTGACCAAGCCCCATTTAATTAAAATGTCCACTTCATCTTTAATATTTGGCCATTTCTTTAGGACAGAAATTCTGTATCCACTGTAATTAAATGAATATGTGGATATCAAAACGTGTAAACTCTGAATGAGGGTTTGAGCTTTTATTTTGAAACTACGACGTATTCTCTTGTGTATGTGTAGATTTATAAATGATTTACCTTACAAATCAGATGAAATGGTGCACGTTGCGTTCTCAGATGAACGTTATAATAAACCCAAACTCACAACAACATGCAGAGATGGAGTTTGAGACGCTCCACATGTAAATGATAACAGTTTCTGTGGAGCTACTGTGAACGGAGCCGCTGTGTGAAGCATAACCTACACGCATCTAAATAATTAAAGCTCTATACTCTATTAGAACTGCATCGCATATCATTATTTAATTAACCCTTGTGCATTGTTCAAATTCACTACCCTTTCGTTATGTTCGGGATGAAAACATCCACTAAATTAACTGCTGTAAAAATTTATCTGATAAATATTTTTTTACCATTTTTTGTGCATAAATCTGTTAATCAACCTCAGTCCTGATCAAAACTAAAAAAATAAATAAAAAAATCCATGATTTTTACTCCTTAATTGCCAAGTTCATAAATGATGTCACTGATTTTGGAAAAAAAACACACAAAATTACTTATTTTCAATATAAAAAGTGATTGTGGACTGGAATTTTTTTTACTTTTATCACAGTCTTGAGCATGTCCAAGATTAGAAAAAACATTGGCTTTGATGCATTGTTAGTTTTTGAGCAGCATCAGATTTAAATTTTTTCTCCCTCATTTACTGTTCGTGGCTGTTTTTGCCCCATTGACTTCCATTATAACTACATTTTTTGATTGCAAAGCCATGACACCATATAATCATGCATTTTTGATTGTTGGTGGTTTTCCCTGTTGGGAAGAGGTCAAATTTGTAATTTTTACAGTTGATCACCAGGTAGCACCATTAACCCTTTAGATAGGCCTGTGCAAACAAAAGCTTAGTTTCTGGCTTGTATATGGAGTTATATGGAGTATAACAGCATATTATAGTATGTGTGTGTGTGAGTGTGTGTGTGTTTGTGTGTGAGAGAGAGAGAGAGTGACCTTTGTGCACTTACCTTGATGCGTCTGAGAAAATCTAAATATGCACCTCAGCTCTCAGAACTACATGGAGTAAACAAAAACAAAGTAAGTGTATTTATGCACCTGCTGCCTTTTGATGGTGAGAAGTACAGATGGCCTATGTGTGAAATGCTTGTCTTTTCTTGATGTAAAGAGCCATGTATAAAGCCAGTTTAAAACCTTAAAATCCTTCAGTGATACACTTTTCATTTTTTTTCTGTAAACAATCTACTCTGCATTAGATTTATGAACATAATTTATTATGAACCAAAATGCAACAACAACTTCTAATAAACTGAACAATGGTGCAAGAGTTGAGGATGGATGGAGAACTAAACAATTATTCTAAGTATTTAGTGTGTGTCTGTGTGTGTGTGTGTGTGTGGGTGGGTGTGTGTGTGTTCAGTCTTTCCAGCAGGACTTGCAGCATATCACTTGGTGCTCTTTGCAAGTGTGTCCACCACAACAGATGCAAGAGCTGAGTGTTCTTTTTTTTTGTCCTCTGCACCACTTGCATGTTCCCCTTTTCACTCCTGAGCTGCTGGTGCCTGCTGGTGTCTGTGGATTTGTGTCTGGAGGGACAGCTGCAGGAGACTGAGACTGAGAATAGGATGCATGTAGAAACAAATGTGTAATGGCACATACCTGGTGTAGATTTTCGACACTTCCCTTGCAGCAGTTGTAATCTGTGATTTGTGACAATACATACTGCAGCTCGCTGGAGGGGTCAGGCTGCATAATAATTTCTAAAACTTTGGTACAAGTCAAGTCCTTTCTCATGTTGCTTGCTGCTCTTCTCACCATCAAATGACCAGCAGGATGGTATGCAAGGGTTTAAATCCACTTATCTTGTTTTTATTTAGTCTGCACTTCTCACCATCAAAAGGCAGCAGGTGCATAAATACACTTACTTTGTTTTTGTTTACTCCATGTAGTTCTGAGAGCTGAGGTGCATATTTAGATTTTCTCAGACGATCAAGGTAAGTGCACAAAGGTCTTTCTCACACACTCTCTCTCTCTCACACACACACACAAACACACTATAATATGCTGTTATACTCCATATGACTCCATATAAAAGCTAAAAACTAAGCTTTTTTTTTGCACAGGCCTATCTAAAGGGTTAATTGTGCTACTTCATGATCAACAGTAAAAATGTCAAGTTTTATCTCTTCCCAACAGGGAAAACCACCAACAATCAAAAAAGCATGATTATATGGTGTCATGGCTTTGCAATCAAAAAATGTAGTTATAATGGAAGTCAATGGGGCAAAAACAGCCACGAACAGTAAATGAGGGAGAGAAAATGTAAATCTGATGCTGCTCAAAAACTAAAAATGCATCAAAGCCAATGTTTTTCCTAATCTTGGACATGCTCAAGACTGTGATAAAAGTAAAAAAAATTCCAGTCCACAATCACTTTTTATATTGAAAATAAGTAATTTTGTGTGTTTTTTCCCCAAAATCAGTGACATCATTTATGAACTTGGCAATTAAAGAGTAAAAATCCTGGATTTTTTTTTAAATTTTTGTAGTTTTGAACAGGACTGAGGTTGATTAATAGATTTATGCAAAAAAAATGGAAAAAAATATTTATCCGATACATTTTTATAGCAGTCTAATTTAGTGGACGTTTTCATCCCGAACATAACGTAAGGGTAGTGAATTTGTCCACGGTGCATTGTTGAGTTTTGAAAAAAATTCAAAGCATTTTCCTAAAATATGTGTTAAAATAAGATTTGTCACCAAAAATCATTCCATTTGCTGAAACACAAAAAAAGTTGTGGCCAAATTAACACTCAACAGCACCCCTTAGTGGACGAAAACGTCCCCAACAGCACATAAGGGTTAAATCATAGCATTTGTGAATTCACAATTATGCTTAATTATTATTTTAAATGGGTTAATTATATCACGCAGCCTTGGAAATTAGTCTAATAATGTGTTTTATGGATTCTCGTCCATGAAATGCGTCACTCCGTTATTTTGCCGGTTAGTCGATGGGAGCAAAATGAAAATCGACTTGTCGAATAAAATCGACGAATCGCGACAGCCCTAAAATGTAGGTGATCTGTCATGGACACAAATACAAAACACATCACAGTAACACAGAAAACTAAAACAATTCAATAAACATTACTTTAACAACATTAGACATAACACAAAACCTAAATGTACAAAGCTTATAACAAAAGACTAAGAAGAAACAGTTACTTCAATGAAAAGATCAAATCAATAGTGAATTATATGAATTATGTACAGTTTTTCACTTCAAATTGTAAGATGACATTCTTTTCCACTTCCAAAAACTAAATTTTAAGAGTATTTTAAGATATCCAAATCACCTTTTGGATATCCAGTACAGCTTTAACCATTCTACAATCCACTCCCAAAATACAAAGTTTCCCTGTCAAGGAACAAAAAGGCTGATGAGACTCAGACATATTGTCCACATTTACAAAGACAGTTGCAGATTGTACACAGCATGTATGCTTGAGTTTAGTATTTGCAAATGCTCGTTTGTGTGTGTATGTGTGTGTGTGTGGGAGAGAGTGAATGGTCATGGGCTCTCATAAGCAGAGCTCCTGCCATGCCACCACCCACCGAAGTAACCTGAACTTCATATCATCTTGCGCAAAAAGGCTCTAGAGATGCAAACGCAGCACGTCGAAAAGTGATTACAGTTATTACTGAATGGCTGTGGGTGACATGAGTGTGGTTTCTTAACGCTCTGTGCTTCTAAGTGTTCGTTTCCTGCTATTAACAGGCATGGACTTCCAGCTATTCGTCTCTTACTAACATTAATATGGCAGGGGCAGGAGTGGACGCGCAGAGCAATCAACATTAGAGATGCCCCAGTGAAGGGTTAGTAATGCAGAAACAAACATTTTCATTTCAAACATTTCAAACATATTTTTCCATATTTTAATAAAGGTTAATGTAATTGGGTCAGAATTTCAATATAAGTGCTTAAAATTTTGTTTCCAAAATTGTATTGCAAACTTTTATATACATTTTTCCTCTTCATTCCCACCTACCCTCTATGACTTTATATCGTCCATTCCATGTTTCCAGTCTGGGAGTTTCCATAGAGGGTAGGTGGGAATGAAGAGGAAAAATGTATATAAAAGTTTGCAATACAATTTTTGAAACAAAATTTTAAGCACTTATATTGAAATTCTGACCCAATTACATTAACCTTTATTAAAATATGGAAAAATATATGAATACAAACTTTTTGATGACTGGAAAGAAACATACTCGGTTACTATCGTAAACTCAGATCTCTGAGACATGGAACGAGTACTGCGTTGAAGACGCTTGAATGGGAAAAAATTTGTTTTTTCCTTTTCAACTGAAGCCTTTTTATAATCACGCAGTGTAACTGCACATAGATTGGTTCGTGCAGTACTAAAAAACTAACCAATGGCTCGGTAGCGGCGTGCAAGCCTATGGCTATGCAGTCTGCCATAGCCCGCAAAAATGGGCGGGGCATCTGGCTATATAAGCGGCTGCTTCGCCGCTACAACTCAGATTTCTTCGAAGGAAGCGATCAGGGAGTGCAGCCTATAGCACGGCCAGGAACGCAGTACTCGTTCCATATCTGAAGGAACCGAGGTTACGACAGTAACCGAGTACGTTCCCTTTCGATATTTCACTCGTACTTTATCGGAGACGCTTGTATGGAAACAAGTACAATCACGCCAAGTACAGGCTGAGCCATAGGGTCTTACGTGGCCTGGGTGTTGTCCCGTAAGTTGATACCTGGCAACCATATTAGTATGGATAGACCAAGTGAAGGAGGGGCTTGAACAATGTTGGTCAAGTGAACCCATAAGATTGCTAATTTAAGCAGAAAGGACTCTGGCCTTTAAGGCAGGGACGTCAAGGTTGCAAAACCTTACAAATTTCCAAAATGGACACCCCGCTGGACCATGCCCGGGAAGAGGCGATGCCTCTGGTGGAATGGGCTCTGACTCTGAGGGGGCACTGCAAACCCAAGGAGGAGTATGCTAGGGTAATAGCATCCACTAACCACCTAGAAATTCCTTGCTTCGTAACAAGGGCACCTTTGGCGCAGTTA
The DNA here is from genome assembly GCA_027474115.1 of Schizopygopsis malacanthus. Taxonomy (NCBI): domain Eukaryota; kingdom Metazoa; phylum Chordata; class Actinopteri; order Cypriniformes; family Cyprinidae; genus Schizopygopsis; species Schizopygopsis malacanthus. The sequence continues at coordinate 6,709,838 of CM049881.1, forward strand.
CCAAAGCTCACAAAAAAGCTGTTCTGATTTCCTGTATGAGGCAGAATGCTAAAATTATACCCTCAGGGCCCTGACGGGGCAGAGCAGGGACAGTTCCTGGCTACCCGTCGAGGGGGGAAGCGCGGAAAGCGCTATGAACTGGACTCTGAATGGCGTGGAGAGCACCTTAGGTACATAACCCAGCCTTGGTTTCAGGACGACCTTGGAGTCGTTAGGTCCGAATTCCAGGCAAGTCGGGTTGATGGATGGGGCCTGCAGGTCTCCTACTCGCTTGACCGACGTCAGTGCTAGCAGCAGGGCAGTTTTTAACAAGAGTGCTCTGAGGCTCGTGGATTGCAATGGTTCAAACGGGGGCCCTTTTAGGGCCCTTAGTACGGTAAATAAATCCCAAGTTGGAAATGTACGAGGACGCGGGGGATTCATTCTCCTGGTGGGGGATTCATTCGCCTCGTAAAAATGGAGCCACCGCACTATCTCTGCCCACCGATCGGCCAGCAATAGGGGCATAGAAAGCCGCTATGGCTGCCACGTAAATTTGACGGTGGATGAGGAACGCTGTTTATACAGCATCTCCTGCATAAATGAGAGAACCACTGACACATCGGAGGTGACCAGATCTAACTCGTGGTCTTGACACCAAGTCGAGAAAACAGACCATTTCAGAGCATAGAGGCATAGAGTAGACGGGGCTCTTGCTTCTGCTATCATCAGAGTCAGCGAGGAAGTGGTCTTCGTCGCTGAAGAGAAGAAATCTGAGTTGCGGCAGCGAAGCGGCCGCTTATATAGCCAGATGCCCTGCCCATTTTGCCGGGCTATGGCGGGCTGCGTAGCCATAGGCAATGGCTAATGGCTCATTGGTTCGTTTTTTTGTACTGCACGAACCAATGGACATGCAGTTACATTGCGTGATTAGAAAAAGGCTTCGGTTGAAGAGGAAAAAAGAGGTTTTCCCATACAAGCGTCTTCGATGCAGTATGAGTGAAATATCGAAAGGGAACAGGATTGACTTTAAAAAATATAATATTATTATGTCTTACTCTATCTTATAGAGTTGTTAAATTTCAACATTCAATCAATATTCTGAACATCATTTTTTACATCCAATGAGCTGAGAAATCTCTTTATTATGGGCATTTAATGGCACAAGTACATGTAGCATATTTAGTTCTCACAAAACACATGGTGAAACTCATCTCGAGCCTCGAAGACATTCAAGCATGCATCACATATGCAAACTCTCTTTGTCTTTTCCTCACTCAGACTGCTTTATTTAAGATTCTCTGCCTCTCCCAAGGGCTAACCTCACCCTCCAGCCCTAAGACAACTATATTTATCCCATTCTGTAGCCCACACACCCTCACACACATGCATACACTTTCTGAGGGGGGAAAATGAAGAGTGGATATTGTTGTTAAGAACACAAAACTGAGATACTTCAAGAAAAGCAAAGCCAATTTATTATTAACACACAGTTCTCAAACAGATCCAGTAGAGAAGACACCATCTGGACTATGATAAGAAAACGAAATAACAGATTCAACAGCGATAAAAACCACAGAGCAATGTGAAATATTGTTCTTTTGTTAAAAAAGTACATTAACACCTTTATGTTGATTGTCTCTGTGTGCCCATGTGATCTGATCATAGTTCCAGTGCTTGGCAGAGGCTTGAGAGCTCGAATGTGGACTCTGTACAAAATTCGCACAAGCTTGTTTACACTATCGCTGATCCAACACTGGTGTTACTAAATCAAAGAGGTCGCATCTACAAAAGAAAACTGAACCATGTCAAGTGGACATTTTATTTGTTTGTTTTTAATCAGTGGAAAAAATAAACTGTTGTTTATCATTTTATTACAACCACTTTGCAGCTTTAAATGATTAGTGTAAGGTGACAAGCATTTACACCACACAGATCACTGTACAGTAGCCTACAAAGCATTGAACACTTAAGTCACACTTAAAAACATATGATTGTCATCTGTGTTGGGGAAAGTTACGTTTAAAAGTAACTTTAAATGCATAAACGCAAGTTTAATGCATTACAATTTTGCGTTACGCCATAAAAAGTAACTATGTCACTGTAATTACTTTAAATTTTGCATTAGGCTGCTTTTTGTGACCTAGGCTCAGGTTGTATAATTTATTATAAAAACAACCCAAAAATACTATTTGTTATATTTCTGATAAATGTAAATACCCTTTTACACCAAAAGTTACATTAATAAGCCTCAGGCAGAAGGAAGTGCCTCTGAACCTCAACCCAACACAGGGACAGCTCAGTGAAAAACTGGGAAAACAAAGTGCTTATTTGAAAAAGTAACAATGAAAAAAAAGTTAAAGTTATTTTTTACTTTACTAGTTACTTGATAAATGTAATTTGTAGGGACGTAACGATATTATCAATATCATGATATCGCGATAGCAAAACGATATTATCATGGTCACATGATGATATGAAATGATAGGTCTTCCAGGCAAAATGTGTAGTTTTTAAAGGGGTGGTTGACTGTTTTGTCTAGCTTTGATTGTTTATGTGGTGCAGTTTAACGTGTTAATGCTTCGTAAAAAAAAAAAAAAAAAAAACATTATTTTCCACATAATTTACCTTTAGTCTACATCGCTTTGTCCCTTCTCCTATAAAAACGTAGATTATTTCCAGCTTTTAGGAAGCCCAGAAATATGCAATGGGCTCAGATTGGTTAGCTGGCCCAGTGTGTTAGTTGGCCCAGTCACTAAACCACCTCTAGTGCATGTCTAAATGTTACGCCCCTCACCTCAAGGTTCAAGGTTCAAGGTTTGTTTATTCATCACATACTAAATTATACAGGGTATAATCAGAAGTGAAATGTAAATCAAGTCAGATCCGCTCAGTGGACAGTGCAAACAAATAAAAATGAAATAAAAGTAACACAGCACAAGAGCATATATATAAATATAAGTAAAAAAAAAAAAAGAGAAGAGAAATAAAGAGTAAAATGTGCAATAGAATAAAAAGTGCAAAACAAATAAGATGTGCAAAACAGTATACTGGGACTTAATAAATAGTAATATGAACAGGGATGTGCAAGAGGGATGTGCAAACGGGTTGTACCGGGTATATACATGTAGCAGCAATACGGATGATGAGAATAGTGAATGTTTTACAGTTAATAAATGAGTCTTGTAAATGTTTATGAAACTGAGTTTGTGTTAAGGAGCCTGATGGCCTGAGGGAAGAAGCTCCTCCTCAGTCTCTCAGTTTTTGCCATCATGATCCTGAAGCGCTTGCCAGATGGCAGTAAACAGAAAAGATGGTTACCGTGGTGATTTGAGTCTTTGAGGATTTTTGCAGCTCTGCTTTTGCAGCGTTTGAGGTAGATGTCCTGCAGAGAGGGAGGAGCAGACCCTGAGATGCGATCAGCTAAGCGCATGCCTCTCTGTAGAGCTTTGCTAGTCCTGATTTAATGAGTTACCATACCACACTGAGATGCACTGAGTCAGTACACGTTCTATGGCCCCTGAATAGAAAGTTTTCAGGATTGTTGTTGAGACCCTGAATTTCCTCAGCTGTCGCAGATGGTACAGTCTTTGCCTGGCTTTCTTAACCTGAGTCTGAATGTGTGTAGTCCATGTCAGGTCCTCGGAGATGTTTACACCGAGGTACTTGAAGCTACTCACCCTCTCCACAGGGGTCCCACTGATCACAAGAGGAGTGTAGGGCCGCTGCTGTCTCTTCCTGAAGTCCACGATCAGCTCTTTAGTTTTGGTCACGTTCAGAGAGAGACAGTTGTCCTGGAACCATGATGTAAGTCTCTCTACCTCATCCAAGTATGCGGCCTCATCATTGTTGTTAATGAGGCCCAGAACCACAGTATCATCAGCAAATTTAACGATAGAAGTGGAGCTGTGAGAGGACACGCAGTTGTGAGTGTATAGAGAGTAGAGCAGGGGGCTCAGGACACAGCCCTGTGGGGCTCCTACGTTCAGGGTGATGGAGTTGGAGGTGAAATGGCCGACTTTCACCACTTGTGGTCTGGCGGTGAGGAAATCTTGAATCCAGTCACAAAGTGAAGAGGTTATGCCAAGGTCTGAGATTTTAACAGCCAGCTTGGTGGGGACTATAGTATCGAAAACGGAGCTATAGTCGATGAAAAGCAGCCTTACATAGTTGCCATTTTTGCTGTCAATGTGAGTGAGGGACGAGTGCAGGACTTGAGAGATGGCATCATCAGTAGACCTATTTGGCCGATAGGCAAACTGAAGAGGGTCCAAAGCAGCAGGGATGGAGGAGCAAATGTGGTTCTTTAATAGTCTCTCAAAAACCTTCATGACTGTTGATGTGAGGGCAACTGTGCGATAGTCATTCAGGCAAGAGGGTTTACTGTTCTTAGGCACAGGGATTATGACAGATTTTTTAAAGGAGGTGGGAACAACAGAGGTAGTGAGGGACTCATTAAATATGGATGTAAACAAACCAGCAAGCTGATCAGCACAGGACCTCAGAATGCGGCCTGTAATCCCATCAGGTCCTGCTGCTTTTCTGACATTCACTCTCTTTAGTTCCCTCCGAACCTCGTCCTCCGACACTGTGATTACATGATCATCGCTGCTCTGTCTGCTGCTTCCTGACGCGCTGCTCGGCAGAGTCACGCTGCCGCCATTACATTCAAAGCAGCCGTAGAAGGTGTTTAGCTCTTCGGCCAGCAACGGATCTGCTCTCACCTCTGCAGAGGAGTTATTTCCAGAGGAACAGATGGTCTTCAGTCCCTGCCACATGCGTCGAGAGTCATTGAGCTGAAAATGTGACTCAATTCTCTCCCTATATCGGCGTTTAGCAGCTCTAACTGCACGTCGGAGAGCATAGCACAATGCTTTGTACTCGCTCATGTTTCCTGACAAAATACCGGCGTTGTATTCGGCAGTTCGATGGTTAACCGCATCACTGATTGTTCTGTCCACCCACCGTTTCTGATTTGAGAATGTCCTTATTTTTACCGTTTCAGTAGCTTGCTCGGTTAGCGTGTTGACAAAGCTTAATGCTACATCCGTGAATTGAACACTAATGCTTGTAGTGTGAACGTGGCCAAAGATTATTTTTTTTTCAAATGAATGAATGAATGAATGAATGAATGAGTATGTAAGTAAAATAGATAAATTAATTATTTTGTATGTTTAAAATCATAGAATTATCAGCTTCGTGGTTGTGAAATGTTAATTTATAATGTTTATTTGAGAAGAACTTTGAGATTAATTTTGAAGTCCTTGCAGAATAGTTCATAAAACTAGGGCTGCACGATATTTTGCATGCGAGTCATTTGCATCTCGTCAGTAAAGGCGGTTCTGTGATTAGCCGTAAATCTCCATCAGCTGTTTTCAAATAGAGCGGCATTTAATACACAGAGCCGTAGTTCACTGACAAGCTACGCAATTCGCGCTCAGAATCGCAGATGAATCGCATGCAATATATCGCGCAGCCCTACAAAAACTAAAACTAGTTTTAAGAAAAGCTTGTACAGCATATATATATATATTTCTTTCTGTGCCCTATAAAAAACTGGGCAAAAATTAAAGATGCAATTTATAAAATGTATCTTATGATTTATTTAGTTCATAAAAGACTGTTGAGCATCACAATTAGAGTATGTCATCTTAAATCTTGCCTATTTCTGCACATACTTAAAATAAACTTAATTTACAGTCATCCTAACAATGTAAATTATAACTACTAAACCTCATTATGAACATTTGCAGTATGCAAATTATTTTGCATACTTTTTATAACTTTTAATAAGTCATGTTTAATCTTGCTTCAATTAGGTATGATCTTGTAGAGCATTAATTCGATTTCGGTCGGGGCTGAATTTTAGAGTGTACTATATGGGGAATCTCACCAGTATCCCAAAACATGAATTTTGGGCTCTGAAAACAGCTAGTTTTTAACAACCAGTTTTAACAGTTCAAAGGTTACTGCACAATTACAAGATTTACAGAAATAATTCTGTAAAAAGAAGACTGCAGATTACTGTAAGTACGAGAAAAATGCAAATGGCACGCACGAGACAGTTTCAATGAACTCCGTGATATGAGTTCTCTAGTACTGAAACTTTTAATTTTCTCTTCAACCCCTCTACTTTAGAATATATTTATTTACTCAATTATATTCTGATTATTTGAATTATTTACAATATTTACTTTATTATTTATTTAGTTTTTTTCCTTCTCTCTCACATTTCTCTCTCTCTCTCTCTCAAATATATGCATACAAGATAGAAAGATGTACAACACATACTACAACGTGTGAATATATGTGACCCTCTCTGTGAAAACCCAGCTAAAGTCATTTTTTTGTGATTTGCTGTTTTCTACAAAAAAAATCATCCTTCATATGGTACAGAACATTCTGTGAAAATTTAACTTTTATATCTTTAATATTGACTGAGAAAGGTCATGTCAAAGTTTGAAATTACAGTAAAATGAATGGTAGAAATCACACCTTGATGCTCGTTATCTCATAATTCGATTTTGAGACTTTAGCCTGGATTTCACAGAGAGGGTCACAAATCCCCTATTGCATTCTGCAACAAAAACAATTAGAGCGCCTTGTTATCACAAGTTGTATTTAGATTTCCAGAGTCTGCTATTAGCTTATAGCCTGTTAGCATCACCAGCACGGCTGCCGCTAACGCTGCTCGTTAGCATCGCGGTTGTCGCTAACACTTCCCATTAGCATCGCGGCTGCCACTAACACAGCTAATATCCTATTCACACACATTTAACATTTTTTCACTATTACTTGCTTTAATGGCGGATTTATGTCTACCTTTGAGTGCAGGTGAGGACACACCTCGAGCTTCATTCGGTGCAGCTGGAGCTGGAGGCCGTGGAGAAGCAGATCGGCGAGCTGCTGGCAAAGCAGGCCCAGCTGAGGGAGTGGAGAACAACGCTGGAAACATCCCAGGCTGATGCTCACGAGTCCAGGGTAAGTATGCAGCGCACTGCTAACACTCCCACCACCTCTACTCCGTATGTTTCTCTGCACAGGCCCCGTGCACCCTGGACGCGATCTTCCCAGATGTCCTTCACTCCGGCAACGGGAAACCACGGACCCTGGGTGAAGCAGAGAAAGACGGTATCCATGCCCTGGGTGATGACCTCTACCCCTCCGCCACCTCAGTTTTTCGAGATCTCCACCCGCAACCGCTTTGCTCCTCTCCGCGAGATGGAACGTGACGCTGTGATCATCGGAGACTCCATCGTCCGGCACGTCCGTGCTACGTTAGCTGAAGGTAAGGTGCACACTCACTGTTTCCCTAGTGCTCGTGTTCTCGATATTTCTGTGCAGATACCCGCTATCCTGAAGGGCAACAAGAGCATTGGATTGGTCGTGCTGCACGCTGGGGTGAATGACACCAAGGTACAGCAGACGGAGACACTGAAGAGGGACTTCAGGAGCCTGATCGAGATGGTACGCAGCACATCACCCGCGACAGTTTCCCACGTATTGACGAGGACACGAAAGGTTCATTAGACTGTTTGCTTTAAATGAATGGTTGTTTTCATGGTGTAAAGAACCGAAATTGCTCTTTGTTAATAATTGGAATCTTTTCTGGGAGCATCCTAGGCTTTTCCGTGCTGATGGCCTGCACGCCAGCAGAGTCGGGGCGGAACTCCTGTCGGACAACATCTACAGGACGCTACTCTCCATCTGACTAGTAAGCCAATTCTCACATAGCTGCTATGATGACTGCTATGATAATTCAGGATCAAGAAAAAATCTGATCGTGATTAAACCAGAAAAATGCTAAATAAATTAACAAAAACTATTTTTAAAGCTTGGGCTCCTAAACATTAGGTCACTCACACCCAAAGGAGTTATTGTAAATTAAATGATCACAGATAATAGTTTTGATGTTTTCTGTATGACTGAAACCTGGCTAAAACCAAATGATTGTATTGGTTTAAATGAATCTACTCCACCTAGCTACTGTTATAAGCATGAGCCTCGTCAGACTGGTCATGGTGGCGGTGTCGCAACAGTATAGTGATATTCTCAATGTTACTCAGAAAACAGGATACAGGTTTAACTCATTCAAAATACTTCTGCTTAATGTTGCACTGTCAGATAAGCAAAATAAATCTGTCATATATTTTGCTCTGGCTACTGTGTTTAGACCGCCAGTGCCATATACAGATTTTCTGAAAGAATTTGCAGATTTCCTTTCAGACCTATTGGTTACTGTTGATAAAGCGCTAATTGTCAGAGATTTTAACATTCACGATGATAATACAAATGATGCGTTAGGACTTGCGTTTACTGACCTAATAAACTCTTTTGGAGTCAAGCAAAATGTCACCCAGGCACACTCATAGTTTTAAATCATACGCTAGATTTAATTATATTGCATGGAATTAATCTTACTGATATAGATATCGTACCTCAAAGTGATGATGTTACTGACCATTTTCTTGTGTCGTGCATGCTGCATATTAATGATATTAACTATATGGCTCCATGTTATTGTCCAGTCAGGCAGAACTATTGTTCCAGCCACTAAAGACAGATTCACTAATAACCTGCCTGATTTATCTCAACTGCTCGATGTACCCATAACTACAAATGAACTAGACAAAATTACTAGCAACATGGGCACTATCTTCTCTAATATGTTAGAATCTGTTGCCCCAATCATATTAAAAAAGGTTAGAGAAAAACGCGCTGCGCCACGGTACAACAGTTATACCCATTCTCTCAAGAAATAAACTCGTAATCTTGGGTGCGAATGGAGAAAAACTAACTTGGAAGTCTTTAGAATTGCGTGGAAAAACAGTATGTCCAGCTATAGACAGGCTCTCTAAAAAAGCTGCCAGGACCGAGCATATCTGCAAACTCATAGATAATAACCAAAATAATCCATGTTTTTTATTTAGCACAGTGGCTAGATTAACAAACAAACAGATGTCACTCGATCTAAATATTCCCTCACAGTCTAATAGTAATGACTTTATGATTTTTTTCACTGATAAAATAGATAACATCAGAAATACAATAACAAGTGTAGATTCTACAGCGTTTAGTACTTCAGCTTCATTCATCGCACCCAAAGAAAAACTGCCATGCTTTACAACTTTAGGACGGGATGATATAAATAAACTTATCACTGCATCTAAACCAACAACATGTTTATTAGATCCTGTACTCATCCTTCTGCCGCTGGGGCGGCTAGGCCTGGGCCGGCCTGCTGGAATTATTGAAAGAGTTGTTACTTGTAGCAGAAGAACCGCTTCTCAATATTATTAACTCAGTAACCAAGTAATATTAACCGAGTAATGAGGTGGCGGTTATTCCCCACCTCAAGCATCCGCTGATTTTGGGTACCGATTGGCCGGCTTTCACTCAATTGTTGGGGATAGTGTGTGCGGATGTTTCTTGGCAGATGGGGCGGGGCCAGGAGGAGGCGGCCGCTCAGGCGGGGGAAGCGCTAGCGGGCCCTTCACCACCTGCCTCGGAGGAAACGAGAGCCAGCGAGGGGGTGAAACCTCCTGAAAACGCTCAAAAACGCGTTTGATCGGGTCCGCTCTGTTGACGGGCAGCTTCTCCAGCCGGACGTCCCCCTCTCCTTCCCCTACTTTTCCCTTATAAAAGAGAGGTTGTATCGGGTAACCCAAGATGCCCAGTCAAAAGAGATGACAACCCAGTTTTTAGTTCCCAGAAGCCGTCGGGAAATTATTTTCCAGGCGGCGCACTGTACTCCCATGGCAGGCCACTTGGGGGAGTCAAAGACATGCAAACGCCTCATGGCCCGATTCTTTTGGCCGGGCATTCACGAGAACGTTCGCCGGTGGTGTGCGGCGTGTCGGGAATGTCAGCTGGTAAATCCGCCGGCCACAGCCAAAGCGCCCTTGCGCCCATTACCCCTGATGGAGGTCCCCTTCGAGAGAATTGGCATGGACCTCATCAGGCCATTAGAGCGTTCTGCACGGGGATACCGCTTTGCCTTAGTTCTCATGGATTATGCAACGCGATATCCGGAAGCAGTGCCCCTGCGCTCCATCTCGGCGAAGAGCGTGGCAGAGGCACTGTTTCGAATCATCTCCCGAGTGGGAATCCCAAAAGAGATTCTCACGGATCAGGGCACAGCGTTTATGTCACGCACGCTAAAGGAACTTTACGAGCTATTGGGCATTAAATCGATTCGCACCAGCGTCTATCACCCACAAACGGACGGCTTGGTCAAACGATTTAATCGCACGTTGAAAAGCATGGTTCGTAAGTTCGTAAAAGAAGACGCCAAAAATTGGGACAATTGGCTCGAGCCCCTGTTGTTCGCGGTGCGGGAGGTCCCACAAGCCTCCACTTGGTTTTCCCCATTCGAGCTCCTGTATGGTCGCCAGCCCCGGGGGGTGCTTGACGTCATTAAGGAGTCTTGGGAGGAGGGGCCATCAAACAGCCGTAGCGAAATTCAGTATGTCCTGGACCTCCGAGCAAAACTCCACACATTGGGGCAGCTCTCTATGGAGAATTTGCTGCAGGCACAAGACAGACAAACGCGGCTGTACAACAGGGGTACGCGGCTGCGCCAATTCACGCCGGGAGATAAGGTACTTGTGTTACTTCCAACGTCTAGTTCAAAATTACTCGCAAAGTGGCAAGGACCCTTTGTGGTCACACGGCGAGTGGGGGAGCTCGATTACGAGGTCAAACGAACGGATAGGGGTGATGCATGTCAGATTTATCACCTCAACCTGCTAAAATGCTGGAATGAGGGGACGTTGGTGGGGTTAGCAGCGGTCGTTTCGAACGAGGATGATCTCGGACCGGAAGCGGCACTCAAACACAACCCACTTGCTCTGGTCTCCGGGGGAGATCACCTCTCGCCGCGGCAACTCACCGACTTGGCCCAGTTGCAAGCAGATTTTGCGGATGTGTTTTCACCCCTGCCCGGTCGCACGGATCTCGTACAGCACAATATCGAAACGCTCCCTGGTGAGGTGGCACGCAGCTGTCCCTATCACCTTCCTGAACACAAGAAAAATATAGGTCAGGAAGAGTTAAAGGCCATGCTAGAAGAATAGCATAGCGACTGGGCGAGCCCGATAGTGTTAGTTCCTAAAACGGACGGCTCGGTCCGGTTCTGTGTTGACTACAGGAAGGTGAATGCCATGTCGAAGTTCGACGCTTATCCAATGCCCCGAGTTGACGAGTTGCTTGATCGGTTAGGTGCGGCACGCTTTTATTCGACACTGGATTTAACGAAAGGTTATTGGCAGATCCCCTTTCGCCACTATCCAAAGAAAAGACAGCCTTCACCACGCCGTTCGGATTACACCAATTCGTAACGCTGCCGTTCGGCTTGTTCGGAGCGCCCGCCACCTTTCAGCGCCTCATGGACAAAGTCCTCCGGCCACACAGCATGTACGCTGCTGCCTATCTGGATGATATCATCATCCATAGTAATCATTGGCAGCGGCATATGGAACATCTCCGCGCGGTCCTGAGGTCGCTGAGGGTGGCTGGGCTCACGGCGAATCCGCTGAAGTGTGCAATTGGGCGGGTGGAGGTACGGTATCTGGGCTTCCACTTGGGTCATGGGCAGGTGCGTCCCCAAATTGACAAGACGGCTGCAGTTGCGGCCTGCCCAAGTCCCAAGACCAAAAAGGAGGTGAGACAGTTCCTGGGGCTGGCGGGATATTATAGGAGGTTTATTCCTAATTATTCAGACCTCACCAGCCCGCTGACTGATCTCACTAAAAAGGAAGCACCCGACTTGGTCCAGTGGACGGAGCTGTGCCAACAGGCCATAACCAAGGTGAAGGCTGCCCTGTGCGGCGGGCCGCTCCTGCACTCTCCTAACTTTGATCTCCCCTTTTTGTTACAGACGGACGCGTCGGACAGGGGGCTGGGTGCCGTCCTGGCCCAGGTGGTCGGGGGAGAGGAGCGGCCGGTGCTGTATCTGAGTCGGAAGCTCTCAAAGAGAGAGACTAGATACAGCACCGTTGAGAAGGAATGCTTGGCCATCCGGTGGGCCGTCCTCACCCTACGCTACTACCTCCTGGGTCGGGAGTTCACCCTCTGTTCGGACCACGCGCCCCTCCAGTGGCTCCACCGCATGAAGGATACCAACGCGCGGATCACCCGTTGGTATCTAGCTTTAAAGCCTTTTAAATTCAAGGTGGTCCACAGGTGCAGATGGCTGTAGCCGACTTCCTCTCTAGGAATGGGGGGGGGGGGGCTTCAGGCCGGAGGGCTCCCCGGCCTGAGACGGGCGGTGGGGGTATGTGGCGAGGGGGGCGTAGGAAGGCGGAACGCGCTAAGGGGAGAGCGGGTTCTGAGACGAGCGGTGAAACGGTTGGCAAGTGAATGATGAGTAACACCTGTGTCTAATTCCAGTGATTGTCGGAGAGACAAGAAAAGGGCGCCGCAGTCCTGCAGGTGGGAGAGAGAGAGCAATTGCGAGCAGACGGCAAGTGAGAGAGCGATCACACGGAGAAGAAACCTCAGACAACATTGTTTATTTTTTGAATGTCTTTAAGTTGTGTTGGTCGCAATAAAGACCCCCTTTTGGCTCGTCACCCCTGACTTCCTCGTCTTCCTTCCCTTGATCCCCGAACCCTTTTACAGTGTAAATTACCATATTAAATGTATTCAACAAAACATTATTTAGTCATTCTGTATTGAGCACGATACGTGAATGGTTGGTGTTTATGTGTTTATTACCACGACAACCATCTGCATGTCTGAGTTGAACGTGCTTCTTGTGTATCCTGCTTGTAGCAAATTAAAATATTATGCATCGGAAGATGCTGACTGCCGCGAGAGCGCGAGGTCTCTCTTTCCCAGCGCACACAACTCTCTCTCTCTCTGCGTCTGTTCTGTTCCGCGAGCGGCTGAAAGGAGCTGCGCTTTTCGCTTTCAGTTAAAAGCTGTCGCTTTTGTAATTTTACATGCAAGTATAGCTGAAATCACAGCACAGCTATTGTCTTTATCTTATGTGTAGCCTATTTGATTTTATCAGACGACGGCTTGATTATAAATCAGGATTTTTGTGCAGATTAACGTCTTGGAAGTGAGAGCTGCATTAGTCTTAATGGGTCGCGTTTCAGTCACTATTTCATATTCATCCCATTGTCTGAAAATAGAAACAGAAAATATATAAATGAAAACAGTTTTATTGAGAATTTAGCTGCATCAAAATACAGTATGTGACACAGAGAGGCAAACAAATGTAATAATAATCAATAACTATACATTTTTCCTGTTCAGAAGAAGAGCTGCCTATCATGCGAAAATGTAAACAGGTTTGTGTCAGTAAATTGCTCAGTTCAAAGAAAGAGAAGTAATGAGAACCTGTAATTATTTTTTTCATGTGTCTACTAGACATGAACAAGTTCTTTGAAAAACATATATGATCTTTGAAACATGTTTACTCTTCATGCTCTATGTTGACTATGGTTTTACTAATATTGCACATATTGCATAAAGTATCCATATTTGTCCATGCCCATGTTGATTAGAGTATAAAAAACATGAAAAGTATTAATTTAAGGTACATTTCGAACAGATACAAATGTGTGATTAAGTTGTGATTATTTGCGAGTTAACTCATGACAATCATGCGATTAAGTCATGATGAAATATTTTAATCGTTTGACAGCCCTAAGTTAAAATGATTAGTATAAAATTAAATGTAGGCTTACGCTGGTAACTCATCAGTGGATTTCCTTGTCAATATAGGCTATATTTTACACACTTTTCTCATTCTCACTAATGCAAGTTTTTATAAGAATTAATCTCTGAAGGGAACCAATTGTCTTCAGAAAAGTTTGGATGGCATTTTCATTTTACCTGATAAAGTATCATTTATGAGCTGAGCACTGCTTTGTTTACAGCCGTTCCCAAGGAAACCGCTATATTTCTGACGTTCCAAAAGAACCTCCTACTGGCTGAGAATGAATGTGCATTTTCAATAATCCAGTCTGTTTTTGTTCAGACCAATGCGAAAATCCACCCACATAAACCCATTTTTAATAATATCAATTTATGCTTCTGACTAATCCCTTTTCTTTAAAAAATGGTTTAAATGTTCAATTGTGAGGTTTATCATTTTATAATTTATTTTGTTTGTTAAAACTTGTGTCTCAATGGTTAATCAAATGCTATTTCATGGTCTACAACATGAAAGAATAAAAGTGTCCTCTAAATTAGTATTTATGTGGCCCCATTGTGCAACAGCAAGCATCACGACAAAAAGAAACCTCAAGGTTGATATAGGTAAATGTGTGCAAATGTATAGGGCCCCATTCCTATATTTGCCTGGGGCCCCAAATTCACTAAATCCCCCCCCCCCCGCATATATATATATATATATATATATATATATATATATATATATATATACACACATACACCAATTTAGTTTTAGAAATGTAATAAATACTATATTACAAAGCATGTTAAACAAATTTTCTAAAATGGTACTTAAAGAAATAGTCATACTAAAATAACAGTAAATTTGGCTTTGGACATTTCCTAATGCCATTCCCCATATATAAAATCCATATTATATTAGAATGCATGATAATAAAAGCTATTTTCTAAGATCTTAAGATCAATGCAAATGTAAAAGTAGCTGTGATTTGCTTGAGATAAAACTGTATGAATAGCATGTCACAATAAATCTGGCATTATAAAAGTGTGTAACAAAAAAGAAAATGGCACAGATGGACTGTTTTTTCTGCTAGATGGAGACACGGCTGGTTGGGTAAGCTGAGTGATCGGCACAGGCAGATAATATATGTAAGAGAACAGAGACTACTCGATAATCATGCTAATCCTGAACACTGCCAAACATTCAGCACACTCACACTGCCAAGAATCTGCAGAGAAACACTCACACAATCATAGACACCAATCACGCATACGCTTACACCCAAACACATGGAAACACACACTCTCCGACTGACATACAAGCAAAAACCATCAGAAACACTCGCTTACACACAGCACTGCATTCAAGAGGCTGCCCATTTCTCTGCCACTCTCCCGAAGTTGTACATTACAAAGAACGCTACGATTTCAAAGCAATAAATGCCTGAAGACAATTAAGCAAGGTCTCTAAAAGGCATCTGATATGCGGCTCCCTTTGAGAGAATATTCTAAATATAAACGCATGTTGGAAATGGGATTTTAGTTTGACTTCAGGCAGCTATATGTGGTTTCCAAGGCAACTTGGTTTTTGTTTTGTACTAATGGGTAGGATAAAATAAGACGAGCATTTACATTGTAAGTGCAGAACTTCTAGAAGGATAATTAATAGTGAGATGCGTTTCGCTTCAGCGTAACCCACCTTTCCAATCTGGTCAGCTCTCAGTCTTTTGGCTCGAAGGCAAAAACATATTTCTGCAGCTCAAATACATGCAAACGTACAATGAGTCCATATGTGTTGTGTGCATTTCTACTTCCCTGCTTACAGAAAAGTATTGACTTCGTTTCACTTCTTAGTTTTCTGTAAGATCTGTAATTATACTACAGATTCACATAATTGCTGTCACTTTGCATTACATCGTAAATTAAACTAACGCTACAGTCGTCTCAAAGCAGTGAACGGTCCTCATTAATCTAACTTTCTTCATAAGCAATTAGATTAACAGCTCTCTCATCTTCATGAAGAAGAAGACCCAGCTGGAAAATTCACTAGATTACCAAGAAAAGCAAAAGGAGTTAACCTCTGGATGAAGATGTTGCCGCTGTGGCCTAGTGTTTTTTTGTGCGTCCGGCCAGTGTTGTTATTGCTAATATGAACTAAATGTAAAACTTTAATTAACTGAAATAATTGAAATACGACTATATATAAGTACACCCACACATTCACATACATATACATATATATACACATATATACATACATATATACTGTACATACCTATATATATAGTGTTATTTCAATTATTCCCCCCCCCCCTGTAGATAGATATTATGAAAAAAATATATACTTGTTTTTTCCTCAACATTTTCACTCTTTTCACTCTATGACAAATAATGTGCAGTGCTTAATTTAATATAATATAAACTAAAACATCAGTTAATTAAAATAAAATATATATATTAAATACAAAATGTATACCTCAAAGCTTAGAAATGTTGAAAGTTGTGGCCACAATGTTGCTGAAATTAAAGTTTCTGTCTTATAATGATATAATAATAAACAAACTAAATAAAATGTATTTTTAAAAATGTATAAACTGAGGTCAAATGAAAAGTTCTTTTTTTCATCATTAGTTTTCTCTGACCACTTTCCACCCTCTCTCTAATTCTAAGACTCAACAGTTTGTGCTTCCTCATCATTTAATTATATATATATATATATATATATATATATATATATATATATATATATATATATATGTATATATATATATATATATATTTATAATAAGCCTGCATTACAATCTCAAACAACAAAGGTACATCCCAAATTGTTAATATCATTTGTGACCCTGGACCCCAAAAGTCGCTGGGGTATATTTGTAGAAATAGCCAAAAATACAATGTAGAACTAGAGCGAAATTTATTGCTTTGAAATCGTAGCATTCTAACCTTCAGACTTGGAAGAAGTTTTGATTTCAGAAAGTTACAATCTCCGTTCATAGTACAATGAACTCATTTACCTTAAAAGATTAATTAAAATTAGACATCTAAATAATAAAAACACTTTACACAACCTTCATCCAAAAGATCATGCTCATTTTATACACCTAACAATACTACAAGAGGGCTAACACACTGCTTTTTCATGTGGGAAGGAAGCGAGCTCATTGAAACAGTTTGAATCTTAAGTACCAGATTGCCGGGCTGTCCTCAGAAACACAGAAAGTCTCTCAAACGGATTCTGACACCTCTCCTGTTAGTCCATCAGCGCTGCTAACGCTAACACAAGCATTCACAGGCACTGCATGTATCACCACAGAACACATCCCTTCCATGAATTTCTTCCCTATCAGGATTAATTATGGCTACTAATGTTGGCTGCATGTGAGAATGACTGTCATAAAAGAGACATTTTACTGCCGCTCATAGTCATGTCCTCTTTGCACTCCTCTGTGTGGGATGATGACATTGACGCCATTCGTGGACACCCACCAAAATGGCTCTCCCACTGGCAAGGGCCGAGCTTGATATTTCTGATTTGGTTTGCCAGTGCAACATGACAGATGAAAACGGTTTGGCGAAAGAAGCCTCAGCTTGAAAGCCTTAAGTTGACCCGAGTCTTTCGTCGTTCTCATATGCCAAAAGAGATAATTCTGGTTTGAGGCAAACTTATGTTAATATTTGTGTTAATGGACGTTCATGTGTTCGCCAACAAAGACAGGCACAACTATTATTGCCACAACAAAAATACACGCAGTGAGGTTTTACGTCATTCTTTTTTTTTTTATAAAAATAAAATGGAGCCAATTATTTTAAAAAGTCAACAAAAAATGTTTACGCAATAAACACTATATATTATATATCTACAAATCTGGTATGGAAAGATGGACAAATGTTGTGTGTTTTAGAGTGGACATACTTTATTTGATTTAACCATACTTATTAAAACACATATATAGCTGGAAACCAGAAGTTTTGAATATTATATCTACATCTATTAATTAGTTAAAAAATACAAAAATATTAATGCAATTCAGTCCCTTGATTAGAGGGAAATAGGAAGCAATAAAGTTATTAAGTTTGGCTTACCTTAATTATATTAAAATATTAAATGTATTACATATTAAAAAATGTGTATTAAAATATGCCAAAGTATAGTTCAGCTTAATGCTTTAATTATATTTCCTTTTATTTCCTCAATTCATACTGAATACCTGTTTTCTATGATGAACATGTTTTAACTTCTGATTTTATTTTTTTAATATATTTCGGAGCACATAAAGTCAAAACTGTCAGTGTGACAACAGTCAGATTATTATATAAAAAAAAAATCATTAAAAATATCAAATTCTTGAAAGAAAACCTTAGTGATCAGATAGAAATAAATAATTGATTTGGTTATGCTGCTTATTAATAATTGGAAAAAGGTCAGTGCAGTCAATCAAAGTTGTGTGCTGCGACATACAGGATCATTTGATCTTTCTATGACAAGGAAAGATGTTTTTTTGTTGTAAATTGTCAAGTAGTGCATCTAATAATTAATCATACTTATAAAAACCTTAATGATCAGATATAAATAGTAATAGATACGTGATTTAGTATAATATTTGTAGTTTATTCCTAAAAATATATATATATGCTGCTTGATTCATTTAATAATTTAAAAACAGCAAGTGTGGCCAATCAAAGCCATGTGGTGCGACATATCATATCATTTGATATTTTTATGACCTGGAAATATTGGATTTGTTTGTAAAATCTCCAGCGGTGTATCTAATAATTAATAAAAAATGTATGATACAAAAACTACTTTTCATATTGAAAATGTTATATTTTTATGTAAATACTCATGTTTTCCAGCTGTAAAGAACATATTTTATTACTATATATACTTGATGGTATTATACTTTTAGAACTTACATTTTAAAAATGGCATAAATGTTTTTCAAAACCACATAAAATCAACATGAATACAAAGAGCAGATCTCTAAGAATTGGCATATTAAACTGATTTCAAGGGAGCAAGCATCATATACAGTACGTCTCAGGATAAAAAAAGACACAAAAGCTGTGCTGTCACTGGGGCGGTACCGTTTCAAAAGGGCCATCATTGTACATAAAGGGTCCGTATTGGTACATGTTAGAACTCAAAAGTCTACGTTTTGAAAAAAAGTACCACCCCAGTGACAGAGTTTGTACATTATGAGAATGTAAAAGATTATAATCTTAATATATAAGATCATGTTTATAATGAAATGGGCCTTGTACATCTACATTACACCCACAGTCTTACAGTCTCCTTTCAGCCACAAGGTGCAAGTACAGCAGCATTCAAGGGTTTAAACACATGCAAGGTTACAAGCTTCCAAGGCTCTCTTTGACGTATCTGCAGCAGATGAGGGCCGTCTGTGTGCCGCTCTCACCATCCCACCCGTCTGACAAACGGCACCTCGCTGATCCACGAGAGCTAGCGTCAGGGAGCCCTCGCGACTCGCTGAGACTCGGCCCTAGTCAAGACGTCAGAAACACCATCATCATCACCATCATTCACAGCCAACTCAGCCCAGACTCAAACGGAACAGATGGAGGTTCACAGAACATAGAATGCATACATTTACCCGCCTGGGAAACATGCTGTACCCAAACACACTTTGCATAGAAGACAGGAAAATCTCAAATTAGAGCTCATTAATGTCTCAATTGCTTTTCCTAGATAGAAGTGGGTTTAAATGGAGAGCAAACGGAGACGTTTGATGATGTTTCCTGCTTCACAGATTCTTATTGTCATATCTATTAAATAAATAACAAATAAATAATAAATGCAATTTACACATGCGTTTATGACTACACACTTAAGCTATGATGAGCATGTTTTTGATTCATTAATTATGTATTTAATTATTTATTTTGTAGTGGGGCATAAAATCACAAATTCTATGGTGATACAACTGCATTGATATTATAATAAACTTATACAAATTTTTATAAAATAAAAAAATACAGTTTGGCATGATCTTTTGATTTTATTTTATAGGAAAAAAATAACAAAACAGATTTACTGATTATTATTATTATTACATTTGGTCACCAAATTAAAAGTCAGATTATGCATACACACATGAACAAAATGTTGCAAAACTTCTTGATGGTGTGTTTTTTAAAATGTCAGATAAACTGATTTTAATTACAAGTTAAGGTTAGTTGTAGTTGTAAAATGTAACGTGGTGCGGTGCGGTTCCTCAATTTATAAAGAAATAATTAATAACGCACTTTTTACTTTGAAAAATGTATTTAATCTATTTCTTTATAATGATTAAGATGCCATGTATTTAAGGAACATGTTATTACTTTGAAACATCAATTTAACTTCAAAGTCTTCAAAACAATATGAAAGATGATTATAAAGTACAAAAAAATGTGAAATGTGTTTTAAAATAGATTTCTATTAGATGTCTGTTATTAACCCCTGGTAAACTATGAAATAATAATTTGTAAGCAAATCAAATCAAATTGTAACTCCACATTTTGGGATTTTACAAAAACATAAAACTCCAAGAAATATTAATATAGACAGCAAGCATACTATATTTATCCTACTGAACTGAAATTACTTTGTAGTTAAGAGTTGTGGGTTTAGTTTGCACAGAAAAAGATAAGGAATAATGGAAGAAAAGTAGAAAAGGAAATACAAATCATATTAATTAAGTGGAAGGAGCAGGGGAAAAGATTAGTAAGGCATGGAGAAAGAGAGAAAGGAAGAATTGGAGAAGAGAGAATGGTAAAGTAGTATGTAAGAGGATATAAATATCATCATGTGGTCTGGCGGTAATGATGTCACAATAGTGAGTGTTATCAGCACTCGTGCAGATTCTCTGGTTGCAGGGTTTGTCCTTTTAACTGCTGTAAAGACACCCGCTCTGCCCTCAGCGCTGATAAAATCCACAAATAATGCTGACACATGTGACCACACCCATGCTTACAAGGCCCCAGAGAGACAGATATCTCCTTCCCCTGGACCTTTCTGTTATCTTTAGGGTAGCTCTCTCCTTACACTGTGGATATTTAAGCAGAAGGGATCTAATTTGGATCATTAGTTCATGACCAGTCTGTCACAAATACAATAAACAACTTAGCAATTTGTAACTCACCGAGTAATCATATTTACTAACCTAACTGTCAGAAGCTTAGAGTTTTAGCATTTTATGCTTTAATATAGATTTGAACTGATTTGCAATCACAGTGTGCATTCTTTGACTATTTTGCAATGCTTCAATGAGATTCATTCAATCAGATTTAAAGGGATATAGGTCACCCAAAACTGAATATTCTGTATTAACTACTCACCCTCATGTTGTTTCAAACCTGTAAGACCTTCATTCATCTTCAGAACACAAATTTATATTTTTTTATCATTCTTTCATTCTGACCCTCCATAGACAGCAACGCACCCGACACATTCAAGGACCAGAGAGGTCCTTGAATGACATCGTTAATAGTTAATGTGACATCAGTGGTTCAACCTTAATTTTATGAAGCTACAAGACTTTTTTCGCACAAAGAAAATAAAAATAAGGACTTTACTTGAACAATGTTGTATTCACATTGCAATACTTTTTGTGAGAAAATGCAAAAGTTCTGCAAGAGAAAGCTATTTTTTTGGGGGGAACGCAATCCTTTCGCAAGAGATTGAAAATGTTTTGTGAGAAAACATTTCTTGGGGGGAAAGCAAATGTTAAAACAAGCGAATGTACATTTATTGAGGAACAATTATTTTGTGAGAGAATGTAATGTTTTGCGAGAAAATGCAAAGTTTCGTGGGGGAACAAATGTTTTGTGAGAAAACGCAAAGTTTCCTGGAGGAATTAAATACTTTTCAGAACCAGAATCAGAATGAGTTTTATTGGCCAGGTATGTTTACACATACGAGGAATGTTTTGTAGTGAAAGAAGCTCCACAGTGCAAAAGAATGACAGTGACAGGACATGACACAAAATGGCAAAAGCACAATATACAATACAGACAATTATGTTGGCGGTCTGACAAGTGAAAATTTGAAATGAAAATATAAGTATGTGTGGTGAATAAATAATTGTATAAAAGTGTTGTGTTCCATGTTTAATGTCAAGTGTTCATGAGATGGATTGCTTGGGGAAAGAAACTGTTTCTGCATTCTGGTGCTCAGAGCTCTGTAGCGTCGACCAGACGGTAAAAGTTCGAAGAGGGAGTGTGCTGGATGTGAGGGTCCAGAGTGATTTTGACAGCCCTTTAGCTCACTCTGGATAAGTACAGTTCTAGGAGAGTGGGGAGGGTTGTACCAATGATTCACTCAGCAGTCCGGACTACCCTCCATAGTCTTCTGAGGTCAAGTTTGGTAGCTGAGCTGAACCAGACAGTTATTGACATGCAGAGGACAGATTCAATGATGGCAGTGTAGAACTATATCAATAGCTCCTGTGGCAGGTTGAACTTCCTCAGCTCGCAAAGGAAGCACAGCCTCTGCTGGGCCTTTTTCACCATGGACTCAATGTGATTGTCCCACTTCAGGTCCTGAGAAATTGTGGTGCCCAGGAATCTGAATGACTCCACTGAGTGGGGGGAGAGCGGGGGGTTCTCCTGAAGCCCATGATCATCTCCACTGTTTTGAGCATGTTAAGCTCCAGGTTGTTAAGACTGCACCAGACAGCCATCTCCTTAACCTCCTGTCTGTAAGCAGACTCGTCACCGTCCTGAATGAGGATCAGTGTGGTGTCATCTGCAAACTTCAGGAGCTTGACGGGGGGCTCTTTGGATGTGCAGTCGTTGGTGTACATGGTGTACATGGAGAAGAGCAGAGGGGAGAGAACACAGCCATGAGGAGCTACAGTGCTGATTGAGCGAATGCTGGATGAGAATTTTCCCAGCCTCTCTACCTGCTGCCTGTCTGTCAAGATCTAGTGATCCACTGACAGACGGAGGTGGGGACGGAGAGCTGTGTCAGTTTATTCTGAAGGGTGTCCGGTATGATGGTGTTAAAAGCGGAGCTGAAGTCTTCAAACAGGATCCTCACATAAGTCCCTGGTCTGTCCAGATGCTGCAGGATGAAATTCAGTCCCATGTTGACTGCATCATCTACAGACCTGTTTGCTCTGTAGGCAAACTGCAGGTGGTCCAGTAAGGGTTCAGTGGAGGCCTTCAGATTAGCTAAAACCAGTCTTTTAAATGATTTCATGATCACAGACGTTAGAGCCACAGGTCTAGTAATTTTGGGTTTATTTGGGACAGGGATGATGATGGAGCATTTGAAGCTTGAGGGGACTTTGCACAGCTCCAGTTATATGTTGAAGATATTTGTGAAGATGGGGGCAAGCTGGTCAGCACAGATTTGAAGTCAGATATCGCGATATGAAAAAAAAACACGATTTTTCAACCGCAGAGGCTGCGATTATTCTCTGTCACGTGACACGCGAGAGTAATTATGACGATTGTATGACATCTAAGTATGGTAAGAGAAAGCATAAGGAGACGTCCGATCTCATAGCTCTCGCAGTACTTTGATAAAACACACACCGATCTGTCTAGCAGAGCTTTTTCAAGTCAAACGCATTTAAATTTTCATATAGGCAATATTGACTTGTAAACGATTGACTAACAATCTGGTCAACATAAAGTTCTTTATTTGAAGCACAATTCTACATTGTGCCCGTACACAATGACG
The DNA here is from genome assembly GCA_027474115.1 of Schizopygopsis malacanthus. NCBI lineage: Eukaryota > Metazoa > Chordata > Actinopteri > Cypriniformes > Cyprinidae > Schizopygopsis > Schizopygopsis malacanthus. Next base: position 6,733,158 of record CM049881.1, read on the forward strand.
CATTCCTTTGTAGCGATATCCGATATTTCAGAGTTTCAATTCAAATTGTATTAGAACCAGTCACAAATGCACTATTGCCGGCCATGGTCTTCCTACACTCTTTACAGTAAATGCAGTGCGTTATATTATCGGCTTTACTGTATCTTAGCCAGGGAAACTGGTCAAGCCACTTTCTTCGAAATGTATACACTTTCCCCTTTTTAATTTCAGTGGGCTCTGGCTCGGACTCGATCGTATGTGGCTCATTATCTAATGCCGTCTCCGGACCAGGGCTTGACATAACCTAGGAGGTTGATGGCTCCATGTCAGAGCACTGGTTATGATTTTTGGACAGATCAGGCCTTAACTTAACATTCTTAACTAAAAAGTTGTCAGTCGTTCTTTTAATCTTCTTTCATCATCAGCGGCTACATCCACTCTGTTTATCTGACGGGCCAAGGCTACTCACCTCTCTCTGTCTGACTGCAGCACACGCATTTGGGAAGGGGGGTTCCCCAGAGGGGGGTTTCACCCTTCACTATCTCTATTACACTTATTGGTTTAGACCATAATATGGGCCTAATGTGTGTCTGTTGTTAAGTCACAGGGAGACATTCAGAGTCGCAGATCATTTTTTCTTTTCCTCGAATGGCTGGTCGCACCGGTGCGACCTCAGATTTTTTTTAGTCACACCATTGAGAAATTAGGTCGCACGTGTAACCAAATATGCATTCATACATTGTTATTCTACTTACTAAAGTTCTATCATCATATACTGCTAAAACGTAATGCTAAAATGTAATGCTAAATTATCATATTATAATGGTTGACGGACTAAAAAACTGCTATTTTATAAACATAAGCTTTATATATATATATATATATATTAGGGGTGGGCATAGATAAAATTTTTTAATCTAGATTAATCTAGATTAATTTTGGAATTAACTAGATAATCTAGATTAAAATGGCTCATTTGAATTCGCGAAGATCAGAAATTTGCTACCCAAATAATGGCTTAAAGTAAGTCTTTGAGAACGGGTTTCTCAAGCCAGGTGGCGCATAGACCAGGGGCTCATCCCCTGTTTCCAGAATGCATCACAAACGCTTGAGAAAGCTGTTCTACTATGATAATTGGTGATGAAAATAAACTATGTTCAATAAGATGTACTTACTAACTGTTTATTCAGTTAAACAGATTTTAAACTTAGGCCTACATAAGAGGTCGTGATGAACTGTTTCAGTTTCCATTGGGAACTTCTTAAAAATAAATTGAAGCAAACCCCGCGGCTTCATAGCTGCATCCATGTTAGCAGTCACGTCTGATGTGGTAATTTCACAGTAACGTAGGCATACACAAGGTTCGAAGCAGAGGGTGAACGGGATGAATTCTCAAGTTCACATGAGACCTAAAGCGCATCCTGTTTGCTTAAAAGCGCACGTTTCGTTGTTATTTAGTGTACACAAATAAACTACTTACAGATTCGAAAGAAAGCTACTTTTTCTATGACCAAGAATGACGGAGATTTTAAGAGCAATGAGCGCACCGGAGCCTGTCCTGCGCAAACGCGCTCCACACAAAACTCAATAGCGCAATTTCTCTAGGTTAACTAATTGAGCGGCCATGTAAGTTGCTACTAAATCTTTATGAAAAGCCATAGGTTTATAGCGTTTGGATGTCCTGCCTGGTACCACATGACAGCCGTTAACAATCTGTCCTCACGGACTGCGAGCCTCTAGTTCGAAACTCGTTCTGCCCCCTACTATCGGCTAGGTTATCCGCGCTAAACATAAGTCATCATAGTGCGTTATAGACCCATATGAGAATAGATAACGGCGATATTTTTTTTATCGCCGATAAGAGTCTCGCGTTAACGCAGCACGTTACGCCGATAACGGCCCACCACTAATATATATATATATAGATAAGATATAATCATTACAGATACAGATATAGATCATTAATATTAATCTGGTAAGTAAATAAAAAAGTACTAGCCAACGGAGATTATATTGCCAAGGTGTCCATAGATGGTTGATATTATTTACAATAATCAATTAAATTGGACAGGTGCCTCTCACTTTGTCCCACAGAAACATTAAAATAGTGTAGATTAGTGTACACTGATTTATAATAATAATTTATTCTATTTAGAGACCGTTTTATTCATTAAACATATTTAATATTGGGGCATCCAAGTTATTTGACATATTTTAACCTTTTTTTTAAAGTAGCAATAGTTACTTTCCCTTGTAATTAGTTTATTTTATAATGATGTAACTATTTCTGAGAAGTAACTAGTAATATAACTAATTACTTTTTTAAAGTAACGTGTCCAACACTGCACACTATACAATGATGTATTGCTCATCTTTGTTGAATAATATAGAATATAAAGAGCTTTAAAAAAAATAAGCCATACCTGGTAGGAATGCACATATACTCACATAAACTGATATAAGATATTACAGTCTCTGTGAGCTCTTCCAGATAGTTTGCAACAGACTTAACAACACTCCAATCAGTGAGGTAAAAACAAGCTTTTAAATCTTGCTCTGCTTCATTAGACCATCTTTTAACAGTTCTTAATACAGGTTTAGCAGATTTTATTGTATGCCTTTAGGTTGGTATAAGATGAACCAAACAGTGATCAGATAGTCCTAAAGCTGCTCGTGGGACAAAGTGATATGCATCCTTTATCGCTGTATAACAGTGGTCCAATATATTATTGTCTCTGGTGGGACATGTGATGTGCTGTCTGTATTTTGGCAGTTTGCGGGAGATATTTGTTTTGTTAAAGTCCCCGAGAATGATTAAAACAGATTCCGGGTGTTTTATTTATATCTGTGATCAGATCAGCGAGTTTCTGTAAAGCTGAGCTCACGTGCGGAAATTCGGCAGATGTAACGTGCTGTCAGGTATTGCGTCATTCAGCCAGGTTTCCATGAAACACAGAGCAGCAGAGTTGGAAAAATCCAGGAGAGCAGAAGAGGTTCATCCATTTTGTTGGGTGGAGAGTGGAGATTCGCCAGATGGATGCCAGGCAACAGCTTTTTTAATCTGCTCTGACGAAGCTTTACGAGTGCACCGGCCCGATTCCCCCCGTTTGCGCATTCTAAACAGCACCACAGCTCCACCGACTACAATGTCCAGCAAAACTTCCGAATAATCAAAATCCGGTAAAAGATCTTGCGGTGTGTTCTGCCGAATGTTCAGCAATTCATCCCTGGTAAAACTGATCGTGTTTCAGAAACAAAAAACAGGAAAAACTAACAAAAACATTAGAAACACTGACGAGCAAAGCACTGTAGCTGCCATGAGTGGCGCCATCTTAGATCTTTTGCGGGAGATTGAAAATGTTTTGCAAGAAAATGCAAAGTTTCTTGGGAGAACGATTTTTTTAATGTGAAAAAAAGCAAATGTTTCGAAAAAAAAACGAAAAGTTTGCTTAGGGAATGCAATACTTTTCCCAAACAATGCAAATGCTTTGCTAGAAAAGGCAAAGTTTATTTAATGTTTTGTGCAATGGCAAAGTTTCTAGGGTAACGCAATACTTTTGGGAGAGAACGCAAATGTGCCCATTCTCATATTGTTTCCATGACAAAAGTTTCCGAAATAAAAATGTATCTGGTGAATGCAAAAGCATGCATTGAAATATAATTTTTGCTCCCATCTCATAAAATATTTTCAAAATGGCACACATGTAAAATACTTTTTCCCACCGAACAATTAGTAGGCTTTAGCCTAGAGGGGGTCCATGAGATCTGAAAGACTCAGGAATCTTGATATTGAACTGACCGGAGAGACACTGGCTTGAAAATCAAGCTCGGCCCGCCAGTTAAAGGTTTCGCTGTGGCGCATTACTGTGGGTTAACCTCTTAATGTAACATTTTTGGATTTATCACACCGATCTGGAGAACGGCTAGTATTTAAACACGCCGCTGGTTGATGTTTGTTTTGTTTTATGCTGTATGTCTGTATACAATATCCTGTACGTATAAACCCATCCATCATGGCACAACAGCTCCAAGCCACAATCCCATTTTGGACCACCTGAGTGAAATAAACATGACATACGTGTCGCTTTTTGCGCCACAGCCAGATAACGGATTAAGTGGGATTTACATAGACAAAAAAGGGCCATTACTTTACAGGTCTTTCAGAGGACATGCCTATTGATTGGCAACGTGAACCAAACAGCTGCGTTTTCTGCATTTAGTCCTTGTATTTGTAGGTTGGGTCTCGTGTTGAGATTCTCATAATGCTTCCAACAAAAGCCCGAAGTCAATTATGTAGCTGTCTGAACACATAGGTGCAGCCAGTAAGCTGCTCCATCAACAGAGCTACCGCTTTCCCTCATCTCATGTTTCTCGGCTCTCTCTCATCTTTCTCGAAAGGTCTCAACAGATGCCTGAGGTCCATAAACTCTCTGCATTCTCCGAAGCATCTGGGATCTGCTTCTCTGTCAAGGCAAGTTACGGGACAATAACCTCAGCCAGATTTCTCAGGGTAAAAATGTGTTTTTAAAAGCAGAGTTTGAATACATTCGGCACAAAACAGCAGAGAGCCAGGAATCAGCCTAGCGGCAAACACAAGCGCTCGACTCCTCACACTGTGAAAGGGTTACATCCGCATCTCGCACTGAAAGAAAATGCTCAACATACACACGGAGAAGAACAAATCCTGTTGAGCCAAGCTGAGCTGAGATACCCTACATACTAGCAGCCCTTCCAGGCACAATTAGGATTTTACGGAAGGGAGAAATCCACATTCCTGCACACACAGAACACCATCCAGTTATTCTCTCTTTCCTTCTCCAGTGCTAGGTAATCTTTCCTCTCCCTCTTACTTAGGAATTTGCGCGAAACAGAGGAAGTCTTGGAAATCAAATTAAGAGCTCTTTTTTGGCAGGGAAAGGGTGTCTGAGGGTTATCGAGAAAAGTGTACGTGTACGTTCGCTCGCAATTGATTTCTTCACATTATAGTTGTGAAAAAGAAGCATCCGTTTTAGGTGATTGAGTTTTGCTGTACCATTTCTAACAATATAGACCCAGTCTGCAGACTCGTGCTGAAGGCAAGGAAACCAAACATAATACTATAGTAGTTCTAGTGATTTGTTCTTGGTTTACGGGCTTTCTTTAACACTTTTAGGTTAGCAGAATGCAAAATGAATGCTGCTTGATAATATAACTCTACATGCTTCAAGGATAAGACATCTTTTCAAAAGTCAAGTAGGCGCACTAAATAATCACTAGTAATCAAAATGACTGATATTTATCAATTGTTAGTTTAAGTGTATGGTTCTTATTGTGCCTGATTCTGCAGTGAATTAAAAATAAAAAAGATCATTATAATATATGTTCAAAAGTTACATTATGGTCAAAGGTTAGAAAAATTAAGATTTTTTTTTATGTTTTTGAAAGAAGCCTGTTATGTTCACCAAGGCTGCATTTATTTGATCAAAATACAGTAAAATATTTTTGAAATATTATTACAGTTTATAATAGCTGTTCTCTATTTGAATATACTTTCAAATGTAATTTATTCCTGTGATGCAATGTCGAATTTCCAGTATCATTACTCCAGGCTTCAATCATTCTATAAGTAACATTTATTATTATTACAGTTGAAAAAAGTTGTGCTGCCTAATATTTTTTTTGTGGAAACCGTGATACATTTAAGGACTTGGATGAAAAAAACTGTTCAAAAGAACATCAATTATATGAAATAGAAATCTTTTGTAACATTATGAAAATCTACTGTCACATTTGATCAATTCAATCGATATTCATTTCTTAAAAAAAAAAGAATAATGCGACCCAAAACATGCAAAAAGTAGAGTTAAATTTTTTACAGATACCTTGGCCACAAAGGTGGGGAATAATAAATTAACAAATAATATCCTAACCTAAAAAAAGTGTAATACCGCCTGATCAAATCCTTGAGAATACAATTATTGTATATCCACGCTGTCCCATTACTGAAATTAAATTGCCATTTCCTTTCATTCAGCACCTTTTAAACTGTTTGATATTTTCACACACACACACACACACACACACACACACACACACACACACACACACACACACACACACACACACACACACACACACACACACACAAACACACACACAAACACACACACAACTTTATTAGGTACACCAGTTCAATTGCTTGGTAACACAAATTGCTAATCAGCCAATCACATGGCAACAACCCAATGCATGTAGGCATCTAGATGTGGTGAAGACGACTTGCTGAAGTTCAAACCGAGCATCAGAATGGGGAAGAAAGGGGATTTAAGTGACTTTGAACGTGGAATGGTTGTTGGTGCCTGACGTTCTGGTCTGTGTATTTCAAAAACTGCTGATCTACTGGGATTTTCATGCACAACCATCTCTAGGGTTTACAGAGAATGGTCCGAAAAAGAGAAAATATCCAGTGAGCGGCAGTTGTGTGGATGAAAATTCCTTGCTGATGTCAGAGGTCAGAGGAGAATGGGCAGACTGGTTAGAGATGATAGAAAGGCAACAGTAACTCAAATAACCACTCGTTACAACCAAGGTATGCAGAATACCATCTCTGAACACACAACACGTCGAACCCTGAAGCAGATGGGCTACAGCAGCAGAAGACCACAACGGGTACCGCTCCTGTCAGCTAAGAACAGGAAACGGAGGCTACAATTCGCACATGCTCACCAAAATTGGACAATAGAAGATTGGAAAAACGTAGCTTGGTCTGATGAGTCTCGATTTCTGCTGCGACATTCAGATGGTAGGGTCAGAATTTGGCGTAAAGAACATGATAGTATGGATCCATCCTGCCTTGCCTCAACGGTTCAGGCTGTTGGGGGTGTAATGGTGGGGGGATATTTTCTTGGCACACTTTGGGCCCCTTAAACGCCAGAGCCTACCTGAGTATTGTTGTTGACCATGTCCATCCCTTTATGACTACAGTATACCATCTTCTGATGGCTATTTCCAGCAGGATAATGCACCATGTCACAAAGCTCAAATCATCTCAGACTGGTTTCTTGAACATGACAATGAGTTCACTTTACTCAAATGGCCTCCACAGTCACCAGATCTCAATCCAATAGAGCATCTTTGGGATGTGGTGGAACAGGAGATTCACATCATGGACGTGCAGCCGACAAATCTGCAGCAACTGCGTGATGCTATCGTGTCAATATGGACCAAAATCTCGGAGGAATGTTTCCAACACCTTGTTGAATCTATGCCACAAAGAATTAAGGCAGTTCTGAAGGCAAAAGCGGGTCCAACCCGGTACAAGCAAGGTGTACCTAATAAAGTGGCCAGTGAGTGTATATTCTTGTGTAATATAAAGAAGTATCTCTATATAATGATACAGCAGACTTCCAGAAGCTCATTCACTTCAGCTTCATTAATTAGGCCTAAAACTTTATTATTTATACAATGGCAAGAAAATTAACAGAATGGAAATTATGAGCTGAAGTTAATCACTGCTGAATGAGGGGTGGAGTTAGCAGTTAACGTGTGTTGTTCAGTTTTGCTACTTTTTTCTTTTCATCTTTAGAAATGTTGATGTTATCTTACAGAATTACGTAAATGCATTGGTAATCCTGAAAATATGTCACTTCCTGAAATTTCATACAGAATTGCCTTTTTTGTTCTAGAAAAGCCTACAGGATTGTGGCGAGTGGGGCGGGGCCGAGAGCCGTGAGAACGGAGCGAGGCCGGTGGAGTAATTGTAATGAACGAACCTGCACCGTCACCGGTTCGAGTCCCACGGAGGAGCTTCGGAAGGGTTAATGAGGAGTGACAACAGTGGAAGACGAGAGAGACCAGGCCTGGAATTTTAGTTTGTGTTTTTTTGCGGCAGTCGTCCGTGAGGGGCTGCCGCTTTTCATTTGTGTTTGTTTATTTTGTTATTAAAATGTGTTGAATGTTCGCCTGTTCCCGCCTCCTTCTTCCGTATATATCAACTTCGTTACAAGGATCAAAAGTGATAGTGAGGAAAAAGCACTAAACTGATTAATTAAAGTACTATTGCAAAGAAAACATGTTTTGTATGGATAGTTTTCATTAAAGAAAAAGAGGGGGGGATAAAATGCTTCTCAACTCATAATTTGCAGAAAACCCAGGGACACAACAGCAATGACAACAGCCAATAAAACCAAAATACTGAACACAATTTACCTAATTAACCTTATTTAATTAATGGTCATAGTGTGCAATACAATGAAATCAAGTATGTAATCAAGAAATTTGAAACTTTAACAGTTTTGATCTTTATTTATTTATCTAGTATATGGTAATAATATTATTTGACAGGGACATCAAAATGATATTGACTTGTTAGACATTCAAGTTTTCTGGGACCTATAAACATCAAACACTGATAATTGGATCATGTACTAAAACAACAATCATGATAAAATACAACAAATGAATCGCTAAAATAGTGAAACTAATACACACTATACTGAATTATTCATTATTATATAAAAACATAGGCTTTTATTAAAGAATAGCGAGTGCTGAGCATCACATGTGTCTGCTGTCCTTGAAAAACACAATGTACCAGATCATTGAAGAAAGCTGATCTAATTTAACTCACTGATTCATATAACTGCATAGGGAGTGAGAGAGACTGCGAGTGTCAGGAATCCTTTATTAAGTTCCAAGATGCAGTCATTAAGATTACAGTTGAACAGTGATTCACAAACATCATGTACTGTATTTTCTAAATATGCTAATCTATGGAGAATTATGGGCATTTTGCAACCAAGCCAAGTCATCCAAACACACACAGACACAGACACACAGCTAAAGTGCAACAACATATTAAAGTAGTCGGTTAGGCGATAGTTGCTAAGTTGAAGCAACAGTTTTGATTGAAGCAGACACTGGAACGCTTACTGAGATTGACTCTGGCCTTTTAGCTATCAGCACAAAAGGGCTGAGCCCTCATGAACATATTATTACTGTCACTAAAGATTCCTTCAATGAATAGAAAAGGTTAACAATATCTCTACCATGTGAAATGACACTGGATCTAACAGCTTAACCATGACCTGCAGTTAACCCACAAATGTGTCAAAATATAATCAGAGTATAAATATGTGAACATGCTAGAAAAAGATTTGAATGGAAAATTTATATAAAATGAACAATTCCATTCCTGACTTCTGATTGGTCAATACAGCATTCCAAGTGCAAAAACATAATACACCATTTGTATTATGCAGTATGGATTTTATAGAAGTGAAGCCGTGCTCTATTGTTAATATAAGCACAGCTAAAATTCAGTGTCAATGTACAGTGCTCAGCGTAAATGAGTACACCCCTTTGAAAAGTAACATTTTAAACAATATCTCAATGAACACAAAAACATTTTCACAAATGTTGACAAGACTAAGTTTTATATAACATCTATTTACAGTTTTTGCCCGTTGCTTGAACACATTTTGCAAAACTTCGCTCATTGTGCCAAAACTCTAAACACAAGTAAACATGACACGACACTGGGAAATATACCATTCACATCTGTGCCAAATTGAAACTCTACTCTCAAAACCTAAACTCTGCTATCAAAACCTAACATTCCTTTGTCAAAATGTAACTCTGTTGACAAAATGACACATTCTTGCATCATATGCAAACACTTTCAGATCAGGGGGAACACAATAGTCTACTTTATATAAAACACTGCAGTCTTTGATTTTCATTGTTTATTCAGAAGGCATATTTTCAGGAGACACATTTTCAAACAACCAAAAAAGCAAATAGGCCTACTCAATATTGTACATTGCAGTACCATGAATTCAGATAAAGCAAAAAAAAAAAAAAAAAAAAAAAAAAAACCTTAATACAGTAATAGAAAAAACACTATACCGTAAACACAAAAAATCATGACAATTGTGCATACGTGGGCTCATGGATCCCGCCGTCTGTTGGGGTCTGGCCACAGGACCTCATCGACATCGCAAGCAATGTCTTCTCCCGCTAGGCACCGGGGAAAATATCCTCTTGCATGTCGAAACCATCCATGGATTACTGTCACCTGAATGTCGCCGCAGGCCTGTTCCATTGCCTGCAGAAGAGGCATGCGGGCATGTGGTTGGCGGTCATATACACGCCATCTCCAAGCCGAGAAAAATTCCTCTATAGGGTTTAAAAATGGTGAGTAAGGGGGCAAGTATACCACTTCAAATTGATTGTGGTTGGTGAACCAGGCCTGGACCAGAGCAGCCCGATGGAAACTGACATTATCCCATATCACCACAAACCTGGGCTGATCTGGTCTGTTCTGTACAACTATATTATGGAGAGCATCTAGAAATGTGAGTATATGTTGGCTATTGTATGGACCTAGTTTTGCATGATGATGCAGAAGCCCTCGAAGGCTTATGGCGGCACACAATGTGATATTTCCCCCGCGCTGCCCTGGGACGTGCACAATTGCCCTTTGGCCAATTACATTACGACCCCGTCGTCTTGTTTTGCTCAGGTCGAATCCAGCTTCATCAATGAAAATGAATTCATGAGGCTGTGCAGCTCCATCCATGGCCAAGATTCTCTGTAAAAAAAAAAAAAGAGAACATATTACTGTACTACAGTGCTACACATACAGAACCCTCACCCCATCACACAGGTACCTGTGTAGCTCTCAGAATGGATCCATGTGGTACTGATATGGTACATATTCAGCTGCTACTGGATTTCACCAATACTGTATTGTAAATGTAAAGGACAGTTACACTTACCCGTACATATTCAGCTCGAAGTCCTTTGACCCTGTCACTGTTCCTCTCAAATGGGACTCTGTAGAGCTGCTTCATGGTGATGCTGTGTTTTCCCAAGATGCGTCTGATGGTGGTGATGCTCACATGGTTTATGTTGTTGAACACTTGCCTGTCTGCAAGTATTTTCTGTCGTAGCTGGTGGAGACGGATGGCATTGTCTGCCCTCACTAGGTCCACAACGGCAAGTTCCTGCTGTTGTGTGAACAGGCGTTGGCATCCTCCCCAGAAGGTCTTCGAGTCATTCTAGAGAAATACAACCACATATTGTCATCGGTTTGCTTATTTTTCTTACAGTACTTTACTGTATATATTGTATCATCCACTGTACAACACTGTACTTCAATATAAGTAATCATGGTATGTTTCACAAAAACTACCACTTTGGCTGCAAAAGGAGCATTAGCACCCTGCAATACCCTGTACACTTGATATGGTAATGTGATATACTGTAGAACAGTGCTATAAAAACCATCTGAGTAGAGTAGAAGGTAGAGAGGTGAAGACATACCTGTATTCTAGTCGGAATGTTCTTATTACAGATGCCACTGTGAAGCGGCTTAGATGTGGGTGGACTCTCTGCCCAGCTTCCCTCATAGTCAGGCCATGGTTGATGACATGGTCCACCAAAGTTGCTCTTATATCATCAGAAATATGGGTCCGTGCATGGCCTCTTCGACCTCGACCTCCTCCTCCTCCTCCTCCTCCTCCTCCTCCTCCTCTTCCTCTTCCTCTTCCTCTTCCTCTTCCTCTTCCTCTTCCTCTTGCTCTCCCTCCATCCATGCTTGCAAAGTTCTTGAAATGGCTAAACTGAGGGCTTTTTGTAGTTGGCTAATTGGTGTTCAGTTTTGCAAGTAAGTGCCTTCAGGTGTGTATTTGAGTGGTTGCAATTACCCGATGTGTTTTGTATTTTGGATACATGTGTTTTCCAAATGGCACCCTGAGATTTCATTTTTGAACGAAGTGTCTTATGTATGAAATAGAGTGTAGTATGCAGGACCATGTGTGTTGCATAAAGGAGTAAGTGTGTTGCATAATTGCAACTAGAGTGCAAAGCAGCGCTTTTGTTTAAGGTATGAATACATGTGTGTGAGGTATGGTAACAAAAGCTTCAAGTTGTGTTACTTTAGTCTAAGCATGGGTCTATAGTGTTCAAGCAACGGGCAAAAACTGTAACTTATAACATGAAATTAAGGTTAATAATATAACTTAGAAAACAAAATTTTCAGTTTTACTCAAATTAGGGTGATGCAAAAATGAGTACACCCCACTGAAAGTCTCTGGAGCAAAGCTAAATTTTAGACTACAAATGTCTAATTTAACAAGAATTCAACCACAGGTGAGTCTAATTATTCATTACACGGGTGTTTAGCAGACAGTTGACTATAAAAGGGTGTTACTTAAAGAAAACCCCTTCCCATTTCATGCTGTCAGCAATGGCACCACATGGAAGAGAAATGTCACAAGACCTGAGAAAGAAAATCATTTCTTTACACAAGAAAGGTGAAGGCTACAAGAAGATCAGCAAAGCTTTACTTATCAGTCAGAATACTGTACCAAAAGTGGTACAAACATTTAAAAAAGATGGAACTGCAACCATCTCACAGAGACGTCCAGGTCGTCCACGGAAGTTAACACCTCGTCAGGAGCGTCTTCTGATGAGAAGGGTTGAAGAAAATCGACATGCAAGTTCACTGCAGTTATCTAAAGAAGTAGAAAGCCAAACTGGGGTGACTATTTCCCGTGACACAATACGGCATACACTGCAAAGGAATGGCATGCATGGGTGCCATCCACGAAAGAAGCCTCTCCTAAAGCCCAGGCACAAAAAAGCCAGCCTAGAGTTTGCCAGGGCCCATGCTGACAAAGATGAAGACTACTGGGACTCTATACTCTGGAGTGATGAGACCAAGATAAATGTTTTTGGAACTGATGGCTTCAAAACTGTATGGCGTCGCAAAGGTGAGGAATACAAAGAAAAAGTGTGTCAAAGAAATACAAAGAAAAAGTGTGTCCTTATGTGGGGCTGCATGAGTGCCGCTGGTGTCGGGGAGCTGCATTTCATTGATGGCATCATGAATTCACAAATCTACTGCTCTATACTGAAAGAGAAGATGCTACCATCACTCTGTGCCCTTGGTCGTCGTGCACTTTTCCAACATGACAATGATCCTAAACACACATCTAAGGCCACTGTTGGATTTCTGTAGAAGAACAGGGTGAAAGTGATTCAGTGGCCAAGTATGTCTCCTGATCTGAACCCAATCGAACACCTCTGGGGAATTCTGAAGAGACAAGTTGAGCATCACTCTCCATCCAGCATCCAATCTCTAAAAGAGGTCATTCTTGAAGAATGGAAAAAGATAGATCTGGCAAAATGTCGCCAACTTGTTCATTCCATGCCTAGAAGTCTTGGTGCTGTCATTAAAAATCATGGAGGCCATACAAAGTACTAGATTTAGTAGTTTTTGTTGTGGGGTGTACTCATTTTTGCATCACCCTAATTTGAGTAAAACTGAAAAATGTGTAATCTAAGTTATATTATTAACCTTACTTTCATGTTATAAGTTAAACAGATGTTATATAAAACTTAGTCTTGTCAACATTTTGGAAAATGCTTTTGTGTTCATTGAGATATTGTTTAAAATGTTACTTTTCAAATTACTCATTTACGCTGAGCACTGTATATGTTTTCCTCGTGCGTGAACGCTTTAGAAGACAATACAAAAAAAAAAAAAAAAAAATTCTCCCAGCCGGATAAGGCAAATGCACATGGAAGTAAGTTGACTTATGCCCACTTGTGTTCTTTTCACAGACAAAATGTCCACATGGTGTTCCAAGTCCTTGTGTATTGTGGGGGAGAGGAGCGGTGAAAAACCTCAGTCACTTCAGGGTAATGCAAATGACTTTAATATGTTAAGAAGATTAAAGTGGATAAATGTCTAGATACATTTTTTTTGAAAAGCCACATAAACCTCTAGTGTTTTTATTTTGTGAGGGGAGGGCTGGATATACGTGAGTCAGTTCAGGATGATCAACACAAAAACCCTTCCGAAACACGATGCCATTGGCTGAAGAAAATTGGGCTTATTCGAGATTTTGCATTTTAAGCTTCTTGAATGTAAGACCATCCCACTTCTTTCTTATTATTTTTAAACACCAACCCTTAGGACAACAAAAAGCTACCGGCAGACATAGGTCACAATCTGCTATCTCCACGCTCTCTCCCGAATTAGGCTTGGTTGTCTTCTTCAGCTTTTGTCAAAGTGGTCTTACAGATGGTGAGCTCTGAACTACTTTTGCGGTCTTCCTGTGAAAGTAAGTACACATGTGGCCTGTCAAATAAAGCACTAACTATACTAGTGTTTCTCATATTATTGTTAACAAACCAAGTTTTTTTTATAGGTGAGCTTTCTTGGTGATGCAATGAACACAACTTATTTTTTGAGAAAGAAATCCAAACACGAAATGACAACCAACTGCAGCAACTGGCCACAGTTTGGTAGAACATTGCTTAAAAATGTACAGATGCCGTAGCAAAAATATGTGAGTGTGAAAAATGAAAGAGAGAAATGGAACAAAATAACATAAAAGGATTAAGAAATGATTTGCATAACATTTCCGTTACTTCCAAAGCACAGGATCAGAGACATGACAGGGACGTGATGACTGCTGAGTCTTATCGTCAACCACATTCTCTTCAAGGCACAAAGCTAGTCAAGATCAATCACAGTTCATTTCACAATTAAAGATATAACCATCAAGAGAATCTCTTCAGCTTGCTTCTGGGATCCAAAATCTGATGCATAAGAACATGTTTATTTCATTCACATTCCCTTCGCTTTTCTTATGATACTGAGAATTATCGCTGTCCCAACCACCCGGTAAAATTAACAAGGGGTGACATCACGATAATCTGAAACATAAGTGAGTTATGCTCAAGTGTGATATGTGCCATGCGCTTACTAGTATGATTATTTGCTCTGATTAAAAAGACAATATTTAACCAGCTGGGTTGCTGCCAATGAAAATCTGATTCAGCAAGTAATGACCACAAAACAATATCAACAACAACAACATGCCCAATAGGTACTAAAGAATCTGCAGAACAAGGGAATATATGAAGGAAAAGAACAAGAGCAAATGGTAACCCTGAAAGAAGGAAGGAAGGAAGGAAATAATTGCAATGGAAGTAGTAAAGGAAGAAGTGGAAAGAAATATAGGTAAGGAAGGACTAAAGGAAGAAAGGAAGGAAGGAAGAAAGTGGAAAGGAAGGGAAAGTGGTATGGAAGTAGGAAAGGAAATAATGAAGTAAAAAGGAACAACATGGAAAAGAACAAAGGATGAAAGCTCCACTGAGCCTTTTTGCAGATATATTATATAAAGCTATCTACAAAAAAAGTAATATTGCAATATTGTATCTTCTGCACTTAATGTTTAATTAATTTTAATAAATTAGTTTTATTTCATTTTAAGTTAAACATTTCCTAAACACTTTGAAAAAATGTCCACACTCTGAAAGCTTAACAGTTGTGCAGCGCATGAGCGCCATGCGTTTGAGTTCGAGTTTAGTCTGCATCGTGCCCCATTTCTTTACTTCTCTTCATTCTAATTTCATTGAGTGAAATGGACATACAACAAAAATGTTTGTTAAATCAAGTTGCAAAAGTTCGATAGAAAGTTGCAAGCGACTTTGATATGAATGCAGTCTCACAGAAAAGAAGATTACACATGGCTCATTAAATACTGTCCCTTCTTTCTCACAGTTCCCACAGAACCACAGATCTGCCAAGCCTCTCTTGTTCTCGCATGTTTATCTGTGGAAACAATATCTTTGCCAAGAGAAAAGGGGGATGGCGGGAAGACATGGAGACAGTGAAAGTTTGTAAAAGGCCCCAGGGCTCTTTCAGGACCAGGTGAATCAGTGGGCCGGGACAGACACACAGGGAGGGGGTGGCAGGGAAGATTTACGGCAAATCTTCAGAAACACATGCATTTAATTCCTGTAAAATTAATGCAAATCCTAAACTTTGTAAAACTCTTATAGGAGTTCTGAGGGAAAATAAGTTTATGAAGAGCTCCGAAGTTCTAAACTCGCTCGCCGATGATCATTAAACAAGGTAACGTGTCGAAGCCGCGGCCCAGCGGGTTGCACGCGTCGTCCGGCACGCTAATGCGGGTGCCAATTCTGCTCACGTCATTTCCCGATCCGTCTTCCTCGCACCATTTCCTGTCTTCTCTAAGCGAAAGTGACAAGAAGGCCCCAAATCCGAAAAGGCAACATGACTTCAACCTTTTGTAACAGCACAGCATGCAGGGCATCAAATGCACTGTAACGGCATGTCACAGTCTTTGCACCTAAGCGAACGTGACGCCCACTCAAACAGACACCCGGCAACATCAGCCTGCAACAATATCAGCTCACAATTCACATTAGAGATGGCATTACATATTTGTGACAGGCTTGCCTTTACACGCAGAACTCCTCAAATGGGATTGGGCAGATCCCTCTAAACAGCTTGCAGCCGAGTGACATTTTGTCCCCATTTCAGCAACGGTTCTGCCAGATATGATCCACCATCTAGTTATCGCAAGTGTTAGGCTAATTACTTTAGCTGCTTGAGCCTGGCCTCCGATGCTCCGTGCAGCATCAATTCTCCGGCAAACGCTCTGCGGTTTCCAGGCTTCGTATAAATAGAAATTTAATTTCTGTATGTTTGTCCTGGCATCCTCTGCGGCAAAGGCATATTCCCGAGCCTGATGGATTATTGCATCTTTGAACTTTAAAATATCTGTCAATGTAGGGAAAAGGCACAAAGTAGAATCTCGACTTTAATGAGATTTGTAAGTGACAAACGAGAGATTAATGGTGTAAGTCGATGTAATTCCATCTTTCCGAATGCGTCTCCCATACCTTCTCGTCTGACTTCTCTCTGTTTGTCTTTTCTCTCTGCTGAGGTCTAGGTTTGATGTAAAGCGGATTTTCAAATGAAGGTGAAGCGGCATGTCATTATGAAGGACCTTAATAAAGATGCATTGTTAAAACGAGAAGAGTGCTCCAGTCATTTCAAAGCTGACGGAAAAACTGAAAGATAAATAACTAGAACAATCAGTGAGCTAATAAATACAGTAAAATAAAAATACAGCTGGAGATGTGACTTAATATAGTTATATACCAAGTCAAAAATGTCAGAAGTTTAAAAACAAATTTTTTGTTATTTATTCCTGTGTCAGTCTGAATTTTAAGAATAATTACTCCAGTCTTCAGTGTCATTCTAATATGCCAATTTGGTCATCAGAAAAAGAAAAAATATATATATATTATTATCATTATGCGTTTAATTTTTTTTAATGATCAAACAACATTGAATAACAATCCAATTAAGTAAACATCCAACTATAAGACGCTACTTTTACACTGAAGAATAATACAAACATATTATAAGTAATGCAAGCAACACAACCTGAAGAGTGAATCCGATAACATTGGTCATGTGTTTAGCATGTTTATATTTGAGACTACTCATAAAAAAGCTTCTATTTTGATGTAGTTTGCTTTTCTGTTCTTTTTTTACATGAATTATGTTATCATAAGTATAATAATTGTATACTGATTGTATGAACTTTATACATGATTAAAAAAATTATAATAATAAAATGTTATTTGGTACACCTCTGTTTTAATTTAACAACAGTTACTCAATGAACTCAATAATGCTGCTGCTGCTGATGATGATGATGATGAGCCAATGTTCATGTTCTCCAAAGAGCATCTTGTGCTTCAATGGAAATAAGAACATCTGACCAAGTCACATAATCAACAACACAACATTTGATTAGTGATCTATAAATATTGGTGCAGAATATTTAAAATGTATTTTAAATTATACCCTTTTCTTTAATTTATCATAATCCTACAACTACAGGTTTTCAATGTTTACAGATTAAAAAAATGAAGTAAGGTAAAACAGGACAGAAACATAATGAAACAGAATTCAAGTACATAGAGAAGGCCAAAGACATGAAGATGGAGATGTATAACGTCTATGGTCAAAGTCCAGAAGCTCCTGGGGCCTCACAGGAGTTGACATCTCAGCGCTGAACCTTCAGCAGGATCCGCTTCCTGAAGCTCACTGTGGAATCTGTATGTTCATGACGTATCAGTCGGAGAGCCGTGTAGAGACCTTATACAACATGTAAATCATCTGAGTGTGTGGAAACGAGGATTATGTGGCTTATTGCCTCTCTCAGCGTTCAACTGAATATTCAT
The DNA here is from genome assembly GCA_027474115.1 of Schizopygopsis malacanthus. Taxonomy (NCBI): domain Eukaryota; kingdom Metazoa; phylum Chordata; class Actinopteri; order Cypriniformes; family Cyprinidae; genus Schizopygopsis; species Schizopygopsis malacanthus. The sequence goes on from CM049881.1 coordinate 6,751,200, forward strand.
ATCAATCCTTAGCCTCTAGTGAAGAGTAACAGCAGATGTTGGCAGTGTCAGATCCCCGGTGTGATTCATAGGCATTGTGTAAGAGCGCCTGATGATGACTGTATAAATGAGGTCCAGTGTCAAAGAAATATGCTTGTTATCATGATAAACAGATCCACTGGGGAGAAAGAGAGAAACCTGGCGTCTATCCTGACTGAGAGCCTGTAATCCTACATGGCCGAGACGCCCACCTGGTTATGGCAGATTTACTATTAAACAGACTACGGTGACCTTCTTTCATTCATGGAGTGGATCTCATCTAGTAGCAGGGTTGGGCAAAATTGGGAATTTGAGAACTGGCTCTATTCCAGTGCATGGTAATTCAGTTTCACAGAATTGGCCACACCCAGCACTGCAAGATTTAAAAAAATAAAATAAATACAAATCTGAGGCAGAAATCACACATTCATAGGGCTAAAATGTATTTGTCCAACTCAGTCGCACCTTCTGCAGGTCATTTGTTTTAAACTATTACCCACTCTTTTGCACCAAAATCACACGATGATTGTAAAACAATAAGCTACCAAAATTGTTCAAAGCTGCCCTTCTCCATGTAGTGAAAATGTTGATCACTGGCTGTCAAATTTATTTGCAATTTTGATTAGTTTATTCTAAAATTAATATTTGTATTAATGTTCTAAATTTATATTTTAAATGTATAATAATAATTATTATTATTTAAAATGCATATTTTTTATAAAAGCTAAATTTTTGCTTCAGTTCTATAAAAACATTTTTTTTAAGAAAAGAAACATAATTTCAAAATAATAACAATAAAAGTATAGGAATGAATGAATGAATGAATGAATTAATTAATGATGCATTTATCTAGCGCTTTATTGTGTATTGTTGTACATCCAAAGCGCTTTACAATCATGTGGGGGGGTCTCTCCTCAACCACCACCAGTGTGCAGCATCCACTTGGATGATGCGACGGCTGCCACTGGATAACGGCGCCAGTGCGCTCACCACACACCAGCAACAGGTGGAGAGGAGAGAGAGTCATAGAGCCAATCAAGTGTATGTGCTCACCACACACCAGCTACAGGTGGAGAGAAGAGAGAGTCATAGAGCCAATCAAGTGTATGCGCTCACCACACACCAGCTACAGGTGGAGAGGAGAGAGAGTCATAGAACCAATCAAGTGTATTTGCTCACCACACACCAGCTACAGGTGGAGAGGAGAGAGAGTCATAGAGCCAATCAAGTGTATGTGCTCACTACACACCAGCTACAGGTGGAGAGAATAGAGAGTCATAGAGCCAATCAAGTGTATGTGCTCACCACACACCAGCTACAGGTGGAGAGGAGAGAGAGTCATAGAGCCAATCAAGTGTATGTGCTCACCACACACCAGCTACAGGTGGAGAAGAGAGAAAGACATAGAGCCAATCAAGTGTATGCGCTCACCACACACCAGCTACAGGTAGAGAGGAGAGAGAGACATAGAGCCAATCAAGTGGATGGGGATTATTAGCAGGCCATGATTGACAAGGGCCAGTGGAGGGAATTTGGCCAGGACACCGGGGATACGCCCCTACTCTTTACGAGAAGTGCCATGGGATTTTTAATGACCACTGAGAGTCAGGACCTCGATTTAACGTCGAATCTGAAAGACGGTGCTTTTTGATGGTATAGTGTCCCCATCACTATACTGGGGCATTAGGACCTACACAGATCACAGGGTGAGCACCCCCTGCTGGCCTCACTAACACCTCTTCCAGCAGCAACCTCAGTTTTCTCAGGAGGTCTCCCATCCAGGTACTGACCAGGCTCAACCCTGCTTAGCTTCAGTGGGCAACCGATCTTGGGCTGCAGGGTGATATGGCTGCCTATAATAATATAATATAACAAAATAATATTCTATAATATTCAGCTTCTTGGGTGGTCCATTTAAGACCACATTTAAATCTTGTCTCAGTTAGTTTCAATCTTGTACGCCTGCTTCATGTTAATTGGCTCCATTAATACAAATTTGGAACATTACGGGAAATTAAGTAAAACGTTCATTCATTGTCCATAAAATGTAATTTAAATGTATTAAATATAATAATGTTTATAACCAGAAACAGCAGGGTTTTAACCAGAGCTGTAGGCCTTATGTTCTGTATTAACCATCTGGCCCTCTTCGGTCACTTTTGACCGTAAATGAGGAAAGTGTGACTCCTAAACGAAGAGGGCCAGAGGGTTAAATATAATAATGTGTACATAAAAAACTCATGTTGTGCATTTAAATAGAAAAACATTATTTTATGAATTCAATGCATTTTTTTGTATGATAACCAGAGCTGTAGTCCTTATGTTAAAAAAATAAAAATGTAATTATATATAAATTATATATATACACACACACACACACACACACACACACACACACAGTATAGACTTATAAAGCCTTAATGTGAACAAAACAAATAATTATATTTGAGTGCATTTCAAAGCTAATATATTTAAAAATGTTCAAATTATTACATTTATTTTTAAAAGTGCAATTAGGCTACATTTTTTGTTGCATTCAGATAACAGCTCTAGTGACATACTAAAAATGCAATGTATTACTAAAAACAACACTTATAGCAGAAATATGAATTTCTATGAATTATCTCCAGCCCTTCCTCTTAAAAGACAGACGAATTAAAGCGGTTCGCCCACTGAGAGTATAAAAAGCAAACTCCAAACCCCCTCTCTTCCTCCATCTTTCAAGAGGCCTAACAGCGAAAGACCTTTCAGGAATCCTGCATGGGTGGACGAGTGGGTTTTCCCTGGGAAAGACACTCAGGGTCTTCCGGAAAGGAACCCCACCTTCGGATGTCGGATAGCACGCCGCTATGGCGCGCTGCTGCCAAGGCTAGCGTGGGTGAGTGGGCAGCGCTGCACTGAGACGACTAGCAGCCGTGGGCACTGCCAGGCTTAGCGATGAAGATGCCGCCCCTGTCGTCATTACAGGCAGCTAACAGAAAAGAACAGAGAGTTTCGTCGAAATAAGCCAAAAAAAGCAGGAAGTAGGGAGGGATGGTTCACATTGAAATCCTCTCGCGACGCCCCCATGCACGGTTTTAAGCACAGCGTACAAAATCACTCTCACAGAGAGAGCGGGAGAAAAATAGATATTAGCGGCGCAGTAAGCTAGCTCAGGAGATCACGTCCAGGCGCTTTCTAATCACTGTAATGGTTTAGAAACCTCATGCTCATCTCTCTTAAGCACCGAATAAAACAGTAGAAGTCCCCATATGAACCACAGGCGCTGCTTTCCTATGCCAAAGAGACTTTCGACAGCTGCGGGGGGTGACAGCCTAAAAAAGTTAACGTGATTTTTGAGGAATAAGTCACGTCCTAGAATACCACCCGATAAGAGCTCGGGGAAATGAGATGGAGTTGAGAAGTTCTGAAAACGATGCAAAATACTTCTCGATCAGCAAATAACGCGTGCCAGATCGCACCTTCATCCAGAATACAAGATTATGCAGATGTTTGAATAAGCATCTACACTCCAGATATCTGTAAGAACATGCAGCATGTTGGAGATCAAAGGCTGCTCTATGCCAAACGCAGCCTCACAGATGCTAGTTTAAAGTAAGAATGCGTGATAAATCAATAACCTCATAAGTGATATTAGTCGATACTGGAATAGCATCGGGGATTATTTACAACTCATATATATATATAGCAGATAACATACACTCTAAAAAAAAAAAAAAAAAAAAAAACTCGCACTCTTAAAAAGAAAAGACTCCCTGGCATTAATGGTTCCATGAAGAATCTTCAACATCCATGGAAACTTTCCACTCCACAAAAAGTTATTTAGTAGAAAATGTTTCCACTGTAAAGAGGAAATAAACAAATATTCTTCAAAACTGTTCACTGAAAGGCTCTTTTGGGAACCCAATAAGGTTCTTCTAACCATAAACAGAATTGCTTCAAAACATGGTCTCAAACTCAATTCCTGGAGGGCCACAGCTCTGCAGAGTTTCGCTCCAACCAGCTCCAAATCACACCTGCTTGGAGGTTTCTAATAATCCTGAAGAGCTTGATTAGCTGGATCAGGTGTGTTTAATTAGAGTTGGAGCTAAACTGTGCAGAGCTGTGGCCCTCCAGGAATTGAGTTTGAGACCAATGCGACCTTGCTTTTGGAATTTTTCGAATTTGGAAACAATTTGGATTTTTTTAAGAGAGTATGAATGAACTCTTGAAGATGTTGCAGCGACAAGCAACAGGAGATTTCTTAATCACTTGAACTCGATTTATGTGGCTTTGCCCACCTTGAAATATCATTGGTCCAAAATCCTGCTCTTCGTGCTTTTACAGACTAGTTCACATTTGTTTGGGCTGACTGTGATTTTATCAAGGTGCACAGGTATGTATTGCTCAGTGAAAAGGGATAAATTGTCTCTGGATACGCCGTTAAAAAACTTTTTCTTCAAAATCTCATGTAAAATGGGGGGCTTTAGTGTGAATATAATTTTTGAACAAACTGTATAAATACATAGTATTGGCCATCAAACTGGTTATCAATCAAAGCCTAAAAACAATTATTGTCTATCAATATAGCAATTATTTATATAAGTTTATGAATCTTGAAAAGTACCAAGGTCAAGACCTTAATCAGGCCTTTACAATGGAAAACACCATATAAATGTCCTACTGAACATCATATAATTTTTATTTTATTTACACCATTTGTCATCTGAACATTTAGTGTGTTGTTAAACAACAATACAATCCACTGAACACACTACTTCTATCCCTCACAGCCTCGTTTTCATAGATAAGAAATGATTTTGATGATGTAAATGAATCGAGGATATTTGTGGTTCTGGAAAATGGCACAAGCGTTACAACACAAGTGTTGGTACACAGAATGCTGCCAATAGTCTGTTCTCCAAACTGAGAACATGTGGTATCATTACAAGAGAAACCAAAAAATATTACATACATAATAAACCCCATTTATAAAAGACCATTTATGAAATCCAATTAAATTTAGATTTTTTGTATGTGTGAGAGTAAATACATGTAAAAAGCACACTGGCGTTTAAGTTCTTTCATCAAAACATTGTTGTACTACCTGTTAAACCAGTCCTAATAAGGTCAATTTTACAAGGATATAGTTCACCTAAAATTGCCATATTCTGTCATTATTAGTCACCCTCATGACAGTCCAATCCACCAAAACTTCATCAAAAAACTTCACCATAAATCCAACTCTTCTGAAGACATATGAGTGATTTTCTTTTACAATAAAGCATCATGTTATGAACATTCAATGGAGGGACAAAAATCGCTCAGGTTTTATTAAAAATATCTTAATTTGGGTCTAAAGACTAACAGAAGTGACATGAGATTGAGTAAATGACAGAATTGTCATCCCTTTATCAAAGCCAGCATCTAATGCTATTTTACTACCTGATTTACGATTGCAGTTTTAATATGACAAAAAACAGGTATGCTAGATCATTATAAAACATGTTGCCAATTGAAAAAAAAACAAGATGTGCTAAAACAGTCCAAGTCCATCAACCATTACTGTAAACAAACTATTTTTGACACGGCATCCAAAAGTGCCAGACAAAGATGCAATTATCTCCATAATGGCCTGAGATTAAAATAATTTGAATTACAAGTGCGCAAATGACAGTCAACTTGATAACGACAGAGCTAGACATACATTCCTTAGTGTGCAATGAAGTCAAGATTCAAACAACAGTGCATGCGACAGACTCTAACGCATTTGCACCCTCAACGCCACAACAAACCATGAGATTTTAAAGGCCGTTATCCCTACCGCATGCAAATGATAAAACATTCACTCAAACACATTAGTTTGATGAAAGCGTTATGACTTTTGGAGAAATTTGGGCGTTAGTAGCGCTTAAAGCATTATGGTTGTTCGAGTGAAAATCAAGTTCAAGTCAAGCTGAGGGTTGAGTCATTACTTTGAGGGCTGATGGAGGGAAATCTGTTGTTTAGCGTGACCCTTTGCTTTTGTTTTGGGTAATGAAAGCCCATCGAGAGGCGGACGTGCTGGACTGCTGCCCATTTTTCTCTGTTTCAATTACCCAGCATGCCTTCAGCACGGTAATGAGGTGGGTGTCACCGCGGGGGTAAAGCGACAACCAGTGACCGCTGCGTCGCCACTTGGTCTCTCATTTCCGTGGTGATGAAGTGTCGATTGGCAGGGTCAAGGGGGCGGGGGAGAGAGACAGACCGCAGAACGAGCCCTGACACGTACGCTCTCCGAAAAGCCTGCTCATATTCGCAGCGCAGACCTCCAGCGACCATATGTTTTTATCAGAGTCAGAGCCACAAAAGGGGGAATTACGTTTGAAAGGCCGGTAAATAAAGTTGGTATTGATTTGATCTCATGTGTAATCCGTTTTGCTGTCTGACACCAAGTCCAGCAATAAAAGAGAATCATGTAGGACAGCATAATAGATAATACGACCATACATCAATTGGGGTTTGGGAGACATGAGGACGATAGATCATCTTCCAGCCAGACTGCTTAGCTATGGAATTTATAAACTAGCTCCTAAAATTGAAGTGGCTTTCCAATTTACAGATACAGCATGGTACTTTGCTGCTGTTCTCCGCCACAGTTGATTCTATTTCAAGTTTACCACAATGATTCGCACAGCATCAAATCCACCAATCCAGCGAGACGAACAAAGTTTGCCAGATATAGCAGCTGTCCAACGGCTCTTCAGTCATATTGATGGCCTCTTTGTCTCTTACTTTATCTAAAACGGTTGCCTTGAAAAGACACCTCAGGGTATGTTTAAATTGTAAAAGGAGGAATTTGAAAACATTTTTATTCAAAGTTGAAGATCCATACCTCATCATCATCATCATCATTCTTTATTTTCTTCTTCATATTACAATTACATTTGTTTAATTAAATATAATTAATTTCAATATATTGATTTTAGACTTAAGTTGTGGAAAAGGATGCTGGGACAAACCAAAAGCTTCAAATGCAAATATTACTACCTACTGTAATTATTTTGATGCTTATGTATGTATATATATATATATATATATACACACATCAGAATATTAAAGTATATTATAATATTACAGTAGGTAGAAATATTTGCTAAGTAAATATATATATATCGTTTTTTTGTGTTTGTTTGTTTTTCCTGGAAGCACTGTACTGATAAACAGATTTTCATTAATTTAATTAATTCACCAGCTGAAGACAAACTTCAACATCAAAACGTATCACATAAGGTCAGTAAAGGTATCCATGGCATTTCTATGTCATACTCAAATAGAGTTTTGTGTCTATAAGATTAATTCATTTCAACACACATGCCTTAGTTATGGAACACTTGCGCCATCTTCTGGAGACATAATATAACATCAACAGACCAGAATAACATAATTCAAAATATGACTTCAAATGAAGGTAAAACATAAACTCATAAGTACTTAAAATAACAGATAAAGTGGAAAACAACCATCTAATTAGCATTAGAGACCTTTATGTTTCAACTGAAACATAATACATTTCATATTTAGCTATGTAGACACTTTAAAGCTGAAGTGTGTCATTGCTATTGAGCCAGTATTACAGTATTACTCGCACAGCGTGAGACTCAAACACACAGATCAGTGGCTAAATGTGCCACTTGTCAGGAAATCAAACTAAGCATGGCTTCCTTGCAGTTGTGTATGCATATTAAACCGTAGTAGGAGGAAGTATTATAACATCTAAAAATAGCACACACTCCACCAAGTATATATTATGACACATTCTAGCCTGGCAGAGGACCATGATTAATCACAGGTTAAAGGCTAAACCACTGAGCCCTAGTTGATAGAGCGATTAAGAGGTCAGCATGATGTTTTAGAGTGAATTTCTCTAACCTCATCAGCACCTGGCAGCTGTACTTGAGGTGGTCCCCACTCCTTACTGATCTTCTCTCTGATCCTCTGAGGGACGATCATGCATTTATCAACAACCAGATCACGGTAAATCACCTTTAATTTTCCCCTAAACAGCAAAAATGCAGGTACGAATAAGTGAATATGCCTAGTACACCATCATTATTCAATTAACAGTTGTGTTTCCTTTGACAGGTCATGAAACACTAATATAAGCTGTGAAAAGCCCATGTCTACACTGAAAGTTGAACTAGTGAGTAAGTTGTTAGATTTGTAAGGCATGCTGTGTGGGTTTTGAGTGGGACCAGCTGCTTAAGCATCCATGACTCAGTGCTCGGAGGGAGTCCTACACATCCCACACCGGCCTACAAGCCAGACTTCTGAAATCAGTTTATTTAAGGAAATGTGGTTTGCAAATTAACCCTAGTCCAAAACTCCTAAAGGAACGCCAAAAAGACATTTGTTTCGGATTCCTACTGTAATTTTAATGAACTGATCTCAGCAGGATTTTTGATCATATTAAATAATTGTTTACTATATTCATTATGCCACTTTTAAAATAATTTTAATTAAAATAATCCTGTATGCCCATAGTTAACAGTGAAATTATTATTGAAATAATTTTTCATTTCGCATCTGTTATCTATTGTCAATTGTATTACATATGTTCATAAAGACAATGTATAATGCTGATTCCTAGAATTATATATAGCCTGTAAATAGCAGCTGTCATTTCCCAGATGCCTTTATCCATAGCAATTTCCAGTATAATTAAAATAGTGACAGCCCACTTTGAGCAGAGATATATACGCACATTTACTGAGCTAAATGAGAGCATTGTTTTGACAGCTTTCGCTCATTTCTAAAGACAAATACGGCTCCAAAGTAAAGTTAATATAAGATTATGGATGTAACTTATGGATATTCACTGAAAATAAAATGTTATAGAGAATAAATGCTGATACAGTAGGTATTGGAAATTACAAAAAAGGTAATAAGGAAGACTAAGGTAAAGACTAAGTAGCTAACGAGACCAATATAATAAACCAATAACCATTTTGGCCTGGCCCAGATAATTATTGATCTATCAGTACTGTCTATTAACAAGTACGCATACTATCCCACAGATTTGAATAATGAAATATGATATTGGTCATACTATATTTATAACAGGACAGAATGACAACATTATGAAGTTTTACTTGCAGAACTCAGCATCTTCTGAAGACAGGAGCTCATCACAGGTGGATGTGGTCATGTGACATGCAGAGAGGACGCACAAAACAAACGACGTGTAGAATAAATGCATTTCCACCGAGCCTTCAACAGAGACAGAGAAATGTGGGTGAGAGTAAATAACTAGCTTTACACTTTGTCACATTATGCGCATATGTAAAACATACTTTAAATGCAATTGTAAGTCATTATGTTTGAAGAAATCTAGACTATATATCATATTATGTTTGTTTGTTTACAACCCACTACGTCTTTGATATCATTCATAATTTATATATAATTTAGGCTATAGTACCTGAAATCCTTGACAAATCCTTGATATTAGTAGCTGACGCTGAGCTATACCCTCAAACAGTCTTTAACTGTCGACTAAAATGGTAAGCTAATAACATTCGATACAAAGTTAAATCAAGAAACACATTAGAACCCGCCCCCTCTTTACTGCTATTGGTTTACAATCTATTAGCATACACCTTAGTGGTCTGTAGATGCGTCAATCCAGTTGTGTTTGTTGTTGGCGTGGCGGAGCAAGGTTTTTTTTTTTCCTGCATGTACTAGTGCCACATGGCAACAGGTATTGTTGTTATTCCTGTAATACAATGCATTGTGTCTTTAATGAAAATATGCCTCTTTAATACTTTAATGAAGATGTAGGCTACAAAAAACGAAAGCGAAATAAGGTCAAAATTGTTCACGAATAGGTCAGATAATTCATAATGTGAGGATATTTTCAGTGCATATATTGAAAGGTGATTTACGAGCAGTTGTGCATTATACACAGTGAAACAGAGAATGGATTTAAACTTCAATTAATTTATTTCATTTGAGTCTAATCTAATATGATCTAAACGGATGTAACAAGCAGGATTTAGCCTTATTGTAGGTAGGCTAAGTGAAATCAAATAGTTTTAAATTCAGATGATTAATGCAATGTCTCAATGTGAAACCAATTTGTGTGATAAAATACACTTAACATATGGGATATTTCAGTAAAGATCACATGATATGTCACCTAGAACATTATATTTAATTTATGTATGTTTCATTATATAAATTAACTTTCATTTTATGGGGACAAAAACTAAACATTGATTCACCTCCACACCAACAACAAATAAAAATGTATTGATGCATAGACCTCTAAGGTGCTTGTTAATAGCAGTGCAAACTAAATGGCAGTGAAGAAGGGGCAGATTCCATACAAAAAAACAATAGAAAACACACATACAAAATGCAAACCGCTAGTTTGTGTTTATTAAACACTATTTACACATTTCAAGAACACATGCTGCGAAATACAAACTCCCCTCCCCAATACCAGCTCATGGAAATTATGCCTGTTTCCCATACAAATAGTCAACATCAGGCTTCTAGATACTGAGAGGACACTCAAGTTTTGCTTTCGGTCATTTGATTTCAAGGCTTTCATGGCTTCTTTGCTGCACTGGCCCTACATTATTGTAATTGTGCAGCAAAAACAACATCTCGTGGTGCTAATGACACTCTGTTTGGTTTGTGCTTCTTTGCTGTGGTGGCACTAGCCTAAAGCTCATTAAAATGGGCTCCTATTGGATTTAAAAGCAATGATTTCTAATTATTTAATTATATTCTTTACTTATATATTGTATATTATTCTGCTTTAACCCCAGATTAAATATCGTATCTGAGAGTGAAATAAAATAGTAGACATGCTTCAGTGGCTAAAACTGCTTGGAAGTGCATGATTACTTTGGAGGGCACTGTATGCAGTATATTGTGCTGTATATATATTTTTCCATTCATATAGCACTAAAACTAAAACCTTAGCCTATTATTTGCACAGATCGTGTCAAGGTAGTTAAGATTTAAAAGGTGTACAATGTGCACCTAACTGATAATTTTTCTCTTCAGTACTTTTTTCTATTCCATATTGTCCATCTGTATCATAGTCGTACAGATTACCACACTTAATCAAAGAGACTGGATTCAGCAATCTATACCATCTTAGAAATGTATGATAACACGTTCACATAACACAGATAATACTGTGGAAATCACATGGTTACAATGGGCTAGAGTAGATGAACAACCATCAAACAAACAATATTACACAGATTTTACACAATATTTGTTGTATAACACATAGAACACATAAAGGATTCATTACATTTAAAATACAAACAGTGTATACCAGCAACGTTTCTGCTTGTGTACTTTACATTAAGGCATGGGGTATCTTCTCTGCAGCAACAGATTAACTCGCTTCTCTCTGATGTACAACCACAGGATTAGTTTGATTTATTTTGCTCAGAGTTTCTGCAATCTGTATTAGGTTAATCTTAGCTTTTTTTTTAACTCATAAGAAAGAAAAATTACAAATATGATCTCTTTAATAATTCATTTGTGTCTCCAAGACAGCAATACAATTGAATGCAGAAATATTGCTCAAAGGAATAGTTCACACAAAAATAAACATTTGCTGAACATTTCCTCAGTGTGTTTCTTCATCAGATTTGGAGAAATGTAGCATTCCATTGATCTGCTCACAAATGGATGCTCTGCAGTGAATGGGTGCCATCAGAATGAGAGTACAAAAATTTGATAAAAACATCACAATAATCCACAATAGTCCAGTCCATCAGTTTACATTTCATGAAGGAAAAAACTGCATGTTTGTAAGAAACAAATCCATCATCAAGATGTTTCAAGTTTAAACCATTGTTTCCAGCAAAAATATGGGTAATCTATTCATAATATTAATTTCTCCAGTGAAAAAGTAATCTCGTCTGAATCAGGAGAGAAATATGCCCAGATCAGGCACCGTTTGGAAGCCAAAACAGTCCAAAACAAACATGTGGGTTTATTCTGATATGAGAGGGCTTTTTCACTGGATGAAACATTATTATGGATTATGGACTCGCATTTTAGCCAGAAACAATGGTTTAAAGTTAAAATGGCTTTAACTTAAAACAATGGTTTAAAGTTAGATTTGTTTCTTACAAACATGCAGGGTTTCACTTCACTAGATGCTAATTGATGGACTGGAGTGGTGTGGATTGCTTGTGGATTATTGTGATGTTTTTTTCAGCTGTTTGGACTCTCATTCTGACGGCACCCATTCACTGCAGAGGATCCATTGGTGAGCAAGTGATGTAATTGTATTTTTGGCCAAATCAGTTCAGATGAAGAAACAAACTCATTTAAATCTTGGATGGCTTGAGAGGGAGTCTATTTTTAGCACATATATGTTTTAGCACATTAACAATTGTCATATTTGTATCCATTTTAATTTATAAGGAATGCTAGGAGAAATGTCTGAGACAAAGTTGATACAGTAAGTGCAACATAATTTCTCTGAAAGCGCAACATCTGAGTAATAAATTCTGGGCCAATCAAAATGTATTGAATGCACAATCAAATTGTAGCACATGATACCTGTCATATTTCAATACATTCATATCATCACTCTTATTTTGCTTTATATAGTAGTGTTACATAAATGTAAATTTTCTATAATGTAACTAAACTCTCAACAAAAGTAGAACATTTTCATATGTATCATATGATAACAGGCTGATGCAATTGTCTGTGAAATGTACACCAATCAAACAACTCTTGTCTTTATAGGATGATTGGTAGAAACTGATCCATCCTTCAAATCATCCATTTCCAAATTACCTTTACATTTCTTGTAACACTTTACTCTTTAGGATAAAACCTCATCACACTTTATCTTTATGTTAATGACAAGAGTCAGCAAATGTTCCTGAGTGCCATTACAAATGCTTATTAAGATCCTGAAAAATCTTTACTCGTCCCACTTAAAGATTAACAGTCCATCATATATTTTCTAATGGAGGGAACTCAATCTGCATTGTTCTAGATCTACATTCAATGCTCAGCATATATTTATGGGTTTCTAAATGAAAACAATATTCCTCAACATTCCCTTGCTGCCAGCTTCAACAGCCTTGCACATGCAGGTCAGCTCTTAATCTGATTTATTAAAGCAGAAAAACATTCTCTGATATTAATTAGTTTACAACTGGCGGAAAAATGGGTGATTTAATATACCTTTGTTCAGTCCAAAGGTCAATCTGGTACTATAAAACTACTGTATTTCCTTATAATAAGCCATTCTATATTTAAGGTGCTATTCGCTTCTATAACTATCGCATGTGCTAGATCAGAAACATTCAAATCGTAAAGGGTTTATATGAACCGTGCTTGTGAGGTTTCCTCTCCTGTATGGCGAGGTAATGCACCTTAGTTTTGTAAATTGCGAAACTGCCTTGCATTGCATTGTGAAATTTTCCATTGTTTTTCTTTATAGTATTAGAGTAGTCATATACATACCTTTTCCTAAGTTACTACTAGTTATGTTAATATTTTAAAGACCCTAGTGTCCCTCGGGAATGGGATGCTGAAATATAGCAGGTGTAGGAAACACTCTACAACTACTTAAATGTAACATGCTGCAATGCATCATGGGATTGTCACAGGCCTGCCTGTAATTTGAAAGCTATCTGGGAACATTTAAAGTTGTGTTTTGTGTGTGGTAGATTGATGTCATCCACCTTATGAAGCAGAAGTGAGCTTACTTTGGTAAAGACAGCAGCTAGTGCCCACACTATGTCAGCAGTGTCGAGGCACTCTTTATATTCCCTGTAGAGAAGCCCGGTGTGACTGTTCACCCGGGATCCTGCTTAGAAGTATCCGGTTTGAATATTACAGGTTGTTAGTTGTTGTTTTCCAGAATATTGTTATCGAGACAAAAATGCAGCTTTCTGGAGGCAATCATGATGTAAACCTGAACTTCTTCTTGTGATAGCACAAATACGTGACATTATGTCAGTAAATGCTGGTTTTGTGTAAACCTATAATCGATTGTATGTTGAATATTCATTTCGATTTCCATACTTGTCAGCTGATAACATGTGAGGTTACAATTATTGAGAGGAAGAAATATAGAAGACTGCTTCAGTCTAACATATACTCAAAAATATACACCACAGTGTGCAGGAAACACAAAGAGTCTCAAAGTATTTTTTTCTGTTGTGCACAAGTAACATTCAGCCTGAACACTGATGAAGAGCAGAATTAGAACAGAAATGCTCTAGTCATGTATAAAGTGGCAAAATGGGTTCAATACAAGTCAAACTGTATCGACTGGCATGATGATGATTAGCACGGAATTTCCGAAAGTCTTTTCCAAAAGCATTTTATGCTCACCATGGTTGCATTTATTTGATCAAAACTACAGTAAAAAATCTGAAATATTACCATTTGAAATAACTCTATTCAATTTTAAAATGTAATTTATTCCTGTGATCAAAGTTGAATTTTCAGCATCATTACTCCAGTTTTCAGTGTCACATGATCCTAATATGCCGATTTGTTGCTCGAAAACATTTCTTATTATCAGTGTTAATAACGTTTGTGCAGCTTAATATTTTTGGAAACGTTTTTATGAAAGAACAGCATTTATTTAAAAATCTAATATTTTGTTACATTATGCATTTATTTACTACCACTTTTGATCAATTTAATGCATCCTTGCTGATTGAACATTTTTATTTATTTCAGGGGGAAAAACTTGTACCTGATTATTTTGACTTGAATTGTTTTTGTTTTGTTTGTTTTAAGCAAAAATGGCACTTACAGCATCACACTTGTAAGGAAGTACATGTAAAGAAATGTGCAGCTCGTTATTGAAGAACTTGCATTAATAATTTATATATTTTTCTAGATGGATGAGCTTCTGGTTAAGAATTATTGACATATTTACATTGAGTGTATGAAAGAAAATGTATCTATCTATCTATCTATCTATCTATCTATCTATCTATCTATCTGTCTGTCTGTCTGTCTGTCTGTCTGTCTGTCTGTCTGTCTGTCTGTCTGTCTGTCTGTCTGTCTGTCTGTCTGTCTGTCTGTCTGTCTGTCTGTCTATCTATCTATCTATCTCTTTTTTATTGCAGTGTCAGTGTTACTGCAGAAACAACATCATAAACATCTGCATCCATCCAGCCAATGCCTAGAACCAAGTCCCTGCATTTCCTTTTTTTTTCTCGATAATCCATTTCACTCAAATGTGAATCTCAATTCAGAAGAAAAGTCACTACTTCACTGCAAGTCTTGTACTTTGTCTGTACAGTGAGCATTTTTAATGTCTATTTCCTGGCCCTGTGTTTTTTCTCCATTGTAAATGCCTTAAATTACCAATGATTATCATTTTCTGTGGTAATCAGCATTATGCCAGATGCTGTCAACGGAGCTTAACTCACATTGAACCCACAACATGGCTATGGATTGATGTGGTTCTGTGGAGTCACGTCCGCATGCGCCCCTCCACAAACCGTCAACCTTTATATGTATTTAATACCTTTAGATTTTGAACAATGGACACCATTTGATTCTTGAAAACATTGGTCTGTTGAAGTGGTTTGATTGTAGATTATGTTTGCTGGTTGCTCTAAAACGTTCCTGTGTTCTCGTCCTTTAGAGCTGAAAAGCAATTAATAGCATTTCAAGTTATGAATATGTGCAGTCCTGCCATTTATGTCTCTATACAGATGAAGATATGGTTATGTTTGGTGAACTGATGCTGAGCGATTGTCTTTCAACAGCAAATTGAGCAGCGCTCTAATACCGTAGGATATGATGTCACAGGTCAAAGCTGATTTGATTTGATGAAAAATCCAACCAGTAGAAAGACTCAACAATGTGCTTTTAGTCAAAGCCTTGAGTAGCTTTGACTTGCATTCTGCATCCTGTTTCATTTTTGCTTGTTCTTCAGCAGCTAAAAGCAGGGCTTGGGCATTTTGCTCAACAGAAAATGTGAATAGTTCATCTTATAGAGTTGAAAAAGGCTATCATTCCTTGTTGTGTGTTTATATCCCACATTTAGGGCTGTTAGGTGGGTTATGCACCCTGAGAGCCGATCAGATGACTGCAGAAGAACCAGGAGAAGATGGAGAATTGGAGGACGATGAAGACGGTAGATTCCAGAAGAGCCACTTGCGTTTACACTGACGCTTTTGGTACAGGTAATCTTCCTTCTCACGCTCCTTACGCGCCCGCTGATAGTGATCTTCTTCCTTTAGATACCACACTGGAGGCCAGCGATGTTTCTCAAAGTGCTCCAGGTTTTCTGCAAGACAGAATGAGACCGTGATACCAGCTTAAAGGTGCACTACATAAGATTGACAGCTAGCGGTTGAAATGGGTACTGCAGTCCAAAGAGACAGCTGTTTCTCCAGTTTCCTCCTACTCCGATTCGATGCTCGTGTGGGTTTGCCAGATTGAAAACATGTGACGAGCCTTGCACTGTAATTTGATGAGTTGATTTTAATGTTCCTCTGTTAATAGAGCATTGTGCAGTGTGTTGAAATGGGTACTGCAATTCTGACACGGAATCTGCCCGAAACGCACATTTTAGAGTAGAATTACTGGCTATAGTATCATTTTTCAGAGAAACAGCTATGTAAACATACAATTTTTTTCCTAAATAACTACAAACATATGATGTTATTTTTTTGGCTTAAGAAGAGTCAAAAATGTACATAGTGCACCTTTAATGCGGAACTAATTTCAGTACTGAGGTAGTTTTTTGTTTTGGGGCGCCTGTCACACTGGAAAAAAAAATCTCAGTATTCAGTACATTCATATTTTTTGCTCTGCTTTCTAGGAAAAATAGCCAAATATCCCCAACACTAAATAAATGTATTATTAATTAATCAATCAGTATCCTTTGTTTAGTACGGTGACGCATTGCTGCCACAGACATAATATTTTTTCCACTCAATTATGTCGTTATAACGAGATCTTTTCTCGTTAAAACAACATATTTTCTCGTAATAACCAGATCTTTTCTCGTTAAAACAACATATTTTCTCGTAATAACCAGATCTTTTCTCGTAATAACGAGATCTTTTCTCATTAAAACGACATATTTTCTCGTAATAACGAGATCTTTTCTCGTTAAAACGAGATCTTTTCTCATAATAACGAGATATTTTCTCATTAAAACTACATATTTTCTCGTTAAAACGACATCTTTTCTCGTTATAACAACAAATTCTTCTCGTAATAAAGACATGTCATAAAAACGAGATCTTTTCTCATAATAACGAGATCTTTTCTCATTAAAACGACATATTTTCTCGTTAAAACGACATATTTTCTCATTATAACGACATATTCTTCTCGTAATAAAGACATATGTCATAAAAATGATACGTTTTCCATTATTATAGATATATTGTAGGCTACATTATGTGAGCGAGCTGAGCGATTGTCCGCGACTCCGCGCTGCTCAGTCTGACATAAACGAGGATCTGCACGCTGCTGAATTGAAATACACTGTTTTAAATGTATTTAATGTAATGGTTTTAATTGTAGCAGCATGTTTATTAGGATTAATCTGCAATCTGTCTACAATACTATCCAATAACAGCACTTACAGCACAACCAATGACTTTAGGCTATACGTGATCAGATCAAAACAGTTCTTTTTGAATAATTGACTCTGGGCTTGGAATATTTATTCATTTGAATGACTGAAGTTTGATTGAACAACAAATCGAAATATGAACAATAACGGTAAAGGCCTCCTCATGTCGTGGCCTCGCTATGTTGAGGGAACAACATCCATTTCTCGTTTAATGCATAAACAAACCTACTTGACCTTAGCAACCCGGGATTATCAGAGATGGATTCATTATTTTATTTAGAATTATTATAGAAATTATTACATAATTAATTATTATATTGACCATAGGCTACCGGACTGTAGGCAATGGCACGCGATGTACACAGCATTCAAGTTTATCACGAATAGGCTAATGTTACATAAAGTACATAAAATAAAACAGTGCACACTATTTAAACTAAATAAAATAAAAGACATCGTGTGTGTCAATTAACTGATCGTCTGTAGCCTATTCATCATCATCATCATTATTATTAGCCTATTGTTATATTTTATATTAGTTTTTTCCCTTCATTTCGATCTCTTTACATAATGTTCTGACTAGTTTTGTAAGCCTACTGTAAATACTTGAGCACACCACTGCTCTTCTCAATTCGGCGACACCGACGCGATCCCTTACATTGTGATAACCGAGGAAAGCAATATAAATGTCTGCTTTATTTTTATATACTTCCACAATAAGAACAAAATGTTACGAATTGCTTTTGTAAAATAACAGCGTGCGCTTTCTGGCACCCCTTGTTATGTCTAAAGGTCTACTTATCGAAAACATTTGTGTTTATTTAGTTCGTATAGCATAAATCCAGCAAGAGATACTGTACAGTCTTTTCATCTGTACTATTGTGCTCAGTGCTCACACCTAGGCGCAGCGCAGCCTATTCTTTCTGTAAAGCAAAGCCTGCAATTTAACCCATAAGAAGAACGTGATGCGATGATTCAGCTAAAGATCATTTAATAATATAAAATAATTAATACCTAATTAATATATAATAAGACTAAAGTAGCTATCAAGGCTGCCCACGCATGTGAACAAATATTAAAGCAGCTCATATGTTTACCCACGAACAAAAATAGGCCTATGAAAAATCTAGCTTAATTAGTTTGCCCGTTTTCAAACAGAACTAAATAATAATAATAATTAGTATTGATACTAATATTAGAATATTAGAAAATCTCTTTATTACTCTTTATGTATTTGAGTATACTGTATTGTAACTTAAAATGTAATCCTATGATGATAAAGCTGAATTTTCAGCAGCCATTTTTTTTATTCATTCCCTTTCGATCCTTGCTGAATAAAATTTGTTTATTTTAAAGAAATCTTACTGACCCAGAACTTTTCAATGGTTATGTATACAGGATAAATTAAATTATTAAATATAGAAATTGTTCAATATTAAGAATATATCTTGAATTAAAGGAAGAGATAACACAAATCCATTTTTAACTCATGTCGCTCCAAATCCATTTACGTAGTTTTAATATTAAAGGACACATATATAGAGTATAATATTTAGATTGAATAATTTTGCAGACAGCATCAAATAATGACAATGTAAGCATTCAAACCAACAAAAATAAGTGCTTTGACAAATCCCAGTTAGTCTAACGCAGTAACCGTAGCAAGTTTTTTTTTATAGAGATAAATACAGAGCTAGTTTTAGAAGGTCAAGTTATTTTTTTTATAATAATTAAAAAGAAAACAAGTAGATAGAATAGAAAAATAATAGAGAGCGCTAGTGTTAGAGGTTTAAGTTGTATGATAAATCAAAATAAAACAAGTAGATAGAATAGATTAATAATACAATAAACATGATAATTTTTTTGCAGTTTCGAGGACTAATGCAACTTATTTAGATTAAGAATTTGTTTCATTACAAAAGTCTGTAGCAGAAAACATCTGAACAAATGACCATGACTGGGGTCTCAGTTTTATAGACTGTCATGTCTCAATATTAATTTTGAAGTTAAAATATTGAAACATTGGCAATTATACTGATCCGAGAGGCTGTTGAATTACCTGTAGATTTGGCCTTCATGTCTCGAGGGAATTTGCGACAGACTCTGTTGTAGTTGGTACAGATGTGATGGAGGCACCAGTCAGTCAGCTGAATAGCACAGTGGAACTAATAGAAACAATCACACAGAAGAAAAAACTATGGAAAAATCTGACATTTTGAGACACGTCCCCTCCCAGACCTCTAAACAACAAGTCTATTTGGTTCCTAATCACTCCTAAAATGGAGACTCTTTATTCATATCACTTCAGACGCATACACACTGCAACTAAATTTAGTTGCCAATTATCCTTTTAGTTCTTATTCCTGTTCTGTACACACACATTGCAGTAATTTACCGAGTGAAAACCGCATTCTACAGCTGAATATTCCTGAAAAATGTAGGTAGTAACAAGTGTATTTACAGAAATTCTACACAGTGTTTACAACTGAATAACTAGTTGTTAATGACGTTTTTAAATGTGTATCAGAGTTGTGTCTCTCGTCTGTATTTACAGTGTAAGAAAACACGGGCAAAAAGTACAAGTTTCAGTCATTTGTGTTGCCAGATCAAGCAAGAAAATACAGCAAACAAGAACAATCCCAAACCTAGATAAATCAAAATGATTTATATGTTAAAGACAGACAGACGGACGATGTAGATAGATGGATGGATGGATAGATATATTTTTCATTCATCCTTGGTGTACAAAGGGGATAGGATTTAATTTGACAGGGTAAATGTTCATTCTGTCTGTCAATGGTACGCTTACCTGGGCCATGTCCAGATAGAGCAAAACATCTCCATCTATATCAGCTCCCATCATGGCAGCTTCTGTCAGTACCTTCACAGTGTACAGCTCTAGGATAGACACACAACTCTCATAAAACAACAGAATATGTCACCATTATTTTTTGGTTTGTACTCTTTGTTAATAAATTACTTAAAACAGCACTTTGCAATAAGGTTCCATTTGTTAACATTAGATGAAGACCATGTATGGTGAAAATTAGACCATGTGTGGTGTTTAGCTTT
Source organism: Schizopygopsis malacanthus (assembly GCA_027474115.1). NCBI lineage: Eukaryota > Metazoa > Chordata > Actinopteri > Cypriniformes > Cyprinidae > Schizopygopsis > Schizopygopsis malacanthus. The sequence continues at coordinate 6,771,868 of CM049881.1, forward strand.
GTTTTCACGCCTGTCTGATGTTTTAATGTTTAAAGACAAGCCATGTGCAAATTCATCAATCAATACCATGGCCGCGCATTTTCTCTTTGCAGTAAACCCCAAAAAAGTCCAAAAATGCAGTTTGAATCCTGGAAGACTAATTCGCAAGTGGTTTCTTCAAGATTGTTCTATGGGGTGTTATAATTTTCCAATTATGTGTAAAGCCTGTGGTAAACAACTTTACAATACTTTTTGTTCTACAACATAAATAACAGACACTGACATCCCAAACTGTCTTGCAAGGTTACATATTAGAAACACAATACTTTTTACAACCCGAAAAGCGGCTCGACGGTGTTTAGTGTCCCGCAGCGAGCGCAAGTGACTTCAGCATAGCTGAAGAGTTCCGTGTTCAAATGCACGCAACAGGCTAAAACTTGCCGCAAAAACCACAGCTAACATAGTTACCATGAATGTGTCTGCGGGAAATAGTAAGGAGATATTTGAATTATTTACTAATAAACTAGTGTTTTCTGAGTTCGTGTCACAAGGATGAAGTTGTTGATCCTGACTCACCGTCTCCTAGACGCACCTTTAGAGAGAAATGCATCTTTATTGAATATGATTATAAAAATAGTTTTTGCTTTCGATTTATTTTTCGTTAAGTGGTAATTTATAGCTTTCTATAGATATATTTATCATGTCTGTGAGGCATATATTCACTCAGCTTCAGTTCATTTTTATCAAGTTTATGAATTTCCTGGGATCTGAACCCAAGACTTTGCAGTTTTTAGTGTCACACTGTGCTATTTGAGCAACAAAGGAAGATTATCATACTAAGCAGTTTGTTCAATAAAGTTAGCTCTTGAACATATTTTTCATAGTGCAGCAGAGGAGTGAATCATGCTGTCTCTGGATGCCAGTGAGTGTTGCCATGTCCACTTACACATTATAAGCAGCTTTGACTGAGATCTGTTAAAATGCATGAACTTAATAAAATGTGTACTTTGAATGCAATGTATGGCAAATGTAAGTTATGTGCATATATGTTACAGATAGGCCATGGAGAGTCAATTAGCTTCACATCATGTCGAAAAAACACCCCTTAAGCATGGTACAAATCTCTGTAATTAGCCGTCTGAAGTTACTTGCATTGTATTTTAAGTACAAAAGGAAACAGTGTCACTGTCTCACTCCTCAACAATAGTTAAAGGTCTACATTTACCCAGGATTTGTTTGCCTGCGGAGATCAGACTGTTATGTGCATTATTGTCTCAGCATATACAATGTGTGAAGGTTTTTTTGTGTACCTGTCATCGCTACCAGGTGAGGCAGACAGAGACGGTTTGCAAGAACAATGAGTTCCATGGCATCCAGATCTGGGCGAGAGCAGAAGCAGCCAGTATAGAGATACTCCAGCACAGCACGCATGCAGCTTCGTGTAGTGTTTGGAAACAGCACCTGACAAAACACAGCAACAAACTTAAAGAGGCTTTTTCAGGATAGTAAAATCTCTGTGTTAAAGTAACGTGCAAGAACAGTATGATTAGAGTACGCTGTCTTCATTAGTACAATCCAACTTTAAGCTTATGTTAACATTCTGACATGCAATGGGGTCCAGTAGTATTGCATAAACATTCAATATTTTTATTGTCTAAATATTTGTTTTGTCCTACTTACTTGACAGCAGAAATCAAGCAGCATGGAATCCACAAGATAAATATAAAACCTAATGTTTAATATGTTCAGCATGATCTAAAGAGCATCTTGAGCTTCAGTGAAAGCAAGAATATCTGACTATCACATTTGCTACTTTTATTAGTGCCCTATAGAAATTGTGCAAAATCTGAAATATAAAGTATTTATTTTACTTTATTATTTTCTTTATTAAATCCTAAAAGTTCCAGTTAATTTGCAGGTTCAAATCTCAATTTTTAAATATCAAATTTTCATTGTGGTCTCGGATATTTGTGCCCCACTATATATGATGGGAATACTCATTTAATTTCTATTGATTTTTCATAATGGGTAAGCTTATTTATTATTTCAGATTGCTAGATATAGCATTAGAAATGAAGGGTTAAAACTAGATCATCCCAGATGTTAAGAGGGATTTCCTATTTGATTCTCAAAAAGGATGTTACTTCATTCTAAGAATAAACGTCAGAATAATTTATATAATATAACGGTATCATTGAAATACTATTATAGTTTTTTATACAAATTTTAATTGGTATTATTTTTCTATTTTATTTTAATTTTGGTTAGTTTTTATTCATTTGATTGTGCGTTTTTGTTATGTGTGTTTATTTATTTTTAGTTTTTATTCAGATTTAAGTTATTTTAGTATAATTTTGGTATCACGCTAAACTAAATGAAAATGCAAAATGTTACCTTGGCATCAACCTCAAATAAAATAAGTTTAAGGCTTTATTTCATTTTATTTTCAGGTTTATTATTGTTTTAGTTTTAGTTAATTAGTATAACCCTGGTTCAACATCATCACTTGTGTCACAAATCATCTCTACTTGCTCCAGATATTACAAATTTGAATCTTTCTTGAATTCTTTCTAATTTGAGTACATAAAAATTACAGATGTTCATCAGGTTCCTTTCAAAAACTACATTAGTTAATGTTAGAAAAAACTATACAATTATACACAGTGTGACCATTAAAATACACACAAATATAACCTTTGAAAGCTCAGTGTTCCCAGTGGTACTGGTTCAGACATAATGTGAGTGCAATGTACCTCTTTTGTACAACTCTCCACAAATGGTCCACCAAACATGGCTGCCATCCAATCACAGCTTGAGATGAGCAATGGTTTATGGGCCATGATGGTGGCATCATCCAATCTGAACACCACATCTGCAGCAAAGAACAGACACATTTCTGTAGCTTTTCAAATCACCATTATAATAATATCACATCATATAAACATCCTCAACTCTCTGGTAAATCAACATACATAGTGATTCCAATACAGAAATTAAGTGAACACTTCTAATATTTTACTTAATTTCACTAAAATCCACCCTTGTTAGATCTGAAACTGACACAAGGGGAAATGCCAATCGTTATGTGGACATGCTTCAGTCTCAAATTTGGCCAATATTGGACAATATCATCTTGACAACTTAAACTTTGTGACAGTGGCTCAACACTACATTCCATTAAAGCACAATCATAGTGCAAGTGTGAAGGATAAATAAATATAAATGCTCAGTGTTTATGTTTGGAGAGGGAAAAGCTCGGTCAGCATTGCAAAACAGCTTGATGTCCTCCAAACCCTGAGAGAGCTGAAAAACACGATACATCCGCACCGGTTCTCTATACCAGAAGAGCACTGATTATAAAACCTGAAATCCAGCTGACAAAATATGGGGGCTTGTTATTATCTCTGGGGGTGAATAATTGAGCTGAAGTAGAGGGGAAAATAGCTTGAAGGGACATTTTGCTTGAGCTCATCTCACATTTGACAAAAGTTTGCTTTGGTTATAAACAATGCTGGGTGACCTTCCACTAGAATGTGCACTGTATGCCCAACGTGTGCAGATATCAAAAACGCAGAAGTTTTCTTTTTAATATAAAGCTGACAGTATTATTCTACACAACACAGAAAGGTGGGGGTGATAAATAGACATTTACAGGAAAAGGGGTGAAAGGACTGCAAAATGAGTCCCATCGGTTGTCTGAATGCTATGTGTAGTTAGTGTAACTGACAGATATCCAACAAATAAATAAGGTAAGTTATATTTGTTCCATTCCAGTCGGGATTCAAACCGACATCTCAGGAATGGAAGGCGGGTGAGCTAACAATCATTTTAAAGACTTAAGTTCCTAGCATCAGTCGCTAGTGCATCCCTTAAGGCCAGGGGAGTGAGGTTTATTCACACAGATCTTACTAGCTGGCCTCCATTACATTTCCCCTGCTAAACCTTATTCCCATCTGGGTCACGGCACCAATGTAAGCCTTCCCGTTCTACTCAAACCACTCCAAACGGGATTTAAACAGGCGTCTCCTTAATGGGAGGCAGCGCTGTAAAAAGGACATTAAAACTGTTCTCCGTTATAGTAAAAATGCAAACATAATGCACAATGCTTATCACAGTTTTCAAAACAAACAGGGACCTACATATTTTTAAAACTGGGTGATATATATTCATTATACATTTGAGATAATTTTGCTGCATCGTGACTATTGCGAAATTTTAATGTGCCCCTATTATGGCATCATGAATATTGACTTTCATGCATTGAGTAATGTGACTGTACAGGAATGTAAACAATCTGCAGAAGTTGAAAAGCCGAAAGTGCACGATAAATAAAGCTGTCTCCCAAAAGAATGAATCGACTCTGAACAGCCTAAATGAGTCATCAGTAATTCGAATCCCACTTCTGTGATGACTACACATCACGGGGTAACACAATTCACCTACCGGTAAGCCCTTCCCCTCGAACGCAGATGAGCCAGTGGCAGTTGAGTATCAGTTGCACAGGGAGCGTAATTCGGACAACTTTATGTTTCAGCGCCATAGATAAACATTGGAAGATCCGAAGTTCCCAACGTTTTTAGAGGGTTATGCTTAAAAAATTGAAAAACGATGTGCCTGGGGTACTTGTAACTCTGATTTATTTTATTTTATTTCCTAAACCCAAACAAAGTGGAGCAAAATGTCCTTAAGCATTCACCCTCAATCCCAATGAAGACAAAAACGTTCATTTTCTTGTTGTCACTCTCATTATCTTACAATTTTCATCTGGGCAAAAACTGAATCAGTGGTTAAAATATTTTTTTTCCCACTGTACTACAGCAGTACAATTCTAATCTTTATTTGTCATTTTACTGACCCCTGCTTCTCTAATCTCTGGGAGTTCAACACAGGATTCACAAAATGCTTGCTTTTGAAAGATGGCTCAGTACCCAATTTATTTGGACCAGTTGGCTCCAATAAATCTCAAATTGTAAGTATGATGAATATTAGATGTTTAAGTTTCCTATTGAGCATTCAAAATTTGGAACTATGGCAATAGGCATATCTTTTCCGACACGCAATTTACATGGTAGACCAATCACAACAGACTGGGCCAATCAAAGATAAGTAGGAATCTTAGAACTGCTTTGAATGAATCGTTTGAGAATCGTTGGAAATGAGGTGATATTAAATGCATATTTTGAGAAAACAAAACCGCTTTTGACCTTGCATGCATGTAAACATATTGTAGGAGACTCCCAAAACAATATCAGGAACCTTAAAAATGGCATAAAGAGGGCACTTTAATGTTTTTTGTATTATTGTAGCCCAGTTTGTCCTGATTACAGTGTTATTAAACTTTAGCCATTAATATAAGTAACTGAAAAAAGCACAACTGTCAGGGCATGTCAAAACTTCTCCAGGGCCCTAAAACAGTCTCAGAACCCAGAGGGTTAAGTTTCTTAAAGTTGTATTTCCTAAAGTGTTTGATTCTCACTTTAAACTAACCG